>JAJHZJ010000314.1:23904896-24564896 GCA_023548195.1 Bettongia penicillata ogilbyi | reverse complement strand
AATGCCTAGGAATGAGATGAAATACAGAAGTACAGAAACAGTAATCCAGGAACCAGACAATAGAGGAGATTAAGGCAAATAGTATAAGAAAAATTCTTATTCTTGAGGGATTCAATGGTCATCTCTCTGCAAAGGATTCCTAACTGGGTCCTCTGCTGGTACTAAAACATATTTCACATGTGGCACTCAAGCCTCAACTCTTTCTGTCTCTTTCCCTCCCTCTCTTCTTTCTCTCTTGTCTCTCCCTCTCTGTGTCTCTCTGATCTCTTCTCTGTCTCTCTACATATGTCTCTGTCTTTCTGTCTCTCCCTCTCTCTTTTTCATCTTATTTACCCTCTACCAGCCCTCATTATGGTAGGTTTGGGATGCAACAGGATTCCAAGATGGGAGGCTGGCCCCCGACAAGACCATGTAGCTATGACAACTGAAACTCAGGGTCTTAAGAGGTAAAACTAGTGTGTGTAGAGTACAAGGAGGGGTGGAAAAGGGGGAGATGCATTCCTCCTACTTGCCACTATAGGTCCTGAGCCACCTTACGTGTGCTTCCCATTTATACAAAATCACTAACTCCCAAATATGAAGCATTTTCTAAATGAGAAAGCAAAAGAAAGATCAATAACATTTATTTAACAGAAGGCAAAGCCAGTAATAAAAAGAATATATCATTCTCCCCATAAACTTGGTTCATCCTCAAATCCATACTGTATTCATAAGGAAGAGTAGGTACACAGAGAACTCTATGAGGGAGACAAGTGAGTAGGGAAATCCACAGCCCTAGGGCAACTCACAGCCCTTGACAGTAGGCCTTGATGGTCTCATTAGAGAACAGTCTGCTGCACGAATCATGCACTGAGCAAAACCACCTCTCTTCTATATGTTCCCATTCAGATCCTCAGCTCTCCTGCCAAGCAAAACCACTTTGCTACTCTCAGGACACTAGAGCAGTGTTAAGAATTCAAGCCCTTCTTACACATACTCTCCTTTTCCCCCTTATCAAGGTACTAAAAAAGTGATATACTCTTTTAGTAAAATACATCAGCATAGCTCAAAATGACTATAAAATCTGTCTTTTCCCATCTTCTTTCCCCCTATCTTTAGCTACAAAGGATTGTAAAGATTAACATAAGCACCCTTGAAAGATTTCCCCTCTCTCAAGTTGCAGTTAGCTCTTGAAATCAATAAATCCAGACTATGCAACAGCAAGTCATTTTCTGATAACCTTCCAACAGGCATAGAGCCTAGTCAGCTGGCTTTGCTTTCTCCAGCCAATCATCTATCAACAAAGCAAGGCCTCTTCCAGTCAGCAAAACAGCTGTAGAACCTGCTTGTCAGCTATTTCCTATCAGCTCCTATTTTCTGTCTTCTATAAGAAGATTCTCCCACAAGCCCCCACATCCCATGCGCTCAGCTTCCTTTTTGACATCTGTCTTCTTTTGGTACTTTTCTACCCCCTCTAGTTTCCAGTGCTTTGAATCAGGTCTCCTCATCAGTAGCAACCCATGAAACTCAAAAGTCCCACATTCCTCATATAATCATTAATTAGTACATGAACAGTTACTTGATTTACAGTTTCTCATTTATAACCTTCAGAACTCTGCAAAACAGTCATATGGAAATGGGCTGGTGGACCGCAATGTTCTGCAGCTATTAATACCTCAGTGTTCTGCCTTCACAAAGGTCTTCTCAGTACATTTATTAGAAGAGGCAGTTTTCTTTCAAATCCTCAGTACAGTTTGTTGCTCTTTTCAAGAATTTTTATCTGGGGAGCTGTTTCCCTCAAGCTGATTTCATCAGTATTCTATACACAAATGTTCTTCTGCAACCAGACTGTTCATTTAACAAAGGGACGGTATCTTACAAACAGAATTAGACAATAGGTCAAAGTCAGAGACAACAGGACCTTTTATGAGGCATGTTCAAAGGATGAGGGAGAGCATTCAAATGATACATATCCCACAAACTGGGGTAGCAGCTATAACTTCCCAAATTAGTGTAGCCTGGTGAGCCCTCCTCTCAGTCTAGCCCAGGAAGAGATGAAATCTAGACCCAGAGAAAATTCCAGTAGATAGCATAGACTTCATTAACCCCTTGATAATAGAGGCTCCTGTTGCCTTCACACAGATATGACCAAAAGAGCAACACAATTTAATACATACCCATGCATTACATCTTACTCATGGGAAAAGGAACCCACTAGTCTATTTGCTGGATATTCACAGATGCCGGACTACTGAGTCTATGGGTTGCATACAGCAGTAATCAGCAGATAGGGCAATCTGTGGTAGCAGTGAGAGGGAGGGCATGATTTAGGTTCACAGGTATTCAGCATTTTCTATTCCAAATTTTTCATTTCATGAACCCATGGAACAATTTGCAGACTTCCAGATATAGTCATCATAAATCTAGTGAGAGGGTCCACCTGACTGTCCCACTTATTTTCATGATGATGATGATAATGGGTGAGTACTTACATAAATGTGGGTCACAAAGAAATGAGTGTTGGGTGTATATATATATGTATTGCAATAACAACTCCCCCGCAAACCTCACTGATCCCAGTCTTCCAACTGAAGTCTCATCAAACTACAGACCACCATATCAAGAGTCAATAAGTAGGCATATTACAGCTGGAGAGCTGTTGTATTCACAATGGGCAGTTGTGAGGACTACACATAATTAAATCCATTGGAATGACTAAGTCAAGTGGTGCTTGACAAAGGAGTTGGAAAGTCAGCCTCAAGACTCAATCTCCCTGATATTCTATGTGCCTGGGTCCCAGAGTTTATACTTTGTCCAAAAACAACTGGCAAGATCTCTCAACCAACTGAACATTGGTTGCAATTCAATAGCATGTATGAATAATTCTTGCACTTGTTCCACCTTGGTTCCACGTTTGCTTTTCTAAGCTTAAAGAGATTTCTGGGAATGGAAACAGAAAGGTTTTCAATAGATCTTTTGGGCCCTTGATTTGGGCTTGGGCACTCAGTTTCTCCTCAAACATTCTTAGCCTTTCAACAGCCATGATTCTGATCCATGATTCTTACAACTTATAGCAAAGTTTTCTTTTTTTAAAAAAAAAAAAAATTATTTATTTAACTTTTTACATTCATTTTCACAAAATTTGGGGTTGCAAATTTTCTCCCCATTTATCCCCTCCCCCCACCCCAATACACCAAGCATTCTAATTTTCCTTATCACCAATCTGCCCTCTCTTCTATCATCCTTCCCTTCTCTTGTCCCCATCTTCTCTTTTGTCCTGTAGGGCCAGATGACTTTCTATTCCCCATTAACTGTATTTCTTATTTCCTAGTAGCAACAACAATACTAAACAGTTGTTCCTAAAACTTTGAGTTCCAAATTCTCCCCATCCCTCCCTCCCCACCCATTCCCTTTGGGAAGGCAGGCAATTCAATATAGGCCATATCTGTGTAGTTTTGCAAATGACTTCGATAATAGTCGTGTTGTGTAAGACTAACTATATTTCCCTCCATCCTATCCTGCCCCCCATTGTTTCTATTCTGTCTTTTCATCCTGTCCCTCCCCAAGAGTGTTGACTTCAAATTGCTCCCTTCTTCCATTGCCCTCCCTTCCATCATCCCTCCCTCCCTGCTTATCTCCTTCTTCCCCTTTTTTCTGTACTGTAAGATAGGTTTTCATACCAAAATGAGTGTGCATTTTACTCCTTCCTTTAGTTGAATGTGATGAGGGTAAACTTCATGTTTTTTTCTCAGCTCTCCTCTTTTTCCCTCCACTAAAAGTCTCCTGCTTGCCTCTTGAGTGAGATATAATTAACCCCATTCCATTTTACCCTCTCTCCTCCCACTACATTTCTCTCATGGTCCCATCCTATTCAATTCACTCTGTGCTCTCTGTCTCTGTATGTGCGTGCTTGTGTGTATGTGTGTGTGCACGCATGTACATGTGTGTGCGTGTGCGTGTGTGTACGTCTGTGTGTGGTCCCACCAACTACCCAGATACTGAAAAGTTTTAAGAGTTACAAATATTGTCTTTCCATGTAGGAATGTAAACAGTTCACCTTTGGTAAGTCCCTTATGAGTTCTCTTTGCTGTTTACTTTTTCATGCTTCTTCTCATTCTTGTATTTGAAAGTCAAATTTTCTTTTCAGCTCTGGTCTTTTCATCAAGAATGCTTGAAAGTCCTCTATTTCATTGAAAGACCATTTTTCCCCTGAAGTATTATACTCAGTTTTGCTGGCTAGGTGATTCTTGGTTTGAGTCCTAGTTCCTTTGACTTCTGGAATATCCTATTCCACGCCCTTTGATCCCTTAATGTAGAAGCTGCTAGATCTTGTGTTATCCTGATTGTATTTCCACAATACTGGAATTGTTTCTTTCTAGCTGCTTGCAATATTTTCTCCTTGACCTGGGAATTCTGGAATTTGGCCACAATGTTCCTAGGAGTTTCTCTTTTTGGATCTCTTTCAGGAGGCGATCGGTGGATTCCTTCAATACTTATTTTGCCCTCTGGTTCTAGAATCTCAGGGCAGTTTTCCTTGATAATTTCATGAAAGATGATGTCTAGGCTCTTTTTTTGATCATGGCTTTCAGGTAGTCCCATAATTTTTAAATTGTCTCTCCTGGATCTATTTTCCAGGTCAGTTGTTTTTCCCATGAGATATTTCACATTCTCTTCCATTTTTTCATTCTTTTGGTTTTGTTTTATGATTTCTTGGTTTCTCAGAAAGTCATTAGACTCCATCTGTTCCATTCTAATCTTGAGAGAGCTATTTTCTTCAGCGAGCTTTTGAACCTCTTTTTCCATTTGGCTAATTCTGCTTTTGAAAGCATTCTTCTCCTCATTGGCTTTTTGAACCTCTTTTGCCAATTGAGTGAGCCTATTTTTCAAGGTGTTATTTTCTTCAGCATTTTTTTGGGTCTCCCTTACCAAGGTATTGACCCGTTTTTCATGCTTTTCTTGCATCTCTCTCATTTCTCTTCCCAGTTTTTCCTCCACCTGTCTAACTTGATTTTCAAAATCCTTTTTGAGCTCTTCCATGGCCTGAGCCCACCGGACATCCACCTCGGATGTCTGGGATAGAGAGGCCCCGACCTCCACGTCTTTCTCCGATGGCAGGCATTGTACTTCGTCATCAGAAATGAAAGGAGGAAGGAACATCTCTTCCCCAATAAAGTAGCTCTCTATGGTCTTATTTTGCTTCCTTTTTCTGGGCATTTTCCCAGCCAGTTACTTGACTTCTGAGATTCCTCTCCACCCCTGCCTAGATCTGCCCAGCTACTGCTTGGGGTCTGAGATTCAAATGCTGCTTCCCAGTTTCAGGGCTATCCGCGGTGGGGGTGGCTGCTATTCACTGTGAGCTTAAGTTCTGGTGCTGGGGTCGGGGCAGGGCCGCCTCCCAGGCTCAGCTCCCTCAGGGGGTTTATGCAGAGACCTTCGGTAATGGAAGTCCTTCCTGCTTGGGGAGTGCTGGCCACTGCTGCCTCTGCCGCTGCCGCTGCCTCTGCCGCTGCCTCCCAAGGGGACCTGAGTCACGGAGACACCCCGCTCCCCTCTTGGCCAGCCCAGACGTCTCTCTCACTGACCTGAAGCGCCTGTGGGTGGAGGGACCTTCCTGGCCGCTGGAGATTCCATCCCTGAAGGCTGCTCAGATCTACTACTCTGGGGTCGCCTGGCCAGGGCAGCGCAGGGGTGGGCTCCGCTTTCTGGGGCATGACGGACCCCTGGGGATGGCTCTCCAGGACTCTCTGGAATGGAAATATCTTCCACCGTGTTTCTGTGCGCCTTGCAGTGATTCAGAATTTGTGGGGAGTTCTTCTTGCAGGAAATTTATGGGCTGTGGATTTGGAGCTCACATACATGAGTCTTTCTACTCCGCCATCTTGGCTCCTCCCCCCCAAAGTTTTCAGCAGTTAAGGTGGTCAGGCCATTGTGGAGATGGATTTTTTGGAGAGTCCTTGATCACCTGAGGGAATCTACTCTAGGTCTCAAAAAAATCACAAGAAAAACTTCTTTAAGTCACTGGGCAGTTAAAAAAAGGGGGGTGGGGAACTCTAGGGTACCAGCTAAGTATGAGAATCCCAGCCCCATATACATTCTTTTGCTATGGTGGTTTGTTGTGGTTATTGCTGTTTCTTTGTTGTGGTAATTCTTTAATAGATACAAAAAGAATGGCAATGATACTTTTCATGCTTGGACAAAGCTTAATACCTTGTTTAAGTAATCCAATTACAACAGAAGTGTTAGAGAAACGAATCTGCAATCACAGCACTGCCCTCTTATGGTACCAAAAGTATTAATTTTCACATTCAACATAAAAATTTTAGCTTAATGTAAATCACCAGTTTTTATGTATCCTCTTCATACAAACAAACAACAGCTACAAGACATTGTCAGATTAACCTTTCACTTCCCCAAAAAACATCGAATGAATTAGACAGTACTAGAAAGCTTTGTTTCATACAAGCCTCCAAATTATTTGCCAGGTATGTATTTCTGCTACTTAAGGTCATTCAATCCACAGATTTAAACATTGTCACATAAATATAAAAGAGATAAAATACATTTCAACAAAGATACAAATTTCCTGTTTACATGGAAGAGAACATAATTTTTTAATGTAATTATTACTTCCTAAAGCAGAAATACAATATTATGTGGCCCAATTGCAAATATGATCCCTGCCTACATGATATTTCACAGGGAAAAATGGAGATCTTAGTGGTCTTAGCATCTTGAAGTTTATAAGCTAAATACTCAAAAATACATAATTTCCTTACTATTTATCCCAATGATACAGAAGAGAATTGAATTTCTATCTGCAAAAGCCACATTATCAAATACCACTTGATTGCACAGTAGTCTAATCAACCATTCAGCAAATTTTTGGGAAAATCATCCCTCAAAGTCTTCCTTGTGATAGAGGATTGGAAACAGCTAAATATTTTCCCACTTTGTTTTTCCTTTCTCTTCCCTCTTCTCTTCTACAAAATGTGGATCCCAAATGCCTCAGATTGAAGATTACCTCTGTTTTCTTTCTGTAGCTTCTGCAAATTTTAGTCTTTCTTCAAGGTCAGGTGAGTTTGGGCACCCATCTCCCAGGCAGGGAAGAGATAACTCCATGTTCATTCTGTGCAGCACAAGCCCCACCATGAAAGCGGGGTATGGAATTTCTTTTAAAAGGTGAGCCAACAGTAACCTTTAAACCTAAGACTTTCACCAACAGAAGGCAAAGTGATAATTATCAGCACTTAACGTTTCCTCATAAACCTGAGTCTCTTTAGGGAACAATTTACACTTCATTATCTTCTGGGAAGGCTCAGTCCTGTTCTGTGCCTTTCTTCTCTCCTGCTAGATAAAGCCCTGATATTCTTGAACCATCGTAGCACTTTAAAATTTTTTAAAATATTATTTATTTGCTGTTACATACCATAGTATGCATACTTCTACTTATCAATTCATTCTCTTGAGTTCTTCTGGGTTATCTTCTTTCATGGGTCCTTTGTAGTTGACTTGAGAATTTATAGTACTCAGAATATCATCAGAAGAAAATGAGGTTGGTGACCTTGCAGAGCCCTCCCTTACTCAAATCAAAGTCAGCTGCAAGTCATATCATTATTTTGATGTCATGGTCCTCTTCAAGAATGAAGGACAAACACAACCTGTGAGTGAGTATCCTTTCGCCTTTCCTCTCCTCTACTCTCCCCTCCCTTCCTCCCCTCTTCTGTCCTCTAAGTCAACTGCAACTCATGTCATCATCTTGATGTCATGGTCTTCTTCGACAACGAAGGACAAACATAACAAATAGTACTCAAAATATTATAGTCATTTACAATGTATTTCTTTGTGTCTATTAAAAAATTACCACAACTTGAATATTTATAGTAGAATACCATAGTCATTCGCAGACTATTGTGCAATACAGCTGTTACTATATACAACAGTTCTCTCGGTTCTGCTCATTTCACTCTTTGTTATTTCATGCAAATCTTTCCATGTTTTTAAAAAAATCAACCTGCTCATCATTTCTTACAGCATAGTAGTATTCTACCATAATCATAAGCCACAACTTGTTCAGCCATTCCTCAACTGATGGGAATCCCCTCGATTTCGAGTTCTTGGCCACCACAAGGAGAGTTGCTATAAATATTTTAAAACACATAGATTCTTTTCCTTTTTTCCCTGATCACCTTGGGAAACAGATCTAATAGTAGTATTTCTGGGTCGAAGGGTAGACATACAGTTTTGTAACTCTTTGGGCACAACTCCAGATTGTTCTCCAAAAGGGCTGGATCAGCTCATAGTTCCACCAACAGGAAGCACTCTTTATTTCTTAACAAATAGGGACCTGAGACCTGAGATCTGAAGAGCTTCCCAGGTTTGTTCCCTTAGCTGGGCACTGAGGCAGCTTTGCAGTCTTTCGGTGAAAAGTCAAGAGGTCTACAACAAGCATTTATTAAGTGATTTACTTATTAAGCAATTACTACGTGCCACTATGCCAAGCACTAAAAAGATAGTTCCTGCCCTCATAGAGCTTATATTCCAGTGAAGGGAAGAGTCATACTAACTCACAGCTCTTGGAATTCTTTTTTTTGGAAGTCCTTTTCTCTTTGGGGGGCCCTCATGAACTTTCCCCTTAAATATGGTGTGGCTTAGTAGTATTAAACTCAAATAGAAATGGGAATTATTGAACTATAATAAGGATCCCTGTGCACTACATAGTGACTTAGAAAACCACATACAGTTTATGTTCAGTGTTTCCCAATTACATTTTAATCTGCTACAGGATACACTCAAGAGTGTTGTGGGTCACATGTTCAATCATACTTTAGTAAGGTGGAGAGGGTACAAGGGCAAAGGGGAGGGTACCAAGGTAGACTTGTTGGGAATGAGGATGAGGTGGTGGAGTAAAACAGGCATCTGGGGGAAGAAAATAGGGAGGAAGAGGGCACAGAGAGTCACTCTTGTAATACTGGATTGGAGTTGGGAGCACTCAGCGACACAGATCCACATGGAGACAGAAGAGAGCTCAGGAGACAGAAGTTTGAGGTCTAATTTTTATAGGATCTTGGTAGGAGACCAACTAACTCATCTTAACGACTTAACCTTGGGGTTATTTCATTAACATACCCACACCACGTCAAAGTTATCAACAACATCTGGTGTTCTGTTGTCTTACTGTGCATGTCTGGAGTTTATCTGAGGTTTACAGATCATAGCACTGAAAGGCCAAGACATCAAAGTCTAGTGGCTTCCCTGGATTTAGCACATAGTCTCAGGATATGAGTTTTAGTTAAAATTATACCGTTTGCAAATTATGCTTTGATCTATGAAAGTCTACAGTGACTTCTAAATTTCTCTTTGCAATCTTACATTTTACTATTGTTACTTTAGATTGGCTACTTATAAGCTTACTATACTAACTAGAAAGGGTGGAGTGGTAGGCGGGGGGAGCCAGACCAAGATATAATTTTAACATAAATGGTGATATTAGTCTGAGCTAAAATATTGTAAATAGTTTATATGTGTGTGTATTTATCTTTATGCTTATTGTAGATTCAATTGTTAATAATTATATATTTAGGCATTTAAATGGAGACATATAAAGAAATACTAATGACAGTAATTATTGCAATTCCATTCATTAATAGTTATATGTTAGTCATTTAAATATAGATACACAAGAGAATTTACTAAGAGGAAAATCCATTTTTTAATTCATTGAATAATTAATATTATTCAATTAGAGTAGGGGTTAAGATAATAAGTTAATGGGAAGATATTGCAAATTTATTGATGGGAAATAAATTATCCAATATATCACTAAATCACTGTACAATTCCAAATTAATAAATTAAATATATGGAAGTGACTCAAATAACAGGGAGAAGTTTGGTGACTCATGAGTGTGGTTAAACCCCAGACCCCTAAACCTGCTACATGTTGTGCTCATGAGGGGCTGTGTCTTTGCTACACACTTCATACTTAAAAATTACTAACAACTATCCCTCGTAGGCCAGGGTATTCTCCACTTTTTGGTAAGTCATTCATTGTCTTGGTTCTCAGGATTATTCCGTCTTTTTCAGACAGGAATCCAATCTGTAAAACTCCAGTCTCTTCCATACTTATTTTAGACCACAAGAGTAAACCTCATGGTTAGAGCCTTTTAGATAGAGGTCTGCAATACCTTCATTTCCATATTCTTGGACCCAGAGGGCAAAACTAGAAGAAATGAATGAAAGTTTTGGAGAGAGAGATTTAGATTTGATGTAAGGGAAACCTCCTAATACTCAGGTCTTATCTTAAGGTAAAATAAGTCATTTTGGGAAGTAGTAAATTCCCTCTTATGGGAGGGAGGCTCATGTCAAAATTTGATGATTGCTTATACAGGTATAGAGAGAGGACTCCTGGTCAGGTATAGGGTAGGATAGATGATCTCTAAGATAACTTCCAACTTTGAAATCTTGTGATTTAGGTTTTCCTTATTCTCCTGGGACATATAATGGGAGGAAGGTGGTGGTACCAGATTAATCCTGATACAAAGTAATGCTCAGCAGTCCCCTTAAGTCTCATTCTAATTGATTAAACATAAAAAAAATATTTATTATCTGTGTACATGCTAGCTTGAGTATTAGCAGCATCCCTGTTCTCAAACTTCAGCATGTATAGTCATGGCATCATGATCTGGTACTCTAGTTACAATATAGTGTGATAGGGGCAAACAGGTGAGCTCCACTTTTCTTTCCTATCTGTAGGATCCTGAGTTGTTCCTAGTATGCCACCTGTGTTCTATCTTGGCACTTTGTAGGAACGCAGCAAACCCTGAGTGGGTGCATGGTTTTCCATCATTACTCTTTCTACCTGTCTGACAGTGAGGAAGAAGGTGTACTGCTGCATTATTTTAAAAGGAGAGACAGTTTTTTCTCTCTCTGCCTCTTCTGTTTCTGTCTCTGTCTCCCACCTCTCTCTTCCCCCATCTCTCTGGTTGGTTGGTTGTTTGACTACCTGGCTGTCTGACTGTCTCCCTTTTTTTCTATCTCCCTCTCCTCCCCATCCACTCTATCTCTGTCTCTTTTGGAATTCCCAGGTATCTGTCTGGAACTTGGCTGCCTCTTCTACTTTCTGTTTCCTTGCTTGAGCACTTGTGACCAAACAGTAATAACGAGATGGATATTTCTAATTTTGGGGGCCATTTTGTGAGTTTGAGAGGTCTGAAGCTAATGACTCCTTCAGTCACTTCTGGGTTGTTTGTGTTTTTCACTATTTGAAAAGGATGACCACAGAATGAACAGGAAGAGGAACCCAACCCTTGACCTGACTTGCCAGAAGACAGAACTTGAGAGAGCTTTTCAGATAATGTAGAGCCAAGATGAAGTTGAAATACCTATTCAGCATGTTAAAATATTTAAAATCTCCTTTTAAATTTCTTTAGAAATAATAAGAGGGGGAGGAGCCAAGATGGCAGAATAGAAAGACTCATGTATGCTAGCTCAGAACCCACAGCCCATAAATTTTCTGTAAAAAGAACTCCCCACAAATTCTGGAGCAGTGGAAGCCGTGCAGCAACGCAGTGGAGGAGATTTCCATTCCAGAGAGCCCTGAAAAACTTACTCCAAAGGTCCCTCACGCACCGGACAGAGGAGCCCAGCCCTGCCCACGTGGCCCCGAGAGGAGCAGATCGGAGCAGTCTTCAGGGATGGAACCTCCAGCGGCCATGAAGATCCCTCCACCCACAGGCACTACAGGTCAGTGAGAGGGACTTCTGGGCTGGCCAAGAGGGGAGAGGGGTGTCTCCAGAACTCAGGCCCCCTCGGGAGGCAGCGGCAGAGGCAGTGGCAGAAGGAGCGGCAGAGGCAGCGGTGGCCTGGGACTCCCCGAGCATGCAGGACCTCAGATCCATTACTGAAGATCTCTGCATAAACCCCCTGAGGGAACTGAGCCTGGGAGGCAGCCCTGCCCCAACCTGAGCACCAGAACTTAAGCTCACATTGAATAGCAGCCCCACCCACCGCTGAAAGCCCTGAGGCTGGGAAGCAGCATTTGAATCTCAGACCCCAAGCACTGGTGAGGCAGGGGTGGAGAGGAATTTCAGAAGTCAAGTAACTGGCTGGGAAAATGCCCAGAAAAGGGAAGAAAAATAAGACCATAGAAGGGTACTTTCTTGGGGAACAAATGTTTCCGCCTTTCATTTCTGATGAGGAGGAACAATGCTTACCATCAGGGAAAGACATAGAAGTTGAGGCCTCTGTATCCCAAACATCCGAAATAGATATCCAATGGGCTCAGGCCATGGAAGAGCTCAAAAAAGATTTTGAAAATCAAGTTAGACAGGTGGAGGAAAAACTGGGAAGAGAAATGAGAGAGATACAAGAAAAGCATGAAAAACAGGTCAATACCTTGGTAAGGGAGACCCAAAAAAATGCTGAAGAAAATAACACCTTGAAAACTAGGCTCACTCAATTGGCAAAAGAGGTTCAAAAAGCCAATGAGGAGAAGAATGCTTTCAAAAGCAGAATTAGCCAAATGGAAAAAGAGGTTCAAAAGCTCACTGAAGAAAATAGTTCTCTCAAGATTAGAAGGGAACAGATGGAGGCTAATGACTTTCTGAGAAACCAAGAAATCACCAAATAAAACCAAAAGAATGAAAAAATGGAAGAGAATGTGAAATATCTCATGGGAAAAACAACTAATCTGGAAAATAGATCCAGGAGAGACAATTTAAAAATTATGGAACTACCTGAAAGCCATGATCAAAAAAAGAGCCTAGACATCATCTTTCATGAAATTATCAAGGAAAACTGCCCTGAGATTCTACAACCAGAGGGCAAAATAAGTATTCAAGGAATCCATCGATCACCATCTGAAAGAAATCCAAAAAGAGAAACTCCTAGGAACATTGTGGCCAAATTCCAGAATTCCCAGGTCAAGGAGAAAATATTGCAAGCAGCTAGAAAGAAACAATTCCAGTATTGTGGAAATACAATCAGGATAACTCAAGATCTAGCAGCTTCTACATTAAGGGATCAAAGGGCGTGGAATAGGATATTCCAGAAGTCAAAGGAACTAGGACTCAAACCAAGAATCACCTACCCAGCAAAACTGAGTATAATACTTCAGGGGAAAATATAGTCTTCAATGAAACAGAGGACTTTCAAGCATTCTTGATGAAAAGACCAGAGCTGAAAAGAAAATTTGACTTTCAAACACAGGAATGAGAAGAAGCATGAAAAAGTAAACAGCAAAGAGAAGTCTTAAGGGACTTACCAGAAGTGAACTGTTTACATTCCCACATGGAAAGATAATATTTGTAACTCTTAAAACTTTTCAGTATCTGGGTAGTTGGTGGGACCACACACATACATACATACATACACACACACATACACACATGCATGCACATACAGAGACAGAGAGTACAGAGTGAATTGAATAGGATGGGACCATATCTTAAAAGAAATTAAGATAAATGGTGAGAGAGAAATGTAGTGGGAGGAGAAAGGGTGAAATGGAATGGGGTAAATTATATCTCATTCAAGAGGCAAGCAGGAGACTTTTTAGTGGAGGGAAAAAGAGGAGAGCTGAGAAAAAAACAAGAAGTTTACCCTCATCACATTCGACTAAAGGAAGGAATAAAATGTACACTCTTTTTGGGATGAAAACCTATCTTACAATATAGGAAAGTGAGGGAGAAGGAGATAAGCAGGGTGGGGGGGGATGATGGAAGGGAGGGCAATGGGAGGAGGGAGCAATTTGAAGTCAACACTCTTGGGGAGGGACAGGATCAAAAGACAGAATAGAAACAATGTGGGGCAGGATAGGATGGAGGGAAATATAGTTAGTCTTACACAACACGACTATTATCGAAGTCATTTGCAAAACTACACAGATATGGCCTATATTGAATTGCCTGCCTTCCCAAAGGGAATGGGTGGGGAGGGAGGGATGGGGAGAATTTGGAACTCAAAGTTTTAGGAACAACTGTTTAGTATTGTTGTTGCTACTAGGAAATAAGAAATATAGTTAATGGGGAATAGAAAGTCATCTGGCCCTACAGGACAAAAGAGAAGATGGGGACAAGGGAAGGGAAGGATGATAGAAGAGAGGGCAGATTGGTGATAGGGGAAATTAGAATGCTTAGTGTATTGGGGTGGGGGGAGGGGATCAGTGGGGAGAAAATTTGGAACCCAAAATTTTGTGAAAATGGATGTAAAAAGTTAAATAAATAAATTTATATATAAACAAAGAAAGCTTTCCTCTTTACATTCTAAGTCTCTTTCTTTTAGACTTGGCAGACCCTCAGCTTTTTCTAAAGTCTTTCTGGGGTACTCTTTCTTACAAGAAGATGAATAAACCATAATCCCAGTAAAAAAAAAATAATAAGAGATAATATTTTTCTTTAGAGCCCTTTTAAGACTCCTGGGAAACCTTCTTGGAAAGGTCAACTAGGTCTGACCAAAAGGAAAAAGGGCTTTTTATTAGGTGACTGGATTAAGGGTGACAACCAGAAACTTAACTAGGAGTCTGTCTTGTTTAGGTAAGAATAGTGATCAGAATACTGATCCACCTAAGGGCAATCACCTCCTATCCCCTAAATGAATTAGATTTTTGTCTAGTCCCTGGGATGACACGTAGCTTTTGAGTCTGAGTGATGATAAAATAGTGGTGCTCTCTGCAGTAATAGGGAAGTTAAGAAAAGGGGAGAATTTGTAGGGAAAGAAAATGAGTTCAGATTTGGACATACTGATAGCTATAAGGTATCCAGTTTGAGATTTTTAAAAGGTAGCTAGAAATGAGACTGGCATTTGGGAGAGAAGTTAGGGTTGGAAAAAGTAGATCTGAAAGTCATCTGCACAGGGATAATAATTGAAACAATGGGAGCTGATGAGATCACCACATAAAATATTTTAGAAAGAGAAAGGGGCCCAGAACAAAGCTTTGGGGGAACAGCAAAGATCCCACAAAGGAGACAGAGGAGGACTTGTCAGACAGGAGAATCAAGAAAAAGCAGTCCCAAAAGTCTAGAGAGAAGGGAACATTAAGGAGAAGAGTGTAAAAGATTGCAGAGATGTCAAGAATAATGAAGAGTGAGAAGAGGTCATTTGATTTGGCAATTAAGAG
This sequence comes from Bettongia penicillata ogilbyi, assembly GCA_023548195.1. Taxonomy (NCBI): domain Eukaryota; kingdom Metazoa; phylum Chordata; class Mammalia; order Diprotodontia; family Potoroidae; genus Bettongia; species Bettongia penicillata. Next base: position 24,549,803 of record JAJHZJ010000314.1, on the reverse strand, counting down.
ATCATGAGTAACTTTGGAGGGAGCAGTTTCAGTCAGAAGCCAGATTGTAGGTAATTAAGAAGAGAATGAGAAGAAAAGACGTAGAGGCATGGATTATAAATGGCCTTCTCAAGGAATTCAGTCACAAAAGGGAGGAGAGATATAGGAAGCTAGTGGAGCTAGAACAAATGAGGGGCTTTTATGAGGATAGGGAAGAAATGGACATATCTTTAGACCATAGGGAAGCAGTCAGTAAACAGGGAGTGAAGATAAGTGACAGACTGAGAATAATAAAGGGACGACTTTTCTAGAGAAGATAAGATGGAATGGTATTGTTTGTGCATGTAAAGAGATTTACCTTGGTGAGAAGAAAGCCTACCTCTTCATTTAAAACGGGATAAGATGGCAGGTCTGTGAGTGTTGTAAAATGAGGAATAGGGGAGAAAATGAGGAGGCTGTCCTCTCCATCATCAACAGCTTCAAATTTTCCTTTCTATTATTTTCTGGGTTTTTTATTTTAGTTTTTAAATTTTTTTTCCTTCTAGGGGGTTATATTTTAAATTCTGAACTGTCTCCTTCCCCACACTGCACTGAGAAGGCTGTCATTTGACACAGAGCGATATAGAGATATATATGTATATATAATACAATACACAATATTATAGAATATATATGCAATATATAATATATCATGCAAATATATCCATTAATGTGTAATTAGTTTAGATATATACAAACCATGCTATGCATGCTTTTGTTTATCAGTTCTTTATTTCAAGGTAGATAGCATCTTCCTTTATGAGTTCTTTGTAGTGGATTTGAGTATTTATAATAAATACTCAGAATAACTTACTCATTCCCAGTTGTTTTTCAAACAATATTACTGTTACAGTATATAACAGTTCTCTCGATTCTTCTCATTTTATTCTTCATTATTTTATGCACGTCTTGCCTTGCTTTTCTAAAATCAACCAGCTCATCAGTCCTTATTGTACAGCAGTATTCTATCACAATTGCATACCACAACTTGTTCAGTCACTCCCCAATTGATGGGTATCTCCTCAATTTCCAGTTCTTTGCCACCATAAAGAGAGCTGCTATAAATATTTTAGAACATATAGGGAAACAAATCCAGTAGTGGTATTTTGGGGTCAAAAGGTATACATATAGTTTTGTACCTCTTTGGGCATAATTCTAGATTGTTCTTCAAAACAATTGGATAAGTTCACAGTTCCCCAACAATATATTAATGTTCCAATTTTTCCACATTCCTGCCAATATTTGTTATTTTCCTCTTCTATCATTTTAATCAGTCTGATAGGTATGAGATGATATCTCAAAGTCATTTAATTTGCATTTCTCTAATAATGATTTAGAGCATTTTTTCATATGACAATATACAGTTTTGACTTCTTCATTGAAAAACTGCCTATTCATATCCTTTGACCATTTATTGATTGGGAAATGATCCAGAGTCTTATAAATTTGACAAAGTTCTCTATTTGAGATATGAGACATTAATCTGAGAAACTGTCTATAAAATTTTCCCCCAATCATCTGCTGTCCTTCTAATCTTGGCTGTATTGGTATTATTTGTTCAACCCCTTTTTAATTTAATATAATCAAAATTACCCTTTTTACATCTCACAATGCCCTCTATCTCATGTTTATTCACTCATTCTTCTCCTATCCCTACATCTGATAGGTAATATGTCACCATGTTCCTCTAATATCCTAAAAATTTTCAGTGATATATAAAGCAAGATTTCAATTGAGAGGGTTGGGGTAAGGAGAGCTATGGGAGGTTAGAAATGAGATGAAAAGTTTTGAAAAGCTACTGTAGTGAATGGGATACTGAAATAGTTACGGAAGTATAAAAAAAAATTGCCTTGACAAAGTGAAGGCCCAGTTGAGGTTATGTAACATAAACTTGTAGTGAACCTAGCCAATATGATTCTCTGCAACTTTGTTAGGCAGTAGGTGAAGTAAAGTGATGGTTATGGATGATGGGAGCAATCTAAAGCTGAGGCTGGGCAGGGCAAGATCAGCAATACTATACAGAGGCAGGGGAAGAGGACAAAGAGCTGAACTGGGTCACTTGGGGGTCAAGATAGGGAAGGAAAATTAATATAGGCTGTGTATAGAGTGACAATCTAAGAACTGAAAAGTTATGGAAGAGGTGGCATCACAAAGGATTATGATCAGGTAAAGGAATTTCAGAGTTCATGAATGTGGACATGGATTGTTTATGGTTGAGGGCAAGATCAGGCATATTACCATCGCTGTGTACACTTATGGTGGGGTTGGACACGTAAATAAGTTGAGAAATTGGGAGATTAGGATATTGTAGGGTGTATCAATATGTATTTTTGAGTACCCTAGTAAGAGGACAGAAATTAGAAAGGAAAGATTGTAAGCCAGGCACTGAAGTTACTAAGGAAGGAAGAAGAATGTCCTGGAAATCTGCAGACTACAGCTACCAGAATCTTGATTGAATAATAAATATGGATTAAATAAACCTCAAAAGAGAAGAGAGATTCATTACTGAATCTGAAAGTGACAATAGGGACCAAGAGACATCTTAACTTCCCTACCACAACCACTTGAGAGAAATGATTATTAATGACCAGTGATTTGGGGAGATTCAGAGTTTCCTCCTTTTTCTAAAGTCCTGATTTTGAAAAGTTCAGTCTTTTGAAAGGCATCACTAATAATGAGATTGGACTTTCAGACTTCACCTCAGGCTTTGATGGAGAATAAATAAATAGATTACTCAAGGCTGGGGGGAATTTAGAAATGGATGGCATAATCCAAGTTCAGGTGCAGCCCCTCATTGTAATATTCATTTTCTCATTAATTGTTAACCAATCAGGATTGATTCCCACCTACTGGAGGGGAACATCTACTCTATGGACGGCATATAAACTGTAAGCCCACCGACATGATTGTCTTTTAGTCTAAGAGAGACAGCCAAATGGCCATCCTTTTATTAATGAATGTATTGGCCTTATTAATAAAATGATGAACTTACCTAGATATTATGTCTCTCAAACAGTCACACGTTAAATTAGGGTGGGTGAGTGGGTGGGTGGTAAGTAATAAGTGAAAGTGCAATTAGTTCTGGAAGGAATAGCCAGGAAGCTTTGTTTTCAGAAAGAAGTCAGGTTTCGGTGAGTACAAGAAGATGGAGGGAGCAAGAGTGGAAAGTTTTAAGAAGAAATTTATTTGTTATCTATGGGGCATTCTAGAAAACACAGCAGATAGGTTGGGTTATCGTTAGAGTGGGAGTTTGTATTCTGTGAAGGATGGAGAAAGGGGTTGGAAAAATGGCAAGAATCACTCAGAGGGGATGGGTATACTGGCTTGAAAATGAATTAATCATCAAAGTATCATGTCCTCAGAAGATGACGAAAGTAAAACAGTCTTGGCCGTTAAGGACCTTACATACCAGGAAAAGGAGACAAAATACAAAGCAATGGTTGTCAGGGAAGGGTATTTTGGTTTGGAAAGTTACAGGAATATTGAGTGGAGCCATAGGGGAGTCAGTTGACGTTCTCTATAGTATTGATTGATTGCTGTTCCTTGAGCGAGAGTTAGCTAGCTGCATGTATATCTAGGACATACATATCATTGAAGACAGAGAGGAAGCATTCCCTGTGGGAATGCTTTGTGGAATATATTCTGGTACATATTCTTATCTAAAGTACAGACTGACCTTGCATAATTTTACTGGGGTCAATCAATCTTTTTATGAATTTTTTATTTGTGTCTTTTGTTTTTATATCACCTTCATTTCCAAATACATTTCTTGGCACTCCCCTGCCCAGAAAGCAATCCCTTCTAAAAGGAATAAAAAAGCAGTCTCTTAAATAATTTACAGTCTAGTCTGAGTTGTTTCAATATTTCCAGCTTTTATGTCCAGTTTAATGCCCTACAAATTAGACTTGGCAGAGGTGAGGGAGCTGCAAAGGTGAGAACTCCTTTCTCCCTCAGATTGGAGGATGGTCTCTAATGGATTCCTCTTGGATATAACCCTTGGTGCTTTTAAAAAAAAATCAATGACTTGGAGGAAGGCATTAATGGCCTTATCAAATTTCTCAACAACTTGCAACTAGAAGGGATATCCAACCAGAAGCAGGAGCCAAAAAGATTTTAACAAGCTAGAATGAAGCTCAATCTAAGATGAAACTTAATAGGGATAAATATAAAGGCCTATACTTTGGTTCAAACAGTCAACCAAAGGAGTATATGATGGGGAAAATGTGTCTAAATAAATAGTTCATATGAAAAAGGCCTGGGGAATTTTCTAGATTTCCAAGCTCAACATGAGTCACTAGTATGACATGGAAACCCAAAAAGTTAACATAATATTAGGGTGTATTATAAAACCGTAGAATCTCAAGAGTGGGAAGGGAGCACAGAAGTTACCTGATTCAACTCATAAATGAAGAGATTTGTTCACAGAAGTTCAGCTCAAAAGTATTGGTGCTGGGATGAAAACTGAGGTCTACCAATATGTCCAGTGATCTCACCACTATACTATAATGCCTCTCACACGCCAAATGGTGAAGTAAAGTAGCAGTCAAGGAAGATGACGGTCTCTTCTTTACAAAGCTACATCTATTGGAATATGTTCAATCCGGGGCTTTCAAGGAGAATGTTAATAAACTGGAATTCTTATCCTTCCCAGAAAGAAGGGATCATAATGGTCTCAAAACTGTCATATGAAAACTGGTAGAAGTAATTGTGGATGTTTACCCTGGAGAAGGAAGGACTGAGGGGGAACGTGTAAGCTTTCTTCAAATATCTAAAGGTCTGCCATTTGAAAGAGCAATCATAATTGTTCCATTTGGCCCCTGAAAGAAGAACTAGAAGAAATAGGTAGGGAAAAAAAATCAGAGACAGCTTTTCTCTACATTAGGAAATATTTTCTAACAATTAGAATTTTCCAAAAGCCCAATGAGCTGACTTAGATGGTAGTGAGATACTTCTTTTGAACTCATCTACCTCCAGTGTATGGAGAGATCTTTAGGTTGAACTGGCTAATTGAATTCTTGAGATCTTGTGATTCAGTGTCAATCGTATGTATGTGTGTATCTCTTTGTGTACCTATATGTCTATATGCATGTATATACAAATATAAATGTATAACTAAATTAACCACCTCATATAATTGAGATGGCTATTCCATCTCTATATTATATCACCTGTCTCATACATACACCTACACATGTATTTCACACATTGAAAAAAATCTCAAAACATGATGCTATTGATCTGAGTTGTTCCCCAAATTCAGATATACATTAAAACAGCCTCAGGGAAAGAAACATTTTATTATGAATTTATCTCCTAAAGTAAATTCTATCTGTGAGGGACATACACTTGCCCCTTCTGCTGGACAAGCCAGTAGATGAAAGCAGTCAGCTGTAAAGCCCTATCTAGTAAGGGGAATGTGTACACTCTCTGGAATCAGAGAGTAACAATGGAGATATGAGAGCACAGGAATGAATCGGTGAAGTAACCACAAAATGCTGGTTCATGAATATTTTGCCAGGGGCAGGCTTTTGACACAGTCTGTGAAACGGTTTAGGTTTGCCTTCAGCTCAGAGTAAGTTCTCTGATTTTGCTGGACTAGAGGACCCAGAAATCTTTCTCATGGCCTGGCACATAGTAGGTGCTTAATAAATGTTTATTGGCTTATCACTTGATGGTACCTCTAGCTCTTCTGGGGATGGGGAACCTGTGGCCTTGAGGCCTCATGTGGCCCTCTAGGTCCTCAAATGAGACCCTTTGGCTGAATCCACACTTCACAGAACAAATCTTTTTATTAAGGATTTTTATTTATTATTTGTTCTGTGAAGTGTGCAGTTAAAGGACTGCACTTGAGGACCTAGAGGGCCACATGTGGCCTCGAAGTCAAAGGTTCCCCTTCCCCCCAGGCTTAGCCCACGTTTTAAATCATCCATAACTCCCTTTATCTGAGATTATGCTTCTTGGGGGGAGGGGCAGCGGTGTAACAAAAATAGCTAAGTGTAGGCATGAGGATTTCTAAGGATAGAGATGTATAGATGACACCTGAAGTTATATAATTACAACCACAATAAGTGGAGTCAGCGTCCAGCTTTTTTTGAACTGACACTGCCCCCAGCTGCTGGCAATTAATTCATTGTCTGAGTGAATGACTCAGCACCTGGCTTTGTTTAAAGGACCAGACCGATATCCACCATAAGCCATGACACTATACAATTAAGTCACTTGATGATATCGTTGTAAGTGATCCAAATCCACTTTAGGCAGCAAGTATTATTTAGATCCTCGCCTTATACCACTGTACAGTTAATTAATGCTAGAAAATGGCTCTGGAGGAGCTTGGAAAAAGTTAACTGCTTGTTAACAAGTTTAAGGTGTGAAGTCTTTGCTCTGGCCCTGAAGACCTCTCCCTATGCAAGATACCAACATTCCTTGTGCTGGTCTATGACCCCCACCTTGGATGGGATGCCTACGTTGTCTTCAATATTCCTGGACATGTTAATAAGGATCAGCTTGGTGTGGCTGCCAGCTTGTTAGAGTAGGAGATAAGCCCTAGGTTCAAATCTCACCTCTGGCACTTTTTAAGCTATGTGACCACAAACAAATCACTTAACTTCTCTGGGTCTCAGTTTCCTTTTCTGGAAAATAAGGGCATTCGGCTAGGATGGCCTCTTAAGGTTCCTTTCAGCTCTAAATCTCTGATGCCATGATTCGCACCCTTAGGTAGACCTTTAAAAAGAGAAGTGCTGGAGAGAGACAAATGGAAGACTTGGGTCTAGAAATGCACTTATCTGCACAGTGTCCCTTAATCCACAGGGACCCTTTCTACCCCAGAGGTGATGCTGGCAGAGCAGCCTGAGATTTCCTGGAGGAGAGGAACACTGTCAGAAGTCCTAGATCAAGTGTCTGAGACACTGAGAAGGATTTTCTGGACTAGACAGGAAATTGGAGCCAAGGAGCATACAGCAACTTAGCCCTATGTTAGAACTGTAAGTTATGTGGACTATGAGGTTTGGAATTTAAAATGGAATCGCTTCCCTATTATAGCTTTATACTCCTATTAGGAAAACCTTAACCAGGTTTTTTAACCTAAATACTAAATGAATCCATGGGAAAACAAGGTTGCACCTGAAGGCAAGGAGTCAGCTCTAGATACCCTGGATATCTCGAGGACTAACTGGGGAAGGTGAAGACCCCCCAGAAAAGTAAGGGAAAGTGTTTTGAAAGAAGTTACTTTATATTATAATGGGAGAGTCCTTTTGGGCCCTGTGTGCATTTACGAGGCTCTCTAATGCCAGAAAGGGCTGTATATGCCAGAAGGGTCACTTGGACACAGCCACAACTTCCTGCTCACAAGCTTGTTTCCTGGTGAACTTTCTCAAGGTTTATAAACAGACTCTGGGTTTATAAACAGTTTATAAACTGTCTTTCTAATTGATTCTACGCCAACCCATCCTGAACTGGGGAAAATCACTTTTCCCTTGGGATAACTTCATTTCTCTCAATCTCAAATGATGTACTTTATCTGGATACACATCATATATAATGGTGATGTACTTAAATAACATTATCAAAAAGCAGGAAACCCAAGCATTGAAACACAGTATACAGAAGACTACAATATGAACTGCATGGCAGGGGAGGGGCTAGAAGGGAGATGACCAGGTCCATTCTGTCTTCCCCACCCCTTTCAGATCCACAGGGTAAAGCAAAAGGAAAAATGGTCAGACAGTAACTTCCCCAGCCATATTCCAAGGAAGCAAGGTCAGGGAGCAAAGAGCTGTGGCCTGGACTTTGCCTTTCCAATCGACTTCCACTCCGAGTTTTGCTTTCTTTCTTTTCTGCTTTCAGCTACCGGAAGCCAATGCACCTATTGCAAGCTCTCTGCGGGGGCTTCCCGAATCAGCAAGGACTTGGAGTGGCTACACTCAAAAAAGGATTTATGTGTAGCTGTGCTTCCCTATCTGAGCCTCCACGTGACTTCTCAGTGGAAAGAAGTTCCTTCAAGGTCAAAAAGCACTTGAAACTTAGGGAACTCTGGATAATGCCCATGAGCCTGCATTTCTGCATTTCCCACCCACCCAATTTCCATAGCAACATCTCTGTGGGAGGTGCCACCTCCTGGGGTGCAATGCACTATTTTTGCAGAATAACTCTATTAACTTTACCAATTCTACACTGAGAAGGTTTTGGTCAGAAAGCAGGCCCTTTCCTGGTACACTAAAATACAAAAACAGCTTCCTCAGCATAACAAAGTAGCAGAAGGTGGGGGGCGGGGGTGTGGGGGGAAGACTCTTGAGTAAGTCACTGGCTAATTCTGTAAGAATAAATAAAGACACTGTTAGCTTTTACAGAAAGCTGTTAAAACACGCATTTGTGTGTAAACATACAGCTCATATCTAATACAAACGTTTCTGGTCTTTCCAAAAGCAATTAAAGAGAATCATGTAAAATTCTGCCCCTTCCTAGACTAGGCATATGTATTCAAATGAAAGTTTCTCAAAATGAAAGGGGAAGGCAGAAAGAGATGGGAACCTGGACAAAGAAATAGGGCTTTGATCATGCTTATTATAAAGGAGGCTCTTTGGGAAAGCAAAATGTAAGGATGGGTCTCCACCCCAATCAACCCAAAAGTCAGTCCATCAGAGGTGTGAACTAGGTGTGAACAAGGCTTAGACCTCTTCATTGAATCGACAGCTTCCATAAATCAAGCTGGGAAGAAAAAGAATGCTTCTAGCTACTGGATGAAATGAAATGACCACACAGAAAGTGTGTAAGGATTGGTTGAAGAGTCCACCACGTTCTGTGGGGTTTAGATTAAAAATAGCAAGCTGTTGCAGAATCTAGCATTCAAAGAACAGGCCATCTTAGTGGTGAAGCTTCAGTCAGAGTCCTGAGAGGGCACTGGTAGGGAAGGAAGAGAAATCTCCTTCCCTCCTGTGCCCCTCTGTCCCACCATAACCAGGAGAAGACCTTGCAAACTTTGCAAGGCCAGAAACTTGGGATATTCCATTGGCAATGGGAATAGAGCAGCAGTTCTAATGGCAGAATCTGTGCCAGGAGCTAAAATGAATGAATTAAGCATTTATTAAGTGCTTGCTATGTGCAAAGAATTGTGCTAGGTGTAGGAGATACAAATAGAAAAGCAAGACAGTCCCTACTTCCAAGGAGCTCACATTGTGATGAAGGAGAAAACATACAGGGAAGGTTTCAGTTGAGAGTTGCATGGAAAAGTCTCATGGACCTTAGAATGCAGTGGCAAAGTAGATGTGAATGCTTCTTCTTCTTCTTCTTAAATGTCATTTCCACTGATAAAATCATATCAGTTTATGATGTTGAACCATTTGATAGGGCCAAAGACTTTGAATTTTAATTTCTTGGTATTCAGTTGCACAAGCAATTACCAGCTCACTTCTACATTGGTGTTGCTTCCATGATGATTTCTGGGCACTGGACTACTCCCAGGGTTCTTAGGCTCAGAGTCTTAGGCTATGCCCATGAGGGAGATAGTGGTCTTAACTTGGCTGGCCCATGCCAGGAGGTTTTCTGCATCTCCCTTGGGGTGCCTTACTGCTATAGGTAGGCTGCAATGACTACCCTTTGGATTGGCAGTTAGCTAACAGGTGGTAATACCCTTTGGATTGGCAGTTAGCTAACAGGTGGTAAGGACAGCTGTCCCCTTCTCCTCAGTAGGTGCTTCCCCAGATGATCACTGGGCTAGAAGCAAGACTGGTGGTCTGTGAAATGCTGCCACTCCTTATGCCTATCTGCCTGTTGGTGGCAGTTGGTTAGTAACTGTTGCTGGTAGTGATGAGGTGGGGGGGTATCTCTTCACAGTGATTTCTCTCCTCTATAATGGCTATGGGGGAATGACCTTCAAGCAGATCTGGTGGCTTGGGAGATAGCTGCTATTCTTAAGGCTCTTGGGCTCAGGGTCCTGGGCTGGCTCTGGCAGAGTCTGAGGGGAAATGGTGGCCAAGGTGGTAGTGGGAATGGTTTTGTTTCCCTGGTACATGCTCTCTTCTATCTCTCTTTCATGATGCCTTGATGTTTTGAAGGGAGATTAGATACCTGGAAGAAAAAAAGCTTCAGGAATCTATAAAGAGCCTGGTAATTTAAGAGGGAAGGCACTTTGGGGGGGGGGTGTAGGAGGGAGGAAGAAGATCTAAGGAAGGTGAGATGTGAACTCTTCCTTGCTCTGAAATAAAGTTTTGTTTCTAGAACAGAATATGAATAGAAGCCTTAATTGCATACAAACTTGGCATATTAAGAACTGTTTCTCCTGGAAGGATGACACATCGATGTACCTTTCCACTCTCAGCATCCATCTTTCCTTGTTCCTGGGGCCTCAAGAATATATCAGGACTCCTGAAATACTCTATACTGTCACTGAAGTCTTAGACACCCCCTCACTCAGATCTCAAGTACCAGCTTCTCTCTCCTTCCCAGAGTCCTCCTAACATCCTCTCCCCATGATGCAATCAACCAGTACCAGAGGAATCATAGTCTCCTGAGAAATAGAAATCTGGACTTCTCCCAATGAGCCATTACCCCCTGGTACTACAGATTCTAGGAACTATGGCCACTCCATTCCCCACTGCCCTTTGTCTGGAACTGTTACAGTTGAGTGAGGTTTACAGCTAACATTCGAGGAGCAACTCCTCTAACAACAGCAGGGTGAATTCTTGTGAAGAAGTAATCTTGATGTTGTATGTTACTGCATGTGGTTTTGTAAACCTATAAGGGACCAAAATCTTTCTTAGTAGGGAAAGCAAACTGATGTATCAACCTCAGGAAGTGGGTTGATCCAACAATAGGACTAGAACAGAAATATAGTAGGAGAACCAGGTTGTCTACATGTTATAAATAAACAGGGACCAGAGGAGTGGACTAGCTTTGAAATAAAAATTAATCAGAAGATGAAGGAGATGGGACTAGAGAAAGGCATCTTCATAAGGAGACCAGGACGTTAGCCCGGAAATCTGTCAGCCATTCATGGCTCGATAAGTGACAGTACGGAGATTCCCACGTTCTGTAACAAGGTTTTCTTAACCTGGAGTCCATGAACTTGTTTATACTTATCTTTTTTTTTCCGTGTTTCAGTACAATAGGCTTCCTTAGTAATCCTATATATTTTATGTCTTTAAAAACATTATTCTGAGATAGGAATAGCAGATTTAACTAGTCTGCAAAGGGATCCATGATGCAGAAATGTGGGAACCCCTACTCTAATGTGGCAATTTTTTGCTCTGTAAATTTATTATAGAGGTTGCAGCATGGTGGGGTGCATAGAGAGCTAATCTCAGAGTTAGGAATACCTTAATTCACACACAATGACTATGAGACATTGGGCAAGTCATCTAAACTTTAAGGGCTTCTAGGTGATTCTCTTAAGGCTGTAAGTTGCTGATGGGCACTGGTAGAGGTGTGTGAACTCCTACAGAGTTCCCTATGCCAATCATAGTGCCCTCTCTGGTCCTCTCTACCAACTGGGTCCCTGGAGGGTAATGATTACTACTCCCTTCAGGGTTCTAGGGATAACTGAGGGGTTAGGGTTTCTAGTACTGGAGTTACTGAGCCTCCAACAGCATACCATTATCAATAAATCAATTGGACTCCATTAAGTTTTAGAAAAGAGATTAACTAAGAAGATGGATGTTGTCCTTCGAGCTTGAAGAGGACCAAAATGATATCACTATGTTAGGGTCGACGTACAGTGTGTCCAACTGTGGCTGATCAGCCACAATCAGAAGGCTCTGTGTCAGGCTAGGCACAAATGGTCTATATGAACATCTGGAATGGAGATGTCTCTAAATTTGCATATCTCATATTTCTTTTGAGCTACTACAATCCACTTTACTTATAGCACATAACACCATCTTTGATGTGGTACCACCATGCTGGGCACTCCTGTGCCAGCATCTCTTATGTTTTATAATTGATTTCAAAGTTCTTTAGAGAGGCCTTGAGACTATCCCTGTATCTCTTCTTCTGACCTTCATGTGAATTCTTGCCTTGTGTGATTTCTCTATAAAATAGTCTTTTAGGCAAGCATAAGTTGGCATTCTCTACAGTAGAGTTGTGCTTTCTACAGTAGAGTCTGAGTGCTTGGCAGTCAAATCAAGAAAGCTTCTCAATGTCTGGGACCTTCTCCTGCCAGGTGATCTTCAGAATCTTCCTAAGACAGTTCAAATGGAAGCAATTCATTTTCCTGGCACTGATGGCACTGATAGACTGTCCAGGCTTCACAGGCATACAACGATGATGTCAGCACAAAGGCTCTGTAGACCTTCAGTTTGGTAGGCAGTCTAATGTGTTCTTCTCTCTCACACTTTCCTTCAGAGTCTCCCAAACACTAAGCTAGCTCTGGCAGGGTATGTGTCAACCTCATCATCAATGGATACATCCCTAAAAAGTATACTGCCAAGTTCAGTGAACTTATCCACCGCATTCAAAACTTCTCTATTTGCTGTAACCAATGGTTCCACATATGGATAGTGTGGTGGTAGCTGGTGGAGAGCCTCTGTTTTCTTGGTGTTAGTTGTCAGGCCAAAATTAGCATAGACAACAGAGAATCCATACTAAGAAGATATAGCAAGACCAGTCGGTATAAGCATTTTCCCCAAACCCAGGGCACATTCTTTTCCTTGCACATATCAGAAGCCTAAGGAGAGTTGGTTCAAATTCAAAGTACCATCTTAGCGAGGTTCATATGTAGGGACTATGTATGGCTAAGAAGTATCTATCAGCCCCTCACTCTGGAAGTCCTCTTCTCCCTTTATGGAGTCCTTAGGAATTAACCCTAGAGATAGCTTTCTTCTGAGTTTGAAGAGAAGCTGATACTCCTCTCTGTCATGATGGGGAATGATCCCTGAAGCCATAAGGATTTTCTAACAAGGCAAGCTGTCTAGTTCTATTTAGGAAATTTTTTTAAAGAACAATTATGAATTTAGGCAATAAATATTATTATGGTTTTACCAGACAGACAAAGGTATCCATGACACAAAAAAGGTAAAGAACTTCTGGTCTAAGGACTCAAACCAGATGGGAAATACCTGCTTCAAGGCCTGGGTTTCATTGATCAAACCATCCCTGTTACATAATGAAATAAAAAATCTAGTCTTCTCTTTAAAAGGTTCCTATATGTTACCTTCTTTCAAAGGAGAGTAATATGAAAAAAGCCCAGGAAAGAAAGTTAGAGCTTTATTATAAAGTGCTTTAAATAACAGATAGAGGATTTTATATTTTATCCTATAAGTTATAAGATAGGATAAAACATAAAATCACCATAAGATAGGAGGACTGCTAGGTGGCACAGTGAATAAAATGCCAGATGAGGAGTCAGACTCATCTTCCTGAATTTAAATCTGGCCTTAGACAACGGTGTGATCCTGGGCAAGTCATTTAATCCTGTTTGCCTCAGTTTCCTCATCTATAAAATGAGATGGAAAAGACAAACCACTCCAGTATCTTTGCAGAGAAAACCCCAAATGGGCTCACAAAAAGTTGGAAATGACTGAATAGATAAGAAGTACTAAAGTTTGCCTTTGGACCATGGCAGAAGCACAGGCTCTTTAGTCACAGGCCCTGGGTTCAAATCTTGCCACTGTTAACTTACTACAGCTTGATCCTTTCTTGGCATAATTTCCTTATTGTCCTCCACTAATCTGAAGCTAAAATTTCTGCCTCAGAAAGAGTTGAACAATTTCTTGTCCCTAGACACTCTCTTCCTCTCCTCCCCCAAACTTAACTATGTTCTTAACTTTTTGCTATTTAAATGCTCATCATCTTCCACCACCTCCTCCCCAATTTCTCTGAACCATGTTACTGCATTTAATTGAAGTAAAAATTTTCAAGGTCAACCCTGAGAGATTTCTTTATTTGGAGACCAGAAAAAGATGTTTTCTCCCCTGTTATTCACTAGGGGGAGTCCTGGCTTAGAAGGAAAAAAAATTGGACAACAAAATAGAGTACAATGGAATTATTAATAACTAGTTTTCAGGCAACGGTTTGCAGGTCAGCAAGACAATGGTTTACTGAATGCCAGTGGCATACAGAGGACACTGGAGAGACAGAGAGAAAGAATAAAGATAGGCCATTTAATAAAGATGGAAAGAATTACTCCCTAAGTGGACTTAAGTTGGTAGGGTATGTTTCAGACTCTTGGAAGGAAAGCAAATACCAAATATGGTATACTGGAAAGAACACTGGATAAAGTGATACCTGAGTGCAAATTCTAGTTCTTTCCACTAGGACCTGCCTGACCCTGAACGAGTCATTTCACTTCTGTGAATTTCCTTATCAATAAAATAAATAGGCTGAATCAGACGACACTAGGATGCTTTCGGTTCAAAATCTCACGATCCTGGAGTAAGAGTGACGGTTGTTTCGTCTTGGCCCTGCTCTCTCCCCAGCCTGGGATCATCCAGGAGCCTCAGTCATAAACGCCTTTGGGAAAGAGGCCGGAGGACATGTGCCCTGAGGGCATGCTTAATTGTTACAACCCTATGCTTCCTCTTCCCAGGAATCCTGAAAGGAAATGTTTCTAGACTTTCCATTTCCTCTTTTTCAAATCAATTGCTGGTGACGCTTAAGGATCAAGAGAAAATGTTTATCGCGGAGAAGGTCAAGAAAAAGGTAATATGAGACAAACATCAAAACAAAATCAATGTGAACCAGAACGGGAATTTTTCACTTCCTATAAAATTTGGGAGGAATGATTTGTGAGAATAAGAAGCAGGGAGTGGAAGATCCGAAGACGCAGAAAATGAGGAAGCTGCCACAGTGACTTGAGTCTGGTCATGTTTATCACTACGTGTCAATCTAAAGCTAGCATTTACAGAGAAAGGCAAAGAAACAAAAAACAAAAAACCAGACCCACAGGAAGTCCTAAGCCACGGCATTACAGATCATGCACGTCAGCCTAGTGGAAATGCCAAAGCGCCCTCTTTGAGAGACAGGAAAAAGCATGCATTAAGCATGTCGAGCCACCGTCGCCTGCTTGGCCACTTGTTTCCTTTCCCCTGCCCTCCCCCAGGACTTTGAGCCTTGAGAATGCCATTGCTTCCAGGGTAATGACCAAAGCTACCATCTTGGAAAGCAACATCAGCGGAGATGCAGATGTTACAGCCACATCTAGTGAAGATCCAGAAAAGAAAATTCTTGTCCCCCAAGTCCTTGTAACCACCAAATGGTTCAACATCAGAAACAGAGGTAATTTTTATCAGTGGAAATGACATTATAGATGAATAAAACTGACCACAAAAAGAGTTTCCAACAGGGAAGAAAAATACAGAACCAACATTTCTAAGACATTTTTTTTCCTAAAAAGTACTTCAAAAAGGAAAATCTGTTTGGATTTTTAATTTACTTATGTTTCTCTACATACTACTTGGGGGGAAGGAAGGGAGGGGAATTCAAATCAGCCATGGTTCCATGATCTCAAATGGGTGTGTCCTACTTTGGATATCATTGTTGTATAACCATGTTTCTTATGATAGCAAGATGGGGAGGTAACTAAACCTTTCTTTTAAAAACTTTTTTTTAATTTTAAAATTAAAATTATTTTAAAATATTTATTTAAATAATTAAGATTAAATTTTAAAAAATTAACAAAAATGCAATCTTATTGTGAACATTTCAATAACTTTTTTTGTGTATCTCTACTTAGCTATAAAATATGTAATTTGTAAAAGATTGTTAAAAGACCAAAGATCTTCTTCTCCCTCCTCCCCCATTTCTTTTCTTTTTTCTATGTCCAGGAAGTTGATGGTTTAGGGGTTTTGTTTTTATTTAAAAGAAAAAAATTTGGGGAGACAGACTATTTGTATATGTGTGAAACTTGTTGTCCCACAATAAACTATAATTTCATTTTGCTGAATTGTTCTTTAAAAAGAGAACTGACAAATTGTATGTACCAATGATTGAACAAGTTATGTTTGAATATATTAAATTAGGTGATTAGGAAAAACTGAAGGGAGAAGAGCTAGTCTATTGTATTTCCCGTTCTGTTGGTTTTGGGGCTCATATTCAAAGAAAAGAAGTTTATTTTAACAGCTTCCCAGAACAGAGAAAACACATTCACTAGAGTTTTTCTGAGCATTAAAATGAAGCAATAACACTTGTAGATATGCTGGTTTGGATGGTCAGCCAGTGGCTATGTCCCTTTGCCACAGGACAGAGTTGGAAAGGAAACTGCCTCACAGGAGAGAGGCCAACGAAGCAGCTGGAAAAAATTAATGCCCAGAAGAAGAGTGAATCCCGGGGTGGTCTCACCTATACAAATATGGGCTAGGGAATAAAATATCTAACTCCTCTGCTTGCCTGTTCACCAGTTGACCATTATTGCTGTCTGACTATTTGTAACTCATGTGGAGTTCTGTTGGCAAAGATACTGAAGTGGCTCCCTATTTTCTTCTCCAGATTATTTTACAGATGAAGAACTTGATTTGCCCAGAGACACACAACTAGCAAACATCTGAGACCAGCTTCCAACTCCTGAAGATGCCTCTCCCTAATTCCAAGCCCAGTGCTCTCTCCACTGTGCCATCGAGCTGTCCAGTTCACCAGGCAGTATTAATTACATAGAGGATATTCACCATGAGTTCCCTAGACCACAGCTCAAAAGCCCTGGACATTCTCTCTTTTATTCCAGGCTCTGATGAAGGGTATCCCTTGTCTGCTGTTCCTACCTAGCTGCCTGCAAACACACCCAGGTCTCTCCCATCCTTACAAACAAGCCAGTTACTCCGAGCTCCAGCCTTATCCTACACTATTCCCCAAACTAGCAAAACTAGATCGACTCCTTGCTGCTCTTTACATAGAACTTCATCCCCTTCTCTGTGCCTTGTCCCAGGCTGTCTCCCCATGCCTGAATGCACACCCTCCTGACCTTTGCCTCTTAGAATCTCTAGTTCACCTCATACTTGAGGTCTTTCCTGATGCCCCCCAGCTACTAGGACCTGATTCTCCAAAGCCCCCTGGCATCGACTTTGCATATAGCTTATATAATAACAACAGCTAGCATTTATGTCATGCTTTAAGGTTGGCAAAGCCCTTTACAAACATTCTCACTTGGTCCTCTCAATAATCCTGGGAGGTAGGTGATATTAAGCCCAATTTACAGATGAGGAAACAGAAGCAAACAGAGGTTAAGTGAATTGCCCAGTGGTTGGCCTCTCTCCTGTGAGGCAGTTTCCTTTCCAACTCTGTCCTGTGGCAAAGGGACATACAGCTAGCATCTGAGCTAGGATTTGAACTCTGGTCTTCCTGGCTCCAAGTCTAGGACCCTACCCGCTGTGCCACCTAGTGTGTGCTATGGTGTTGTTAGTTTTGTGTTTTGTTCTTTATTTTATTTTTAATTTATGAAATAAAACAAGCATTTCCACAATATATTTTAATAAAAAAGACCATTGCACATGAAAATGCAAATCTGTGTCCTATTTGCTATTCCTTTAAAATATACCGTTGCGTCTTAAATTGAATTTCATTTTCAGTTCCAAAACATGCGTAATTAAGCAAAACAGATTTTCCTGCATTAGCTATTCTCTCCCACACCCCTATACCTCCCAAAACACCTCGGTTTACCCCTCTCTATCTGGAGTTGGACAGCATGCTTCATTATGAGATTATATTTGTTGTCAAATGAAGTAAAATTTAAGTTTTTTGAAGACCCTTTTTTGTATCTCTAGTACCAAGCCCAGGGCACTTTGTTTTGCATTTTAACTGGACCAGTGATTTGTGCAGGGAGATCCCAGTGAGGAATACATGCATATCCGCAGAGCATCCATGACTTAAGGTCTAAGACATTGCCTGGGGGGCTCTATACTAAAGAAGTTTAAATGACTTTTCCAGGGTCACTCAGCCAGCATGTGGCAGGTCTTCCTGACTTTTAAGCCACTTCGTAAGCATTATCTAGTCTACAGTATAAACTTAATAATGAACTGATTCATATGCATTTGCTAGGAATCCCAGGTGAAAGCTGAAGTTCCTCAACAGCAGCCAAACCCTAGCTTGTGGCCTGCCTTTTCTAAGTCTGCCAAAAAGGATGAAAAATGATAGCCGTTAACCAGCAAGGAAGAGCAGTTTATAAATTTCCCCAGTAGGTGGTGTCCTATTTCAGTTTCTAGTACACAGCAGTCCTCTTGATAGCTTGTTTCATCTAACAGTTAGATGTACATCTAACTTCAAATAGTTAATCAACGAAAAAATCTCGTTGCAAGATTCTGAATGAATCCAGGGCATTGTATGGCTCAGGATTACCAAAACACAGAAATACCTATGCGTCCTTCCCAACCCTGCTTGTCTGGAAAATGTCCTGACTTACTAACAACCCTCCATATTGATGTTATTACACAGAAAATAGACTTTTTGGTGACGACGTGGTTTATTAGCCATTAGTAAAATGGCTGGGAGGTTTTTAAGTGTTTGCCCATTCACCTCCCAAAATCCCCTTCTACAACCTCCCTGGGCTATGCAAGGTCTAATCTGTGACAACCCTTGAGAAGGTCGAAGACTTTATCAAATAGAAAGCAATGGAAAGTCAGGAGAAGGCTGTGTGCCCCACCATCAAATGAGATTTTAAAAACTATGGTAGTGGCCAAATTCTTATTCTGTCCAGTCTTATCAAGTAGCTTCCTGTCCAAAACTCACTGAGTCTCTCTGTGTGTCTGTCTGTCTCTGTTTCTCTCTGTCTCTGTCTTTTTCCCTAGGAATGGTATTTACCAGAAACTAGGCTATCAGTGAGAACAGGAAGGAATATAGCTACTCCTTTCTTCTTCCATAGTAATGGTGGAGAAAATGAATTGGGACAGAGAAGCATATTTTTAGATGGCCTATAAACACTGTGATTGTTGGAAATCTTCAATGACTAATGAATGAACATGTTACTAAATCATATCAATATTGACATTCTTCCTCTGAATGAAACCAGAAGACAAAAGAATAGCTAAATGGAAAGATGGCTCACAGGTTATCCTCCAAACATCAAATAAAGGAGTTATCAGAGTTGTTTTTATCATATCTCTAAAGAAAACAAAAGGACATCATTTTATAGGATGTCATCTCTTATTGCAGTGCTTTTTATGAGAAGCATTTTGCAAAAGACCATCATGAAGATATTTTTAGAATATGCTTCTACATCTCTTGCAGAGGATGAGATAGGAAATGCTATTTAAAGAACTCAGTCGAATCCTTCAAATTAATTCAACATATACTTTAATTCTTGTTGACTTCATGACAGAAGTAGGTATAAGATATGACAATGAAAAATATATTGGAACATATATTCAGGATTAAGAAATAAAAGAGGCTAATAGGCTAAAAAGAAAACATACTTACACATCATGAATATTTTCTTCAAGAAGAGGATTTGGAGATAGTGAATGAGTATTGAGTAACACCACACAAAAATTAAACTGACTGTATCTTAACAGATAGGAAATGGCTATTTACTAACATGGGAATCACTTCCAAATTAGCTGTCTATGTGCAGACTATTAACTCTTGCTAGAATAAATGTAAAAATGAATACCAAATTAGAAAAAAAAATACAAATGATATATATGGCATTAAATTAAAGGAACTCCAAAGGGACCTGAACACAATCTTGATGCTAAAAGCTTAGAAAAGGATGAAAGAACAAACATGTACACAAATTAATACTATTTTATACATTAATACTATTTGAGAAAGATGGAATCTTCAACTGAGTGATAGTAAAAGAACGCATGAATCAGCTTTAGTGTATGTAAATCAATCATCACAAGAAGGAAATCAAAAGAGCTTAAAAACCACCTCAGTCAGCAAGAACTCGATCACTGGCCAAGGAGAGATGACCACCAAAGTCAATACCAGTTTAAAAGTATAATGCCATTCATACCACTCTTGCTTAAGAGGACAAAATAAAATTATGAGTATTAAATAGCAAGAAGCAGTCAAAAGAAAAATAAAATTACAGAAAGCTAAGAAAACCAATTAAGCCCCGTCATACAAACAACGTGGCACTACAGAAGACAAAGACAAGCAAAGCAACTGGCTTAGAATATGAGGGATGATGTGATGACTCAGTATTCAAAGAAAAGGAGAAAACTCCATGTATGAAACGTACATGGTCCAAATGAAATTTATTAAAGAATATTCTAGACAGACAAGTAAGACCTTGGGAGGGTTAGAGATGGGAACTTGGGTGCTGTAGTCTTCCAAATCGACATCTAGATTGGAGTGATGGGTACTCTCATTGAAGGCTTCTTATACTGGAAAAATCTCATTTCAGATATGTTAGGGAATCCTCCTCCCTCCTCTTCAGGGATTTCAAGATGAAGATTAGTGAGGAGCAAGATGTGTTATTGCCTCTGCCTCCAAGTCAATACCTGGTATATTTAAAAGGTTGAGAAGAATGAGAACATAGGATTAGAATGTCTCCCAACATGCTAATGTTAACTAGCAAGTTATGATCTATCAAGCTGAAGAGAAAGAGGGAATCCTCAGCTGAGTGAAAGCAAAAGAATGTATGAATCAATTAAACTACAGTGATAGATGGTAGAGATAAGGGCTGGACTCATAATTTCATTGGTATAGGGAACTCCTAAGTGAAGAGATTCCCTTCACCAATACAGTTTAGAATTTCAACTTATAGACTTGGAGTTGCCTGAGAGATCAAGTGACTAGGTTCCCTGGGTCACATAGCCAGTATATTACAGTCAGGATTTCCTGGCTTTAAAGTGAGCTTTCTATTCACCAGACCATTCTACTTCTCCCACAGAATCTTGTTGTTGTTTAGGTGTGTTGAATTCTTCATGACCCTTTGGGTCATACTGTCCATGGGTTTTCTTGGTGAAGATACTGGAATAGTTGTTTCCTTCTCCAGTTTTATGCAGGCAGGGGTTAAGTGACTTGCCCAGGATCACACAGCTAGTAAGTGTCTGAGGTCACATTTGAACTAAGGTCTTCCTGACTTCAGGTCCAGGGCTCTATGGACTGTGTCATCTTGCTGCCCCCCTCATACAGAACAGCAGCCAACTAATATGGGCAATTCCACCTCTAAATTTTTGACTTTTGTCAGGAGAATGACCATGTATTGTTTTCTCAAGTGAGAATTTAAGTCTTTCCAATAGAAGCATACACAACTTTTTCACTTTAGTTTATACACAAAATGAACTCAGAGTCTTTCAAAAGCTCCCAAATTGTTACCAACAAAGCCCAATAGCAAGAGATAGAAAGATAAATCCCATGTAAAATTATGGTAGACATTATAAAACATCTGGGAGTCTACCTGCCAAAACAAACCCAGGAACTATATGAACACAATTACAAAACACTTTTCACTCAAATAAAGTCAGATCTAAGTATGTGGAAAAACATCAATTGCTCGTGGGTAGGCTGAGCTAATATAATAAAAATTACAATTCTACCTAATTAATTTACTTATTCAGTGCCATAAGAATCAAACTACCAGATAATTATTTTCTAGAGCTAGAAAAAAAATAATATTAAAATTCACCTGGAAGAACAAAAGGTCCAGAATATCAAGGGAACTAATGAAAAGAAATGCTAGAGAAGGTGGCCTAGCCCTACCAGATCTCAAATTATATTATAAAGCAGTAGTCATCAAAACCACTTGGTACTGAATAAGAAACAGAGGGGTAGACCAGTGGAATAGGTTAGGTAACTCAAGACACAGTAGTCAATGAATATAGCAATATACTGTTTGAAAAACCCAAGGACCCCAGCTTCTGGGATAAGAACTCACTGTCTGACAAAAATTGCTGGGAAAACTGGATAACAGTATGGCAGAAACTGGGCATAGACCAATGCCTGACACCGTACACAAGAATAAAGTCCAAATGGATACATGATGTAGGTATAAAGATTGATACTATAAACAAATTAAGGTAGCAAAGAATAGTGTATTTGCCAGATTTTGGGAGAATGGAGAAATTTATGACCAAACAAGAGATAGAGAACATTATAAAGTGCAAAATGAATAATTTTGATTATGTTAAATTGAAAAGTTTTTGCACAAACAAACCCAATGCAACCAAGATTAGGAGGGAAGCAGAAAACTGGGAAAGAATTTTTGTAACTAGTATCTGTGATAAAGGTCTCATTTCTAAAATATATAGAGAACTGAGTCAAATGCACAAAAATAAAAGTCATTCCCCAATCAATAAATGGTCAAAGGATATGAACAGGGAATTTTCAGAGGAAGGAATTAAAGATATCTATAGTCATATGAAAAAATGCTCTAAATCACTATTGATTAGAGAGATGCAAATCAAAACAACTCTGAGGTACCACAATACACCTATCAGATTGGCTAACATGACAAAACAGGAAGATGATAAATGTTGGCGAAGATGTGGGAGAGTTGGAACACTAATTCATTGTTGGTGGAGCTGTGAGCTGATCCAACCATTCTGGAGAGCAATTTGGAACTAGGCTCAAAGGGCTACAAAAATGTGCATACCCTTTGACCCAGCAATACCCCTTCTAGGGCTATATCTCAAAGAGATCATAGAAATGGAAAAGGGTCCTACATGTACAAAAATATTTATAGCTCTCTTTGTGGTGGCCAAAAACAGGAATCAAGGGGATCCCCATCAATTGGGGAATGGCTGAACAAGTTGTGCTTTATTAATGTAATGAAATACTATTGTGCTATGAGAAACGATGAACAGGAAGTCTTCAGAGAGGCCTGGAAAGACTTATATGAACTGATACTGAGTGAAAGGAGCAGAACCAGGAGAACTTTGTACACAGCAGCAACTACAGTGGGCGAGGAATGTTTCTGACAGACTTACTACTTCACTGAAATGCATGGACTTAAAAAATTTCCAATAGACTCTTGAGACAAAACGCCTTCCACATCCAGAGAACGAACTATGAAATTGGATCAGAGATAGAAGCAGACCATTTTCTTTTGTATTATGTTTTGTTTTGTTTTATGGTCTCTCTCATTCATTTTAATTCTTCTATGCAACATGTATTTAATAGGAATGTACTTGTAGAACCTATATAAGATTGTACGCCATCTCAGGGAGGGAGGGTGGAGGGAGGGGAAAAAATCTAAGATATATGAAAGTGAATGTCAAACACTGAAAACAAATAATTTAAAAAAAAAAAGAAAAAAAGCTCCCAAATTGGGCGATACCAACTCCTGCAGGGGGGAGGTGCTGAAATGATCCAGGGAGGCAGTAGTAGCCTCTTGTGCAATTGGGTAGGAGTGTTGAATAAAAATAAAGGGGCAGTGGAAGCATAAGGAAAGAAGAAAATTTTGAAAAACCATTCACACATGTTTCTATCTGTTGTGTAACAGAGTTAAAGTTGTAGTGCTTACATTATTTTCCAAATAAACACACAAAATGAAAGTTATAACTGATCAGTGGTCAAGTTGATCAACAAGTCTTAACAAACAAGTGTTTGCAGGCAAGCATGTTGTGCATTGTTGGGAAGTCCAGCATGCAACAGCAGGAATATGTCTGCATAATGACACCGTATTATTTACAATACAGTACTATATGGTTATATGATGCAATACTGTGTCATCAAAATTTCAATGCAGGAAAACCTCCAGAAATTTACAACAAATTATTGATGTCATTTTTTTTAAAAAAATTATCTATTTTTTGGAATGATGCAAATTTGAAAAACCCAATGGTTAAAGAAAGATTTCCAGAGAGGTGCTGAGTAATTTTTTTTTAAAGGGGGCAGTAGGCCAAATAAGCTTGGAAACCTCTGTTCCAAGAGAAAGGAAAATAAATATAAAATATACGAAATTTTTAAACCTAACAAAAATATTAACTAATACATATTCTCCTGAGGAAAGATAACATTTGCAGTGACAAAATTTTAAGAAGCAAACATTCTTATACATAAGAAGGGGTCACAGAAGCCAAAACTATGAAATAATTTGTGGCAGTCAGTTTTAGGGGCCCTAAACACAGCTAAATTCCCAAAAATAGTTTCGAGAGTGGGGAAACAGTCAACAAGTAGTAAAAAAAAAAAAAAGTGCTCAACCTCTTGGGGCTTCAGTTTCCTCATTTGTAATAAGAATAGGTTGGACTAAACTATGGGGTGGGAAGAAGTCAAAGTTCCTTCCAGTTTTCCATCCTATGTTAGGCATCTTTCTTTTATTGACACACAGAAAAGGCTCTCATAGCCAGGGTAGCACCTTTGAGAACCTGGGCAGTGGGCTACACAGGCACTCCCTGAATTCACTTTTTGATGCTCTGTGGGGATCCCAGGAAGGCTTCTCTGAAGTCCTAGTGACTTGATGAACCACAATGGATAAGACAGAGAAGATGGCCTCACTAGCCTCACCCTAACGTGCCTAGAAGTCATGGATCTTGATTCCTAGGCTGGCAAGAGGGTTACATTATTTAAGAAGATAGAAAAAGATTATCAGCATAAAACAGCAAGAAATAGTGGAAGGAAAAATAAGATCACAGAAGCTTGGTGAGAGGCCCAATTACGCCTCATCATATGGAGATCATGGCACTAGAGAAAACACAGACAAGAGGAATAACTGGCTTAGAAAGAGCAAGGTAGATTCACAGAATGAAAACCGTTACATGTACACACAACCAGTAAGTCCAAAAGGGGGTTTGTGTCCACCTTATGTTCAACTCCTTAAGGACTTAGCAACCACTCTGTACCCCTGTTTAACATCTGAGTCTAATTCCTAGAGCGGGGAGGTGAGTGGGGGGAATGAAAGGATTGAACAGTTGAGGTGAGAAAGGGCAGTCCCCGATTGGTGGTAACAGAAGGCACGCCTTCTCTGTGGTTGCCAGGTAACAGATGTAAACAATAGCAACTGTAGGATCATGGCTTCTAACTACAGTGCTAATCAGGTAAACTTTCTTCTTTCATTGCTTCCCTGTCTCTTCGTAACCCTATAGGAATCTGATCCTCCTCTGAGGCTTCATTATGTCCCCGAAGATCCATCAGACGAACTCCTAAGTCTGCGGACACCATACCTCTTCTAACTGCTCCCTCTCAGTGGGTATTTGGAGGCAAGTTGGGAGAGTATCTCAGTTCTCCAGGGCTGAGCATGTAGGATTACACCATAGGCACAAGGGTTTCTCTCTGCCGTTTAAGGGGGAGGGGGTAGGAACTTTGCTAGGAGTTAAGTTTAGAGGCCTGGGTCCCAGCTCTATTACTCTGATCCTGGGCACATCATTTGTTTTATGCCTTAGTTTACTACTTAGGTACAAAATGGAGGAATTGGGTTACCTCACCTCTAAATTTTTAAGGGTCGATGCCTGCTATATGCCTTGATTTTGGAGTTCCAGTGAGGGTTTTTGCCCCAGAGTAACTCTCTGTACCCTGTGTTTTCTGGATCTGGGGGTTCTCGGGATAGGGTACTATGACCAAATCAAATAACAAACATTTACCAAGTGCCTGTCTGACAGATACTATACAAAGTGCTAGGGATATAATCAAGAATTCAAAAATGAGACAGTTCATAACCTCAACGAACTTACATTTTTCCATAGTTTGAAAGTTCCTTTGCCCCAAACCTTCTTCGGAACTGGTGCGTAGCCAAAGAGGACAAAAAGGTATCTTTTCTTCCTCCTCTCTCCCTCCCCTTTTCTTCCTTAGTGCTTAAACTTATGCCTATCCTCATCATGTCTTCATTCCCTTTCCCAAGGACTTTATCACGCCTTCCTCATGTCTCCTCAAGTCCTTCTTCCTCACCTTTAATTTTTGTGAACTCTTCTGGCCAATTTTCACTCTACTTCTTTGACTATCATACTCCCCGGACTTTTCTCTAGTGCCCTAAAACTCATGATGGCTACACTCAGATCATCGCTGATGACCGTGGGCATCTGCTACCTTCAGTGCCCAGGTCTAAGGTAAGATAACTTACTCCTGCAGAGTGCCCTTCTACCCTCCTCAATTACGCTGAGGATGGAGTCTTTAAATTACATAGTAAAACGAGTGCTCCCCAACTCCTCAATTAGTTACAACAAAAGAATGTAGATATAATCAAGGCTACCCCCAGTGACCTCCATAGAGCTTAAGGGCTAAAGAAAATGGAGAATCAATAAAGAGTATAAGTATGTGCATTTATGAAGACGCTGATTTAGGATATGGTGGGGAGTTCTTGCTAATATGTTGAATCACTTCGAATTTAAACTTAAGCTACTAGACACAAAAGAGAGGCAGGAATTAGGTTGGCCAGACCCCATTAGTGTGTATATATGCTGTGAGGGGTTATCCAACCCAGAGTGAAACTAAGGTTTTTTTTTCTTTAAAATTTTAACTTTTTTTTTTTTATTATTAATAAGTGTTTCTCTCCATCCCACCTCACTCTCCCCACCCTCCAAATTGGGGGAAAACAAAATCCTTGTAACAAATATGCGCTGTCAAGCAAAAACAAATTCTTATATTGGCCAGGTCAAAAAAAAGTCTCATCCTGCATCAAGTTCATTCATTACCTGTAAGGAGGCAGGTAGCATGTTTCAGCATCAGTCTTGTGGCATTAACCTGGGGTTTCTAGTGTTATGAGATTAAAGAGGTGAGGTAGGGGAAGGAGCTGTCAGAGGAAAGCCCTGAGTGCAGGTAACAGCAAATGGCTAACCTTGTCCCTTTCCTTGCAGACCAATCCCTGGGGCACATTCATGGGCACCTGGCAAATGCCTCTGCAGATACCACCAGCTCGAATAAACTTGACTGCCCGTTCCGCTGCTTCCGCCAACCGACTAATGAACTGGGTGCACAAAAATCCTGATCTGCTCAACGCCTCCAATGGACTGCGTCCAGAGATCCGGGGTCACGTACTTACAACCTGGTTCTTCTTGACCATTTTTTACATCCTTGGGCCCAGCAGGGGGAGCCTTTAGATAACTCTGCTTCATCCTGTCCGAGTCCTATCCATTTACTGCCCAGTTCCGAATTCAGTGCAGCAAAGCTGAATACCACTGACTGTGCTTCAGGCATGGGGAATCCATATAGTCTTTAAAGCTTAGCTTAGTTGGAGAGATGAGATGTGCAAAATAATGTAATATACAAAGTGCAATGAGATAAATGTGTGTGATAAAAAGTGCTATGAGTTCACAGTAGAGAGGAATCCTCTTGAGAAAAGAGCTTCACAAGCAGTGAGCCAGGCATTAAGGAACAGGTATTTGAGCAGATATGGAAGGAGGGCTCCAGGCCAAGGATTATGTTTCAGGGAACTTAAGTAGTCCCATTTGACTTCTGTTGGGTATATGAAAGAGGATAATGTGAAAAAAAAAAAGACTAGAAAGGTAGATTTGGTTTTGGAGGTCAATGAATGCCAAAATAAGCAATCTGGCTTTATTCTGTAGGGAGAGAATCACTGCAGATTTTTGAGAAAAGGCAGTATTATCGAAGCTATGCATTAGGAATATGAATCTGGCAGCCATGTGAAGGATTAAGAAAAAAACAAAAAAGTAGGAAAGGAGGCTACTGCAGGAGACTCTGATGTCCCAATATAGTGATTGTGAAAATGAGACATTGGGGAAGCACAAAATCTAACCTTATAAGACTTGAGTCCAAGCCCTAATTCTGCCACTTACTAGCTCTGTAACCTTTAAACGAGGTCCCAAAATAGAGTGATCATGGAAATGAAGAATGTGAGGGAGTAGAAAATCAAACCTTTGAAGACCTAAGTCCAAGTCCTGATTCTGCCACTTACTAGCTTGCTAATCTTGGGCAAGTCACCTGGTTTCTCTGGACCTCAGTTTCCCCACCTGTAAAATGAAAAGGTGGTACCAGATGATATCTAAGATCCAATTCAAATCTTAATACTGATTAATCTTCATTCAAATACAGAAGACAGTAATAAACTTGGGAATTTAGATGATTTGGACATTGGATAACTCAAGTTTGAGATACCAATAACTTTTGGGTGGAAACGCCACATAGATAGTTGTCAATGAGTTTGAAGCTTTGAGGAGCAGAGTGGAGGCTAAAATAGTGGTAGAAGCCATACTAGGGGCTTGTCTAATCTCAAGGGTGGGTTACAATGGACCATAATTGACTACAGGATGTATGATCTACCAAACTATTGTTATCCCACAGCCCCAAGATCCAGGACCACGTGTAAAGGACAAGAGCCCAAAGCCTCCAGAGAAGACTGCTGCTCCAAAGGCTGTACAAGAGATTCCACATCCCTCTTCAGCCATAAATGCCCCACCCTCAAGAGGCCTTCCCAATGCCTCCCCAGCCCCACCTCCACCCCCCAATAGAATCCGACCCTGCTCATGCTCCTGCTCTTGCTCTTGCTCCAGAGCTTCAAAAACTGCACCCAACAGTCCCATGGCACCAGAGGCTTGCCATGGTGGTAACAAGCCTGAGGGTCAGGAAATCCAAGAAAGGAATGTAGAAAAGAGTAATGAGGAACCCCCACATGAGACAGAGGTACCAGCCCCATTAAGTCCCAAGAACATAATGGAGTGAACCTAACTCTACTTCAGGAATGTCAAAACAATTTATTTGGGGTGTGGATAAAGGAAAATTTTAAAAATAAAACGTTCACTTTTCTCCTGATCTGGGTCTTCCCATTCTTCTATATTTGCCACTGCTAATACAGGTGTGAAGAAGGAAGGAATTTCAGGAGCACAGGGTTCTACCTTTAACTGGGCCAGGCTAGGGAAGCACAAGATTCCAGAGGGAAAGACAAGTCCAGTTGCTCAAGAATTAAAAAGCAAAACAAACAAAAAACCCCCACAAATGACAAAGTTCTAGATCACATCATTTAACCATACTGACCTTAGACAAGGTTCTGAGGACTGAGAGGGCAAACTTTAGAGCCAGAAATGTGGCTTCAGGTCAACAGGTAATTTAATACCATAAAAGTACTTATGATGTACCTTTGTAACTAAATCATGGGGGAATATAGTAAGAACATTTACTTTGTCCTTGCAGAACTTAAAATTTAAGGAATATAGGAAAATTTACTCGGCAGAATAAAATAATGCAAATACTAAATGCTCAGAAAAATGGGAAAAGGGGAGACATCAAATAACAAAGTAACCATTATTCAACTCACATCGAGCTAAATAATGCAATGAATCTGTAAATCTCAATATGGGCATTCCCTCTGACAATATATTACAATCCCTCCATGTGTTCTCATAAATTCACCACTGGAGATTTATCCAATGTGAGAAGGGTCTTTTTCTTGACATCAAGATACTATCAGTAGTGCATATGGGCTACCACATAAGATAAGTCCTTATATTTATCATGTGGTCAGCCTATCTACCTAATTTCTTTGGAGACATCTCAATCAAATGGAAAATTAAAATCCACAAGAACCAAGGGCACTAGTGGATAACTCAAGCTACAGGAAAAGTTAAAGTGCCTTCCCCACTCTGCTATGACAGTTTGGCCAGTAAGTAAGACACAGTATCTCATTAGGTCCTAGCTAGAATGGTTCAGGACAGATTTTCAGGAGTCAACATCATAAAAAGCTGAAACATAAAAATGCTGAAGGAACACAATTCCACTGATATTACCTCAGACATATCACTTAATTACGATCTTTGAAGTCCTATCAAAGCAATATGCATAATGTGCCATACATTACACTAAATGATATGTCTCACCCCATATCCTATTTGGCTTGTAGCTCCAATCTCCCTTGGTAAGGCATCAAAAATGGGATATTTCTAAAGCTCACCCATGACCAGTTAGTAGTCTTCAAAGTCTTCTTAAAAAATAAGGAGAGATCAAAGAAAAAGAGAAAGGATCTATTTATACAAAAATATTTAGAGCTACTTTTTCTGTGGTGGCAAAGAACTGGAAATTGAGGGGATGCCCATCAGTTAGGGAATGGATAAATAAGTTGTGGTATATGACTGTGATGCAATACTATTGTGCTATAAGAAATGATGAGTAGGATGGTTTCAGAAAAAAACAAGAAGACTTATATGAACTGCAAAGTGAAATGAGCAGAACTTTTCTACGTGGTGACAGCAACATTGGAAGGATGATCAACTGTGAAAAACTTAGCTACTCTGATCAAGACAATTCTAAAGGATCCATGATTAAAAATGCTATCCATCACCAGAAAGAGAACTGATAACTTTGAATACAGATTGAACCATACTTTTAATTTTTATTTTTTGTTTTCTCTTGCAACATGACTAATATGGAAATATATTTTGATTTATTTCATGTATATTTGCTATCAAATTGCCTTCTCAAGGAGAGGGGAAGGAGAGAATTTGGAAATCAAAATTTTTTAAAAAAACTTTTACATGTACTTGGGAAACATTTAATGAAATAAAAATACATTCAAAATTCATGGTACTAGGGCTACAGGAGCCTGACTTTCCAGATACACAAGGTGAAAATTTCCCCATT
This sequence comes from Bettongia penicillata ogilbyi, assembly GCA_023548195.1. Taxonomy (NCBI): domain Eukaryota; kingdom Metazoa; phylum Chordata; class Mammalia; order Diprotodontia; family Potoroidae; genus Bettongia; species Bettongia penicillata. The sequence goes on along the minus strand of JAJHZJ010000314.1, from coordinate 24,519,458 downwards.
ATAATTCCCTAGGTCTTCAATTCTTCCTCTCTTCTCCCAAAAGTTTGTGTTCTGTGCTCTGAGAACTCCACTTCCCTCAGGCACCTGTCCACTTCTCTCGACCTTTTCTTAATAATAACATGAGGGATAACATAATCTTCAATAGAGTTTGGAGGCCTGTAGCAAACAGGGTTTCTTTTCTGTCCCCCTTCAATACTTGGATTCAGCAATAGATTTACTATCATGCTGTACTTTTTTTCATTTAATGTGAAACTCTTCATGGAACAAATGCTTTCCTGGCTGGAGGGTGGAGATTGTTGGCACTTGCCCAGCCCAGCCCTTATTCCTATTATCTAGATCTCAAGGAGAAAAATAGATGGGGTGGGTAAATTTAATTACAGAAAAAGATGTCAAATGAAATTAAGAGGTTTATTTTCCTCAAAGTGCTAGGAAAGAGAAAACTCCCAATGTGTTGACTGAGAATCTTCTGAATCCTTTCCTGGGCCAGGAGCCGTTTGCCCTGTCCCCACAGAACATCTGCAGCCTCCAGGGAGCCAACCTACCCTCCTTCCTTCTCTCCCTGCACCCACCCAGATAGGCTGGTTCCCTCTTCTCTCAAAGTGTGGGTGGTTTAGGACTCTGGGCCATTTCCAATGAGCAGCCTTGTCCTTTAAGCCAGCAGCCCACGGCCACTGGCACTCAAAGCCTTTCTCCCCAGCCCTAAACCAGAGGCCACAGAGCTGGCATTGTTTTTACTGTCTCAGGATTGGGCAGCCAACAGTTGACCCTTAGCACAAGTCAAAGCCCAATTCGGAGAGAGGCTGAGGAGGCCTGAAGAAAGAGGACAAATCCACAGCAATAAAGGTAGTTGGAGGGGGTGGGAAGGCAGGGGGAGAAGAGGAAGAGTCTAGGAGCCTTATCATGCAGCTTTCTTTTAGGCAGGAGAGCACTAGAACTTCTCCCACAGCTCCAATGCTCATGACCCAGACTCCAAGGAGTTCTTCAAACATACTGAGATCTAAGCAAAACAGAACAGCTCTGATCTGGCCTGAGGGAAAGGGTGGCTGAAGGAAAGGGAGAAGGCAAACCCTATCCTTCATCAGAGGAAATGGAAGATACTTTATTCCCTCACATAGCTGCTAGTCCCACAGAGGACAATACAGTGAGAACCAAGACAGCTACTCCAGACTGGTAGAGCTGAGGAATCTTCAGGCCCTTCCCTAGGTCCCACATCTACAAAAAAAAAAGACAAAAAAGAAACTAAGAAATCAGAAGGAATAGTACATCATAATTTTAAAAACAACAGAAGGATTAGTAAAACCAAAATTTTGAAAATTGGCCACATCAAAACATCAGTTAGAAGCAACGACTTCTGTAATAAAATTCTGCTGAGTTAGGCAAAAAGAGGCCAAGTGGAAACCTTAGGCAAGTAGAGTCCTGACCATACCATTACTGTTGCTCATCTTTGTTTTCAGAGGATCAATGACATCACTAGATGATGTCTTGACTCCAAAGTGAAGTGGATTTAAGTGAGGCAAAGTTGCACAAAGTTATCAACCTCACTTTCTTTCCCAGAGTCATCTAGGTCCAGCGAGAAGACAAAAGTCAGGACAAATGGCCCAGGATGTAGTAAATAACCTTGGCACCTTCGAAGTTTGACCAAGCTCTAAGCACTCCACAGGCCCTGCTTCAGCTGCCTTCATGGCCATTAGAATAAATTATTTTCATCTGCCCATTTTGCTGGGGGAGGCACTGTCCTCACTAAGTACTGAGGGATCATTCATGGAGACGAGGAGAGAGCTCAGATAAAGGAACCAAGAAGAGGGCAGGAGGACTGCATTAGCAGAGCACAATGCCTGTGGGGCTATGAAGCAGCAAAGGAAAATCCTGTCCCAACCGCAGAGCTTAGGACCTGACAAAAGCAAAAATAAGGATAGTTTTTTAAAGACTTAGGCAAAGCCCTTAGGCTCCTGACTTCTGTCTATAGAGGTTTTCACAAGCCAGAAACAAGGACAAAAAGTGAGCCTTGGGCTTTCTTCAGCTCTTACATATTACGACCAAAGGAGGAAATCTGCAAGCCCTGGCCTCTAGGCTATGTGCAGAAAAGGCTGATCAGTTGAGTTTTGTTAGAAAGCTGGCCCAATGGGAAAACATGTCATTAGTAGAAATGGTCTCCCTAAGGAAAGTGGAAACCATTTCAAATCCAGCTGAGCAAAATCTCCAGGAGTGGCTGATGGCCAAAGCCTAACAAGAAGTCTCTTTAGTCTCTCATTTCTCAAATCCTGTGAAGCTCTCCTCTGGGCTGACTGAAATTTTACCACATAATACTTGTCTTTAGATGTAGCTGTAGTTTCCTGAGGACAAACCAAGACAAACTCAGTCTTATAGAGAGTAACTAATCAGTAATATATAGTAAGAAACAATGGGAGTTACATTTGCCTTAAGTCAAAAGGAAGAAAGAACTAAAGATTTCAACAAAGAGTAAAAATTAATAGGGGAATTACTTGAGAAGATAGTAAAAGTGACCTACTCAGAAGCAACAGTAATAGAAGCTGGGCTTCAATCTCTCCCTAAGTAAGACTAAAGACATTAGTTCTCAACTGTCCTTGGGTAAGTGGTAACCATTTAATCAAATGGTTAAAAGCAGGCCCACTCTTAAAATCTAGAGTGTCTAAGTGTAGCCCAGAACAACTCTGACGCTAGCACTTAAACCAGGCTTTCCCTGTTAAAGAAAGGTAGTGTGACATAGCAGAAACAACAATGGATTTGGAATCAGAAGACCTGGTCCAAATCTCAGGCTCTTCTACTTATTAGCTATGTGACCTCAAAGAGATCACTTAAGCTCTCTGAGCTGCCACTGCCTCATCTGAGGAAGATGGACAAGATTTAGGCCACTCCTCAACAGGCTGCATTTTGCTTCCCCATCTTTTCAGGCTCTCAGACTAGCCAAACTTACCAAGTGTCTGATTCCATTCCAGGTATGGTACATAAGCGGGAAGACAAGAGCAAACTTGGCCGTGTGGATCAGAGCTGGTCCAAGGCACAGGGACTTTACAAGATCCAAGTGAGACTCAAAATTCCCAGGGAGCAACAAGGCTGCCAATCCAAAAAGGGATACTCCTGGGGAGAAAGTCAAGCAATCCATCATTTCTTGCCAGTTACATCCAATACAACTTCAATGTGGTTCTTCAAACATTTATTATGAAACATAATTGCTTCATCTCTTAACTCTCAAAATCTGGATCTTCCTTCAAGGCTCAGCTGAGATGCCACCTTTTCTGGAAGGCCTCTTATCTCTCCCTCCCCCCACTCAAGCTGTCAGTACTCTCTCCTACCTTAAATTATCATTACTTATCTATAGATATATCATACCTGCACAGAAGAATTTAAACTGCTCAAAGGGGAGGCCTATTTTTCTTACTTTGTATTCCTAGGGTCTACATTTACTTTATAACTCACACAAGAAAAGGGCTCAGGCTTATCACCCTGAATAAAGGTAAAAAGTACAGCATCAACTGTTCTTTATACCAACTAAAGATAAGAGAAAATGACCAGAATCAAGTCAGGAAAGGAATGAGCTAGGCATGAGACTTTTTCAGAGGAGAGCTGTGACATAGTTGAATGGGTACTGAATCTTTTCTCTGAAGAATTTTAAGATTACCCGGCTGTTCAAGTTCATTCTTCCTGGAAAGAAAATAGAATAGGATGACCTCTAAATGTAGTGTCTAACCCTTTTCTGTATCATAACTGATGTATTTCAAGGTAGTCTGGGGAAGTGGGAATAGAAATTGAGCAGAAAGATCTAGGGAAAAGGATTTAATAAATGGGGGAAAATAAGGATAAAGAAAGAACCTATGATTTCAATGGTACAGGGAACTCCTGGATGAGGAAACTCCTTCTAATGCAGGCTGGCAGCTCCTGTGCAATTTCTAACCCTAGAGGGTTTCCTAGAACATGGAGAAGTTAGGTGACTCTTCAGGGTCACATAAACAGTATATTTCAGGGATGGGTCTTGAATTCAGGTCTCCCTGGTTCCAAGGCTAGCCACTATACCCACTATACCCACAATGCCTCCTAGAAATTTTCAAGAAAAATAAATCAGTTATGTCTTAGGAAAAAAAATGTCTTTATAACTACCATTAGAAAGGGGAAATGGACCTCCTCTTCAAAGAAATTTTCTAATTGCCTAAGGACAATTTCTTTTTCTGGATCTGCATAACAAACAGTGTCACATACCTATTATGTACAATTTTACCCTATCAAAAATTTCACATACCCTTGCTTCAGGACACTAGACTAGAAAGTTGTCATTCCTTCTGCTTTCCTCTAACACTCCACAAACTCCCATCAGCCACCATCTTAAACAATGTAGAGACAATTTAAGACACTCCCATTTGGCACAATCTGGGGACAAGTGAGAAAAAAATTTCATTTTCCACTCTATAAAAAGGGAAAGATTTTCTATTCCAATTTCACCACCTTCATCCAATAACTCATACTCTTCCCTTGTAGAGATCTCAGACACAAGCCCAGCACCATTGAACAAGGGAGTTATTTTCATGTTAACGAAAGCACCAAGACAGCTAAATCCCTAAGTACAAAGTAAAAGGATTTATAGCCCTGAGAGTCACCACTAATTCAACTGTTACTTTGCACAAATTATGTGTAAGGCACAATGCTAGAAACTGGGGAAAAATATAAAGATAAATAAAAAAAGATACTCTGGGTACCTCCAACCATTCATTACACAATCCAAGAGAAAACTGAAGTATTATATAAACTAAACAGTTTTACAATTGCTAGCTGTGTGTATGTGAGTGTGTGTGAGTGTGTGTGTGTGTGTGTGTGTGTGTGTGTGTGTTGCTGCAGTGGTACTTGTAATATGCAATTTAGTTAAGACAGGGAATTTGATCCAAAAATCTCACCCAGGCATCCCCTTCTACCATCAATTTTCTAGATTTCTCACCACGATTTCACTCAGTTGCTTGACCAGCTTTGCCCTAATGTAGTTCACTTATAAGCATGGCAAAAAATTATGTCAACAAAGAGGTAAAGCACATTTGAAAGACCAACTGAGTCTTACAAGGGCCTTCAGAAAATCTGTAAGAATTCAGTCACACAACAGCTCAATGAACCCATTCAGATTTCATGGTCTATGAGGCATTTACCCTTAAACTAATCAAATCTGATTGTGCCTCTGCACCAAGGCAAGCTGGAGTCTGAGTTGGCTGCACAAGTCTGTGCCAGAGACCACCAGGCTGGATACAAGAGCAATTCTCTTACAAGAATTTCGTATGAGCAATACTTAATCTCAACATCAAATAAGCTTTCAATGACACATGAAAGGTCTATGGCTTTCCTATAAGAAATGAACAGTAGATAGCCTTTAACCAGTTCTTGTAGCTTTGATGTTTTTTTTAAAGCCATAAGCAGCATTAATATTTGAAATACATACACATACACATAAAACAGATATGTAAAGGCATAATTATATCTTTTTGAGTTCCTTTTTACATGTCCATGATTCAAAGACAAGTCAACTCTTTACTTCTGACATAAGAAACTTAAACAAGTTAATAAACCTAGATAACCGCCCACGCTCTGATGCAGAAACTCTTATCCTCTACCAGTTCTACATGTATAAGTTCTAAGATGAGAAAAGACAACTACAGAAGATATTCCACACTCTAATTGAATCCCCCATCCCATCTCACACTCATCTCACATTCTTTATGCCTCACCCTCATTTCTCCAATCTACAAGTCAATAGTTTTCTCATGGAAGTTGCCAAAAACAGAGCAGATTACTGAATAATAAGATGTCTTACTCGAGAATTCAGATAAAAGGCAAATATTAAGTTCCTATCAGAGTCAAGGCTATTTTAGTTCTGGCTCCAGCTCTACTAGAACCTTCTCTGTGTTTTAGCTTCCCTGTCTGTGAGACTGGAAAAACAATCTCTCCCAAGGAGCTCTTCAACTTTCTGGAGCTAGCTATTTCTAAATAAATAAAATAAAAATATATAATGTATATGTATAAATATATTTTTAATTTATAAATTTATATATTTATATATAAATTTTATAAATATACATTTATAAACAATTTATTATTTATAATGGCAAAATAAAATAAAAATAAATAAAAGCTAACTATAATTATTTTAAAGGAGTGCCTTAGCAGCCATTTTAAAAAAGCTTTCTAGGTATTCTGTCCTCAGAAACAAAACCATTTTGATCTGGAATCTCAAAGGGGTGAAATAAATAGATAAAAACCATTCCCACCTTATCAATGGAGGAAGAGACACCGAAAGGTAAAAATGGAATCTGTTCAGCCACAAGTGTCTCTACTGACCTTTGCAATGTGGTTGCCAAAATTAAAAATCTGAGACCAAAACTGTCCCACCTATCCAGGGGATATATTTCCTAGACATGACAGTAGGTCTAATTGTTTACCTACATCCTGGGTAGCAACCTAAAGTCAACACTCGTGTTGTTCCAATAACAGATACTCTTAAGGAGCTCAGAGCCTAAGAAGCAATTTGGCTACCTCACCTTAGTATCACCTGGAGTAACAACACTACCAATCCCTGTAAGTCAAGATGTCTAAGGCCTGGACAATTCCTTCAGACCAGATCTGCCTCACCAGACACTGGTGAATTTTGCCAATGAACCTACTTAGCTTAGAGGGAAGAAACAGTTTCCATCTCAAAGTTTTTCAGAACCTTTACATCGTAGCACCTTTCTAATCAAACTTTTAAAAGATGACTAAGACTCCAGAGTGTCAAAATCAAGATGTTACAAGGATGAAATCTTTAGTCTTTAATGAAAAACACCTTATACAACAGGGTTACTGTATTATTTGGAGGTCAAGAGAAAAGCTATATGAGGAAATCTGGGGTTTACTAGATAGATGTGACCCCAAGGTTTTGTCCACATCCTCCTTAGATATAATTAACAAAAAGATACCTAGCTATGTCCCATTTGGCCCTATCCACAATGTTCTTTAAAAGGGGGACTGGGCTCTAAATCACTACTGATTAGAGAAATGCCAATCAAAATAAACTCAAAGGTACCATATCACACCTGTCAGATAGATTAACGTGACAAAACAAGAAAATTACAAATGCTGAAAAAGGTGTGGGAAAATTGGAACACCAATACATTACTGGTGGAGCTGTGAGCTGATTCAACCATTTTGGAGAGCAATTTGAAACTATGCCCAAAGGGCTATAAAAATGTGCATACGCTTTGACCCAGAGATACCACTTCTAGGGCTGTACCCCAAAGAGTTCAAACAAATGGAAAAAAAACCCCCATGTACAAAAATATTTACAGCAGCTCTTTTTGTGGTAGCAAAGAATTGGAAATTGAGGGGATGTCCGTCCATTGGGGAATGGCTAAACATGTTGTGGTATATGAATGTAATGGAATGCCATTATGCTACAAGAAATGATGAGCAGGTGGACTTCAGAAAAACCTAGAAAGACTTATACGAACTGATGCTGAGTGAGATGAGCAGAACCAAGAGAACATTGTACACAGTTACAGCCACATTGTGGGATGACTAACTGATACACTTGGCTCTTCTTGGCAAAGCAAGTTTCTGAGACAACTGAGAGACTCCTAATGAAAAATGCTACCTGGAGAAAGAACTATGGAGTCTGAATGCAGATTGAAGCATACTATTTGCTCTCTTTTTGGTTTTGTTTCTTCTTTCTTGCAGTTCATTGCACTGGTTTTATATATATATATATATATATATATATTTTTGCAACATAACTAATGTGAAAAATGTGAATGTATATGTAGAATCCATGTTGGATTGCATGCTGTCTTGGGGAGGGGGAAGTAGAGGGAGGAGGAGAAAATTTTTAACTTAAAAGCTTGTGGAACTGAATATTTCAAACTGAAAATAAATCCATTTTTAAAAAAGGGGGAACTGGGAGAGAAGAGATTACTTGTTACTTCAAACAAAGGTGACAAAGTCAGAGAGTGATCTCTTAAAAAGAAAAATATACAAGAAAAATGAGATTTAAGTTTTCTTTAATACTCTTCTGATTATCCCAGCAGATAAACTCTAAAAGGATGGGAATACATAGTTCTCAGAGGAAAAAATGCAAATCATCAGTATGAAGAAATGACTAATGAATAAATCACTAATAAGAAAATCACACATTAAAACAACTCTTAAGTTTTTACCTCATACCCACTGGATTGGCACAGATGGTTGATTGTTGTCCTTCGTTCTCGAAGAGGAACAAAATGACATCACTAAAATAAAGTGAAGTTTCAGTAAGCCTGACTGCGGCTGATCAGACCTATATGAGCTCAGAATGCTATACAACACACTAGGCACAGACAGTCTGTGTGAATACTTGGGGTGGTTACTCCCAATTTGCACATCCTATGTTTCCTTTGTGCTGTCTCAATTCTGCTTTTCTCATAGAGCATAGCACCCTTTCTGATGTAGGCATGCCACGCTGAGCAGTCCTGTGCCAGTGTCTGCTATGTAGCACAGTCAAATCCAAAGTTCTTGAGAGAGACCTTGACAGTGTCCTTGTATCGTTTCTTCTGACCACCATATGATTGCCTGCCCCATGTGAGTTCTCCATAAAATAGACTTTTTGGCAAGCATACATTTTGCATTCGAACAACGTGGCCAGGCCATCGGAGTTGTGCTCTCTGAAGCATAGTTTGAAGGCTTGGCAATTCAGCTCAAGCAAGGTCCTCAGTGTCTGGCACCTCATCCTGCCAGGTGATCCTCAGAATCTTCCTAAAACAGTTCAAATGGAAACGATTCAGCTTCCTGGCATGGCACTGATAGACTGTCCCTGTTTTATAGGCATATAACAATAAAGTCAGCACAATGGAGACCTTCTCATTTAGTAGTCAGTCTAATACCTCTTCTCTCCCAGACTTTTCTTCAGAGCCTCCCAAACGCTGAGCTAGCTCTGGCAATGCAGTGCATCAACTTCATTGTCAATGTGAACATCCTTGGAAAGTACACTACCAAGGCAAGTGAACTAATCCACAGCATTCAAAACTTCTCCATTCACTGTAACTAATGGTCCATGTATGGATGGTGTGGTGGTGGCTGATGTTTTCTTGGTGTTAAACATTAAGTCAAAATTAGCACAGGCAGCAGCAAAACTGATCCATACTTTGTTGCATGTCAGCTTCAGAGGCTGCTCTGAGTGCACAATCATCTGCAAACAGAAAATCACACACCACCACTCCCTCCACTTTGGTTTTGGCTTGTAGCCTTTTCATATTGAAGAACTTAGCATCAGTATGGTAACTGACCTTGATGCCGTGTTCATCCTCACTGAAAGTATCTGACAACCTGGCTGAAAACATCATGCTAAAAAGCATGGGAGCAAGCACAGAGCCCTGTTTCACTCCATTAGTGACTGGGAAGGCATGAGAGCATTGTCCACTATCCAGAACCCAGGTAAACATGCCATCATGAAATTGATGTACAATACTGATGAACTTCTCTGTGCAACTAATGACATAATTTTCCATAAGTCCTCATGACTAATAGTATCAAAGGCCTTGGTCAGCCCGGCAAACATGTACAGACCTCTGTTCTGCTCCTGGCATTTCTCCTGGAGCTGTTGAGCAGCAAACAGCACATCGACTGTTCCTCAGCCCTTTCTGAAGCCACACTGGCTCTCAGGTATATTACCATCTTCGAGGTGAAGGATCAGTCTATCAAGGACTCTAGCAAGAATTCTGCCAGCAATGACTAAGAGAGAGACCACCCCGTGATTGTTGCAGGACAATCGATTCCCTTTACCTTTATAGAGATGGACAATGGAAACATCCTTGAACTCCTGGGGGATAACTTCCTCTTGCCATGTAACCTGGAAAATTTCAGTCAGCTTTTGCATGAGCAATGGTCCCCCTACCTTGTAAATCTCAGCTGCAATAGAATCAGCACCAGGTGCTTTGCCGCATGAAAGGAGACTAATGGCCTCAAAACATCTTCTTCAGTTGGAAGTTCAGCTAAGGAGGGATTGACTTCAGCCTGAGGTAAATGGTCAGTGGCTTCAGCATAGATTGACGATGGTCTGTTGAGAACACTATGGAAGTGTTCAACTCATCTCTCTAGCACTACGTCCTTATCACTAATCAATGTGGCTCCATCAGCACTGAGTATCTGTGATACACTATAGGTTTCTGGTACATAAATAGCTTTTAGGCAATCATAAAAGCGCTTTGGATTGTTACTATCAGCATAAAACTGAATTTCATCTGCCTTCTTACTGAGCCAGGAATCCTGTATTTCTCTAAGATTTGCTTGTACTTCCCTTTGATGGAATTAAATGCTGCCTTCTTAGAGGTGGATGAACTATCCTGCTGGTAAATCCTGTGGAGTTCTCGTTTTTTGTTTAGCAGCTTCTGAATTTCCCCATCATTTTCATCAAGTCAGTCTTGGTGTTTGTGAGCGTTCTGACCCCGATGAGCAATGCAGTGCTGTACATCATATCTCTGAAAGCTACCCACTCCTTTTCTGCTCCACTGTTGCATTGGCTCAACTTTCGCTCCAAGTTAGCAACAAACTGTTCATGCTCAGAGAAAAGCTCTACTTTGTTGACATTAAGTCTTCTGGTACTCATTTTGCCTTGGGGAGGGTGGCACTTTTGATGAATGAGAATATTTAGCTTGGAAATATGATCAATCCAGAACTCTGCCTTTGTCATTCTCACATCTTGTCTGTCTCTTCTCCTTACAATCACATAGTCTATTAAGATGCCAAGGTTTGCTGTGAGGGTGCATCCATAAAGTTTTATTGAGTTTAGGTAAACAGAAAACAGTATTGGAGATGAGAAGGTCATCACAATGCACAAATCTTCAGCAGTAAATGACCACTGCTGTGGCTGTTTCCAACTCCATTCCTCCCTAGGACTCCCTGCTAAGTCTGGGAGTCTGAGCCTGCTCTAGCATTAAAGTCACCCAGAATTATAAGCTTGTCCTCTTTTGGCACACTGATGATAAGAGTCTCTAGGTCTTCATAAAATTTTTCTTTGACTTCATCAGGATTTGTCATGGTGGGAGCATAGGCAATGATAATGGTGGCATGGCATTTTCCTGCAAATGGCAACTGCATTGTCATTAGCCTGTCATTCATTCCTTTTTGGCAGGCATACCAGCTTTCTGACTAGATTAGTCTTGATTGCAAAACCTATGCCAGCTTCACAGTGCTCTCCTTCACTGCAACCACTCCAGAAAAAAAAAAAGCTCCAACTTCAGTAAGCTGGCCTTCATTTGCCAGCCTTGTTTCACTCAGTGCTGCTATTTGGAGGCGATACCTGTTGAGTTCTCTTGCAACAAGAGCAGTTCTTCTTTCAAGTCTACTGGATTTTGTGTTGTCTATAAGTATGAGCATATTCCATGTGCTGATGGTGAGTGGAATCATCTTTGCAAATGGTTTTGTACATTTTGCACATTTTCTTTGTTTCAATTGCATAGTGGGATTCCCTGCCCACTGCAGTAATCAGGCCAGTGTTGGGTAAGCAGACAATTTTTAGGGCACCTTTTCTAGCCCCTTTCCTCCCACCAAGAAGTGAGCAGTGAGATCCTTAAAAGGCTACTCAGATACCCACGGGGCTGCTGAGTCCCACTGCTAGTTCCAGTGAGAAATGACCCTATGGCCTGGGCTGCCTATGTGGAGGGTCGTGACTACAGCTCCCAGTGTATCTGCACCTGCTTCATCACTTGCCTGTTGCCACAGGATTTTGAGGTATAATAGTAAAATGGTATAGTTGATGTCTTTTGATTCATGTGTAAATTGGTTTTAAGTGAGGCAGAGTTGCACAAAGTTGTCAGTCTCACTCTCTCCTCCAGAGTCATCATAGTCCAGTGACATGACAGAGTCAAGATGGCTGGCACTGGCTCAGTGGATGACCTTGGTGTCTTTGTCTAACCAAGCTCTAAGCACTCCACATCTCCTGCTTCAGCCACCTCCATGGCCACTGGAACAAACTGTTCTCATCCACTCATTCCACCAGAGGAAGTCTTCACATGCTTGGGGTAGGCACCCCCCTAACTCACCAATGGACCAATGTGGTTTGGCCTATCTGCCAAAATGGTTTACCAGGGTGCGGCCACTGAATATGCTGCAGCTTGTTGAAGCCACAGGTGAGAGTTGGGTGGAACAGATGGACACCAAAGGTGGAAAGCATCCAAAAAGGGCTCAGCAGCCATCACACCAAGGTACTGGTCCTCCCTGAACAGACACTACATACCCCCCGGATTGGCACAGATGAGAGGAAACAAAATGGTAAAGTGGGAGGGGCTGAGGAGAGAGGTACACTAATATACTGTTGGTGGAGTTCTAAATTAATCCAACAATCCTAGAAAACTATTTTAAATTATACTACGAAAGTTACTAAACTGCATAGACCATATGACTCCAAGATCACTACTGGGCATATAACCAGAGAAAGTAAGAAACAAAAGCAGTGGTCTTATATATCCAAAAATAATGATAGCTGCACTCTGTGTAGTGGCAAAAAAAACCCAAAAAACAAAGTGGGTGCTTATTAACTGGGGAATGGATGAACAAAATTCAGTATATGAATATGACAGACTTACTGCACCATAATAAACAAATATTAAGAATTCTAAGAACACTGAGAAGGTTTGTATGAACTGATGAAGAATTACAGGAGCAGAACTAAGGGAACAATTTTCATAATAAGCAGAATGACATAAAGGTAAACAACACTAGAAGACATAGAACTTTGATCAATTCAGTGTCCAACCCTGACCTCAAAGGACTGACAGGATCACATAATTCCCTGCTCTTGAGAAGGGCAGACATATGGATAAATGCAGGGGAAAAACACTTTTCGATCTCACTGTTGGGAAGTTAAGAGGCAGATCCTATTTGAGTACTGAATCTTAAGTTGCCATGTTCTAGAGATTCCTTTAGTATTTAAATGATTAAAATTAGGAAAATAATGCTGCTGCAGCTGTCCCAGACAAATCACTACAGGGAAAAGGCCATTTCAATGAACTGCCAGGACCAGCTCCCTCTGGCTCCACTGCAGTTAACTGGTGTTGACAGAAGTTGCAGAGCACGAAAAGAGATGTTGTCATTAAGTCCCTAAACTAATTCCAGAGGATTTCTGACTATTTTACCAAGATCACCTCCTCCAAGTCTTTGAAGACCCTACTGCCAATGGAACTGTAAACATCAAAACAAGCAAAGCTGTCCACCTGACTGTTCTTTCTACTAAAGTGCTGTCAGCATCAATCCCATCAATCTCACTGGCTCAATTTCTGCCAATCAATCAGTCTCAAAGTCCAGAGCACCTGTGTTTCCAAGTAAAGTGAAGTATTTCCAAGAGATATTTTGCTTCTCTAATGCCAAATTAAGTGTTCAGCCTATCCCACTTTTTACTGGTACAAGAAAACGAAGACTTGGCGATCATGAAATGGGAAAAGACTTTTACAGACATGACCAAACACTTTCTGAGGTGTACAATTAGATTAATCACTGTCTAGAATGACTAAGCTTTCAGACCACAGAATTGTAAAGTGAGGTTCCAAAGAACTAAGGTCTCACACCATGAATCAGGTTCTATAACCTTATCTTCCACCCCAGCTGACAACATGTACACAAACAAGGAAGATACAAAAAAGAATGGCAAGAGAGAGATCCAGGCAAAGTTCTCAGTAGAAATTTAAAGAGAAACACTTTCAGCATAGTAGACAGAATCAGGAAAGAAGCAAGAGATGGTATTCTACTGAATGTTACCCATATACTAGTGGGAAGCATCAAATTTTATGATCTGTGATTCTAGTTTAGTCACTGTAAAGACAACTGTGAGCATCAGGTTAAGGTACTTGAATCTCCAATTCAATGCTAGTGAAGTAAGCTACAATAAGGAAACAGGGTCCACAGAAGAAGAGGTATGTCAAAATCAAATCTCTGATTATATCAAAAGTCTAGATTTTGTATTCCATGCAAAGAACTATAGGGATTCTTGGACAATCAACCATCTTATCAAGACTAGGGTGAACTAATACCTTGATTTAGGCTTCCCTCTACTGATTAAGGAACAAATAAGAATATGTCCTCAATATGGACTTAACTAACATAAAACACTGTGTCCTCTAAGTATACTAGTGAAGTGTCGGTCTCAGCAGGTAGTTTTCAGCATTCACTTCTTTGAATGGCTTGGCAGTCACTCCCCTGGCACAAGCTGTAGCCAGCAGAGCAGTTAGCATTTCAATAAAGATTTCTAAACAGGGAGTCTGAAGCAATCCAGAAAAGCCCCTGAAGACTGCAAAGGAAAGCTGAAGGAGTGGCTACAAAAAACAGTACCCTTCATTTTCACCTACAACCGTTACAAGAAACAGCCCTGTCCAGCCCCTTGACAGCTTTGGCTGGCACCAAAAGGCAGATTTCCAGATCAAGAGAACAGCAGAGAAAAGTGCTGCATGCTGGGCCCTGAGGGCTCCTATAGGGCCCATCTGTTCTACTCAATGCAGACTGGGCTGGAGTCTCTCAGGCCAATAATGATGCCTGATGAGATAGATAAGGAATGGGCTCTGCTCCCAGGCTAAAGAATCCCAAGAGAAGAAGCCAGAAAGGCTCAGTCTTGTTTCAAGGGATATGCCAAAACTGCTCCTTCAGCTGCAGCAATGCTACTGCTTACATACAGATTCTAGGCTAGAAGTTTTCTTCCTTTTTGGTGAGGTAGGAAAGTGACCCTCTTTGTAAGGGAAGAAGGTGACAGAAGTACTAAGAAACATCAAGAATCTAGCAATAGGAAAAGGAGGGAGATGTGCATACTGTTCAAAGTCACCAAGTCATTTATACTGTCAGTAAAGATCTTGGAACATTACCCTGAATAGCTGCCAGGCCCTCACTGCAGCAGTCTTCTAATTGAAAATCTTTCTGTAGACAGCCCATTTGGCCTTACCTCCTCAAAGTTCTCAGTTTACATCTGTCGCCAAAGCCCATTCTTCTTGCAGAAACATAAGAAATGTCACCTTTGCTCTAAGATGTCCCTGGCTCAGTGCATAAAATCAATAAGTGTCTCAGGGGAGATATTCTGACTCCCAAATCCCTCTATGATTGGAAACACTTTTGGCTGATACCACCTCTCCTCTATCTGCTACCAATTCTGTAGGGTGGTTTTCTTGAGTGAAGACATACAAGCGGAAAAATGCTGGCTTTGGAGTCAGGGCTGAGGTTCAAACGCTGGCTCTGTTGCTCTCTGTGACCTGTGTGACTTTGGGGGAAAGTCCCTTCACCAATCTGGGCCTCAATTTCCTCACATGTAAAATGTACAAGTTAGATTTGATGACTTCTAAGCTTTTTTGCTATTGTTAACTTTATGATCTTAAGTATATTCCACAATACAAAGGCATTAATGTTTAAGCATCAAAGGAGCTTGTTAAATGTTATAAGAAGCTGAGAGGATGACAAAGTACATTTAACCAAAGGGCCAAAAAGTCTCAGCATTCTCTCTGAATAAGGATATTGAAATATAAAGGAGATAGAGGCAGAACCCATCAAGATAGCCATGGATCTTCAGAAACTCAATACGAACCTGCACTCAAAGCAACACCAGTTCCTCGGTGGGTAATAGACATCATCATAGGTAGAGACCAGCTGCAAAACAAAAACAAAACAAAGCAATGAAGAGAGCCTCTAAAGGATGACCCGTTACACTGACAGAACCTGAGCAGAAGGAAGCATCAAACCCTTGGCAGCCTTCTCCCTAAATAAAAAGTAAAAATGGAATTGAACCAGTCAAAAAGGAATAAATTAAGAATGAACTCACTAGATTCTGGTGTCCTAGTGTCCTTCTAACTTTATGAGTACTTACACTAAAATAAAAGAGAATATAAGAAATCTTTCCTAGCCTGTGAGTTCATCTTTTATGGGTATTAGAAGTCCTCCCTCTACAAGATAGAACAAGTAACAATTCACTGTTATTTATTCCACCTACTTCTTCTCTGGAAAGGTATCTATCTTTTGCCATTCAATAGATAACTCACCCTTTGTTCTCAAAACCCTTTATCATTCTGGTACTTGGAACTTCTGGTTAATTTAACTAAGTCTTTATCTTATCTCATTTTGAACAACTGGTTATGGTCCCTTTTCTCAACTTGATACCTTAATCCTAATGAAAAATATACAGTGTTGCTTTGTGCTTCAATCCTTAGAGACCAAAGAATAGTGTTTTAATTATTCACTGCCCAAAGCTCCCCTTCCAAACTGTAATAATTAATAATGACAAATGGCAAATCTGATTTTCAATATCACAGTAGTCTTTGCCTGGCAGGTAACAGTGGAAGCACCCCACCTTCCCTGCTACTTTCTTCACTTAGAGAGATGCCTATGGTCCTGTAACCACGGAAGCAAACAGTAAAAGGCAGATACATCTCACAAACCTGAAGCCATTATATATGTGAGATTGTTCTGGGGAAAAATTCAAGGGTCTTGTAAAGAAGTTCAAGACCACTGAGAGAGTTTTCAAAGCTCACTCCCCTCAAGGCCAACTTTATTATTTTTGAGGTAGAAAGGAAATGTCTTATCTCTTAAGACACAGAGACTGAGGTCACCTATTCCCTTGATATTGTTTGAGCAGAATGGCTTATTTCTCCAACCAGAATTATTCCCGGAATCTGGCTCGAGGAAAATCTGAAGGGCTGAGGTATTTGTGGAGGTGGTTCAAGAATGGCCAGCTCCACAGGCAAGAATGCTAATTAAGGAGGCTGCAAGAGCCCAGAGGTCTTGCTGGAATAGCAGCGAAAAGCAGCTCTACTAAAGATTGAGCTCTTTTGCCTCCACAGCTTTCAACCACAGAACATCAGTCACTGTCAAACACTTCCACCCTCCACTTCTTGAAAAATAATTAATTTGCTCCACTCATTGAGGTGACCTCAAAATGAAGAAGTAAAGCTCTGAACATATAGGTTCTCAGTAAGTTAGCAACGCAACAATCAAAACTAAATGCTGTGAAATTATAATGACCAAAAAGAACCTTGGAGGACCATGGTTGTGGATACTACAGATAATGACCATTTTCCAGTGTGTTGATTTAGTTTTGCTAAACTTTTTAAAAATAGTCTTTGTTATAATGGTTTTCAGAGAGGGGAATAAAAAACAGATACACTGAGAAACAGAGATGACATAAAAGCAAAATATGTCAATAGATATTAAAAAAAAAAAAAGATTTGGGAGTCTAGTGATTCATAAACCCAATGAAAAAAGAGAAATCCCAGATCGTAATCTAGTTTCAAGGGGGTGAGAGGAACAAGACTAACTGCTTTACTATCAAGCAATTCAGCTACTTTTCCTCCTTTTAACACCCCCTCAGTCCTACTATTCCAAGGACCTCCTATCACAACTGTCCACAATTAAAACATCTTTACTTAGCAAGACCCCGAAAATTAAGGGAGAAAGACCAGCTGAAGAACAAGAGCTGAGATAAGAACTAAAATAATTGGGGAGAATGTTTATTTCATTTCCTGGAGGAAAAGGTCTGAGGATATTGAACATTTATGTCTGCGTTCAAGATAAAAATTATGGTTGAGGTGATTTCCATAGTTTTGCCCTGGTATAGCATGTGATGTGGAGAAGCAACGCTTAACTCCAAGGATCCTTGATCCATCACTTTTAGAATCTATCTCAGAATTCCCTCCTACCTGTAAATGGTGATGTGAGGTGACAAAGGACGCTTTGAATTGATGTTCTTGTTCCAGAACTGGTCCATCTCTTCTTTAGCTGTTGTTCCCAGAGGGATAGCACTAGAATAAAAAAAGAAGCAATTAAGCGGACAAAAGCATTAAGATAAACCAAAAGCCCAAACAAGTGTACTAAAATAATAACAAAAATAGTTGACATATACAGTATTTTAAGTAATACAAAGTACTTTACTTTTCAAAAAAATATTTTTACTAGTATTTTGTTTTTATGTTGCCTAAAATTTCCCCTGTTTTTCTACCCCAAATGTCCAGAGAATCATCTAACAATTTTTTTAAAGGGGAAAAAAAGGAAAAAGAGAAAAAATAGGAAAACTATTCAGTTCATTGAAAAAATATGAAAATATATTTTGTTCCACACCTGGGACTTCCTGCCTCTACAAGAAAGTAGGAGGAGGTGTTTTCTCCTTTCTCTTCTTTGGGGCCATGCTTGTTTTTTGTAATTTTGGTGACATTAATAATTAATAATTATTAATTAACAACAATAACAATAATTGTTTTGTGGGTGTTGAATATTAGTTTTACATTGTTGTAGTCACGGTGCATCTTGTTTTCTTGGCTCTGCCTACTTCATTCTGCATCAGTTCATAAAACTCCTTCCAATTCTTCTCTGTTTCATTATATTCATCATTTGTTATAGTACAGTACCACAGTTTGTTCCTTAGTCAATGGGCATTTAGTTTGTTTCCAGTTCTTTGCTACCACAAAAAGTACTGCTAGAAATATTCTGGTATACAAGAGGACTTTCTTCTTATCAAGGACCTCCTTGGGATATTGCCTTGTAGGAGAATCTCTGGTCAAAGGGAATGGACACATCAGTCACTTTATTGGCATAATTTCAACCTGCTGTCCAAAATGGTTGGGCTGTACTAATTCACAGTTCCATCAACAACGTAACAATGTGTCTATCCTCCGACAACTCCTCCAAAATCAACTAGTCCCATATTTTATCACCATTACCAATCCACTCTAAGTGAGATGAAATTCCACTTCTGAGGTAAAGAGGTGAAATTGAGGAGGTAGGGTTATAAAAAGCTTTGAAGGTCAAACATAGGATCTTGGAGATGAAAGAAAACCACTAGAATTTAAATGGGGTAGGGTAGGAAGGAAACATGTCTAGACCCATACTTTAGTAAAGTTACTTTGACAGCTGAGTAGACAACAGACTAGAGTGGGGGAGGACTTGGGTCAGGGAGGCCAACCAGCAGTTTATTGCAATAACCAAGGTATGAGGTGATTAAGGGCCTGTAGAAATATGGTGGCAGTGTCAGAATAGAGAAGGGAGTATTTGTGAGAGATGTTACTAAGATAAAATCATTAGTCCTTGACAACCGATTGGATATGGAGGGTGAGAGAAGGATAGAGAATAAAACCCTGGTTGATAGTCTGGGTGACTGGGAGAATGGTGATGGCCTCTACAGTAATATGGAAGTTAGGAAGAAGGGAGGGTTTGGGGGAAAGATGACTTCAGTTTTGGATATGCTGAGTTTAAGGTATTTGGTGATTAGAGTATGGAGATTAGGAGAGAGGTTAAGCCTGGATAAGGAAATCTTAGAATCAGTAGCAAAGAGACAATAATTGAATCCATGGGGGTTGAAGAGATTACTAAGTGAAAGAGTACAAAGGGAGAAGAGGGACCAAAATAGAGCCCAAAGAGACACCTACTTTTAGCAGACATGACCTAGGAGGAAATCTAGCAAAGGAGAGAGAGAAGCAGTTAGAAAAGGAGGAGAACCAAGATAAAAAGTGTCATGGAAAACTAGAGAGCACAAGCTATCAATGAAAAGATGACTGACAGTGTCAAAGGCTGCAGAGAAGACAAAGACAAGAACTCAGAAAGTCCATTAGATTTGGCAATTAAGAGATCATTGGTAATTTTGAAAAGTAGATCAGTTGAATGATGTGAGGTCAGAAGCCAGCAGAGTTAAAAAGAGTGAGGAAAGGAACTAGAGATATCCATTACCAAAGTATATTTCAAGGAGTTTAAACATAAAAGGAGAGATGTGGGCTGACAGCTAGTGGGGATAGATGGGTCAAGTGGAAATTTTTTGAGGATGAAGGAGATAATAGCCATATTTCTAGGCAGTAAGGAAGCAGCTAGTAGACACAAGATTCAAGATAAGTGAGAGTGGGGATAATAGAGGGGGCAATCTGCTGGAGAAAATGGAATGGAATGGCATCACTTGGACAAGTAGAGGGTTTGCCTTGGAAAAGACAGGTGCTACCTTTGCATGGGAAACAGGGATGAAGGAGAAGACAGTGGCAGAAGACATGGGGAGACATGAAGTTAAGAGGAAGTGAGAAGAAGATGTTCCTGGAGAAAGGCCTCAAGTTTTTCACTGAAATATGGGACAAGGTTCTGAGTTGCGAAGGTGAGGGGAGGGGGTATGATGGGAGAATTAAGGAGGGATGAAATAGATCTAGAACTAACTCGATGAGTTATTTAGGGAGATACAAAAGGACTGTCTTGGTGTTAGTAAGGAACCAGCTGAGATCACTTAACACAAATTTGTAGGGAAGGCAGTCAGCACCAATTATTTACTTTGTCCAGATTCAATCAGTAGCAAGTAAGTAGGAATGGAGGCAGTGGATGGTGGGAGCAATCCAAGGCTGAGGCTTGGTAAGAAAAAATCAGTGATCCAATGAGGGACTAAAAAGAAAAGAACAATGTAGACTTAAACTGGCTGATCAAAGGATCAAGATGGGGAAGGGAGAAGAGTACAGCCAATCCAGGGGTGATGGCCTGTATAAGAATAAGGCAAGAGGTCTTATACAATCACATTGTGGTCAAACAATAGGGCAGAAGAAGTAGAATGACAACAGATTGTGATCAGATAAGGAAATCTGAGAGTTCATGTATGTGGAAGTGGTACTTTTGTGGGTGATGGAAAAATCAAGGTTATGACCATCTCTGTGTGTAAATGAAGTGGGGTTGAGGAGGTCAAGGGAAGTAAGTTGAGGAATTGAGAAATTAGGATATTTGAGGGAATATCAATATGTAAACTGAAGTTCCCCAAGGATAAGTAAAGGAATTGGGAAGGAGAAAAAGACTGTAAGTCAGACACTGAACTCATTGAGGTAGGAAGTAAAGTGCCCTGGAGGTTGGGAGATAAGAGCTACCAGATTTTTGATTGAGTAGTAGATGTGGATTAAGTGAAGGAAGAGAAGCTAATGAATAATGGTGATACAGGGAGAAACAAGAAAAGGCAAGAGGGGAGCAAAGGGCATTACAACTCCTCCAATGAGTCAGGGGAATACGTGAAAGTCTAATCAGTGCTGGAAAGGGAGTCCAGGGAGCCTATGTCATCAGAAGGGAGCTAGTTTTCAGTGAGGGCCAGAAGACAGAAAGACTAGAAAAGGGAAAGATGAAAGTTAAGTTTGCTACTTGTGGAGCAGGCATTCCAGCGAGCACAGTTAAGGGTATGACAGTTTTAGAATGAGTTACTGGTGGGGTGGGGGAGGCAGGAGGATTGGGTTGAAGAGAACGAATGAGCAGTAAGAGATGGAACAGATAAATCTCCTTGAAGGTTCAGAATCACAGACATGGAAGGTATGACCAAGTGGAGGGGGTTTGTTAATCACTAAGGAAATGGTTTTCTATACGAGGAGTTGGCAAACTACAGTCGATAGGCCAAATCTGGCCAATACCTGTTTTCGTATGGCCTGAAAGCTAAGAATGATTTGTATTTAAGAACGTAAAAACCATTCTTCGCTCATAGTCCATACAAAAACAGGTAAAAGATCAAATTTGGTCCTTAGTTGTAATTTGCCAATTCCTGTTCTATACACACATATCACATGATATACACACACACATATAGGCTTTTCATAATATTTATTAATTGTCTTTATATCTTGGATACTAAACCCCTATCTGAGAAATCTGAGGAGTTTTCTCCCATTCCGCTGCTTCCTTTCTTATCCTATATGCATTAACTCGTGCTGAAGCTTTTCGATTTCAGGTAATCAAAATTATTTGCTTTTGTAATTAGCTCTATCTCTTGTTTGATTAATACTACATCTCCTACCGATAACTATAAAAGGTATATGGTCTGCTTTTTTTCAATTTTTAATGGTATGATCTTCAATATTCAAGTCATATTTATATTAAATTTGTTATGGAATGTAGCGTAAGACACTGATCTAAGCCTAAATTCTGGCAGACTGTTTTCCATTACAAAATGCTTTACATACATTTTCTTATTTGTGCATTATCTAATTAATTACCAAGTAGGGCAAACTAAGACCTTCAAAGAGACCTGACTACCAAAGAATTGCTTTGATTACTCTAAATCAGGGCGCATGCTTCTTATGCTGGAAGAAAACACGAAGACCATTTTAAAAAACAGCTGTTTATCTTTTCTACGAATAAAAAACCTCTTGTCACAAGCAAGATAATGCAAAAACTTTCATACTAAAGACTGAGAAAAAGACCTAGGACAGTAGTACACCCCTATAAGCTCAGTCACTGGGAAGGCTGAGGCTGGTGGCTCTCTTGACCTTAGGAGCTCTAAGCTACAGAAGGCTGATCAACTGTCCATACTAAGTTCACCATCAATATGGTGAGATCCAGGGAGTCAACTGGGGAGGAGGGGTGTCCAGTAGGTTGCCTATGGACAGTCAAACCGTCCCAGGTCAGAAACTAAACAGGTTAAAGGAATCAATCACTCTTGAACTTTCAGCCTGAGACAATGAGATAGTCTTTTTTTTTTTTTTTGCCTCAATGAAAAAAGACAATTTTTGCTATTGAAACTCACTTTTTCTTTCAAAGCTATGCCAAAACTGTTGTCAGAAGAAGTCTAGGT
The DNA here is from genome assembly GCA_023548195.1 of Bettongia penicillata ogilbyi. NCBI lineage: Eukaryota > Metazoa > Chordata > Mammalia > Diprotodontia > Potoroidae > Bettongia > Bettongia penicillata. Next base: position 24,496,942 of record JAJHZJ010000314.1, on the reverse strand, counting down.
GACTCTATAAGATCTGACATCTTCATCATACCATAAGTCATCCAAAAAATTGTTTGGGGGATTTTTTATGTAACTGAAGGAGTGATAAATTCTGATAAATATAAAAAGCGAAATTACAGAAATTCTCAAAGGCGATGTGATATCCCAATAAGGGCTTATACCATGCAACATGTCATCAAAGGTTAATAGATAGAGGAGGGTTCAATGGCCTGGGAACCTAAAAGATATAAACAAAGCTAGACTTGGAAAAATAGACTGTCAAAAGTGTTTCATATAACCAATGTGACAAAAGTGTGGTTCCATGATGAAGTTTAAGAATATATCAAAATGTTGTAAACTCAATGTCAAATCATGTAAAACAGATGACTGTAGTAGCAGAACATATTTTTCTAAAGGTGAAAAAAACCTGAAAATTTTATTGTATAATTCAATAAATCTAATTGTTTTATTTTGTCCCAGTTAATTACATATCTTAAAAATTCTTAAACTTTCCTATTTCACAGACCTCTTTGTAGTGCAATGTTTTTAAATGCACAAAATAAAATACACAGTACTACAAAAGAAAACAAATATATTGAAATACAATTTTCAAAATACTAAGAAAACAAACAACAAATTCAAGAACCTTTGCTCTAAATATAAAGCTCATTCTCACTTCCCTTCTGTACCCACCCCAAGGAGGAAGAAGGGAGTACAATTCCTTCCTCATCTTCTCTGAACACTCAAGCCAACCAACTCCAAATCTCTGTTCTCCTCCCCCACCACTGATGGATATTAGGCAGTTACAATCTTTTAAAACCACAATGGACAGATTAATCTTTTCACTACAGTGTGCCAACACAACTGCAAGAATCCTCCATAATTCACAATGTTCATGGTACTGACGTTATTTTAAGGAAGCAAAAAACTATTAAGTATTATTTTCTATTCATTTCATTCTACCTTGGAGCTTATTTATTTTTTTATTTTTAGTCTGGAATATGGACAAACAAGTGCTTATAAACCAAGAGAATCCCTAAGAATGAGTAGATTCTGCAAACTACAGGTTAATGAATCTGACTTCAACCCTTGGAAAAATTCTAGAAGAAATTGTTAAATAGAAAGTTAGCAGACATCTAGAAAAAGAAGTAGTGATCACAAAGAACCAGTATGATATAATCAAAACTAGGTCATACCAGATCTTATTTCCTTCTTGATAAAATTTATAGAACTGGTAAAACAGGAGAATAATGTAGATATAGTTTAACTAAATTTTAACAAAATGTTAGTTAAGGTATTTCATGGGGAAAAAATGGAGAGATGAGGGCTGGATGAGATAATGAGATGGATTCAGAACTGGTTGAATAACATTTGGAAGTAGTATGCCTCAGAGATCTGTGCTATTTAACATTTTTTTTTTTATCAATACTTTCTTTAAATGTACAGATAACACAAAGTCAGCTATGCACAACGGCTGACAGGCTCCAAAAAGATCCTGATTAGAACCCAGGGCTAAATCTAAGATAAAACTCGACAAGGATAAATGTGAAATTTTGCCTTTGAACTCAAGAGACCAATTTCACAAGTAGAAGAAGTAGCCGTAGTGATAATTATTATACCTAACATTTAAATAGTGCTTATTATGTGCCAGGCACTATAGTTGCTCAGCACTTTACAATTATCGCCATTTTAGAGATGAGGAAACTGATGCAGAGGTTAAATGACTTGCCTAGGGTGATATAGCCAGTAAGTGTCTGAGGCCAGATGAACTCAGGTTCCTGACTTAAGGTCCAGGAATCTATGCACTGTATTAACTTAGGTACCCTACATCAAGAAGAAACAAGCATGATTAGGCAGTAATTTACCTGAAAAAGATCTGGGAATGTTAGCATTCTATGAAGTTAAAAGGCATCAATGGTGTGTTATGGCAGACAAAACAGGTGATGCAATATTGTGATTATTATGAGGAATAAAGCAGTGACAGTTCTGCTGTATTGCCTTGGTCATACTACAACTGGAATGTTATGTTCACTTCTGGGTGTACTTTAAGGAAAACAATCAAGAGGGTCAAGTCAATGTCATATGAGTATAATTTGAAGGAACTGGAGAAGAGAATACTCAGGAGTATATGACTACTGTCTTCAAGTACCTCAAAGGACAGCATATGGAAGGATTAGTTCTATTTGGCCACAAAAGGCAAAATTCAGAAAAATGCATTAATGTTACAAAAAAGATAAATTCAGGATTGAAGGAAAAACTTCCTAATAATCAGAACTACTCCAAATTGGAACAGAAGATAGAGGGGTTCCCCCAAACTGAGGGTCTTCAAGCAAAGGCTAGAAGACTTTGTCAGATATGTTTACATGTGGTTTCTTTTTAGGGCATGGGTTGGCTGCCAAAGTTTCTTCCAAGTATGAAATTCTTTTATTCTATAATTCTGCAGTAAGATCTATTGCTCAAGTGAAAGAAGTAATCATTATGCAGGCCCTAAAAATGCTTGAGCAGAAAATGTGCAAAATATGAAAATCCATGTCACTAGTACTGAAGTATAGTTAAGAACAAAAAAGCTAAGCCCTGAATGAGAAATATGGCAGTAAAAGCTATTAATGAAGCTAGTCTAAACAATTTTCTCTATGTATTCAACAACCAGACATCCTGTGAGAAGTTGTTAATCACAGCAATGAGGAAACTAGTTGCCATATCCTAGAAAAAGAGGCAGCTAAGAAAAAAACCTTCAGTTTCCTGACAGATGGAGACCTAAAACACTTTAGATGTAAGTCTATGTATTTCTGATAACAGTTAAGTATATATCAGTGTGTGAACAAGTACAACATTCAAAGAAAGAGACAGGGAAAATAAGATTTCAAGAAGTTAAAAAATAATTATTAACTAGAAAGAAAATTACTGAAATTAGAAAGAAATAAAAATAATTAACTAAAACCTACTTGAAGAAGGCCTCTGAACAATCTCTTAACTCATTATTCAGGGGAGTTCTGTAAAGAGTTAATTTGAAGATCCTGCCACTTAGCAAGGATCCTGCCACTGACCAAACTACTGATTCTAGGGGGGGAAGAAAAAAAATCAATATTCTCTAAAAATAACCTGAGTAATTAGGAATTGGTTGTGTATTATTCCAGATGTCCACAGATGCAAGCACCCACTTACAGTCTATATTCAGAAATGGAACAATTTTTTCTAAAACAACTATACCACATATTTCTTTGCCAGGGAGATCCCACCCAACATCTCCCAATCTAACTCAGTTAAATGTGGGGTGCTGAGTCTGACAGATCAAAATGCCCTCTTCCAGATGCTACAGAACTTAGTCATCAGGCTACAGTCCAATTTTATCCTTGCCTCTCTGTTCCCTTTATGTTCCCTTCTCACTACCTCCATACTCATATATCTTCTATTTCTTAACGACCCACCCTTACATTACCTACTACATTATGACAACAACAAGACTCTGACCTAAAAAGGGTAAGTAACAACAGCTGAACCTATTGCTTATACATTACCAAATATTTTTACTTTTGTCTCAAAAATAAGGAATCAGATCCAGCTTAATGATTTCTGAGAGTTTCCCAAGTTCTCTTTTTCACTCGGTTTAGTTTTGATTTCTGCTCAACAATTGGATGGATGTACTAATTGCTTGCATGCCCAGCATTATATTGGATATAATGTAGATTACATGAGTCCCCTTTTCCCCCAGTCTTTAAGAATTTTTACTAGAGAAATCTAGTTGGAGAGAGGAGACATACATATATGAACAAAGTACAATTCCAAGGCATAAGCAAGAATGAAACAGTACCACAGAAATCATGTGCACATACATTGGTGAGTTCCAACCCCAAACCTTCATCTGAGGAAGTATTCAAGCCAGCCCTGCTCACGCTAAACTCTCCAGACTTCTCCACTTTCCCACTCTCTATTTCTCAAGTCTTTTTTACGTTATTTCTCCCCCCCCACCCCCCACAACCCCCTCCACTCCCAATTAAAATGTAAGCTCCTTGATGGCAAGATCTATCAAGTATCTATAAATTCAAAATAAGTGAACAATCACTACATGAAAGTAATTGACTTTTATAGTCCTTTAAAGTTTACAAAGCACATTACATATATCATCCAATTTGGTCCTCATTACATTATAAAGTAGGTAAAGGAGATGAGGAAACAGACTGAGAGATATTAACTGACTTGTCTGTGGTGATACCAGCACTGTCAGGAGTGATCAATACATAAACCCTGGTCATCCTGACTCCATATCCAGTATCCCCTCCACAATACCATGCTACCTCTCCAAGTGATGAGGTTAGTCAAAGAAGAATTGCTGAGCCTGATAGCTGAGTCTTAAAAATAAAATACAGAAATAAGTAGTTTCTGAAGAGAAAGTACACTTTAAGTTAAGGAAACCATATGATTAAAGGCAAGGAAGAAAGAAGCAACAAGACCAATAAAATCTTCCTGGCTAGACAGACCAGGATGGAAAATAGTGGAAAATATGATTATGTAAGGTGGATCTAATTGAATGTCATACAAAGGAATTTGGATTTGGCCCAAATACAGCATCGCTATAGATGTTAGGGCAGAGAAGTACTGTAATTAAAGCAATGTTTTAATAAGATCAATCTGGCAACAATGTGTATTACATATTTTAACAGGGAAAGGATGGAGGTAAAAAAATGGCTAAAGAAGAAATGAAGGATGAAACTGGAGAAAATAGGCAGGAAAAAAACAGCTAACTATTTATGTAAGATAAACAGTAATAGAATATGTACAGTGCTTTACAATTTTCAAGGCACATTCAACTACCTCATTTAATCCTCTAAACAATCCTACGAGGTACAAAGAGCAGGAGAATTATTATAATTCAGCCTCTGCAAATGAGGAAACAAAGGCTCAGAGAAATTATGTGATTTGAAGATAAGTTTGAGATAACACCAATGTTACATATTACTAAGAAAATGATGGTGAAATTGATAGCAGTTGACTAAAGTTGGGAAGAGACATTGGTTTGGGGAGCGAATATAAGATAATGATTTTAGTTCTTGACATACTGAATTTAAGACATACAATTGACAATATCCTATAGATAGACAGCAGCAGAGCCATAACTAGAGTAGGATGACTAAGAATTTTGCCCCAGGGTACCAAACTTTAAAAGATACCGCCAGCACCTCATACTCAGGCCTTAGTACCTGGTTGTTTTTGTTCAGTCAAGCCTACTCTTCATGATCCCATTTGGGGTTTTCTTGGCAAAGATAATGGAGTGGTTTACCATTTCCTTCTCCAGCTCATTTTAAAAATGAGGAAAAGGAGGCAAACAAGGTTAAATGACTGGCTCAGGGTCACACAGCTAGTTAAGTGGCTGATTTGAATACACAAAGATGATTCTAACTGCAGACCTGGCACTCTATCCACTACAGCATCTAGCTGCCCTCAGTACCTGGTTAGCAAGAATTAATTAAAATAGGAAGCTATCAGGCAATGGTTCTCTAAGTGAGCTCCTCTCCAGCCTAGATAAGCCCAACTCCATTCTTCATGAACCCCTTGCAGTGTCTTGGAGAATCTCTCCCTCCATGAGGTCTGTGTCTTAAGGTGAAGATCTGTCCAACAACAAATGAATTTATCTTAGAACAAATTGAGGGGAAAAAAGAAAAAAATGACAAACTGCGGATACCTTTTGGGCTACTTGACTGGGGCACTAGAATAACAAGTTAGTTGTGGATTTGACTAGTAGGAGCTGTAAGAGCAAAGAAGGATGAAAGATCGGAGATAAAAATGAAACTCTGGGAGTCTCTGATATATAGGTCATAGCTGCAGCTAAGAAAAATAATGGGCTCTCTCTCTCCCTTCTTTACAGAATTGGCGAACTACAAATAGGGAACACTATGGACAATCTCAGACAGGGGACTATAGATAAGGAACATTATGGATAATATTTTTTAATATTTTGGCCCTTTTTACTGAGCTTTTTTTCCATTTTATTTGTTCTCTGTTGCAAGAGAAGGCTCTTTCAGAGGAGGAGGTGAAGGATACACTGAAAAATGTAGATAATACATAAATAAAAAATACAAATAAAAAATATGTTGTTTTAAAAAAAGAAAAGGAATGTGTTCTGAGAAAATGAGTGTAGAAGGCTCAGGACTGAGCCCTGTGAATTGTCCACGGTTAAGGAATAAAAAGAGCAAAAGTCACTAAAGTAGCCACCAAGAAAGTAAAAACAATAAAGGGACATACCAGAATAGGAAGCAGGCATTGCTAATAAGAAGAGCACTAGACAAAGACTCAAGTAAATCTGATTCTTTTTGCCAGGTTCACCACTTATAAACTATATTACTTTAGGCTAAATATAAACTATATTACCACTTATAAACTATATTACTTTATATTTACTTTAGTACTTTATTTAACCATTTAGAGTCTCCATTTCCTTACCTATAAAATGGGAGTAATAATGGCAATTACAATAATTCCAACCCTGCCTATCTCACTGGTGGTAACTTGTAAAATTGCAAAAAGTATTACAGAAATATGTCATTATTTTATTATAGAATGCCAGAATTCAAGGGAGCAAAGCTTAAGAAAATCTAATCAATAATGTCATATACAGTGGAAAAAATGAGGAGGGATACTGATAAAGACTAAAGAAATATCCTTAAAAAGCAAACTTCTAACTTTGCTCGTTAGAAGAAGAACAGAAATAATTAATAAGAAGTTGAAATCCAAGAAAAACTGAGATACTAAGAGAGCAAAAGCTGGATAAACACTTTTTGGATGTGCTGTCAAATGGATTCTTGTTCAGTAAAGGTTTGACTAAATGTCTTCTTCAGTCCCTTTCATATTTGTATTTATATAACATTTTAAGGTTTGCTACATATGTGTATGTGTGTGTATACATACATATATATACTGTCATTTCATCCAATTTCAAAATTCTGTGATTATTTGAAACTCTTCATATAATTATTTAACTAGCTTCAATACATTCTTTCTTGTTTGACAATTCCTAAAGACTCAAACACTTACTTTCTGACACACAGCCTGGGGCTCAGGTGGGCATGGAGGCAACGACGACCAGCATATCTGCAAGATAAAAGATTACCAATCAGTCAAAAGGATTTGCTCAACACCTGTAGAACACACAACACTGTACGAGGTCATAGGGAGAAGTAAGAAAACAGAAGAGTCAGCCTCTAATATAACATTAAATAATTTGAGAATAATTATAAACATCAATATGTGCAAAACCACAAGTGAATTCTTAAGACAGAGAGTAAAGGAGTAAGACTGGATGCATGACATTAATCATGAAAAGCTTCACTGAAGAGATAAATTTTGAGTCAAGTATTAAATAAGGTGATGTAGAAAAGAGGATGTGCTGAGTGGGGAAAACAGTACATATAGGACATATGCACAAAATAGCAAGAAACGGCTTGGCTCTAACAAGCTGAGTGGGATGGGGAACAACTTCAACAAATTTCAATTTCAACAAGTATTTATGGAATGTTTCCTTTATGCAGTACCTAATGTAGCACTATGGGAAATAAAAGGATATTTAACACTAGAAGGACCAAGAGTGTGAACTGACACAAAACACTTTCATCCTACTATTTCTATTTTCTTTGCCTTATGGATTAAAAAAAAAAAATCATACTGTGTTAATTGATGAAGGTTGTTCCTTCGAGGTACTCCTAAATTTCAGTCCTTTTAATGTTAAAAACAAAATCTCAATTCTCATAGCACCCAAAATGCAATGTTTGTTAGGTGAAGGTGGGCAAGTGGGAGTAACACAACATATATACAAATTAAAAATAAAAATCTATGTGATAAAAGGTTAGGAAGAGATTGATATAGAAGGATACCTAGGGAAATACTGGGTTGGGGGAAGAAAGAATGTGTCTAAAAGATTTCTTCTACCAATACAGAAAAAATGTGAGTATGAATTTTCTATCTGAACACTCATATTTCTGAGATTTACAGATTAATACTGGGGTTACTTCTTCAGTAAAGTTATTTATAGCAGTTTTCATGGTAGCAAAGAAATAAAGTGGGTGCCCATCAATTGGGAGAGCGACTAAACTAAACAAACTCAACGTAACGGAATGTTGTTGTACTATGAAGACTTATATGAAGTGATACAGAAGGAAGTAGAACCAGAAGAACAGTCTATAAGACGACCAAAATGACATACAGGAAAGCAGCCCTGAAAGACTTCAGACCTCTGATCAAGGAATGTAATAATCAATCATAAATTCAGAAAACTAATGGTGAAATATACCCTAATCTCTAGGTAGAATGTTGGTAGACTAGAAGCATGGAATGAGTCCTACTTTAACAGACATACTCAATATATAGATTTGTTTTGCTTACTATAATTATTAGAGACAAAGGAGGGTTTCTGATGGGAAGGAGCGACAGTAATGTTAAAAAAAAAAGGAACATCAATAAAACTTCTTTAAAGAAAAAAAGGATTATAAGGTAATACATTAAAAGCTAAAAGGGTCCAATCTCCTCATTTTATAGAAAAGGAAAGCAAAGAAGTTAAGTGACTTGCCCATAGTACCATGGTCAGTAAATGTTCGAAGTCGGACCTGAAACCAAATTTCCCTGACACCAAGCCCAGAATCCTGTCCACTCTCCCATGCTACCTCTACATACACAAGCACTGAGAGTTCCCAGCTCTATCATTTATGACATGAGTGGCCATGGATGGACAAGTCGCCTCAATTCTCTGAGTTTGTTTCTTCACATGCAAAATGAGAAAAACAACTTTTACACTGAAGTGTTATTATTATTGGGCCAAGGATAAAATCATCTCCAGAAAAACTACAATATCCTCACATGTGCAGGGAAGATATTAAAATTCATTTCATATCTGTATAGCATTAAGTAAGGTATGTGATTCTTACCCTGACTCTGGCCACAAAAGTATAAACCATCTTTGAAAAGTACTTCAAGGTGAAAATGATGTAAAGTCCAAGCACTAACCATGAATAATGGGGAAAAAAGTACAGGATTCCCAATAAAATTGACATTGCCCTATTTCCCTCTCACCATGAATATCTAATACACTAGCATTTCCCTAACTCTCTTGTAACATTAGAATTTGAAAAATAAAACCCAATCAACACTTCTCTTTCTCCAGATCTTCCTTTGCTCTAGCTATAAGGGCAAGAGGTGAACAATGACATTATGCACCAAAGATTCTCAGGAAAAAAGAAGTGGGAACAAATCTTTTTAAATCAATTGAAGTAATTGTAACTCTGAAGTTGCAGGGCACGCATTCCTCACACCAAGCTGGGACTGGTCACTCAGTCACCCAGTGAGAGTTTGCAGATGTGGGTTGGAATCTATGGCTGTCTCTGTCTAGTGCTATTGTTTCCACTGAACAAATGGCAATGTTAACTTTCCACAAGGCTCTTACAGAAACAACTGGTCACACAAAACCTCACAACCACTAATTTTCACATGAAATATAAGTGCAAATCCATGTCCATATTTTTCTCATGATATCTTCTGGCTGAAATTAGTAATTATGGCCTGCTACCTGATAGTATGACTAGAAGGATTACTTTAACCCTCAACTATGATTATTCAAACAATCAATCAACAAGTATTTATCGAGTGTCTGGCATGTACCAACCCCTATGCTATGTGCTGGAGATAAAAAGAACAAAGAATGAAGCCATTCTAATACAAGAACAAAGAATGAAACAATCCTTACTCCCCATGAGTTTATATTCTAAAGGTACATATAAGTACAAATGAAAAGAAATATCACATAAATATGAAGATAATAAATATATACATAACCAATGTATCGTTGGTGGAGCTGTGAATTGACCCAACGATTCTGGAGAACAATTTAAAACTATGCTCAAAGGGCTATAAAACTGTGCATATCCTTTGATCCAGCAATACCATAACTAGAACTCCCAAAGAGATCATAAAAAAGGGAAAAGGACCTAACATGTATAAACATGTTTATACCAGCTCTTTTTGTGGTGGCAAAGAATTGGAAACTGGGGAGATGCCCATTAACTGGGAATGGCTGAACAAGCTGTGGGATATGAATGTAATGGAATACTACTGTGCCATAAGAAATAGTGAGCAGGCAGACTTCGGAAAAAATCTGGAAAGATTTCCATGAACTGATGTGGGGTGAAGTAAGCTGAACCAGGAGAACACTGTACATGGTAACAGCAACACTGTAATGACCGACTTTGTTACAGTTAGCTCTTCTGAGGAATGCAATGATCTAAGACAATTCCAAAAGACTCAACATGGAAAATGCTATCCACATCCAAAGAAAACTATGGAATCTGAATGCAGATTGAAGTATACTACTTCCTCTTTCTTATGTTGTTTTTTTTCTCTTTTGTTCTGATTCTTCTTTCACAACATGACTAACATGGAAATATGTTTAATATGATCATACTTGTATAACCTACATCAGATTGCATGCCATCTTGGGGGAGTGGAGGGAGAGGGGAAATTGTAGAACTCAAATCTTATAAAAGTGAATGTTAAAAACTAAAAGTAAAATAATTAAAAAAGGGAAGTATTCAAGAAAAAAAAACAAAATGTAGTGAAATACAAGGTAGTTTTCAAGAAGGGACACTAGCAGTTTGGAGGAGGGGAGGATCAACAAAGATTTCATACAGAAGATGGTACCTTCCATAAAGGAAGAGAACGCTATAAGAGTGTGTTACAGAAGGAATAACAGAGGAGAGCAGATGCAAAGGCATGTCAGAAAAGGAAGCATCATAAGTAAGGAAAAGAAAGAAGTGGACAATTGGTTTCATCACTGAATATATAGTAGAGAAAACAATCTCCAATGAGTCTGGAAAAGTACACTGCAGTCAGGTTGTTTAGAGCTTTAAAAGCTACACAGAAGACATTATATTTTATCCAAGAGGCAATAGAAGGCCACCTGAGTTGGCTGAGTCACAACAGCTACACTTGTACATGAGATACAGGGCAGTGGCAGTGTGTAGAATGGACTAGAGGAGGGCAAGACTTGAGGCAGGACACCAAATGGAAGCTGTTACAAGAAGTGATGAGAGCCTGAACTAAGCGGTAGCTGTGTTAGTAGATAAAATGAGTCAGATGCAAAAGGAGATATGAAGGCAGAAGAGTCCAAGATTTGGCAACTGATTGGATATATGAGGTGAGGAAGAGTTAGGAGCCTAGGCTAACGCTGAGATTCCAAGCCTGACATGGAAGAATGGTGATTCCTTTGACAAAAACAGGGAAGCTTGAAAGTAGGGAGGGTTTTGGGGAAAAGACAGAAAATTTTAAATGAACTGTCAAGTCTGAAATATCCAATAGGCAACTATCCAGCACTAGATATATAAGGCTGGGAGTCATCTGCAAAGAGATCATAGCTAAGTCCATGGGAGCTAATGAGGTTACCAAGAGAGAGAGAATAGAAGAGGATCCAGCCCAGAAAGAACCTTGATGAACATCCCACTGTTAGGGGATATGATATGAATGATAAGCAGCAAAGGAAAGTGAGAACGCAGGTTCATCTATGTAGAAAGCCAATTAAGAGAATGTCACAAAAACCCAGACAGGAGAGAGAGTATCCAGAAGGTCAGTCAACACAGTCAAATGCAGCATATAGACTGAGAAGGATTAGGATTGAGGAAAGATCATCAGATTTGTTAATAAGAGATCGCTGATAACCTCAGATTGCAAAGGTTTGAGGAATGAGGAAAGAAAGTGGAAGCAGTGAGTAGACAACTTTTCCAAGGAGTTTGGTTGGAAAAAAAGAGAAGAGCTATAGGAAAATAACTTGAAAAGATGGTAGCGTCTAACGAAGTTTTTGTAAGGATGGAAAAAACATATCTGAAGGTGTAAAGAAGGACCAGTTGACAAGGAGAGGCTGAAGATTCAAGGGGGTGAGGGTGGGAGGAAACTGAACCTGCAACTTACTGATAGGAGTATAAAGGATCAAGTGCACATGTAGAGCATGTAGAGCACATGGCCTTGGCAAGTGTTTGTTTTTGTTTTTTTTTCAGAAACAGGTGGAAAGAAGGAAAGAGTAGATGATGTCAAGGTGTTTTAAGATGAAGAGAATGGAAGAAGAAAGAGCTCACATCAAATAGTTTCATTTTTTTCAGTGAAGAGGTAAAAATCCTCAGGTTGGGGTGGGAGGGAGACAAGAGGAAGAAGAGTGGGACTGGAGGGATGAGAAGATTTGGAACAGCTTCTATGAACAATGAGACAGGGCATCAATTAGGAAGGAATAAAAGGAATAACTGACTTATTGCAGTGAAGGTCCACTTAAGGGATACGTCCATATGTGGAACCATCAGTTACAGCAAATGGAAGAGTTCTAAATGCTCTGGATAAGTTCACTTACCTTGGTATTGTACTTTCCAGGGATGAACACAATGATAATGAGGTTGGTACATACATTGCTAGAGCTAGCTCAGTGTTTGGGAGGCTCTGAAGAAAAGTCTGGGAGAGAAGAAGCATCAGACTGACTATCAACCTGAAGGTCTACAGAGCCATTGCGCTGACCTCATTGTGGTACGCCTGTGAAACATGGACAGTCTACCAACGCCATGGCAGGAAAGTGAATCACTTCCATTTGAACTGTCTTAGGAAGATTCTGAGAATCACCTGGCAGGATTAGGTACCAGACAATGAGGTCCCTGCTCGAGCTGAACTGCCAAGCATTCCAACTCTGCTTCAGAGAGCACAATTCCAACGGACTGGCCACATTGTTCAAATGCAAAACGTACACTTGCCAAAAAAGAATGTTTTAAGGAGAATTCCTTAAATTCTTATGGTCAATGTGGTGGTCAGAAGAAGGGATATTAAGAACTTTGAACTTGATTGTGTGACAAGGGAGACACTGGCACAGGGCTGTTCAGCATGGTGTGCCCACATCAAAAAAGGTACTGTGCTCGATAACCAAAGCAGAATTGAAACAGCTCAAAGGAAACTCAGAATGCACAAATTTAGAGCATGCACCCCAAATATTCACACGGCCTATTTGTGCCAGACTTAATGGTAGAGCTTTCTGAGCTTGTATTGGTCTGATCAGTCACAGTCAGACATACTGAAACTTGATTCTAGAAGAGTGATGTCATTTTAGTCCTCTTCAAAAATGGAAGGACAACAACCAACCAACATAATGTATCCAGTTAATCTAGTTGTAAAAACTTTCCCTAGCTTCCTTGAGTATTGAGTAGCTCATGAACTGGAAAGGAGGAAGTAAACAGTAACAGTGATCCAGGCTGAAGTTTGGCAAGAGAAGAATTAAATGGATCTATGTCAGCCTGGAGGGGGATACTTAAGGCCATGCTGCATACTTTGGCCCTCTCCTACTCGACATGTTTATCAATGTTTTGGTTGAAGACAGAAAAGTAATGCTTACTAAGACCGTAAATGATACCAACCTGGGAAGGAGGGAGAATACACTGGATATATCCAAAAGTAGCCAAAAAGATCTAGAGAGGCTGGCATGGTGGAAGAAATCTAACAAAATGAAATTTATTAAGAGAATAAAAGTAATTTCCCCATTACTTATGTTTAAAAAAAAATCAACTGCATAAATACAGCTTGGACTGTTTTGGAAAATAATCTGGAACTTTGGTTCAAAAAGTAACAAAAGAGTGCATACCGCTTAATCCTGAGTATCATTAACTAGGCTTATGTCCCAAAAAGGACAAAGAAAGAGGAAAAGAACTCATGTACAAAAGTATTTGAAGTTCTTTTTGTCACAGCAAAGAACTGGAAACTAAAGAAGTATTTATCTATTAGAATGGCTGAACAAATTATAGAATATGAATGTAACGTGATATCATTGTGCCATAAGAAATGATGAAAGGAATGGTTTAAAAGAAACCTGAGAAGACATGAACAGATGCACAGTGAAATGAGCAGAACCCAAAGAACCAATTTATACAATAATATTATTTTTGTTTTAAAACTCTGAAAGAACAAAAAATTCTGGTCAATAAAATGACAAGTCAACTCCTGACAGAGAAGTGACGGACTCAAAGTGAAGAATCAGACATACATTTTTTGGACACAGTCGTTGTGAGAACTCATTTTTCTTGACTATGCTTTTGCTATTGTGATTTTGTTTTCCTTTTTTTTTAATTTCACTTGTCAGGAAGGTGGAAGATCTAGTTGTAGGATTGTCAAGAAAAAAAGAAAAGATCACTTAGACATCTTAAAATGCAGAGAAGAGAAGGAAGACTAGAAGAATCATAACAGGACATCTTTGAATATAGATGCTGAATTTACTACATACTTAAAAAGAAAAGAAAGCTGTATGTAATAAAGGTTTGTAGTTTCATGTAAAGTCCTCTTTTAAAAATCTGCTCTGTACATGGAAATGCTTGTTTTGTTATTTAACAATTTAAAAATAAAAACAGTACTAAATCAATAGTAACTGTTCTTTAGGTACAAATTTTTAATCAGTTCCAAATCTATCTAATCACATTATCACCTAGCCCACATCCCTCCATCTTTTCCTTATAAGAATGACTTTGTCAAAAGCTTTACTAAAATCTAGGTAAACTAGATCTATGCCAATCCCCAGATCTGCTTACTAGTAACCCTGTTAAAAAAGGAAATTAGGTTAGTATTGCATGACCTGTTCTTTTTTTTTTTTTAACAAGTTTTTACTGGCATGACCTGTTTTTTTTTTTTTTCAAAAAAAAAAAAAATTCCCTATTGCCTTCAAATATATCTGCATTTCCCTCTTCTTTAAAAAAAAAAAAAATTCTACCATCCCCTCAAGCTATCATCCTATATCTCTTTATCTTTTCTTAAATTCCTCGAAAAAGCCATCCACATTCAATACCCCCACTTCCTCTCTTCTCACTCTCTTCTAAACCCTCTGCAATCTGGTTTCTCACCTTATCATTTAACTGATACCAATTTTCTCTTAATTGTTAAGAAACCCTATGGATTCTTTGTTATGACCCTTGCCTTTCACTAACCATCCCTGTAAAAATATATTCTAAAATTTTGCTAGGAAATGAAATTATGCTCATTACCCTATACTTTGCACAATCCATTTTCTGACCTATTTTGAAAATGAGGACATTTATCCTCCAATTCTACAGTATCCTTCCCTGGGCAAGTCACAATCTGTCAAAGATCACCAACAACGGCTCAACAATCACATCTCATCTAAATATGGTAACCTGAACCCATCAAAGGTTAGATGTTCTCTATCTTCCTTCCTTATCTTGGGTTTCAACAGCCTACTGACCATTTTTGCTCTCCTCTCCAATCAAATGATCTTGGCACAGAAAACAGAAGCAAAATTAACTGTTGGACTGCTTTCCCTTCTCTAGTCATCCATGATCATTCTCCTATATATTACAAACAGTTCTATCCTTCCCTGAGCCTATTTTCCCCAATAAAGCTAAAAGAAAAACACAAGTCTTTTGTTGTTCTTTGTTTTATCTCACCAGCCTCAGCTCACTCAGAGCTTTTAGCACCTTTGTCCTTATTCTTAGAGAACAAAGAGGGGCAGCTGGATGGTGCAGTGGATGGAGCACCAGTGCAGGAGACAGGAAGACATGAGTTCAAATCTCACCTCAGACACGTGACACTCACTAGTTGTGTAACCTTGGGCAAGTCACTTAACCCCAACTGCCTCATCCTGGGTCATCTCCAGTCATCCTGATGAATATCTGGTCACTGGATTCAGGTGGCTCAGGAGAAGTGAGGCTGGTGACCTACACAGCCCTCCCTCACTCAAAACAAAGTCAAGTGCAAGTCATGTCATCATTTCTCTGATGGCATGGTCTTCTTTGGCAACGAAGGATGAACACACATGTGCGCGCACACACAGACAGAAGAAAGCCTCATTTTTCTATTCACTATTATCTCCCATTACTGCTATCTTTTAACTTTTAGTCATCTTGTTTCTTTAGTGATGTCAAATGAATATCAGCACATCCCATTTGTGTTTTCTGTATCTTCAGATTTCAATCTTTTGAGTATTTCCATGACATAAGCACTGACTCACTCCTGAATTTGGAGATTATATAAAAGGTTATACATTGACACAATATTTGCCATCATGAAATTTATTGTCAAATGATAGAAAACAAATCATTGGCACTGAATTAATTCTATTTGGTCTCTGGACTACATAAGATAGACGACATGGTCAGAAGATAACTGTTGCTGGTCTGCTTCAGTTTTGAAATATTATGACTGAAATGTCCAAACTGAACTGCCTGGAAGCAATGTAACCAGCTCTACAGTCTAGGGGGGGGTCAAGATATAAAACTTGTATTATTATTTAACCAGTGTATTAAGTATTTAACTAGTGTATTAAGGCCACATGTTTATTTCGTCAAAATTCCCTGGTACTAGTAATGTTATTCCATACCAATAATGTGGCAAACTAGGTAACTGCTACATACCTCAAATCAAGCACTGAAACAACCCACCACACACAAAATAGGGAACTTTGGCAGACCTGACTGCCATTTTCTAGGGGCAAAAAAGGGAGGGACAGATAATGTTTTTCTTCCTTTAGAAAAATCAAAGACCCTTAAGATTGTTTTTGCACTGAGTGAACTAGGAGGTGGGAAGGAAATGTTCAAAGCATTTGAGGAAGAGCAGCTATAGGTGCAGTCAGGAGGACCGGAGTTCAAATGCGACCTCTGACACTTCCCAGCTGCGTGACACGGGTCAAGTCACTTAACCCTAACTGCCTCGAGAGGTTATCAAGAGATTGAACAGCACTTCAACGCCACCACGAAGGTCACATTTTTCCAACGTGGCAACGTCATCCGCACTCGTCGCTTCCATCGTCACCTCCGTGAAAATGGCCACAAAACTCCCCCCAACACTTTCCCAGGAAGCACCATGTCCACTGGTGCTCGGACATTCTCAAAGTGTGCACAAAATGAGCCCCACCAGCATTTAAAGCACGATTACCGCGTTCACGGCACGTTCCTCTTCTGATTTTGGCTGCCCCCTCCCCACCCCTGCGGGCAGCTGTCCCTTCCACCGGGGCGTGACCTCCAACCCGACTGCCACCCCCTCCTTCCTTCCTCGTTTCACCGGGCTCGGCCTAGCCCCCTCCTCTACGGGTTTTCCAGCGACTGTGCGTTCATTCGGCATTTATTAACGCCTGCGGCGGAGACACACGTACAAACCGGGCGCCCCTGCCCCCGAGGGCGGGGAGGGCAATCCGTGTACACAGCCGTGTCTAATGCGCGGCTGATTAGGAAAGGAAGCGAGGGGGGTCCCGGCCAAGAACGCTGGCTAAATTTCGGGGGAAGACAGGTGTGACCTTTGAACCTCGCGGGAGCGCGCTCGGGGGGAGGGTCGGCGCGCACACCGGGCCCTTTTCGCCCCTTTCTAAGGACCCGACCACGGGAAAGAACGCAGCCCCCACAGCCCCGCATCCCTCCCCGACCCGCTCACACAGCGACGCGGCGCCCGGGGGTCATGACGACCCCCTCCTCGACCCCCTCCCGCCCCGGCAGCCGCCGCTCCCGGGCCCCAAGGCCAAAGTCACCTCAACAACAGAGCAGCCATCTTGCGGAGCTCAACGGGGCGGCAGTGACGCCGACGCGGCTGCGCGCTCGACGTGCCCGGTCACGTGGGGTCACGTGACCCCTTCTGCCGTCCTGCGGGGTCGCGCCTCGTCCTCCCTCCGCCCCCGGAGCGGGTGCAGAGGGCCGGCTGGCGCGGCCGCCTCGTTAAAAGACGGCCGGGGGCGCTTCCGGCCGAATCCGTAAGCCCCTTCGAGCTTAAAGGCTGCCCGTTCCAAGTGGTGAGCCGGTGGGCAGGGTACAGGACGAGGTCAGGAGGCCCCGATCCTCCCTCAGGCCCCCGCCGCAGGGCGGAACCAGCCTGCCCTCGTGTCCTTATCTGTAAAGTGTGTAAAATAGAGTTCTCAGCCTCGTGAGGATAACGTGATGTAAAGGGCTCCGTAGCTGCTCTTACGGTTAGGTGACTTGCCCGGATTCAAACCTGGGCTCCGTGCTCTGTGCACAGTGCCCGTACAGCGCTGCAGCGGCATTCCTCCCGTCTCCTTCCCTCTCTCCCCCTTCCAGACTGTGCGTTCATTGTCGCCTTCTTTCTCGCGTTCATGCATCAGCTGTAAGTTAAGCTACTTTCTGCCCAGCCTCACACAGGCAGGAGAAAACACTTACAGGTAATTAAGACAAATTTTACACCACAACCCTTTCCACCCCCACCGCTGTACACACACGAGCCCCTTTTCTTCTCCCTGCATCGGGTCTTCAGCCCAAGCCTGAGCTCTCCTGGTGGGACCTCCCCATCCATCAGCTATTTCATCAAACATGGAGGAATGGGGCCAACTGAAGGGCCCTGGTTAAGAGATACCCATCACCAGTGCACCTTAGAATGAGATTCAGGGTGGAACGTGGGGAGTTTGGGGATAGGGCAAAGCAGCCAGAAGCACCGCTCACCTAGAGGGGCAGAAGCACAAACCAGCCTTCCTAACTGTACCTTCCCAAGATAGCTCCTCTCCTCTCCCTTCATCTTCCTCTTTCTATCCACTGCTAAGGTGTCCCTTGAACAACATGCCCACCATTCTGCCTGTAAGGTCCAGAATTCCCCTGGCTGGAATTCCCCTGTACTTCCCCCATAACTGTGGGGTGAGTTTGATACCAAAGGAAGAGGCCAAGAGACTGCAGATTGATTATGAGTTTAATCAATAGTGATGAATACAGGAGCAATCCCGGGCGGCTGCCAGGCAATTTAGTGGATTCCCTTGAAAATCTCCCCAGATGGTTTTTCTGCTTAATTAGTATTTTGACTAATATTTTAGTTTATACTATTGAACCACGTTACCAGATATCCAGGACTATTGAACCCAGAACCCAGCCCTGTTGAGTAAATGCTCAGGCACTCAAGGTTGGGTATTGGTCATGTAACAGTTACAGTATCTAAGTTTATGACTCAGTATCTGAGTTATGATTCAGTGTCTAAGTTATGATTTTTTAACAGGTCATCATGTCGGGGCTTCCACCTTTCACAGACATTAAGTTAATGGCTTTTCACTTCTTACTGTGTATTATGGCTTCTCCCCAAATATAACCCCACACTGTCCCAAACCCTCTTTGTGTGCCTTGTTTCTATACTGTGTGGGTGATGCCTAGAGGCACAGGAACCTTTTAGTGAAATAAAGACAGGTTTGTATTGGGGGATGAGGGAGATGTCAGTGGCGGTATATGGGTGGAAAGACCTAAGAGTGATAATCATTAACTAAAAGGTGATAATCATTAACTCAATAATTGCCTTAACTGGGGAAGAGAGAAAGGGGGAATTACGTAATGGACCCCCCCAAAAGTGCAACATTTTTGAGCTGTAGGTTGAGAGAAAAGAAAGAAAGAAGGCAAAGTGGAAAGAATATTTCCTGAACTGAGTCCTAGCTCTGCCAGCTAGCTAGCTATGTCCCCATGAGCAAAACGCTTGAGTTTTCTGAGCCTGAGTTTCAGTAAAATGAAAGGATTGGACTGATTTCTAATCCTTTTCAGCTGAAAGGATAAGTGAATTCGCTGACACATTTAAACAGCTCTAAAAATTAGAAAGGACTTCCTTATAATGAACTAAAGTCCATATCTCTGTAATTTCTACTCTTAAGTCCTAGTTCTGGCCTCTGGAGCTACATAAAATAAATCACATTCCACACAAAATCATAAATTTTGAGAGCTGAATGAAATCTCTTCAAATATCTGAAGATAGTTATAACATCTCCCTTGTTTTCTATTCACCAGGTAAAACATCCTCTGTTGTGTGAGCATTCTTCATATCACATGGTTTCAAGTCCCTCTCACCATCCAGGTCACCCACTTCTGGATTTGCTCCACTTTGGTAATGTCTCCCTTAAAATGTGGCTCCCAAAACTGAACTCAATTGTCCACAAATCTTCTGACCAGGAAGAATATTTCTATTAATACATTGAAGACCATTGGATCCTCACAATAACTTTCAGAGGTAGAGTTGGACACTTATTTTAGAGATGAGAAAATTTAAGATGCTTAGGGTAAATGATCCTGTTGGAGTCACAAAAAGTAAGTGGTACAGTTGGGAGCCCAAGTTCGCCTGCCAGCACTCTCTTCACTTCACCAGTTAGTGAATAAGCATTTATTAAGCTCCTACTAGGTATAGTAAATACTGAGGATTGTACTAAATACTGAGGACACAAAGACACTGTACTAAATACTGATGATACAAAAAGACAAAAAGTCCCTGCTCTTGGAAAAGTTCACAATCTAAGGAAGGAGATAATATGCAAACAACTACATATAAACAAGTTATTACAGGATAAACAGAGGAAAGGCACTAGAATTAAGAGGGATGGGGAAAGGTTTCCTGTAGAAGGTGGGATTTTAGCTGGGACTTGAAGAAAAGCCTGAAACAGAGGTGAGGACAGGTATTCCAGACATAGAGAACAGCCTGTGAAAAAACCCCATCAAGGAACATCAAGAAGAGCAATGTCTCTGAATTGAGGAGTAAGGTGTAAGAATACTAGAGAAGGGAGAGGGGAGAGGAGCTAGGTTGTGAAGGACTTTGAATGCCATAGAAAGAATTTTGCATTTGATCCTGGAGGTAATAGGAAGCTACTATAGTTTACTGAGTAGGAGGATGACATGGTCAAACTTATTCTTTAGGAAAATCGCTTTGGTTGCTGAATAGAGGATGGAGTGGAGTAGGGAGAGACTTGAGGCAGGCAGACCCATCAGTAGGCTATCACAATAGTGCAAGTGTGAGATTATGATGTCTTACACCAGGGTTATGACCATGTACAAAAGGGGGAGTATTGGAGAGATGTTGCAAAGGTGAAATTGACAGGCCTTGGTATTAGATTGGATAAGAGGGTGTGAGAGATACTGACGAATCAAGGATGATACCTAATATGCAAGCTTGGTGAACTGGAAGGACAGTAATATCCTCAACAGTAATAGGGAATATTGGAAGGGAGGAGAGATTGGAGAAAAAACAATGAGTTGAGTTTGGGATATGCTGAGTTTAAGATTTCTAAAGACCATCTAGATTGAGAGGTCAAATGGGCAGTTGGAGGTGTAAGACTGGGGGGGTCAGGAGAGAGGTTAGAGCTGGATAAGAAGATTTGAGAATCATTAGCATAGAGATGATAATGGAATCTATGGGAGCTGATGAGATCATTAAATGAAATAGTACAGATAGAGAAGAGAAGAGGCCCCAGGACAGAGCCTTGTGGGACACCCATGCTTAGCAGGTGTGACCTGGATGAAGATCCAACAAAGGAAACGAAGAAGTCAGATAGGTAAGAAAAATATGAGGAGAGAGTGATGTTCTGAAAACACAGAGAAAGGAGAACATCAAGGAGAAGAAGATGATCAACCCATGATGCATCTGTGTTTCCCAAAATGTCGGAGAGATTTCCAGGTTCTGATAATCTCACAGTTTTGATGAATTTCAGCCTGAAAATTTCACAAGATGCCCCAATAGCTGACAGTTAAGAAAATGAGCAAGGTAATTTCCATAAAATATGATGAACTCTGCTATATGAATATGATAGTTAAAAATATCAGTGAATTTCATTGATGTGGGTACTCCCTCAATGTCCCTCAGAGATCACAACCCATCCATGTTCTCTCAACAACAGAGCTATCCAATGTACTGGAGGTTTTGTTTTGTTTTGTTTTTTTTAACATTTCATGGTTTCTAGTCTCAGTACTCTATGCTTTGGAGTAGCTAGGTGGTGCGGTGGATAGAGTACCAGTGCAGGAGTCAGGAGGACTTGAGTTCAAGTCTCACCTCAGACACTTGACCCTCACTAGCTGTGTGACCTTGAGCAAGTCACTTAACCCCCATTGCCTCATCCTGGGTCATCTCCAGTCATCCTGATGATTATCTGGTCACTGGATTCAGGTGGCTCTGGAGGAGAAGAGAGGCTAGTGACCTGCATAGCCCTTCCTCACTCAAAAAAATAAAAGTCAAGTGCAAGTCATGTCATTACTTCTCTGATGGCATGGTCTTCAGCAACGAAGGACGAACACATGCACATATTCTATGCTTTAATAATCCCTTACTCTCACGTGACTGGCCCACATCCTTTTCCAAATATACATTTACCTCTTCACAAACCTTAAATCTCTGCTAGCACATAAGCAGTGGTGTGCTGAAGTCAGCTGTACTAGATATCCAGAGCCAATTATAGATTTTCAGTGTGAGCATTTACACCTCAAAAAGGCAAGCACTACAAATCATGTCTTGATTGATTATGTTGTAGATTATTTAAACTTTAAAAAGAGATGGAGAAAACATTAGTAATGCAGATTAAATTTAAAAGTGTATTGTATGTACATTTTTTCCCTAGAGAGCTGGTTATTAAATATTTAGCAGCAAAACCCTGCCCATACGTGACGGTTAACCACGTTTCTCTCCTTTGCCCTTTGGCTAGCCTACAAATTTGGTCTTTTAAAAAGATATATTTGGTGATCTAAATTACTATTGATTAGAGAAATGCAAATCAAAAACAATTCTGAGGTACTACCTCACCAATCAAATGGGCTAGTATGACAAAAAGGGAAAATGATAAATGATGAATGTGGGAAAACCGGGACACGAATGCACTGGTGGTGGAGTTGCAAACTGATCTGACTATTCTTGAGAGCAATTTGGAGCTATGCCCAAAGGGCTATAAAGCTGTGGCTACCATTTGATCCAGCAATACCACTGCTAGGTCTGTATCACAAAGTGGTTTGTTGTTTTGTTTTTGTTTTTGTTTTTTTTTTTAAGGGAAAAAGATATTTATAGCAGATCTTTTTGTTGTGGCTAACAACAGTACATTAAGAGAATTCCCATCAATTAGGGAATGACTGAACAAATTGTGGTATGTGATTGCAATGGAATATTGTGCTATGAGAAATGATAAACAGGACAATTTCAGAAAAAAACTGGAAAGACTTAACATAAATGGATACAAAGTGAAGTAAGCAGAACCAGGAGAACACTGTATACAGTAAGGGCAGTATTATACAGTGAAAACCTGTACTTAGCTTTTCTCACTAATAAAACTATCCAAAACAATCCCAAAGGACTCATGATGGAAAAGCTGTACATCTCCAGAGAAAAAACTCATGTCATCTGCATACCGACCAAAGCATACTATTCTTCTCTTTCTTCCTTTCTTTTTCTTTTGTTTGAGTTTTCTTGCATAAAATGACTAATATGGAAATGTTTTACATGATTACACATATATAACTTGTATCAGATTGCTTACCATTGCAGGGAGGGAGGATGGGATGGGATAGAAATGGGAACTCAAAACTGAAAAAAAAATCAATGTTAAAAATTGTTTTTACATGTAATTGAGGAAAAATAAGATGATCTCAAAAATATATACATTTGGATTTTTATGTACTATAACCTGTTAACTAGCACATAAAAATGAAAAATTGTATAAATTATATTGGGGAGTTATTTTGTAGAAGGAATAACCATAGAATTATTTAAATAATAAGCCTCTTAAATATAGCAAAAATATTCTCTAGAACCCAGCTATTGAATAAAAAGAAATTTCTTCATTTGTAGAATGGGGATAAAAGTACCAATACTAATGAAAGAATGTAAGTAAAGTGTTTTTCAAACTTTAAAATGCTATGTAGATTTTAGCCGTTAGAGAAATCATCTGAAGTGGGAATGTTTGGAGTAGCTGAAGAGTAACAAACCTAGGTGATGTGGGGACTAAACCACATGTTTACAACTTAACCTAATATCTAAAACCCAGCAATTGTAGAAAGACTGTTGAGCTTGGAATTAGAAAGATCCAAACTGCCACAAACACTAAACACTGCTTGACTCTGGACAAGTCACTTAACCTTTCTTAGCCTCAGTTTCCTCATCTGAAAATGGGTGTGTGGGGCTTCTTGGTGTGGTGGAAGATGACCCTGGGCAAGTCACTCAACCTCTCAGTGCTCTAGGCTATGCTCCAAGATTATGTTTCAGAGAAGGTGCCACCTTGCATTGATAAAGGAGCTTTTCTTACCAGAAGTTCCCTATATCAGAGATTTCTGTCCCCATTCTTAAAATAGGGATAATAATAGCCCCTATTTCACAGAGTTGTGAGGGTCAAATGAGATTATATGATATGTATATATGTGTGTGCATATATACATATATATATATAAAATCCCTTTATATATGCATATGTGTATACATACATATGTATCATTTTGCAAACTTTAAAGTGCCATTTAAATGTTGATATTGTATGTTACACACAAAGCTTTTGTTTTTATATATTTCCCATATTTAACACAGAGCTTTGTACATAGTGCTTAATAAATTTTTTTCATCATCATAATTATTACACATCACTTCTATAGTATGTCCTGTGCAAGAACATCATGATGAAGCAAGCACAATTAGCAACCTCTAATTGGCTTCCATCTGCAATCATTTGCTGATGATACAAAGTTAAAAGGGAGAGCTGACATGATGGAGAATAATCCAGATTTGAAAAAAAAAATTTCATCAAGCTAGAGCATTGGACCAACTATAATAAGATGAGTTCAATAGAGAAAAATGTAAAGCTTTACATTTGGGTTCAAAAAATAAATTTCACAGTGGATCTCCAGAGAACTTGCACAGAAAGAGCCAAAATATTCATCTTTGTACTCCCAAGGACCGTGTGTCCTTTGGCTATCTTGCCTATCAGTACAAGTCAATATCTTCTCTTTGAGACTTACTTGGAGCACTGAGAGGTTAGATGACTTGTCCAGAGTCACAAAGTCAGTATATTTCAGAGATGGAACTTGAACTCTTCCTAACTTTGAGGTCAGGATATCTCGTTAGTATATCTATCTACAACACACACATATTTTTATATACACACTTATTTTTTATATATACACACATACACATACACACGCATATGTTATTGCTAGCTTACTTATCTGGGGCATAGGTCCATCTCAGGGTTCTAAGAAAGGGAGTTACTGAATCAAGTCTGACAGACATGACAGTTGCTCATTTGCAAATGAGAAAGTAGAACATTGAAGCAAATAGAGAACACAGTCTTCTTTAGTGGTGGGTAGATGAAGAAGTGAAGTTTTGGGTTAAGAGCTAGGGAAATATGGATACCAGAACTGTTCTGTAATTATGAGCAAATGTACTTTACTTGATTCTTGACCGAAGATGAGAAATTGATTGATAAGTGAGATTTTTGCTAGAGAAAAACAAGCTGCTTTAAACAAACAAACAGGTTTGGGAAGAGAGAATAGGTGAAAGGTGAAAGAACAGATTTCAGAACAGTGTGAGAGATTTTTCTCCTGTCAGGCAGATTGGTTGATCAATGAGAGGCTAAAGTACTCTGTGCTGTCACCAGCTGCTGCGAAAAATAATAAGAAATGGAGGAGGAGGTTGAGGAAGAAGAAAAGAAGAAGAAAAAAAAGAAAAAGGAGAAGAAGGAGGAGGAGGAAAAGAAGAAGAAGAAGAGGAGGAGGAAGAAGAAGAAGATTTCTTGCCAATTTCAGGATAATGGTCTTTTCTTTTTCCTAAAAGACCATAACAGAACTTTGGTCAAAGGCATCAGCTAAATCCAAAGCTGAAAATGACAGATTCTATAGTTACTACCTAGGAGTAAGCCACCTCAATACCCTGTTCTCCAATATGATTTTCTGCTATGAAGAAGGTAAACAGAGAAAGCATGGAAGCAGAGCGCCAGAGAGGCAGCCCATTGGATTGACTAATATAAGATGTATCGGATGAGGCGTTAGTTAAACACAATGTGGGTCAGTTCTGCTTAGGAGCAGAAGGACCTGTATAAGGCAGAATCTATGCACATCAAAGAACTTTGACAGTCCCTGAGACAGGGGGAATAAGGGAAGGTAAAGGAATAAGTATTCCTTAAGTGCCTACTATATGCCAGGCACTGTGCTAAGTGATTTACAAATATTATCTCATTTGCTTTGATAGGAAGAGGGTACTGAAGTCCATAGTTCCAGAGTTGTGAGTTGTGCTGGCTATTTGGAAGTAATACTACTTAAAACCTTGCATGTATATTAACTTTCCCCATGGATACTAGGCAGAGGTAGGATGGTGTGATTGACACGCATGGGTGTAATGTTATGTAAATACTATATGTTTGCTTTGTATTGTCAGTAAATATTTCAATTAAGATTAGTGAGTAGTGATACATACCTATAATCTCATCTAGTGTGGGAGGCTGAGGCTGGAGTTCTGAGCTCACTAGGACTAAAGTTGATCAGCTGATTTCCAGATCCTAACTAAGTCTGGCACCAATATGGGGAGCCCCTGGAAATGGGGGGAAGGGGGAACCAGGCTGCCTAAGGACGGATGAAACAGCTCAGGTTGGAAATATAGCAAGCCAAAACTTTTATGCTACTCAGCTGTAGGATTAAACTCATCAGTGGCTACTGTACATCTTTCAGCCTGAATAAAATAGGAAGGCCTAGCCTAAAAATAATTTCATCATTTCTTATGGTGCTTATTTTAACAATTTTAAAGAATCAATTAAATCTTAGTGGCTGATTTATTGAATGGGAAATACTCCAGTGGAGGCTCATGAGCTACAGTTAGTGGGAATAACCCACAAAAGGGTTACCCCTAGGAACCTGAGAGCTGGAGTAATAGCCTCAATGAAGATTCTCTGGGGTGGGTAGAAATAGGGTGATCCAACCAGTCCCACTCAAGGGACAGAGAGAGAGCCTAGAGATAGTTGGGATCTGTGTCACATCTGGCAAACCACTCTAATATCATTGCCAAGAAAACCTTAAAATGAGGTCATAGAGAAAAAGACATGATGGAAATGACTGAACAACCAAATGTATCATACCTGAGATATATGAGTGTGGGAGAGGTGTATTTATACACACATACATAAAGCTACATAAAATAGATGTCCCCCAGCTTCTGGGATAAGAACTCACTGTTCAACAAAAATTGCTGGGAAAACTGGTTAACAGTTGTTAGGGGCCAAGCTCTGGACAGGCTGAAAGATGTACACTAATTTCTGCCCTCAGGGAGGAACTTGGGAGGGGCTCTGGCTGGGGATATAAGGAGCTGTCGGGGAGGGATCAGGGGAGATGTAGAAGGACGCCATCAATAAAGTGAAGTGCGCTGACATCCTCGGGCGCGTGTGTAGTCATTATTCCCTCCGTGGAGGAGGGGATAGCCCTGTCGCGCAGCTAGGCCATTCGGCCGCACGGCAGGGGCCGGAGACGTCCGAAGACCGGGAACAGGTGAGCAAGCGAAGACCGGGCTGAGGTAGCCTGGTGGGGTTAGGAAGCCCAACCAAGGTCGGGGAATCGCCCCGAACAAACAGTGTGGCAGAAATTAGGCATAGACCCATGCCTGGCACCGTACACAAGAATAAAGTCCAAATGGGTACATGATTTAGGTATAAAGATTGATACCATGAATAAACTGGAGGAGCAAGGAATAGTGTATTTATCAGATTTATGGAGAAGGGAAGAATTTTTTACTAAAGAAGCGATAGAAAGCATTATGAAATTCAAGATGGATAATTTTGATTACATTAAACTGAAAAGTTTTTGCACAATCAAACCCAATGCAACCAAAATTCGGAGGGATGCAGTAAATTGGGAAAAAATTTTTACGGCTAAGCTCAGGGATAAAGGCCTCATTTCTAGAATATATAGAGAACTGACTCAAATGTATAACCATACAGGTCATTCCCCAATTGATAAATGGTCAAAGGATATGAACAGGCAATTTTCAGGGTAAGAAATTAAAGATATCTATAATCATATGAAAAAGTGCTCTAAATCACTGATCAGAGAGATGCAAATCAAAACAACTCTGAGGTACCACATCATACCTATAAGATTGGCAAACATGACAGAACAAGAAAATAATAAAATGCTGGAGAGGATGTGGGAGACTTGGAACACTAATTCATTGTTGGTGGAGCTGTGAGCCCATCCAACCTGGAGAACGGTTTGGAACTTTGCCCAAAGGGCTACAAAAATGAGCATACCTTTTGACCCAGTAATATCACTACTAGGACTGTATCCCCAAGAAATCATAAAAATGGGAAAGGGTCCCACATGTGCAAAAATATTTATAGCAGCACTCTTTGTGGTTGCCAAGAACTGGAAATCAAGGGGATATCCATCAATTGGGGACTGGCTGAATAAATTATGGTATATGAATGTAATGGAGTACTATTGCACCATAAGAAATGAACAAGAAGACTTCAGGGAGGCCTGGAAGGACTTATATGATCTGATGCTGAGCGAAAGGAGCAGAACCAGAAGAACCTTGTGCACAGCAACGACCACAGTGTGTGAGAGTTTTTTTCTGGTAGACTTGGAACTTTGTAATAACGCAAGAACTTACTAAAAAAAAAAAAAACCCAATGCTGGTTTTCTAAGGCAAAATGTCTTCCACACTCAGAGAAAGAAATATGGAAGTCATTGGCAGAATGTAGCAGATCATGTTTGTATGTGTAGTTTTAGTGTATTATGTTTTGATTTGTTATATGATTTCTTCCATTTATTTTAGTTTGACTACATAGCATGACTATAGTGAAAATCTACTCAATAGGAAAGTATGTGTAGAACCTATACAGAATTGTATGCTGTCGCAGGGAGGGAGGGGTTAGTGGGGGAAAGGTGGGAAGGGATAAAATCTTAATTTTAAGGAAGTAATTGTAGAACACTAAAAAAATTTAAAAAATTTAAAAAAAGATAGATGTCTTCTATGAGTTAGTGTTATCTTGTTTGTATTAAAAAGGATGGCACTTGAAGTTGAAAACTCTTAAATAACAAATAGATCCTTACATATATCATGGAATAGGTCACAATCATGAACCAGAGGTTGTAGGGAGAGTTGAAGCAATCACAAACTAACTGACTGGAAAGAGTCCCCAAAGCAAGGAGAGGGGAACTCCATCTGCAGCAGCAAACTGAATTAGGATGGGTAAACATAGTCACTAAGATTAGGGGCCAGAGGGTTCCAGGAGCCCTTATTCTGTGTCTTGTCCCCCCAAAACTCTTCCAGGCCCTCAGGTGTTTCTAGCCTCAACCTTGCCCCAGTCATGACTCCTGGGATTCCCATAGGTATTCCCAACTCTGTCCTGACTGCTTTTCCTTTCTGTCTGGGTAAATGGAGTTTCTACCCTCTGTCTGAGAAGGCTGAGTTGCCTCCAAGTCCTCCCATCTTCCACCTTAGCTTACCCATCTATCATTGCATCTACTCCCTGCCCCCAGAAAGATAACAAGGAGGACATAAGGCAGAGAAAGAGAAATGGGAAAGGTGGGAAGGAACTTCTCTGACACTAGAGAGGCCCCACCTAACTAGAGAAGGGGTAAAAAGAAAGGGAGGTTTAAAGAGTTAGAACCCCAAGGTCATGGCCAACAAGAATTCAAAAGAAAACAGTGATAATATATAACACTGATGTTTACTCAAAGGAAGAGCTGCCTGATTGGGAAGGGTATATGTCATGAGGAATAGAAAATAGAAAAGGACTTCTCCCCAGGAGATGCCCCCAGTCAGAAAGATGCCCCCTCTGCTCAGAAAGGCTGTCTTGGAAGCAAGGGGGATGGGTAAAGTAACTCCTAAAGGATCTAGTCATTTTCAGAGGTCTGTATGGCTGCAAAAGTTCCCAAGAAGTTAAGACAAGGGCATCTTCTTAAAAGATCTTTAAGGTAAAAATGTCCTCACTCATATGCATACACACATATCCCCCAGTTTATAGATGGAAGGTGAGGACATGGGAAGAGCCCCTCAGAAAGGCTCCCCAGGGACCTAGGACTTGGGTTTTATTGTCCATCCTCTAAGAACTGTGTGTGTCTCTACCCCTGTCCCTGTTGCTGCCTCTACTTCACCACCACCACCACCCCCTTAACATTCCAGATAGGGGAGAAGGGAGGCCATTTGATACAAAGCAGTCTGTGTAGGGAAGTATGCACCCTCCCTCCCAACCCAGGGCACACAATGCTCCTTCTCCACCCTAAGCTCTGCCCCCTCCTCTTTTCCCTCCCCACCACCCCCCAATGGCACATGCCATACTGCAATTGGCCACTGACTCAGGCCAGCCCCCCCACCCAGGCTGGATCCCCAGGGGATTTTAAGCGGGTTCCAGGAGACCCTGCTCAGTTTCTTGTTCTTCCCAGGACTTTCCCAGGCCCTCAGGCGTCCTGGCCCCAACCCCAGGCCCAGGCCCAGCCATGGCTCCTGGGGATTCCCCAGCCATCCCCATTCCTGTCCTGACTCTGCTGTTCTTCTCCTTTCTGGGTAAGTGGAGATGCGCCCCCGCCCCCCATGCCTCCCTCTGCAGACACACATTCAAAGGCATCCTCAAACACACCCTTGTATCTTACACCGTTGTCTCCCAACCTTCCTACCTTAGGCCCTCATATCCTTATTTCCCTGTTTCTCACACTACCCCTGTCTCCAAGAGAAGAACAAGAACGTGGTGTAAGGCAGAGAGGAGAAGAAGGGTGGGGAGGGGACAGACATAGTCTGGAGGGAGAGCGCATGTATATATAGATGTTCATAGAGAGCTCACTGGGCTATACTGAAACCCAGATGGGGGAAAAGAAGCTGTTCTCAGAACTGTTTCTGAGAGTCTGCCGAGACAGATGTCAGGGAGGGAGCAAGATCAGAATGCCTGGTTCCCAGCCCCTTCTCGGCGCCCAACGCCTCCACCCCTCAGCACACTCTGACAAGTATCCTCAGAACTGTCCACATGAGGAAAGGTCAGGTGTGACGCAGAACTGATTAATTGTCAAGGTTCTTAGGAGGAACAACTCCTGTCTTTGCCTGAGTGTGCTAGGAGGGATACGGGTGCTAGACTGTTCTTAGAGAGTCGTCTTCTTTTCTGTACATTCTGACACCCCTCTCTTCCTCCCCCCACCTTGGCTTGTCATGCAGGGGGTAGGTAAGGAAGGGAATGACTATCCCTTGGATTCTTGGAGCCCCAAAGCTTGGAGAAGGGGGTGGGGAATGGGGAGAAATTAATAAAATGGAATGGGGCAAATCAGAGCGTCAGTCTCTGAAGAACCTGAAGCCTTGAACTCCAGCTGTCCTGAGTAGGTTGTACAGAGCCTCACATCTTGGAACAAGGTGGAAAAGCTGACGGTGGGAGTAGCAGAGATGGGGAAGGCGAGGAGATGATCATGACCATAATAAAGGGTTTATTTGGAGCTCCAAGATTTAACAAGTGTTTTGGTCACAACAACCCTCTTGCTGAGTGAGCAGAGGAGCAAGGGTCTACACCGATGAAGGTGAGATAGAATTGGGACCTGACGAAGAACTTCCCCATTGTTCCAGGTTTTGCCAGAGGCTGACTGTAATGTTCCTATATGCTGAGGTGGAGGACTTAAGTTTGGGGGAAGTAGGGGGGGGTCACAGACCATACCAGGCCCCTCATGAGGGCCAGACAATAGAGCACTGTCTGCTTGGTTAATCCCTCACCCCACCTCCACCCCACGCCATCATTCAGCACAGGGAACAAAGGGGCCTTCAGCCACCATCACCCCCTCGGGTACTGCCCACACACAGTATTCCTGTCAGCACTTCCCTTGTGCCAGCCCTGGGTGGAGGCACAGAGCCAGAGTGGGCTTTAAGGGAAGGGGAAAGCAAAGGTGCAATACCTAAATGAGACTTCAAGTCAGAGCACCTGGATTTGGCTTTTTGTTTCAATATCCACAAGGCAGATGGAAAATGCTGCGTATCTCAGTAGAGTTCTACATAGAGCAGGGGCTATGTCTGCATCGTTGTCCTGATTAAACATCCCTTAGGCTAAAAGTCCCTGCTCAGCGGGGTGGTGGGCTAAGTGAGAGACAAGAGTGAATGGTGGTCCTATTCCATCTCTTTCACCTGAGATGTCAAGAGTCCAAGTCAGACAAAGGGAAATTAGTTGATTTCATCTCTGGACTCTAGCCAGCCAATATGTCAAAAGCTAGTTCCCTAGACAGAAGGGGAGCTTGGTTCAGGGTCTCCTAGCCTAGACACCTAGAAGATGTCCCTAAAAGATCCAAGGCCAAAAATATTATCCTCCTGGGAAAGGCAGAGGAGCTGCTGCACTTTCTCTCTTCCTTTAGTTGGGTGCAAACACTACTGTAGATGAATATTAGAAAGTTTGTGTCCTACAAAGTCCACATCGGGGCAACATGGCTCTAACTCTCATCGAGGATAGGTTTCCATTTTTAGCTTTTCTCTCCCATTTGGTTAGACTCAAAAATGGAGCAAGGAGGGAAAAAGGCAAAGATGACTCTAAACAGAGAGAGAAGAAAGTGGACACAATCTATCCTTTATCTCTTGAAAAGGATTAAAATGACTCATTTGGGTTGCTTTCTTTTGACCCCCAGTAAATAAAGAAAAGCACAGACAGATACATAGCTTTAGAGTTATCCAATTGAGATCTCAGAGATTTAGGACTGTAGGAACAGATAATTTATGTTTCTGCCATTCCTATTTCCTCAGGCCTGACTTTTTCCATCCTCATATGTTCCCTGGTCACTGATTTCCCATGTCTCATGTTAATTACTCCCTGTCTTGACCATGGACTTGGGGAAGGTCTCTGCCAGCTCTGATTTGGGTGGGGTCATGTATTTTCAGTGTTGTCCCCGGCCCAGGCTATTGTGGTTTACACGGACAGGGAGGTCCATGGCGAAGTAGGCTCCAAGGTGACGCTGCACTGTTCCTTCTGGTCCAGCGAGTGGATCTCCGAAGACCTCTCCTTCACCTGGCGCTACCAGCCTGAGGGAGGCCGGGATGCCATCTCGGTGAGGGCCTGGGTACCACCCAATAAATAAAAAGTGGAAGGCAGGAGGCTGATAAGAGTCAAAGGAGAGGAATCTAAGAGCAGGAAGAAACAGAATTTGGGTTGAAGCGAAATAGCTAGGGGCCCTAACCCTAATTTTAGTGGGACAGAGATATTATAGCAACCGTGGGTGGCAGTCCATCCCCTGGATGCCATTGTGACAAAGTGCCCATGCTCTTGGCATCCTTCCCTGTTCCCACTATCCTTCCATCCCACTCTGCCCCAGCACTGTCGCTTTGCCAGATTAGGTCACTGATGAGAAGATACAATCTTGGCAGTGCTCCTCCTGGGCACCAGAACCCAAACCCACTTCTATCTGAATTTCATACCATAGATTTTCCACTACGCCAAAGGCCAGCCATACATCGATGAAGTGGGTACCTTCAAGGAGAGGATCCAGTGGGTTGGGGACCCTCGGTGGAAGGATGGCTCTATTGTCATCCACAATCTAGACTACAGTGACAATGGCACCTTCACCTGTGATGTCAAAAACCCACCTGACATTGTTGGCAAGACTTCTCAGGTCACACTTTATGTCTTTGAGAAAGGTATGGAAGAGTGGGGTTGTGTGAGGATGGGGAGAATACAGAGTAAGAGAGAAAAGGATGGGTCTCAATTAATGAACTTTTACTAAACTACTACTACGTACTAGGCATTGTGTTAGACAGTGGGATATGAAGACAAAAACCAAAAGCACAATTCTTGCTCTCCAGGAGTCTGAGCTCGGGGGGAGGGGGGGTGGGGGGAGCACACAACAAATACACAGACAAGTATAATATAAAGCGAGGGAGAGGAACATTAACAAGAGAGAAAGAGTCAAAGAAGGCTTCGGAGGAGTTGGCTCTGGAGCTGACTCTTGAAAGAAGCCAAGGAGTCAAGAGAAAGTGTGTGGAAGCATCTGGCTGGCAGCACCCACCAGGAGCCATCTAGGCATGGTGGAGCCTTTGTCCTAATCATGTAGGTAGAAGAGACCTAATGGGATGGTTTGTCTAGAACACAGTTTTTTGAGGGGACTGATATGAAAGAAAGCTGGAAAGGTGGGTAGGTTCAGATTTAACTGCCTGGCTGAGGAATTTTTACTTTGTACTGGAGGCAATGGGGAGCCACCAAAAGTTTTTGAACGAGAAATACGTTAGTAAAGTTTATTTTTGGAAGCTCTGCAGAGGACGTATTAGAGAGAGAAAAGACTGGAAATTGGGAAATCAATCAGAATGATGGTCCACAGGGCCTAGGAGATGAGTAGTATCTCAGGTAGGCCTGAGAGAAGAAGAACCCCAGACATGCATGAAAAGAAAAGGCCAAGGAGAGCCTAACTGCAAAGGTGCACTGTGTGCTCTGCTGATCTGGATATTACAAGCTGTAAGGAGAAGGTTCCTAGTCTTTTTACACTGCAAAAATGAAGCTCAATCATGGGGGGAGGTGCAGTATTTGGACTCTTAGGAAGTAAGGGGCAGCAGGCAGAAGATCTCTGCCCCTCCCAACCTTCCTTTTCTCTCCCCTGGTGCTCAGTGCCCACCAGGTATGGGGTGGTGCTGGGTGCTGTGATCGGAGGTGTCCTGGGGTTGGTGCTGCTGCTGGTGCTCCTCTTCTACTTGATTCGGTACTGTTGGCTGAGGAGACAAGCCGCTCTGCAGAGAAGGCTCAGGTAAGGGGCATCGAGAAGACCTGAAGCTGGTCAGGGAGGGCTGCCATGGTGGGGTAGGGTGAGGGGAGAGGTTTGCTAAAAGAAGCTGAGAAAGGAAAACTCAGAAGCTCTGGGGCTCCAGTCTCAAGTGGGGGCCTCCCCTACAGCAGTCACAATGCTATCTCCCCCCCTTCACTGCAGTGCCATGGAGAAAGGAAAACCACACAAACCTGGCAAGGATTCTTCTAAACGAGGCCGGCAGGTCAGTGGAAGCTCCAAGGATCCAGGGGAGAGAGGGGTATCAGGGAGGGAATGATGGGCAAGGGACCATAGGGAAAGAAAGAATAAAGGAAGGCATAAGAAAGGAATGGGACAGGCATGGGGGTGGGGAGAACTGATTCCTGTTCAATATACTCTATTGCAGACACCGGTTCTGTATGCCATGCTGGACCACAGCCGGAGCACCAAAGCAGCTAGCGAAAAGAAGTCCAAGGGGCTTGGGGAGTCTCGCAAAGACAAGAAATAGCGGTTAGCCGGCCGGGCAGGGGGCCGGGGGCCTGGGGCAGAGCCCTCCAAAGGCCCCCAAGTAGTGGTCATTGAGATGGAGCTCCGAGGGGATGAGCCGGGCGCTGAGCTCCGGCCTGCGGTCAAGTCCCCCAGTAGAACCAGCCTCAAGAATGCCCTCAAGACCATGATGGGCCTGGACTCGGATAAGTGACCACTCCCTCAGGCCCTGCCAGAACACGGGGGCCTAGGTTCCCTCCACCCCTGCCCAGTGCCCCCATCTCCACCTAGTCTCTCTCTCCTCTCCTCTCCCCACCCCACTCCAAGGTGTAAGTTTCATTCCAAGCCATAGTCCCCAGGTACCTCACTCTCTCCCTCCAACTCTGGCTCTCAGGGAGTCCAGCAGTGCCTGCCCCTCCCCACTATCTACAACCCTAATAATGGCTGTGTGTTTGGTGCTGAGAAGAGAGGGGCCCCCATTCCCACTCAGCCAGCCCCTCTCCCTCTACCCTCTTTTCCAAGACACATCACCCAGCTCCCTTCTTTAGTCCCCCATCCCCTATCCCCAGCTAACACCCTAGATCAAACTTTCCTAGGGGGTTGATTTAGGGTTTTTTTTTTAAAAATAATCTATTTGCTATTTTTTATCTGTACCCCTTCTGCTCTCCTGTAGTGCCCCATCTTCCCCACTCCACCATGACTGAGAACAAATGACGTCATGAGGCTTCCGAGTTCAGTGTTATACCCTCCCCACTCTATCCTCAATCCATAAAGGGATAGCCAGGTCAATCAGTGGGCTGGCCCAAGCCAGGTCCGCTGTTCCCAGGGGAGATGCCCCTCCCTCTTCCCCTTGGAGCAAGGCTCTGGGGCTGGACTTCTGTACGGAGAATGCAGTGGGGAAGTGGGGGAGTGAGGTGGGGGCAGGGAGGGTGAATGAGTCCAGCCAAGGCCTTGGGGAATGACTTTTAAAAAACTAAACTCAGAAGCAAAAATGGAAAGAGAAAAGAACAGAGAGATAGGATGCACTCCCGGCCACAGGGAAATGAATGCCTAGAGTTTTTCTACATTCTGTATATTTCCCCTAAGACTCCCCAAATGTGTTAAATGTTTAATAAACACTG
Organism: Bettongia penicillata ogilbyi; assembly: GCA_023548195.1. Taxonomy (NCBI): domain Eukaryota; kingdom Metazoa; phylum Chordata; class Mammalia; order Diprotodontia; family Potoroidae; genus Bettongia; species Bettongia penicillata. The sequence continues at coordinate 24,460,938 of JAJHZJ010000314.1, read as the reverse complement.
ACATTTCCAGAAGTTGTAGGGTCTGCCTCTTATTCCCCCAGCCTCCTGGCAACAACTCCCAGTTTCCACCCCATTCCTAGTCTCCTAATGTCCTACCCCTAATCTCAAAAGATAGATAAACCCAGAAACCTTCTCCTCTGCCCCAAAGGCACCCAGCTGTTCACCACCCTCCTCAGGTTACTGGGTTTCATTCAGCCTTGAAAGGAATGAAGGTATCAGACATATATCAGTCTCATTCCCTTTATAATTCACGTAGCCATCATGCCGATGAAACAACAACTTGTTATTAAAGACTCTATTATAAGGCCCACTGTTTCTTTAAGATCATTTTCCTATGGAACAATTTAATAATGAAAAGAAAAAAAAACAGAACAGTAAATCCTACAAATTCAAGGCACTGATCAGGGTGCAGTACCTAGCATCAGACAACAGGTGGCTTTCCTCCCCTTCATGAGTTTATCAAATTGACCTCACGTTCCAAATAATTTATAATCCCATTTTACAACAGCACAAATCTCCCCCAAAATCTTAACGTCATCAATGACGACCCCACCTATAATTAATCTTTCAAATGAAACAAAATAAAAAACTCACCTCCTGTTCCCTGCTAGCACTGACAACATGTAGAGAAACGTCCAGTCCAGTTACCTCCTCTTTTTAAAATCACTTCAGCCTTCCCTCCCTCACATCAAAGTCAACTGCAAGTCATGTCATCACCTTGATGTCATGGTTCTCTTCGAGAGCGAAGAAAAAACAGAACAACAAACTCACTTAGAGCAGTGAGTCCCAATGCTGGCCTTGCAGCATTTTAAAGTATCTTCATTTACTGTGAGGCTTCTCACAAAACTCTGGTAAAACACATTTCTTTGAATTACCTTAAAATTAAAATCACTCTATATTCTACACTGTGCTTTTGAGAATAGGAGAGACAGTACAACTGGACAGCTTCAGAGAAGTGGAGAGTGTTTTAGCATATTAACTCTCTTTATTGTCAAAAGTATGAAAACCAACCTCTTTCACTACTGGCTTTGAAGAATTCTGCATCTCAGAATCATCTCCTCCTCATAGATAATAAAACCCAAAGTTTCTCTTTCCGTTCATTCTCTTTCATCATATCTAGATTTGTGACTTTCATGTGCAGTGGAAGACACATGTTCTTGTAGTTTATCTTCAAATTTATTCTATAATTCCAATAAATGATGTCCAATAGGACAGTTCCTATGACTAGGAATTGTGTGAAGGCTGTGTGTATTCCAATTTTTTAGTATTCTCTTCTTCTGTTGCAACAAATGTATCTCTTTCTAATTTTTAATTAACTAAGTGTTAAATGTTTAATAAGCATTTAACTGGTCCAGACTTGTGCTGGGCTTGAAATCAGTAAGACCTAAGTTTAAATAAATGTCCCTGACATTTATTAGTCATGTGACCTTGAGCAAACCACTTTGATGCTCACTCTCCTCATACATAAAATGAGGCTAATATCATTCATTAGTATCTGTCTCATTAGGGTTGTTGTGAGGATAAAATGAGATAATACAATAAAATGCTTTGTAAATCTTAAAATAATGCTTGCCATAAAGTTTAATAAATGCTTGATAATTGAATGAAGGGCAGCTGGGTGGTTCAATGGATAGAGAGCCAGGCCTGGAGCCAGGAATACTCATCTTTATGAGTTCAAATGCAGTCTCAGACCCTTACTAGCTTACCTTATTTTACAGATGACAAAACTGAGGTGAAGTGATTTGCCCAGAGTAATACAACAACCAAGCTCAGAGTTGCTTCCACGGCTACCATCAAGTATGTGTGTGTGTTTGTTCTTCGTTGTTGAAGAAGACCACACCATCAGAGAAATAATGACATGACTTGCACTTGACTTTGTTTTGAGTGAGGGAAGGCTATGCAGGTCACCAGCCTCACTTCTCCTCCAGAGTCATCTGAATTCAGTGACCAGATATTCATCAGGATGACTGGAGATGACCCAGGATGAGGCAATTGGGGTTAAGTGACTTGCCCAAGGTCACACAGCTAGTGAGTGTCAAATGTCTGAGGTGAGATTTGAACTCAGGTCTCCTGACTCCTGCTGCACCACCTAGCTGCCCCTATTACCTCTTTATAGATGACTCCCAATTCTATATAGCCAACCATAACTTTCCTGAACTGTATAGATCTACATCTCCATTTATGTTTGTTGGACAGCTTTACCTGGAGGTCCTGTAGGCATCCAAACTCGGTATGTTCAAAACTTACATTTTCCCCAAAATCTCCATACTTCTCATAATCTGTCAAGGTTCCACTGTCCTTGAAACATACCTGATGTTTAACTGTGGGGTCCTTTTCAGTTCTTTTCTTAATCCTCCCCCAATCGAATCAATTTCCAAGTCTTACGAGTTGTACCTCCACATTTTTCCGATACATCCTCCTTCTCTCTCCATTCACAAAGCCACTGCTTTAGTGTAATTCCTCAGCACCTCTCGCTGGCATAATTGTATTTTCCTCTTAATTTGGACTGCCTGTTTCCAGTCTACCCCTTCTTCACACAATTGCTAAATCAATAGACCTCAAACAGAGGCATGATCATGCAAATCTCTTACCAGAAATCTCTTGTTGTTCCTTATTGTCTCTAGGATAAAATACAAAATCCTCAACCCAATATTTATGACCTCCACAGTCTGGCTTCTATCGACCTTCCTAGTCTTGTTTCACATGACTTCCTTCTATGTGACATACTTCACATTCCAGGCAGACTGTCTTACTAGCTGTTTCCCTCACATAACATTCTATCTTTCATTTCCTACCTTCATGCCTTTGCATAGGTGGTCTTCAATATCTGGAATACACTCCCTCCTCACTTCTATCCTCCTTTCCCCAAATTCCTAGTTTCTTTCATGGTTAAACTCAGGGTGCCAACTCTTACAAGAAATCTTTCCTGATCCCTACAGTTTTTAGTGCAGTCTTCCTCTCATTAGACAAAGGTCAAGTTTACCCATCTCAGGTAGGTGGCAAAGTGAATGGAGTGCTGGAATTGATTACTGGATTGTCATCAGGAAGACTCATATTTGAAAGTTCAAATCCAGCCCCAGACACTTATTAGCCTTATCACCCTGGGCAAGTCACCTAACTTTGCTTGCCCCAGTTTCCTCATCTGTAAAATGAGCTGGAGGAGGAAATGACCAACAACTCCAATATCTTTGCCAAGAAAATCCCCCAAAGAGGACAAAACTGAAATAACACCTCAGATCTCATTTTCCCTTGCTCAATGCTCAATTCTGTTTCCTTCAAAAACATTTCAATATCTCTAACAACTTGGAGTGTGGAAAGGCATTTCTGCACTTAAAACAGGCCATAGTCACTTGCCTGGGGCAGAAATATGACCTTGGCACACAGGCCATAGTCACTTGCCTGGGGCAGAAATATGACCTTGGCACACTTGCTGCAAGTCATTGCACAATTTTCCGCACACTCTAGGCTAGTTAGGATTTCCAGCTTTGTTAAGCTACTTATATGTCAGCCCAAAGCATTCTTTAAATTTAAAAATTCTTAAATTTAAAATTCTTACTGCCAATTATCACTTGACAGCCTCACCACCACTTCTCTCTTTTAAGTATCAACAGTTCCCCTCTCTGTTCTACACCAATCTCAGATCTATTTCACTCAGTTGTCCAGCCCACTAATCATTCTGCCAGTTTTGCTTAACTCTCCAATTGTTCTACTTACCTTTTCCTACTTACCTTGCCTCTTCTTGCCAACTACCTTCTCCTTTTCCTTCTTTTGAGAAGGAAATTTCCATTCATTACTGTTATCTTCTTTGATTCCCCCTTAATCCTCAGTATCCTTCTTGATCCTGTTAAAGGGAACTTTACTGATTTCTCCCCATATATCTAAAAATAGCATCTGGAAGGGGAAATTATTCTCTTTCTAACATTCCTCAATTTCTTAGAAATTTCTCCTCCCAAATTCAATTTCTCACCTTCTTTGCTAGCTCAAACGTCCCCAAACACCTATGTCAATCCATCAACAAGCATTTATTACACACAGACTTTATGTCAGAAGTGTTAGGGATACAAAGAAAGGCAAAAACAGTTTCTGTCCTCAAGGAATATACAAAACAGAAAATGCATGCATAATTTTCTTCTTATTGTGCTCGACTTTATCATTTGTCCTTATCCTTCTCCCACAAATTTCTCCAATAGAAATGTGGAATTGGTGGCCTATTGTATGTAATAACTAGGCCAACTAGGTGGCAAAGGGAGCAGAGCACTGAGCTTTGAAAAAGACTATGTTCATGAGTTCAAATCTAGCCTCAGATACTTACTAACTGTCTAATCCATTTAATCCTGTTTGCCTCAATTTCTCATGAGTAAAATGAGCTGAAGAAGGAAATGGTGAACCACTTCAGTATCTTCGCCGAGAAAACCCCTAATGGGGTCATGGAGAGTCAAACCTGACTAAAAAATGACTGAACCACAGTGATATAATCTCCAAATCCAATAGATTTTTTTTCCCTAGTCCTTACCCTTCTTGCCCACTGGAATTTTTTCAGATACTGTCTCCTCTCTTCCTTGGTTTCAGAGATATCTCACTCTTATTGTTTTCCCTCGTTTTTCTCTAGTTGCCCCTTCTCCGTCCCTGATCTCCTTCCATTCCTATTCAATGTCTTCCCAATCTCTTAATGTGAATATTCCCCAAGAATCTCTCTGCTCTCCTCTTCTTCCTCCTTACAGTTTCCCATCCTAATTTCATTCACTTCTTTGACTTCTGCACAGATGAATCCTAAATCTGATGACCCTTCTACTTTTCAGACCTGTTATCTCCAGCTGCTTCCATTCCCACCTGGCTAACCCACTAACACCTCAAACTGAACATATCCCAAAATGAATTTTATTACCTTTGGACCCAAACCTCCTCCTTTGATATTCACTGATCCTAGGAAAGTGGCCCCACCATTCTCTTTATCTCTTATTTTCAAAGCCTTGGGGTTTGACCCCAAGTTTCTACATTAACTCTGTTACCAGCATGACTTCAGGTGAGTTTCTCAGCCACTCTGGGCCTCAGTCTGTTCATATGTAAAATAAGAGCATTGAACTAGGCCTCTAAAATCTTTTCCAATCCCTAAGATTATAATAATTTGAGTTTTCCCTTTTTTCTTTTCACTTCCAATAAGTTACTAAACCCTACAGAATCTTGCTCAAATCCATCTCCTGCTTTCCATTTATTTCCACTCCCCCTAAAGGAGAGCAGGCCCTCATTACAGGCCCAATAATTATCTGGCCTATTGTTGCGGTAGCCTCCTCTCACAGCCAAGGGAGTTATCAAGGGAGTTTCCTTGATAAATTCAGCCTCATGACTTTATAAGGCAGGAAATGATTACAAGACAGTTTGGAAGACTGGTATCTTATTTTAATGTAAGGGAGGATAAAAGATACCTTCCTACTGATTTCCAGCGATTGGGGTTACCCCCAAGATGATTTATTTGACTGGAACCCTAGCAGGACAGATTCTTTTTGGAGGAGACTGCTCTGTGCTGATCTATATAAAAGAGCTGGCCAGCCTCTCTAAGTTCCTTCAAAATTTTTACTTTTTATATATAATTAGGAAAAAAGATATATTATTTTTTTAAAAATTTTATCTTACCTCCAGATGTTAGTGCAGTGAATAGTTTCCTTCCAGAAATGATGCTGAAACAGACATTATCATGAACTATTTTCCATGAACAATTAATGGGCATAAACAATTACCACCACAAAAACTAAAAATTTTTAGAAAATTCCTCCACCAGAAAACAATTGATTTCTGCACCAGGCAGAGAGTTATGATATTTAAGAATACAACTAACTTGGAAAAGACATTCATTTGAATAAATCTTACAGAAGAAGACAGTAAAAAAAAATAGCAATAGTATTTTCTTGCTAAATACACAATAAACAACGGAGAATAAAAAAATAAGCATTCTTGCATTGTGCCAGAAATAGTTAGGTAGCACTTGACCTAGCAAGTCCAGCCTCAGATATTTTCTAGCTATGTGATCCCAGACAAGCAACTTAACCATGTCTGCCTCAGTTTCTTCAACTGTAAAATGAAGATACTAATAGCACTTACCTCCCAGGGGTGTTGTGAGAATCAAATAAGATCATGTTTATACATTATTTCACTTGGGCAGCTAGATGGCTCAGTGGACAGGACATTAGACCTAGAGTCATGAAGACTCATCTTCCTGAGTTCAAATTCAGCCTCAGATACTTATGATTTTTGTGACCCTGGACAAGTTACTTAACTCTGTTTGCCTCAGTTTCCTCTTTTGTAAAATGGACTGGAAAAGGAAATAGCAAACCTTTCCAGTATCTGTGAAGAAAACCCCAAGGTGATTCTAGTAAACATGTTTGTGGAAACACAGGTGATTTCCCAGAGTAAACTGTGTAGTGGCATACAAGCCAAAGGAGAATATGGTCATTTTGGATCAGTCTCTGAGATTGTACATGATCTATGTCGGACCTGAGCTTGGGGACCCTGTTCAGGCCCTTAGAAACAAATGCCTATAATGTAAACTAATGGTGTCAAGTCTAAGTCGCCTGTACATAAAGATTCCTGAGAGCTGCATATTGACTTAGTTTTAAAATGCAATGAATGTTACCTAGGTTTTAGTGCAGTTTTATTTGTTTTGTTAAGTATTTCCCAATTACATTTTAATCTAGCTTGGGTCGGGCTCAGGAGTGCTGAGGGCCGAATGCCACCCATATGCTTTATGTTTGATACCTCTGGTAAACCCTGAAAATGCCTCTAAGTCTAAAAGCTCTGTTTCTTTTGTACTTCATCTATCCCTCCAGTATCACTAGGTCAACACTTAGAACCTGTTCTAGTGGTGTCCTTCTTCCTCTCAATGCACAAATGTGATCAGCAAGGTTTTCTGAGGACTACTCTCAAGCAAAACTCTGGTCTCTAGCTCAGCTGCTGCTGCCTCCTCAGTGCAAAGGATTCTGGATCTGGAAACAGAGGACTTGATTTTGAATCCTGCCTTGGCCAATTGGCCAGGTTACTTCCCCTTTTGGAGATTCTCAGTTTTCTCACCTATAAAAATAAGGGGATGTATCTGATGACCTTTAAGGTGATTTCTTGCTCTAAATCTGTGATCTCTATGATCTTGTGAGTGTAGATTTCTCTCTCCCCTTCCCATACCCCACCCTCAGCCCCATGCTATTTTATGGCTTTTAGTTATGTTTGCTTTTTGTCAACTCCTGGTTAGCTCTGCCTTAACACCCAGCCCCCATGTTTCTGGTTTCCTTTCAATCTACAGTAACACAGTCTTGCCTGGGACAATTTTTACAGATCAAGTATATGGCAATCTAAGGATGCCTCACAACTTCAGTATTACATTCAGTTCAATTCATCAAACATTTATTTATATTCACATCTATAAATAGGATACTTATGTTAAATGGACTCTGCTTGGGGTAGATTGAGGACTTGGAACTGGAAAAAAATAAAGTAAAACTCACTTAATCAGATTTGGTTTTAAAAAAATTTTTCAGCCAACTTCCTTGGCATAGTTTAGCAGTAGATTATGCCTCCTGAGATGGCTAATTAAACGCACAAGAAAAATAATGGAATGAATTTGCAACAGAAAGAGAAATAGCCTCCCATCATATCCTATCCCTGTACACACATAAACCCTAGTTATTAGTATTATTAATATATAAGTAAGATCTCATTACAACCACAAAAAATTTACTTCAATGAAATGCTCCCAAGCTTCAGTGGATGGCCTATGTTAAAACACTGTGTATCTCATTATAATGAAATTGCTTCTATAATTCAAATGTATATGGTGGAGACCAGGCTCTTGAAGGCAATATGTTGCATTGGAAAGAATATTGGATTTGGAGGTAGTCTCTGATGAGACTACCCAGAGTTCTTTCAATTCACTTGGGTGGTATGCTAACCCACACATAAGGGTTCCTGTGGGCTGCATATTGACTTAGTTTTAAATGTAATATCATCTGTTTTCTCTTATTTTTATTTGTTTTGTTAAATATTTCCTAATTATATTTTAATCTAGTTTAGGTCACTAAAGTCCCCAGGGCTTTATATGAGGCAGTGTGGCCAAAACTTAAGACATACCCTCCAAATAAAGACAAGACTCTCAAAGTTTTGGTCAATCAAATGGCTTTTATTTACTTTAATTAATATATGTACTCTCAGTTACTTTACTCAATTTACTTAGTAGAGAGTGGGTAAGTTCCACTCTCATTTCCATATCATATAACGAAAATTACTTAAATTCCCAGAGATGAGCAAATAGGGTGTTGCTAGGTTCAAATGATCTACTGGATTAAAACACTTTGCAAACCTTAAAATGCTGTATAAATGTCAGTTATTATTATTAGCCTGCAGTCTGGTGGTGACTTTATTCCTCTACTGCCCTCCTGCTGAGCTCTAGCAAAGTTTATAGAGTCATACAGAGGTACGTTGGTAAAACCAGGGGAGGAAGGTGGATGAGGAAAGTCTGGGGGAAATATATGCATATATTTTTACATTTAATATGCATTTTTAACTCTTTCTTAAGCCTAGACAATCAACAAAACATTTTTATCTGATTGCTGATTTGAGCTATAAATGCTGACACTGAGAATTCAACAGTTAACTCAAACAAGTCTATAAGACCTAGTTCCAGCACATCCCTAACATCTCATTCCATACCACAAATGATCTTGTCCACCACCCTCCCCCGCATCCCCAGATGATGGAAGCGATGGTCTTTAGTCCAAGGTTCTCCAATGAAAAGTGCAGAAAGCTAAATTCAGGTAGGCAGACCCAGTGGCTATGGGCTGCGATGGCTGGGATACATCCCGAAGAGTGAGATCTCTAGTGAGGCTGAGGTCTGTCAAGCTGAAGGCTCACTTTGTGGTTTTATCTCAAATTTCTCATCATTAGCAATGTTGGATTTCCTGGAAGTGTTTTGCTTGGGCTTAGATCTGAGTTCCAGTCTGGCCTCAAATAATTGCTGGCTCTGTGACCCTGGGTAAATCACTTACCCAGGTAAGTGCAAAGTTGGGGTAATAATAGAACCAGTTCTCAAGGTTATCATGAGAATCAAATGAGATAATATTTGTAAAGCACTTTTCAGACTTTAAAGTGTTACATAAATATAAGCTATAATGATTATGATCGTGTTTGATCTACATTGTAGCATAAGTCCATTCTGCTACTACTGAGAGTGGCAACTTGAGCTCTGTGACCTGCTTTTAATTTAGTCAACCAGGGAGGTTTTTGGTGATGTAATTGGTGGCAAAGGTTTTTAATACCAGTAAATTAACATATTGGTGTCATATTTCAAGGTGACAGTATGGCTCACAAGTATATGGTTATCAAATCTATCCCATTTAGTTGTTTTTGTACTTAGGAGGCTGAAGTACATGTACTTGTTATAAATTCAGAATGGAAACATCTCAAAAAGGTTTCTATGAAATTGACTAAGGAATCACCACTCCGCACCTAATACCTGTATGCCTTTAGGAATTTCTTCATCTCTCTAGGTCTGTTTCCTAGTCTGTAAAATGTGAGGGTTGGATTAAGTGACTTTTTGCTAACTCTGAATGACATGCAATGTCATCAGAGGTGGGCGATGCCCCCAGCATGGACTGAAATCCCTCTAAGCCTTGAGTTTCTGTAGCCAAAAATATCCATTACCAAGCATCTGGCGATGAACCACTCTGAAATTAGCTAAGCTAGTCCTCAGATGACAGATGTAAAATTCGTATCCAGTCTGCACTTTAAAGCTGTCTTGGTTTCATAGGATCTGTCAGACTTTATGCTCTGCTGGTATAGACTTTCAGAGCAAAGATTCACCTTCTGCTTCAACAAACATTTATTATATTTCTGCTGTGTATAAGTAAAGTGCCTTGCTAGGTTCTAGTATGGCATGCTAGGTTCTAACTTGGCCAGATATCAAAGACACCAAGGTCATCCACTGCATCTTGGGCCATTGTCAGTTGTCCTGACTTTTGTCCTGCCCCTGGACTCTGACAACTCTGGAAGAGAGAGTGAGGCTGATGACTTTGTATAACTCTGCCTCATTTAATTCCAATTCACTCAAGAGTCAAGATATCACCTAATGACATCACTAGTCCTTTTTGAAACAAAGGACAAACAGTACATACACACACATATCCATATATATATATACATACACACCTATGCATACGTATACATACACATATCTATAAACAGGCACATATATACATATATACATACATACTTCTATATATATCCATTCATACATATATATCACATCTAAGTAAACATACAAACACAGATACAACACAGAGAGAGAGAACACAAAATAATTTTAGGAGACATAGGAAAAAGAGAAGGAAAGGTACAGCTGTACTCTTAGAGCTCAAAAAGAGATTTGAGGCTCTTCCTGAAGAGGAGAGAGTTGAAAGCAGCTGCTTATCCTCCAAGAATGATGCCATAGGGCCACACACACTACCAGGCATTACAGTAATTATACAGGATTGGAACAGGATGATTTCATGGCAGGGGAAGATACATGATGAAGAAGAAAATAAGCCCTGGTTTGCCTCCATGCTTCTGGTGGGGGAAAGAAAAAAAAAGGAAAGAATCAACTATGCCCATATGATACCCCTGTGTCATAGTCAAGCAAAACAAATTCCCATGTTGCTCACTTCCAAAAATTCATTTTTTCTTCTACTTATCAATTAGTCTACCATCTCTTTCTTCATGAGCTGGGCAATGTCCTCCTTTATCAGTCAACTGGAATCATAGTTGCTCTTTTAGTTGATCAGAAACAGTAAAGTTTTTCAGAATTGTTCATTTTTACACTGTTGAAGTTTTGGTATGAATTGTTATTCTGGTCCTGTTTAATTTTACTTTGCATCAGTTTGTGGTGATAGGGAATCTTGTAGTGGTGAGGAGAGCTGAGGGCACAGCTTCCTCCTATTCCGCCATCTTGCTAGATGACTATATTTGGCTGGTCCGAGTTGTGCTCTTTTCTTGTCTTCTGTCACAATCAAAGCACCTTCCTCCTTATTCCATTTCCTCCCCTCTCCGCTCATGACTCTGGAATCATAATCTAATAAATGTTGCCATTTCTACTGGAAAGGGTATATCAATCTCTTTTACTATGGCTCCATTCTATATCCCTGGGACTTTCCAAAATACCCCTCCCTGGGCACTATTCCTTTTATGTGTGGTCTTTCTTTCTTAGAGTATGAACTCTTTAAGGACCAGGATTGTCTTAATTTTGTATTTCTATCCTCAAGACTTAACACATAGTAAGTACTTAACAAAATCTGTTTAAATTAATTCATTTCATTCATAGATGGCATGCTCATCAAATTTACAGATGATACAAATTTGGGAGGGATAGTTAGCCCACTTAATGGCAGAGTAAGAATTCAAAAACAAAAGATCTTGACAGTCTAATTAAGGTGAAATTCAATAGAGATGAAGCAAAGTCTTATAGTTGGAGTTTAAAAAAAAATCAATCTCCTAAGTATAAGATGTGAAAAACATGGCTAGACAGCAGTTCCTCTGAAAAAGGTTTTTAGTGTTTTAGTGGATTATAGTCTTAATATGAATCAGCAGTCAGATGTGGCAGCCAAGAAAAGCTCACATGATTTGGGCAATGTAAAGAAAGGTTGTTGTTCTTCATCCTTCAATTTCCAAAAGGACCCATGACATCACTGGGTGATGCCTTGACTCTTGAGTGAATTGGGTTCAAGTGAGGCAGAGTTGCGCAGTCATCAGCCTCACTCTCTCTTTCAAAGTCCAATGATAAGACAAAAGTTAGGATGACCAGTGATGGCCCAAAATGCATTGGATGACCTTGGCATCTTCAGTGTCTGACCAAGCTCTTAGTGCTGTAGAGCACTGAGAAATGATCATCTTTTTAGATCTTGTTTGGAGTATTGTGTTCAGTCTTGTATACCACAGTGTAAGAGCTCACCCTCTTCCCTTAATACTCTCTTCTTCCTAGATTTTTAGTATACTGCTTTCTCCTGGTTTTCCTCTTACCTATCTGACTGCTCCTTCTTGGTCTCCTTTGTTGAATCCTCATTCAGCTTATGATAACTAAAGGTGGGTTTTCCAAAGGATTCTGTCCTGGGACCTTTTCTCTTCTCCCTCTATACTATTTTATTTGGTGATCTCATCAGTTCCCCTGGTTTCAATTATTATCTCAATGCTGATAATTCCTAAATCTACTTATCCAGTTCTAATTTCTCTGCTAACCTTCAGAGTAGCATCTCCAACTGCCTATTAGAGATCTCTAACCAGAGAGGCAATACAATTCTAAAAGTTACTATGTCCAAGAATGAACTTATTATCTTTTCCCCAAAACTCTCCCTCCTTCCTAAATTCTCTTAAATCCAGGTTATATGAGGATTGATGGAAGGAATTAGGGATGTTTCATCTGGAGAAGAGAAGATGGAGGAAGGGGCTGTCAAGGGGAGAACATGATAATTGCCTTAAAGTATCTGAAGTGTTGTCTTGTGGAGAAAGGATTAGCTCCAGCTCAAGGGCCTCCATCTGCATGAAACCTTCCCTGACTATCTTCCTTTCCAACATACCTTGCATTAATTTATATATATATATTCTCAACATATATTATTTATTACAATGATTAGCTCAGCTTAAGGCTAGGAGAAAATGTAATGTACTCTTGATAAATGTATTCTTGCCACTTTCTCAAGTGTGGAGTATGAGCAGCAGCTTGATTTCCTGCCAGGGCCCATCTTGGCTGGTCCAACGAAGCTCTACTTGATCTCAGCACTAATCTCCTTGGAATCCTTCACACTGAAACATCAGTCCACTTAGTTTCCTTCTCTTCAGTGTTAGGTTATTTATTTTAGATGAAAAATTCTGAGCTGAGAAACAATCATTCTGAAATCCCAATTAGGGAAAAAATTCCTGACACTCAGGGAAAGGTTGGGTTCTCTGCTTAACCTGATATATGTATCTTCGAGTTAACCTGCAGCCTCTTTGTGATTTGGGAAAAATTCAGTTTACTGAAAACATTTGATAATAAAATAATGGGTTATACCATAGCATGTGTGGTTGGACATGCATGAAGAGAGGAAGTTGGAGAAAGAACCAATCTTTTATTGTTGCTTTTTGAAGTAATTAGGATTATGTGACTTACCCAGGGTAAGTCTGAGGCCAGATGTGGACTCAGGTCCTCATGACTCCAAGGCCATTCATTGCTCTATCTACTACATCACCTAGCTGCCCCTAAGAACTACTCTTTTCATGTGACTTCCCTCGTCCTAGATCCTCCTCTCCATAATGCTCATAGAGCCAAGGACTTACTTCATATCCTCCTTCTCCATTACAACAGAATCCTCCCTTTACTCCTTGTTGGCTCCCATCTCTTAAATACATATGCTCAAAATCTCTTCTTTCCTGACTCAGAAATAACTTCTCTTTAGAGTAATGACTCAGTCTTTCAATAACTTTGATTGATTTGGGGAGATATACAGGCTCTGTTCACATTTGGCTATGATTGTTTGATTCAGTTTTTTTAAAAAAGTGTTTGTATCTAGAAGGCACTAGACTCCAATGGGGTGGTTCCAATCCTTACTCATACATTTATATATGTACCTCTTATCTTAATCAATAAGCATTTACTCACCAGGCTGGAGATCACTGGAGATAAGAAAAAAGAAATGAAACAATCCCCATTCTCAAGGAATTTACATTCCATAGGAGAGACAACATATGTATATATAGATATATGTTAAAATAGATATGCGGAATAAAAGTTAATGCAAAATAGAGAGGGAGAAAGGTCACAAGCAGTTACAGGAATCAAGAAAGGCATTATGTAGGAAAAATCTTGTAGCAGGTGGTACTTGAGCCAAATCTTAAAGGCAATGAGGGAATCAGCGAGACAGATGAAGAGGGAGTACATTCCAGGTATGGCGAATGGCATTTTAAAGATTCAAAGACTGTAGTAGATGAGAAACAACAAGAAGATTAATTTAGTTGGACTATAGAGCGCAAGATGGTGAGCAATGCATAATGGGGCTGGAAAGATAGAGTGAGACCAAGTTGTGAAGAGCTTTAAAAGCTAGAGTTTATATTTTATTCTAGAGGTAATAGAGAGCCACTGGAGCTTATTGGGTAAAAGAGAAACAAACTTTAGCAATTGTGTGAAGGACAGAATGGTGTAAGGAGACCCATTAGGAAGTCCTTACAACAGTCCAGGTGAGAGGTGACAAGGATCTGAACTAAAATGGTAGCAGAGTGAGTAGAGAGAAGGGGTTGAATGGAAGAGATATTGGAGAGACAGGAATAACAACTTATTGTCAAGGGGCCTCTTCCAACCTTAAATAATTCTGTGATTCTGTTATATAGGGAATCAATTCAATTCAACAATCATTGGTCAAGGGCCTACTAAGTACAAAGCACCCGCCCAGACCAGAGACTACAAAAGCAGAAATGAAATGTTCCTTGCCTTTGAGGAGTTTACATTCTGTTAGGGGTAGGAAATACAGCATAGAGACAGAGAAGTATAACATAAGGAAGGGAGTGTACAGGAAGGAGGAGAGGTCAAAGATAGGTGGTAGGGTGGACAGCATGCTGGTCCTGAAGTCAGAGAAATCCGAATTCAAATTCAGATACATGCTAGCTGTGTGACCTCTTGGCGATCACTCAATCTCTACTTTCCTCAGTTTCCTTATCTGTAAAATGGGAATAACAATAGCACCTAATATTTGTACAGTGCTGTATTCATGCTAGCTGTTATTAATGCTCTTGTAGGTGAATGGGAAGGAGATCATGGAGGAGAAATCACTGGCACATTCTACAGGATAGCCAATATTAAGAGAACACTTTGATGTTTGTAAAACAGCATTCTGTTCTCAAGTGAGCCTCATGACCACCAGGTGAAGTAAGTATTTTTGTTTGGTCATTTCCAGTAGTTCCCTAGTCTAGTTTTTTTATTGTCTCTATTTAGCAGATGAGGAAACTAAGTGTTACTAATAGTCACCTAACTAGTAAGGTTTGGAAGCAAGGCTCTTCTTCTCTGTTGTTCATATTGCTCTCTATTCTTAGAATTCCCATTCCTTCAAGGAATCCTCTTGAATTGCTACCAATCCTTCAGAGACCAATTCAAATTCCTTCTCATCCAGAAAACCTTCTCTGAGCCTCTTAATCCCATTTTCCTTCCTTGGACCTCACAAAAACAAACAAAGGACTTTATATTTAATCCTGGATAGTAGAAAGAAAAGTTGGCAATGGGAGGCCACAGGAATAGCCTCTTTTGACTCTGGAAATTGGGTAAATGTAAAAAACATCACAAATATCTGTGGCCATTCTGAGTGGCAACCCAACCAGATTAAAACGTAATTGAAAGATAGATAAAAATACAATAGAACATAGATAATGTTAATATGTGATTTTCTAAGTCAATGTGGCCTAAGATCAGGGTCCTTAGCTACTATTTTGTGGCTTCTGTTTCTATTTCAGTTTGCTTTATATGATGTCATCAACCGTCTCCAACATGGGGAGGGATGGTGGTAAGGGGAGTGCCAATGATGATCTTTGCCATTGGGCACCTCAGACACTTGACACTCACTAGCTATGTGATCTTGGGCAAGTCACTTAACCCCAATTGCCTCATCCTGGCTCATCTCCAGTCATTCTGATGTATATATGGTCACTGGATTTAGATGGCTCTGGAGGAGAAGTGAGGCTGGTGACCTGCACAGCCCTCCCTCACTCAAAGCAAAGTCAAGTACAAGTCCTGCCATCATTTCTCTGATGGCATGGTCTTCTTTGGCAATGAACACACACACACACACACACACACACACATTGAGCACCAGACATTCTAGCCTCCACTCCTGAGGATGGCCTCCATGCTCAGCTTGGTTAAGTTTCTTTTTTTAATTTAACTTTAACTTAATCCCATCTCCTCCTCCCTCCATCACATAAAGAACTAGAAGTAGTTCAAAGTGGCTCACCTCTAAGTTAGTGGGATAGACAGTTATCTGGGGTACTCATTTGAAGGCGAGAGACTTAAGGCATAGCTAGAAGATTTAGGGGCTGGGCACTTGTGAAGAAAATAGTGATAAGGGATAAAGATGCTGTTAGAAAGAGTCATCAGCATTATGTCCCATTTGCCATTCCTCTGAGTTTCTGACTTTTCTTTCCTAACTTCGAACCTCAATTTCCCTTTTCTTACTGGGGTTTTTCCTGTCCTTGATTGTAACCAGATAGCTTCTTCTTTCTGGAACTAGCAGGATAAATGGGCAGATTGTCCAGAACACTTGGCAAAGCCTTCTTTTTGGCAGACTTTCACCTTAGTATAAGGACCCAGCCACCCTAATGAGACCTTGCCCGGAATTGAGCAGGCCTGGGTCACCCAAAGATAAACAGGTTTAACTCCTTTTCCCCTGAAGCTAATGCCCTAACATGATGAACATTCAAGTCTAACGCTATCTCCTGAAAGATCCAGACTTGGGGAGGCAAGGTTAGGAGTGAGGGGAAGATTCTATAGTAAGGAAAGCCATAGAAAGAGGGCAGTGGGAATCTAAAAAGGGGAGAGAGCTTAATCTCCACCAGAGTAAGTGCTCTGAAGCCCCTCCCCTGACCTCCGTTCCATTACCCTTTGTCCCAGTAGCTCAGCTGGTATGTAACCTTTGGCTTAGGGTCCCATTTCTCACCCAGCCCTATAATGACTCTTCCCTTCCCACTCATCCATCCCATTGCTGTCCCAGCACACGCGCGCGCACACACACACACACACACACACACACACAGACACAGAAGAAGCTGGGCCCTGCTCTTGCCCACTAAACCATGGAGATCAGGGCCTGGGATTCTCATTCCTAGACCCATCCCACCATTTCAGATAAATGTTATGATTACACAGGGGCTAAGGTGAACCCCCCACCTCAGGGCTTCACACTCTGATATGTCCTTTATTCCAGGGTTTTAATTCATCTTCTTTAAGGTCTGCAGATAGTCCTCAGTCAGGTTCCCAGCTAGGCTTCTGACAGATCCACAGTCTACCACCTAGCCTTCTAGCCTGTTATAGGCAGACCTTTCTGGATCCTCCACTTATCAGCACTTTCTCCCTCTTGAAATTACTTTGCATATACATTGTATGCACTTGCTACGAATAAAATAATGAGAAATCATTTTCTTAAGTGCTATGCATATGCCAAGAACTGCTAAGTACCAGGGATGCAAACTGAAAGCAAAGACAACACCTGACCTGCAGAAGTTTACATTTTAATGGGAGAACGGTGTCTGGGGAGGGGCACTTTGGTCTAGGAGTGGGGCCAGGAACAGAGGCAGAGTTTGATCATGGTCCTAAAATGAGAGAACTGGAGGAGAAGCAGAGTTATGTTTCCTCTATAGAATGCCAACTCCCAAAGGGCAGGACTTTTGCTGTTGTCTTTGTATCCTTAGAACCAATAGAATAGAGGCAGCTAAGTGGCTAGAGCACCTGCCTTGTAGAACCAAGTTCAAATCCAGCCTCAGACATTTTGGCAAGTCACTCAACCCCAAAAAACAAACTTGTTCAGTGAATGAATGAGAGCCAAACTAATTGTTTGGCTGATTGTACCTGAAGGCAACCAAAGGTTAATGAGTGAGTTAGACCTTGGGCTAGCTAATAGCTGTGGATCTTAGCTCTGCTGGTGAAACAAGTATCAAAAGAGTGATGGGCAGGTAAGGAAGATAGATCAGTGATGTCATGGTGCTAAAGGGCAAGGGATGGGGTAAATCACTGGGAGCCCAGACTCTGCATCTGTTGGCAGCTCACTTAGGTCAAGTCCCTACCACCACCCAGGCTAAGGAAAAATTGGAGAGGCTTTGGGCCATTTGGGTCACTGGGAGTGGTAAGAATGCCTTAGGGCTGGGGAAGGGACTAGTCAGCCCAAGAAAGGGATAGAAATCCCCAGGTAGGGGAACCTAGGGATATAGTAAGGGAGGCTCTGTTTGGCTGTCTGTCTGGTGCACTAAGAATCTTCCTCCCCTTTTGTAGTGACCACTATAGCAATAAAACAAAGAAAAGGCATTACCCTGGCTCCATCCAGCAAAGCCTGATCCTTTCTGCTTCAGAAAGCTGGAGCCTGGACCCTACTATCCTCAAAGCTTTCATTTCTGCAGTAAAAGATAGTCTGTGAGGATGAGGAGATGATAAAGCCAACTGATAAGAAAGTGGATCAGTCCAGCAATATTGCTGCTAGGACTGTATCCTCAAAAGATCAAAAAAATGGGAAAGGGTCTCACAAAATGTGAGAAATGTACAAAAATATTTATAGCAGCACTCTTTGTAGTTGCCAAAAACTGGAAATCAAGGGGATGCTCATCAATTGGGGAATGGCTGAATAAATTATGGTATATGAATGTAATGGAGTACTCTTGTGCCATAAGAAATGATGAACAAGAAGACTTCAGAGAGGCCTGAAGGACTTATATGATCTGATGCTGAGCGAAAGGAGCAGAACCAGGAGAACCTTGTGCACAGCAATGACCACAGTGTGCGAGAGTTTTTTCTGGTAGACTTGGAACTTCATAATAGTGCAAGAACTTACTAAAAAAAAAAAAATCCCAATGGTTTTCTAAGGCAAAATGCCTTCCACACTCAGAGAAAGAACTATGGAATTCATTCGCAGAATGTAGCAGATTATGTTTATGTGTGTGTGTTTGTGTGTGTGTGTGTGTATTATGTTTTGATTTGTTATATGATTTCTTCCGTTTATTTTAGTTTGTCTACACAGTATGACTATAGTGAAAACATATTCAATAGGAAAGTATATGTACATCCTATATAGAATTGTATGCCATCTTGGGGAGGGAGGAGGGTGATGGGGAGGGTAAAAATCTAAGTTTTATGGTAGTGATTGTAGAACAATAACATAAATTTTTAAAAAATGGATCAGCTGAGGATTAGTTGGAGGAGGAAGGGGCATAGAGATCTTAGAGGGCGTTCAATAGAGGGTGGTCCCAAAACAGGCCTCAGAAAGAAAGCACATTAGGGTAGCACTTGAAGGACCAAGAAAAAAGACAAAGAGGGGAATAGAAGTGGCCATCCCCTCAGAGGATGCCCAAGAAAGTGTCGGGTGCCAATGGCAGAAGCAGTAGAGACAAGTCCCAAGAGGTAGAAGAAAAGGAAGAAAGTAGCTTTCTAGCAGAGTGGGAGTCAAGGGAAGGACAACTCTCTTCAGCAGCAACAGCAGACTCTGGAAAGAAAAGCAAATCAGTCCACAAAGCAGTGTCCCAGCAAGCCACCCTCCATGTTTCTTTGTACTCTCTGTAACCATGAATCCAGTAACTACGGCACCATGCAAACACACAAGTGGTTGCATGCTCAGGACACCTTCTTCTTGCTATACCTGTGGATGTGTTTTCACTGACCCCCTCCAATGTGACCCAGCACTAGCTTGTCCCCTCAGGAGAACACCTGTGTCTACTGCCCTCACCCTGTGCTTTTGCATGTAAAACTACCCTTCACAAGCACCAACTTTGATAACTCTCAGATTTTTGCCAGCAAAAATAGACTTTGGGCACACTTGCATGGGTATCTGATAGCCTGGTGCCTCCTTGTACATGTCACAACTGGGATGTTGCCATCTGTCTACCTTGAGAGTACCTAAGAGGCAGCTGCAGTTTTTGTGTGAAGATGTGATGCTGTTTTCATCCAAGAATCCTAATGCCAATGCTGTTGCCACATATGGCAGACCTGACTCTTCCGCCAAATCTCCTACCTGGGAAAGCACCAATGTGTTGCATATCTTACAGCTCTTGATAAACCTACCGCCTGGAGCTTGAGAACCTAGAAGATGATCCTCCAAGGACTCACAGCAGGAACTACCAGTGGAGCAGAGAAAGGAATCATAGTCAGAGCCTCAGATCTGGTAGCATGAGCTACCAATGATTGAAGGAAAGGTAGAAAACCTCCTTGACCAAGAGCAGGAGCAACCATTGAAGACACAAAAGCAAAACAAAACAAAACACCCTCAGCTGCCACCCTGGCTCCTTTTGACAAAAAGGAACAAGGTAAGGGTGGTCACTTGAGCAACTGAAAATGGTCCCTGGGACAGATAACTTTGGGAGTGTCCCTGAGCAGCAAGGTAGAGAATAAACAAGCAAAGATCCTCCAGGAGTAGTGCTTGTGAAAGAAAGAAGGGAGCATCACATTTACCTGATGCCTCAATGAGAGGCATAGGGATAACCAGCTTCCAGGCTCCATTTCCTGTCAACTGAGCCAGAAACAGGGGATACCACAGTGACCAAACCCCCCCAAATTCAACAACAGGGATTCTATCTTCATTTCAAAGCCCCCAGAATGAAGTGCAAGTCACATCAACAACTAATATCTGTCTCCTGCCTAGCCTAGAATGCCAGCAAAAGGCCTTACCATACTCCACACATGACAGGAAATAATTGAAGGGGGCACCGAGATGACCATAATGCAAACAGGAATGAGCTCAGGTATGTCAAGGACATGGCTTTTATCCTTCTGGCTAGAACACTAGGAGCAAGTGGCACTCCCTTACTACTGTGCCCTCCACGTATCAAACCTAGTTTGAGGTGCCACACTTGCACCCTCAGGGAGAATGACAGGGCCAACAACAAATCCAGCACTTTTAGTGGCTCCTCCCAGCCAAGGACCCTCTAGATCTGTTACCTCCCTTTCTTCCCTGGCAGTACCTGAAGGTATCAGTCATTTGGTGTTATCCTGCAGTCATGGTAGCAGGGTATGTAGGTAAACCTTTGGGTAAGGACTGTAAGAACTCTCCTCCCTCTCTCTCTGCTCCTACTTGCCATGTATCCCTACAGTTTCTAGGCGCTAGAATATGAGGCTTTCCTACCCACTAATTGAAGACCCAGTAAAAGATGCTGATTGGACTCCAAACCCATGGGGGCAGGCCTAGTCTAGGGAAAGAAGCCAATCTCTTAACATAAAGGCTAGTCACAGTAGCCAGGACCACTCACGATCAGCTCGTTCTCTCAGCCAGGTTTCCCTAAGCAGGACTTTGGATTTCTCACACTGTGTATCATTATTCAGTGACTATAAGGGCTATTATAATTTTGTTATATAGAGTCCTACTAAATTTGCAGTGTGACTTCCCTTTGCCTCTGACCCCCTGGTAATGTCGTTCCCTCCTCAATGTAAAATAACGAGGGAGGAGGAGTAAAGGGACAATTCATTTGAGGTCTGTTCTCAGAGTATTTGATAACTTCTGAGCTCAGAGGGAGGGAGAGAGGGAGGAAGGGAGCTGGGAGGGGGATGGGAAGGCAAAGCAGGTGCTGGCGGGGGAGGTGACAGTAGCAGACAAAGAAACTTGAGAGGTTAATCAAGGTGAGGGCAAGGTTGGTGGGTAGGATGGTACAGGTGGGAGGAGATTTACATTATTACCAAGGTCTCATGGAAAACTAATGAAGCAATTTTGCTTTCTTGTCAGAATTTACATTTGGGAGCTGAGCAATAGAAAACCACTCACCTGGATTCCATGGAGACGGCAACACTCTACCCAAGGCCACCCTGTGGCCATGGCGGCCCAACTTCTATACTCCACCCCCAGATAAAGTAGAGACAGAAACAAATTCACTTGAGATTTTTATTAAACATGCTAAAACCTTAGGAGAAGGACCGTTCATTTCTGCCCTGCTCCACAGAGGGGCAGGTGGAGATTGGGGCAAGGTGCTATTAGGAGGCCAAAGGGAGGGCCCGCTGGCAGGGAGTTTAGCCAGAGCCCAAGGACACACTCACCTGGGCATAAACTCAAGGCTTCAGGAAGCCCTCACTGATTCTATTTCATTCCTGCCTCTCAACATCCTTCTACCCTCAGTCCATCCCAGTCCTAGTTTTCCTGCCTGCCCCTCATCTCTGAGATTCTTCAACTCCCTTCTCATTTTCCTGGCCTTAGAAGAATGGTAAGGTGGGAGAGGGAGTGGGAAATAGGAGAAAATTCTTTGCCTCTACTATTCCCAGTCTTCCTCCCCTGAAATTCTAATCTACCCAGCATGCACTATTGTGAGAAGATCTTGAGTTTGAAGTGAGAATATGGAAAGGGGAGGCTCCAGTACCTGTTGTGGCTCAGCTCCTAAGAGGAAATTGGGAATAGGGACAGAGAGCTGTAAGACAATACATGATACCTACATTCTAAGATTAGCATGTGATAGAAAGGAAAAGTGTCCCCCTCTTCCCCAAACACCCTTTTCTGAAGCCCTGGCTCTGCTTCAACTGCTCAAGGGTCTATCATCTCCTGCCTTGCCTCCATGGGGGCCACTGCTAGTCTCTGGCATGAGACTTTGCCATGGAGCACTATTCATGCAGGAGAGATTGCCTTCCTCAGGTTCCTTAAGAGCTTTGCTACTACGATGATGGGGACAGGGACACACTGCTTCACAGATAGGTTAGCAGAAGAGAAACCAGGATACATGGGATCAGGGTCTGTGGAGGAGGTGGTGATAGGTAAAGACAGGGCTGGCAGCTTAGGAGGAACTTTTTTTTTTTTCTGGTATCTCCGAAACCTGTCCTGGATGGTAATTGTAGCTCTTTCTGTCTCAGGTGCTGTCATATCAATGCCACTCTCTTCTGCTGGGTTGGCGGTGACATTCCCTGCAGACAGGGGGGTCCATTACTCAGCCTCAAGGCTCTCGTTTCCCACCAGAGCCACCCCTACTCTCTGACACAAGGTCTAGACACCAAGCAGGGGGATAACTGTCTCCAGGGAGAGACTGGCTCACTCTTAGGTCTAAGTGGCTGCTAACTAGATTCTTTTACTTCCCCCAGTCCCTTATAGCTATGCCACCCTGATGGCCAAGGCAGGGGCAATTCTGAGGATTGATACTGCCTCAGGGACAGGGTGGAGAAAATAGGAACAGAAGAATACAGAAGAATCAGGGTCTATGGAAAAGGGTGCGAGGGAAGAGGGGAACTAGGACAAAGGTTCAGGCTGGTAGCTCAGGAGCTGGGATCTTTTTTCCTTTTCTGGAACCGACGGAACTTGCCCTGAATGGCAAGTGCGGCTTTCTCTGTCTCAGGTGCAGTCAGATCAATATCAATTTCTTCTTCCTCACCCTTCTTGGCATCCGTTTTCTCTGCAGATAGTAAGGAGGACCCCGGGGTAAGTTTACCAGTGCCATTTCCTCTTTCCTTCCAGAAACCAACAGATCGTTAAAATCCCCTATTTTTCTGGGTTCCAAGGTTCCCTATCCCTCCCATGCCTAGAGCCCTGAGTGATATTACTTTATGAACTTAAACAAGGTATTTGGATTGGGGACTGTCCAATGGTGTGCCCAGAGGAGCCTCTTTACCTCAAGACCAAGATAAAGGGCTTCAGGCATCACAGACTTACTTTCTGCAAGGCCAAAAGCACCATCCCGGTCTGACTCCTCTCTCTTAAAATGAATGCCCTCCAAGTTCCTGCACGATGGATGAGGCAGGAATTCAACAATCTACTCCTCCAAAGAGTTTTGGCTCCAACTCTGATTTAATCCCAACATGAATGTTCAAAGTTAAAAGATAAAGAACTTTCCTCCCTTGGATCTTGGAAATACAGCTTGGCAAAGTAGAAAAGTTACAACTCTGCTCTGGCCTAGACAGTCTTTTTGCTCATCCAGTCCCTGCTCATATTTGGTGCAGACCAGTGATACCACTGGTGTAGCCAGATACTGAGCCTAACCCATCATAGGATGCCATGCCCAACTGTTTTTAAGAGCTTCTACATTAACAATACACATCCTTTTCATACCAGTGTCCTAGGAGCTGATTGGACTGCTCAGTCCAATCCTACTCACCCTTTTCTTCTGGACTGGATGCCTGGTTGGCTTTTGGAGACTCGTTGGTGCTAAGCTGAGGAGAAAAAAGAATGAAAGAGCTCCTTAGGAAAAAAATACAAAAGTGGAGGTGAGAAGCAGCCTGCTCTTAGCCCATCATCCTTCCTAACTCTCTTCTCTCCAACTATGATGGCCTCAAGGGTCCTGGGTTTGGAAGAAGAACTATAATAACTCTCCAATATTGTCACCTTTTAGACATTATTGTGGCACTTTGGACAGCATGTTAACATTAACTTCATTCAATGAAGCCTTACTAATAGTCATAAGAATTCAAAAAAAAATTTAAGCAGGTGTGGTAATAGTCAATTCTGGCCTTACCAAGACTTAGAAACAAGGAGTTTCTACTAAGAAGAATACTTTCAAAAGGATGTGGTCACATCATGTGCATAGTTAAGTGTTCTTGTCTCTTTTCTTGAATCTCTTTTACAAAAATGGAAATAAAATTGAACAAAGTTACAGAAAAAACTTGTAAAATGAACTAGTAGATGTTGAAAGAAAAAATAGAGCAAGCTATGTATCTGAATGCTGACTTTAACATTTGTCACTTGCCTTCCCTGGGTTTCAGATTTTCTCCTTTATAAAATGAGGATGTTTGGCCATTCCTCTATCAACAGTCACCCACTTTATTTCCAGCTAGCTGACAGAAATATTGGAGTATAGATGAACCTTTTTGTCTTTAGCCTCCTTGTAGCATATGCCCAACAGTGAAATTTTTGGATTAAAGAGCATGAATATATTTATATAATACATAATTCCAAATTGTTTTTTAAAATGGGCCATGTCAACAGTGTATTTGTGTGTCTTCTCTCCAGTATTGACTATTTCCATTTCATTTCAACTTTGCCAGTTTGGTATTAGCAAAGTCAAATTTCAAAATTGTATTAATTTGACATTTTTCTAATTAATCATTTGGAACAGTCTTTCACATGATTAATAGTTTGTAATTCTTCTTTTGAGAACTACTTGTTTATTCATATCTTTTGACCACTTACTAACTACAACAATGTAAACAAAAATGATAATAAAACAAAGATAAATATTATGTAGTTAAAAAATAACCAATCTTGCCCCACTCCATCCCCCAGAAGAAATGAGGAAATACACCTCCATCCTTTTTTAGGATGGGGACTAGTCTATGGATGTGGAGTGTTGCATATAATGCCCCCAATTAAAGAAGTAAAGTGATTAGCCTAGGGCCATACAGTCAGTTGGTGTCAAAATTGGAATTTAAACCCAAGTCTTCCTGGCTTTGAGATCTCTCTGCACAGAATCCAGAGTCACAGGACCCGAACTTGAATTCTGGATCTGCTACTCAACTGTGACACCTTAGGCAAGCCATTTAACATTTCTAGGTTTAAGTGTCTGGTATCTGTCAAATGAAGGGTCTGGCATACCAGAAAGTTAATTTATCCACTCATTCTCCACATGCTAAAGACTAACAGCAGGAGAGCCTTTGTTCCTTCTCTCCACCCCTAACGATCTCCCCAAGAATGGTTCAGGGGCCCTCCCAACTCAAAAATCCTCCACAGTAACCCCACTTTCTACACTGTGATCCTTGGGACCACAAGGGATTTCTTCCTTTTCTTCTCTGAAGAGGAAACCAACCAGGTAAATGTACACTTGGGACCATCCCCTAAGGAAGCAGAGCCAAAATTTCATGGGATCGTCATAGACTTAGAAAGGGAAGGGGTCTTTGAGGCTTTTTTTCTTAACCCTCTTCTCTTACAGACAGGAAACTAAGTCCCAGAGAGGTGAATAACTGAATGAGGATTTGAGCACTGGTCCTCCACCTCTGCACCTGGCCCTTCTGCATCCTCTCCCCACTCTGGGGCCTTAGGTTCATCTCTTGAAGCAAATTGTTCTCCTGTATTACCAATCCAGAAGGCTAACAATAGCCCTGCTCTGGCAATGCTCCCCACTCTGGCATCCCGCCAGCACTAGGGGCTGCGCACGCAGAGAGAGCCTGACATGGAGAAGGTAAAGGGGCAACAGGGACAGAGCCACCAAGCACCCCGAGACGAGCAGAATGAGGGAAGAGAAAATTCCTATGCGCTGACTCTTCATAAACCATTTTCCCTGTTGCCAGTAAATCCCCCAGCCCTGATCCTTGCTTTCAGCCATTATCCAATTATCTGCGGCTGAGCCTGCTCCCCATAATCCCTCCACCACTGCCACTCCCTTCTCTCACCCCAGCTCCAACTGGAGATAATAACCTGAAGCCCAGCCCAGAGGCCCAGGAAAGACCTCATTGCAATGTGGCCCACTTACATCTCTCCCTCTTCCTTTACTTCATATCGGCTGTCCTTGAGGGTTCTCTAAACATGGATGTATGTCAGGACTGAGCTATATAGGACCCCTCCTTCCCTCCTCCTCCCCTGCCTGCCTGAATCTCTCCTGAGATTACTGCCTCTGGAATGAAGCCACAGCTCAACAGCCGTCTGGCCTCTTGGGGACTCCCAGCTCCAATTTGGCTTCAATTGTCAAGAACTACAGTCTGAAAAGCAGACCATCTGCTGGGGGGCTAACATTTGATAGCCCTCCCCTTCCCCACAGAAGACTCCAGGAACTCCTCCAGGCCCTGCAACACCTCCTGCTGGATCTAAATGACTCCAGAAATCCTCTGCTTGTTTCTTCCTCTCCCTCTCCCCACCCCCCAGCACTTAGCTCTCAGAATAGCCACTCTTTTTCTCAATTTAGTTCTTTGTGTTTTTATTTGTTTTTGTTAGGTTTTTTAGAGTCAGGAGCTGCCGGCTCCCACCCTCTTTCTGGTACTTGGCCCTTCACTACCAATCCAATAGCTACCCAGGCTTCCCCTCTGGCTCCTAACCTCTATTTTCCAAAAGCCCAGAATATTCACCTAAGATAAACAAGGCTCTCTTTACTTTCTCCTCCCTCAAAATCCAGTGGAGCTAAAATGACAGGATGTTGAGGCACAACCCCCATCCCAACACTCCCCAACACACACACATTCCTTATATCCTTATTCTACCTGTCCTGATCCTCTAGTCATGCTATGATTTGTACAACAGCAGGACCTGCACGGAGTGTACACTTTCCTCTTGTTGCCTTTCCCTACTCTATTTGGGGTTCCTATTAAAATAATGGGACAGATTGCCTCATCCTCTGACACGTTCACTTCTCAACTACAGCAGGTGGTAGGGGGCATGCACAGCATCTATTTGTCCATTTCTTTGTAGCCAAACAAAATGAAGGAGTCACAGAAGGACAGATCTCTATAGGAGTGCTAGAGGCCCCACACTCCTTACCTATACCACACACAGATACAGAGCCACTAGGGCAATGGCCTACGTATTTATTTCCTACACTCTATGCCTAATTATCTACTATTCTAATCGTAGAAAGATTACACATTTTCTTCCCAGACCCCCCAAGATTTGTCCCACCTCTTTCAACCTTTAATACCAAATTGTCCTGTTTGCCACAAATAATAATAACAGCTAATGGTTAGGGCATTCTCTTCTCAGGCACAGAAAACTTGGAGGAAATACAGAGAAGCATCCCACAACCCCTAAGAGTGTGTGTGTGAGTACATGTGTATGTGTGTATGTATGTATGTGTGTGTGTGTGTGTGTGTGTGTGTGTGTGTGTTGGGGGGGATTGTCAGACTATACTACGTGATTAATTACTCTTACCACAAGGAAGGGCAAAGCCCTGAGCTGGAAACAAAGTCCTAGGGATTTCATCACCACCACCCACCCCTCACCATCAAAGGCCTATTTCATAGCTCAGTTTTTCCTCTTTATCCCACTGGGAGCAAATTAGCAATACTCACGTTAGGGAGGTCAGGGCTAGTGCCAAAAGCTGAAGATTTGGGAAGGAAGTCCCACCAGAGCCTGCACCCTCAATTCTACAGTGCTGTAGCCCCTTACTTGAAGTTTGGTCTGGATCCTTCAAGCTCTGGTTCTTGTAGACCATGTAGCAAGTCTCTCCCTTCTCTATGCAGCCCAGCCCTGGCCTCCCGAGCTGTTCTTGTTTCAGTTTAAAATTCTTGCTTACCTCCTCACTCTCAGCCTTCTACCCCAAGGTTTCATAGCAGTGAAAATGTTACCTGGTAGCCAGTGAGCCTGAAGCTTAATTGAGAAGAGCTCCCTGCCCAGAGAGCACCAAATGCTACTCATTTGCCATCTTTCTGTCCTCCCCCTTTCTCCCACACCTACTTACTTATTAGCAACAGGGCCTCCACCCTGGAGAGCCATCAGTCCCAGCCAACCATCTCCCAGTGGAGCCCATGTCTCCTCTCCTAGGCTCCTTGCCTTCCTGTCTTCCTCAACTCAGGGCCTAGCATGCTACCATGTTCCATTCCATCAGCCAAGCCCTAGCTGCCAATTCCCAATGGGCGTATTTTATTTTCCTCTGCTTGCATGGATTCTCACATGAGAATATGGCCAAACAAGGAGTAAAAGCAAAGGAAGGGAAGAGGCTGGCCTACTGTCTCAGGTGCTCTCTCTGCTAACCTGCCCAAATACCCTGGCTAGGGATGCTTCACACAAGGACAAAATGAGAACATCAATGCCTCTGAGCCATGCCCCCAGCCCAGTTCCTGCTTTCAGCCAAACTGGATGTCCCTGTTTCTTCCCCATCTCCCAACAACTGAAAATGATCACACATTTGTTCCCCTTGTATCTTCTGAGCATGGTAAATGACAGTTAACTAGTTCATAAAAGCATTCTAGCTTCTCATGTGGAAGGAGGTGCTAATTCCTATGAGGTCCAAATCCAGTTTACCCCTCTCTCCTCAGTCAGTCCACCTGAGTTGAGAGTCTGACATGGAATCTGCTTTCTGAGAACTAGGAGATCTCATTCTGCTATCAGCTCTAAAGCTGTTAAGAAGGGGAGAAGGAAAACCAAAAGAATGGTTCCCTCCACCTCTATGTATGACCTTGAGAAAGGAAGAAAACCAGAAAGGTGAACAGGTTGTTTTCTAAGCTCTCCCGTACTCATTTAAGTAGGCTCTAAAGCAACAGGTACATGGGGTACTTTAACAATTTGGTGAGGACAAGCTTGCAGGCTACCTATGGTCAAAGCCCTATTTGGCATAGAATATCCCCAACTTAAGCTAAATGGTAGGAAGGAACCCCTAGACCTTCTGAATTAGGAGGAGGGGTAGGGAGTTGGAGACCAGGAATCTTCTACACTACAGGAATACCCAGAGGGGTCTTTCTTGTATGGACTAGTCCTAGAAATCATGATCTTGGATGTCACAGATATTCAAAAGTTCCAAATCATCTCCACCCTGCGTTTTTTAACCGGCAAATCTCCAGAATGGTTCCAGCTCTCCAGGGCAGTGAAGTACAACAGTCTTAGACAGGAGGATGCCTGCTGCGGCAAGTCTTTAGGCTTGCATGCCTCTCTGGGACTTCTTGGGCCCAACCCAAAGTGTATATGATACAAGCCAGAAGGAGGGTCGGAATTCAAGAAAGAAATGAAAATTCTGCTGTGACAGGGGGATGTGTGGCCCAATGGGGGCTCTCCCTGCCCAAGATAGCACAGCACTTTGTGGAGGAGGTAGAGGTTTGAGGCTGAAGCCTGTAGGACCAGAACGGAAGTCAGGCTTTGGGCATTCCAGAGTTTGTTATTTAGTAAGGCTGAGTGTTGGTGTAGAAGCGAAGTCACACAATTTGGGGATGGGATGTTTCTCCTGATTGGAAAGGTAGAGGGTTTAGGCAAAACCCCACGCTCTTGCCTTCACACCTTTCCTCAAAAGGAAGCAGGTCACAGCTCCAGGGAAATCCAAGGAATGAGAAGCTTGGGGGTGGTTTTCGTGTTGCTGTGGATAACCTTGGGTGTCAGCTCCTAGACTCAGACTCAGCCCACCCCTTCCTCAAGCCCCTCCCCTTCTTCCTCCTTCATCTCCCTTTCATTTTTAATGGTGTTGCCACAGCAACCACTGCCACCAGAACAGGCAAGATAGTGTCACCCTCTCTGCTCCAAACAGCAAGTTGAAACTCATTTCGGGAGGGGTGAACTGTATGGTTCACTCCATGGTTCTCATCTCACTGCCCCCCTTAAAGAAAAATCAGCAGGATGTCCTGGGTACCAGCCATCAGGAACAAAAGACTGACCTCTTCTGCCTAGGTAGCTACATGCTGCATCCTCAATATGGCCGTACACAAACACAGCCTGAAAGCACGCATAGCTACATGCACATGATACCAAACCCAGTGCTCATTAACATGAACATGTGCCTGCAAATCAGCAGCAGGGAATCCTTTAAAAGGGCTTCTTCCTTTTAAAAGATCAAGATTTGATCAACTCCCCGACCTAAAAGTACAACAGCTAGAGGGAGAGTTACTGGGTCTAGGTTCTGAGCTCATGGGCAAGTTGAGGCTTCAGTTCCAATATTTGTTCCTCCCTGGCTATGTTCTATAATCGCTGTGAATTACTGGGCACTGCCAAAAGAGGGAAAGTTTTCCGTGACTCCCAAGTGCCCTTGGCAGGCTCTTCCATACTTCTGTTTTGGAGAGATTGCTGGAACTATATTCACTTCAGAATAGGATCCAGCTGCAGCCCTCACACAGCTAGAACAAGAAATACTTGCTCAAGGTCACCCCTTGGGATAATAATAGTCAGAAAAAGAACTCAGGTATCCTTCATCCTTTTTCATCACAAACCAACCCCTCAAAGAATGCTAGAAACCATATTTCCCAGGTCCCTCCAAGAACAGGGAAGAGAGACTTCACAATCTTCGTTTCCAGTCAGCCTAGTTCCTCCATCCAGCAATCCCTCCCCCTAAATCCTGGAATAATAGAACAACATACCCCTAGCCCACAGCCAGAGCCAAAGTTAGAAATGGCTGACCGAATTCAGTGAGTCAACAACCCCAGCCCCATTTCCACCGGCTTGGGCTGCACCAGTTTAATGAGTGGTTATTTGCGGCACACTGCACATAGTTAAGGGCTGTGCCTTCACCTCACACTGAGGGGAAGAGTAGTGCCAAGGCACCATTTATTACTATAATCTTCAGTGTGCATCCCACCCATGGTGCTAATGACTCAAAATAAACGTATTAATCCCCTCACAGCCCAACAAGCAAGCACACAGCAGGAGGGGTTAGCGTAGGAGGAGAAAGGTGTCATGGACAAAGGTGGTAAGTGGGCATAATGAGTTCTGATATCTCCTTTCACTAGACAGAAGACCAGGAAACCTAGGTGGGCATCACCTCTGGAGTCACCCTAGTGGGAAAGAGAAATGTGGCACACATGACTTTGTAATGATTTGTTTACAAAGGCTCCTGCCCAGCCTCTAAGAAAACCAAACAGGAGAGCCTAAGTCTAGGGACTGTAGAGAAAGTGATGGAAGATTTCCTTAAGCTCTAGGTTATATAGGCAACTAAAAGAAAGGAGAATTCTCTATTTACCTCCTCTGAGGAATGAGTAAAATCCTCTCAGTTTAAGGAGCAGGACAGAAGCATGGATGCTGAAAACTATGTAACTTAAGGTCTGGTGATCTCTGGGTCTTTACTTACTATCATCAACCAGCTCAGCAGGTTCTCTGTTCTCTCTTCCTCCCACAATTCCCCTCCCAAGGGTTTTGCAAACTTGACTTGAAAATAATATGCCTTTGGGTCAGGAACTAAATACCCAAACCTGACCCACCAGTCCTATTCCCAACATCCAGTGAATCTAACAGTTGCTCATGCCTTAAGAAATTCATACTATCAATCTTCTCTGCAATGCAGTAGTAGCAGCTGTTTCTGATAAGCTCCAGGGGCTAAGGTGGTGGTGGTAGTAGCACTAGTAACAATGAGCACCTTGCAATTATTTAGTGTTTTAAAATGGAAATGGATTTTCCTATCTATTATCCTATTGGATCCTCACACCCACATGAGGTAAAGCATTGTTATAGAAGTCACTATAATACAGAGACAGGAAAATCCTTTTCTCCCAGTTAACTACCTCCATATACCTGTATTGCATCTGTCAACCAGCCTAGCCTATCACTAAAGTGATTAGATGCCTTGTATTAGAAAATGAACAGAGATTAATTTAAACTACATGTCCCTGCCCCCACCAGTTTCTCTTGTCACTTTTTGACCCAAGATAAACTTCTTCCCTCCTCTCTCTGTATGACCTAATTTTTAAGTCAGTCTCAGTTGTACATAGTAGTTACTCCAAAAGATCCACCATGATTTTGTCAGTGTGAGAGTTCCATCAACTCCTTAGCAGATAACCATCAACACCTTAGTAGGCTTCGTGAAAGTGCTGGGGCCAAAATAATGTATCACCTGGTGGCCAACTTTCTGGCAATAAGCCTCTCAGCTCTTAGTTAGACCGGTCTTTGGATGAGAGACCTATGTTTCATTGCCAGGCATGCACTCAGAGCCTTTCCATCTTGCCAGGACCTGCCAGAGATTACACTTCACTGGTACGGCCTTCAAGAACCCAGGGTCACTATGGAGCATGAAAGTAAGACTTCAGTGAAGGACAAAAAAAAGAGTATTTTCCTGAAAAAAAAATATGTAGATCAATTCAGTTTAAATGCACTGGTGAAATAAGTGATTTAAAAGAACTCTGTCACATCATTAGAAAATAAAATGATTTCCTAATTTATGCTCTTTTAGTTCAGATTTTAATTGGGGGTTTTCTTAAGACAGAACACAGCTATATTTCTACGTTCCAGGATAGTCTTGCACCTGCTTCTCCCAATGGACAAGAATAGTGACAGAGGAAACAATCTCCTCTCTGATTTTTTTTACTAATTTTTTTTTTACTAGATTCCTACCAAACTCCAACACCCCTAACTATACTAGTAAATATCTAGAGCTCACTGCTTGGCTACAAGGGCAAGATCCATCAATTTTGGCTAATGATTGGCCATCTGAAATGTGATTGCTTTACCCCTAAGAGCCTCAGTAGAGACTCCCTCACACCCCACCCATTCCATTTCCAAGAGTCCTCCGACTGCTGTTCTTGCTGGATAGAGGAAAGACATCTTTTTAGGCCATAGGACCATAGGATTTTCCATTTCTCCTAGACCAGAGGAGACTAGACCTATCACATCAGTCTCAAAAAACTGTGCTGAACCTGGTTCTTCCAGTCCTTAGTCTTCAATCTTCTAATAGGTTGCATAATTTAATACCTAGGTAGGCTTCATTTTCTCCCCTTATCCATTCACAAGTGGAGAATATATAATTACTTCATATATAACACTTCAAATACTCCAATGATAAACAGCTCTTGTGTTCTATGTAAGAATTTTATTAAAAGGATGGAACTGCCAATTAAAGGGAGAAAAATCACTTAATGAGTACTTATTAAGAAACACGGGGTCATTCCAGCTCCATACCAGGTTTCCAGTCTATTGCTTTGGAGAGGTCACAACAGAATTGTGTTACCTTGATAGAGATTCCATTATGGGGATAGTTGCTCTGACCCATCTGAGTAGTCACCTAAACACCCATATGCCTCATTTCAACAGAAACAGGGGTAAGCGATTGCAGCTATGCTTTGGTCAGGTCAGGAATGCAGCAGAGGAAGAGGACAGAAACCGGATGCTGACATATATGCCCAGATGTGGCAAGATAACAGCGTACATTCCAAGTGGGATATATGGCATGTCCAAGGGAAATAGTAACATAGTAAAGAAGACAGTACTTCTGAGTCCCCACCACAAGAATGCTGCTAGTGAATTGCCAACTATTCCAGCCCTTGCCAGGTGGCAATGCAGCATAGACCCATCTGAGCAGCCACCTAGACACTCATATGCCCCATTTCAACAGAAAAGCCTACTGGAGTAAGGGACTGCCCCAGTGAGGGACTTCCATCAGGTCAGGAATGCAGCAGAGTAAGAAGAGGAGGACAGAAGCCAGAATTATGCTTCAAGCAACTAGATTCACTGCATGACAGTAAGGTTATAGAAAGGAACCAGGGTCCTCCGGTAAACGCCATCCCCATCTCTTCTTGAAATAGAAGCTATAGAACTATACAAGATGTACTGAGTTCCCTCCCCTGTACTTACTAATCCAGACCCCCTAGGCCCAGCTCTCCCCATATAGCCACCAAACACTACTTGAAGCTGTAAATGTACATAAGCTAGTCTCTAACAGCTCCTTATGCGCATGCAGACATGAACACACTCAAAGGGAAATTCATTGCTGCAGTACTGGATGATAAGAGCCAGGAAAACCCGAAAAGAAGCGGACTGTTGTCCCTACTGTATCTTCACCACCTAACCTTAAGCTCCTGTAGCTTCAGTGCAGTAAAACTCAAGGGGATTCCCCCAAGCACTGGCTCTCTATGTGAAATGGGGATCTCCTAAGGGAATTCCATACCTTCCCCTTTCCTACAGCTTCTCTGGAGTAAGGAAAGGGACAAGCGGGGGAGGAAAAGCTTACGTAAGATGCAGGGTACCCAGGGCTTCCCCAAGCTGGGCACTTCTGCCTGGAGGGATGCGCTAAAAAGACAGAGACACTTCGGAGTCTCCCTGGAGCTGTGGACCTTCAGTCAGCACTTCCGACTTTTGCAAGAGTCTTAACAAGAGGAAGAAAACAGGCTGGGCCTGAGCCCCCTGGGAAGCAGGGACCCCTTGGGGAATGGTTCCAGAGTCAGCTGGTCTCTGTACACACCCAAGAGGTTCCTTGTTGCAATTTGATTTTTATAAATATCCATCTCTAGTGCTGGGCTCAGTTCCATGCTAAGAAGGACATTTTCAATAGCCAAATTGTTCTTTAGATCCAGTTCATTCTGACAGACTGGGAACACCCAGCAGCACTGAACACAGTGATGGCTAATCCTCTATCATGAGATTCTACCTGCTACCACTCTACTACTCATCAGACTGAGATCAGACTCAGCTACTGAGTCAGGGCACCCCGCCCCCCCAGGACCTATATTCCCTTAAGACATCAAATTGTTTTTCTTTCCAGTGAGATTGTTTTTCTCTGATCACAACCCTAAAGAGAACACCATTTCCTAGACCAGGGTCCCACAGAGGAGCAGTGCCCTCTCCGCAACAGAAGAGGCTAACCTCATCATCAGCTCCATGCAGGCACATTTCTTAGAGCTTAGACTCCCAGGGACAACTTGAGTTGCAACTTTCAATTTAGAAAGAGCCAGGAGGGGTCAACCCTAGACCTCAATGAAGGGAGAAAGAAGAAAATCTTTGCATCCACATTAAAAGTGAAAGCATCTTGAATGGAGTCAGAAGTCCAGGGTTCAAGGCCTGATTTGCTTTTTTTTGGCGGTGGTGACTCTGGGAAAGTGATTTCATCTTTCTAGGACTTGATTTCCTTATCTGCCAAATACAATGCAGGGGAGGAGAGTTAGACTAGGTAAATGTTAAGGTCATCTCAACTCTCACCTTACTACTCACTAACAAAGCTGGGGGTAAAGGAAGGGGATAGCAGTGTTGGTTCATTTCCTGCTTCCTCTCTGAAAGGCTCCCTTTGGTCACGGTGACAATCAACTGAGGGGCTGGAGCCATTGCCATTCATTTGGTGGCCCCTAGACTAAGTGAATTTATTAAGATAAACTTAGTGGGCATAGCAACCAAAGAAAACTTTGTTGTTGAAACTAATTAGCACCCTGGACGGCATCCCCCAGCAAGAGGGAGGAGAGTAATTCCATAGCCTGAGCCTTCAATTGGGAATCAAAACTCCAAGGCCTTATTTCTAAACTGGTGACCTTGGGAACATTTGTACTGTTTCTCTCCCCTGCCCTCTTCAAATATCGCTAAACAAGAAACGAGAAACAAAAGGCTCTGACACCAAGCTGAGAAGTTGGGATTAACTCATGCTCAGAAAGAAATTCTACAAATCTTCTCGACAATCCCAAATCACTGAGGGGACAGAGGGAGAACTATACTCTCAGAAGAAAACAGCGTCAGGAAGCAAGCTGGAGCTGTCACTGCCCAAGATAGCTATACTTGAGCAAGAGAATGTTGATTTCTGGATCTGGGACTGTTAACAAGTTAGCACAAGCAGAAAACTGGGGGACATTCTTCAAAGTCAGTGGTCTGATCTCCCTCACGGATACAGTCCGAGACCAGAATGCCATAAGATGACTGTATTGAGACTGGCCACCCTCATTTCCAATGGCAGCCATACAGCTTGACGAACACTGCAGAGGGAGGGATGTATATTACTTAAGGATACTTCTCCACCCTCAATCAAATCCCCCCCCCACCCCAAGATAGATCTTGGAATATGACACTATGGAAGCTACCCACCAAGATACGCTATTGAAGATGATAAAAAGCTTTTCCTTACACTCCAGTTTGCCCCTAGCAGAGGGCTGCCCCCACCCCATTTTCTTTCCTAAGGAAGGAAAAGTCTCCTAAGCCGAGGGAAGGATAGAGAAAGGAGGGAGGAGGAAGGGAGGAGGGCGGAGGGTTGTCAGAGAAGTGCATAAATAATAAAAGAGGGATGAATCCTTAGACTGGAGGGGGAAGGAATGCACCTGGGCTGCCCAGGAATAGCCCCAGGAATCAGGCGGCAGCCAGAGCTGCAGAGTGGGAGAATCTTGAGGGGATCTGGGGCGAGGAGGGGTGGGGAGTAAGGCTGTCACTCTAATCCACCCATCCCGCAGCATTCCAATCACCCCCAAAGCTCCCGCCGCCTTTGGCAGTAAGCTGGCATCCCAGTGACATGAGGGGTCAGTCACCCTCTTCCTCGCAGTTCTGGGCTTCCTCGAGGAGGGCGGGGGAGGGGGCTGCCTCAGGGTTCCGTACTGACCCTCTCCTCGGGTGACCCAGCAACGCGTCCCTTGAGGGGTACCCCCTCCTGCAGCAGCCCCCTTTCCACCCCCACCTTGCCTCCTCCTACCTCCCCGGGGCAGGGCAGGGTCGGGGGGTGGCCCCCAGTGAGCGCGCTCACCTCGCTCATGGCGGCAAGACGGGGCTCGTTGGGGGAGCAGCACCCGCAGGTGAAGGGGCTAGCCGGGGCGGCGGTTGTCTCCGCGAGCCGTTGGCCGTCGGCAGTTGTCTCACCGGGTTGCCAGAGAGCGGGGCGCGCGGGGCTGGGCACACAAGCGGAAGGAATGCAGACCGACCCCCCGCTGCTGGGCACTCAGCACCCCAGTTTCGGAGCCCTTTCGTTCCCAGCCCGTTATCCCTTTCAGACTTGTCCTGTCAAAGCGGCTCCGCGATGCCCGCCCCGTGTTTTATATCCAGCTCCCGGGACCCTCCTCCGGCTTGGCCAATGGAGATGCCTCATTCCGGCCGACTGACAGTTGGGTCCAACCAATGGCAGAAGGCTCGGTGGTTTGCAGCATTTCCAAACTAGGGTAAGATAGACAAGCGAGCGGGAGGGAGGGGGAGACGAAGACGTGGAGGGCTTGTTTGAGAAATAAACCAGGAGGAAAAAGTTGGGAGGGAAATAGCAAGGGGTGATGGGAAGTAGAGAGAGAGCATGGATTGGGAAGATCCACCAGATGTCACTTAGAACCACTTGCTCATTCTTGCTGATGTACATAGGTAGGGGGCAAAGAAGAAAGAGAAGCCATGATTACTCCAAAGTGTTTCCATGTAAGATAAAGGAGAAAACTGAGACCAAGCGCTTGACACTTACAATCATAACTTGTCTATTTTCACCCTCCCCTCCAAGGACTGAGTGATAATAACATATCTGCTACCATCCTGGGCACTGTAGAGGCTACAGAGAAATTTGAAACATGATCCCTTGCTCTCAGGGAGTTCCCACTCTCACCCTGGAGATTAAACACAGGAAACACGTTTCTGGATTGAAGCTGTTTGGCTTGGCAAAGCATGCCCTCTTAAGCCTGGTCAGTTCCTGTGCCAGGAATTTGGTTACTAAGCAAGCACCGAGCAACCGAAATACCTTTAGATAAGGAGAACTAGCTGATGGAGAGATGTGGATGAAAATACAGCCAATCCAATCTATATTGCATACCTACGGACACAGATACCTCAATTCTTGAAGTCCAGGCTCCTCATTTTGCAGAAAAGGAAACTAAATCTGGGAAATGGGCTGTGACCTTTTGGAGGCTGAACAGTGAGCCAGGTCTCTTGAATTTCTAATCAGGACGTCTTTCCACTAGGCTCGCAATGATGCTACTTTCTAATTACTATCAATATTTATGATTTGGAGTGGGGGGGTAGGGGTTGGGAGACAATCAATTAAAAATTTAAAAAAGAACATTGAGATACAAGTCACATAGATAAGTATAAGGGACTGCAACCATAATTTCACTAATATGGGAAACTTCCCATATCAAAGAAAACTTCTTCGCCTAATAGAAGTCAGAACCATCACTTCACTATCATCCCAGAGACTTGTCTAGAGCATTGAGACCTTAAATGACTTGCTCACAATCTCATAGCTGGTTTGAATGCCTGGGCAGTCAGGTGTTGAAGTGAGTAGAGCACTGATCCTCGAGTCAGAAAGACTCAATTTTTCTGAGTTCCAATCCAGCCTCAGACACTTACTAGCTCTGTGACCCTGGGCAAGTCACAACCCTGTTTGCCTCAGTTTCCTCATCTGTAAAATGAACTGGAGAAGGAAAGGACAAACCACTCCAATATCTTGTAAAGAAAACCCCAAATGGGGTCACAAAGAGCTGGACACAACTGAAATGACTCAGCAACAATAGTCCAAGTTAGAGTTTGAACCTAGGCCTTCCTGGCTTCAGGTAGAGCTCTTTAGCTTTTAGTCCATGACGCTTTTCACAAGTCATATACCTTAGCTAAGTTTCAGCTACTAACAATCATTGCTTATCACAACCTCTACCTTTCATTTCATTAGTCTTTGAAACCTGTCACTTAAGATACTTTCAGTCTTTCTAGAAAAATACCCCAGGCAATGCCAACCATTTGTAGTTTTAGTATTAGATGTTTTTCCCTATATCCTCATTCATGGCAAAGGTTCACCTCCCTCATA
Source organism: Bettongia penicillata ogilbyi (assembly GCA_023548195.1). Taxonomy (NCBI): domain Eukaryota; kingdom Metazoa; phylum Chordata; class Mammalia; order Diprotodontia; family Potoroidae; genus Bettongia; species Bettongia penicillata. The sequence continues at coordinate 24,422,268 of JAJHZJ010000314.1, read as the reverse complement.
GCTGTTGCTTAACTCTCCTTAGCTTTCAGTCAACATCTCAAACAACTTTTCTCCTCCAATCAATAGATCTTGATTTTTCTTTTTCCAGGATCACACAATTCTTTGTCCCCAAATATCTCTCACATATAGGTCCCCTTATATTGTCCCTAGTGCCAAGACACTTTGCAGATCTGTATCTACTCAAAACCATAGCTCACCGGTCCCCCATCCATGTGTTTCATTTACTAGGCTAACCAGAGGATACAGTTCAAACCAAAATAAATGGAAAAAAAAAAAGATTTCCCCAATAAATACCAGAGGTACATTGTCCCATAGGTCACCATACCACCAGGGGAAAGAACTATATACAAAGAACACATAGTTAGGGAACACTCCACCCAGCTAGTACAATTCATACACCTAAGGTTGCATCCCCACTAAAATCCTAGCTGCTGTTTATTTCTCTGATGTCTTCTGGCTAAGATGGGGGTCTGTAAGATACTTTCTCTGCTGGACCAGAGTCCTCTGCAGAGTTATTCTTGATAACTGATTGCTCTTTATTACTCTCCTGGCATTTCCACTGAACTGCTCTGTGCTGATTTTCACTTGTTATTCAGTGTTTTTCCCCAAAGGGGAAGACTTTCATTAGCATAGCCCCAGGGACTGATTCAACTGTTCATGCTTTCAGACCCCAGACAGCTGCATACAGCCAGCTAACTAAAGAAGACCTTTTCCCTTTTAAACTATACTCTTCTGGCATCGCTTAGACTATATTTTAACTCGTAATTGAGTCAAGGTCAGAAAACCCTTTTTAACTACTACCATACTCCTGGCCCTAGACCGAGTCCCTATAATTGTCCCAGGAGAGGACTGAAAAGGCCTGGCTGGGACTGTGGTGAGGAGTTTTATTTTAACCTCGATGGTGGAAAGCCTGAAAGTCTATGCAAATGACCTCTGCAATAGGAACCTGTGACCTTCTCCCTACTTTCCTCCCAGCCCTACCCCATCCTGCCCCCCTCTAAACAAATCCCCACATAGTGACGCTGGAAACCCTGGTCCTTCTTTCCACCCACCCCACTTCCTCTTATCCCCCAGTAATAGATCTCTGTACTCCCTACATCCCCATATACCTAAGATTCCATGACTCACCTTTCAGCAAGGATATAGTAGCCTGGGTTACTAAGTTGCTAACTAGGGCAGTTCCAAACTATGTTGCTACCTCCTTTCCCTTTTCCCTTTTTAATGAGTGGCTAATTAGCATTGGAAAAAAATTTTTCTTTATTAAAGGAAGCCTTCCAGCAGTTTTTACATAGTTATATAATGGCTATCTCAATGTTTCAGTTCTACATTTCAAAGAATCCATGATCTCATCAAGTAGAGCACTCCTTCTGTGGCACATGTAGATCCAAACTTGTCCATGCTTTGTTTCTGTTGTTCCCTGTCCCTGTCCTCCCTTAGAAGGCTCTACTTAGATTTCTTTAAATTGTTTAACATTCCATGTGTAGTAAGGGATGGACCAAGGGCTTCCTTGATCAGTTGAATCCCTTCCTCCTTCTCCCCCCCAGTTCATATAGATGTAAGAGGCAGGTAACAGAGATAATGAGATGTCAGGGTACTCTGTTTTCAAAAGTACAAATGGACAAAAGTCCAAAAGGAGCCCGCCTTTCCATTTCATCTGGCCATGGTAGCCTTTTCTCACTACATAAATAGCCCACCTCGTTTTCTGAATAGCGTCTTTTACACCAATTGGAGACTTCACAAACAGAAAATAATGCAACACACAACCCAATTGTTAGTGCTCTGCCTCATTAGTATCTCAAAACCAACTCATTGAGAAAGAATTCTTTCCTTCCCCTTTAACCCAGCTCCAGCTGCTGACCAATTGCTAGAGATAGGTAAGTAACCCCAAGACCCTTGGGAACAGCAGTATCCCTCTCCCAGTGAATTTCACTGGCCCTACTTCTATCCCCATACCCAAAGCCAGCATGGAGATGTGACCTGGCTATTTCCTCGGCAAGTGCTGTAACCCCCATTTCCTCAATAGCCCAAACTTCAGAAGACCTGGAAAAGAAAGCTCTTCCCACCAGTGTCCTGGATACTGCCAAATCAGAAACTAATACGATTTTAGTAATGAAAATAACACTGAAGAACAAGATTTACTGTTTTGCTGCTGCTCTCTAAGCTCCCCTGGGTCTTTCCATCTGACTGACAGCCAAGACCTCCTACCCGTGGTATTTAGAATGTGAGCTCCTGGGGATCAGGGAGTCTCACTCCGCTCTGAATCCTTAGTACTTAGCACGATGCTTTGCATATAGGAAGAATGTAAATGCTCATTCATTCATTCATTCATTCTTCATTCATCCATTCCTCCTCCAAACTTCCCAATTTATGTTGAGAGCATTCTCATTCCAGTCCGTCCAGGTTTATAATGTGGCATCCTTGAATCTTCCCTCTCTCTCACGCCCTCATATGTAATCAGTTGCCAAGTCTTGTCAATTCCGCCTTCCCAGCTCCCATCTCCTTTCCTCCACTTACATACTTCGCCTAGACTGCTAGGAAGAGTTCTACAGTTAGAATCAGAAGATCTAAGCTGGAAAGTATTACTGCTGTATGTATGCCCTTGGGCAAGGAACTGAAGCTCTCTGGGTCTCCCTTTCCTTATTTGTAACATGAGGGGGCTGGATGAGATCAACTCGAGCTCTGATCTAGGATACCAGGATGATCCTGAGTGCTTCCCTCTTCTCTGCTTCTTAGGATCCCTGGCTCCCTTCAGGTCTCAACTCAAGTCTTCCCATCCCACCTCCCCATGAAGTTTTTTTTTCTGATTCCCTTAAATGTTAGTCTTCTCTATCTTCTCAGATTTCCTAATTTAGCAACTCCCCTTCCCCTTTCACAAAAGGAACCCTGAGAAGCTATTTTAAATTCAAAGCATGTTGTGGGTCAGTTTTTTTTTTTAAAACCCACAACTTATGAGTCACACAGCCCCAGCATCACCTTCCCAATCTGTTTCTTTTACCAAGTCAACTAGAAGACATATTAGTTCAAAGCATAGGAATTTAATTAAATGAAATAAGTAACAGAATAACTCCTCCCACCCCAATACATACAGGACTGTACTCTCACAGATGAGCACACCACCAGTGGGAGACAAGTGTGGCACATTGAGGAGGGCTATTGAGGAGTTGGGGGCTACAGAAGTGGCAGAGGAAATCGTCAGGTCACATTTCCATTACAGTTTTGGGGGTGGGAATACAAGGAGGACCAGTGGTATTCATTGGGGAAACCCACACATAGGGGCACTTATATACGTGTGTAACTGGGGAATACCTATGCTTAGGGAGAGTCAGTGTCTGTTGGAAATCTCTGCCTCTGTAGTTGCTACTTGCTTACCTGCTGAGTTATCAATATCCACTGGTGGTGTTAGTGGGCTCATCTGATGTGGGGTCATCTGATGATCTGCTTCTCCATCGAGTTCTTTATTGGAATTCTCTCTGCTGCCATGGGACCAAATGAATGAATGAATGAAAAAACATTTATTAAGCACTTACTATGTACTAAGTGCTGAGGATGCAAATAGAAAAACAAGGCAGTTCTTGCTCTAAAGGAGCTCATATTCTAAGAGGAGGGGGTATAACACATATAAGAAGTTTTGGCTACAAGTCAGATGGAAAGATTCTAAGGTGCAGTAGCAAAGATGATAATGCTTTTTCTTTAATGATATTGATAAAACCTTATTCATCAACCATCTGACTGTGCCAAGGAATCTGGTGTTAAGAATTTTCCATTCTGGGTCTTTAGTAATGGTGGCTACTGCAGTTGTAGGGAGTGCAGCATCTACACAAAGCTTGCTCCCCTACATGATGGCTAAAGACAATGGGTTTGTGGTCTCGGGGTGAGAGTAGAAGGGGCCCTTGTCTGAAAAGTGTCCTGGGCAGTCTCCACTGAGACGTGGCAAAGGTTTGACCCACATATCACTAGCCACCTTCTGTCTCTCCCTCAGGATACCTTTCTGCCTTAGCTAAGCCTTTGGCTGCCTTGGTCAGCTATTGATGTTGGTGATATATATGAAATAAGATACAGAGATAGACATAGGTAGACATAGATATAGGTATATAAAAACTATATAAATTCCAACTATCATTATTATCTGCTGGCCTTACCACTGAATTTCAGCTGTTGCTGCTCCAATATCAGTTCATAGGTTCAACATTTGGCTCTGCAACATGCTGGCTAAGTGATACTGGACAAATCACTCTTAGTGTGCCAGTTAACTTTCTTCAAGGCTACACTTGTAAAACTGCAGCTACAGTGGACTTGAGAAGATGGGATAAAACTGCCAGAGACCAGACTGTGAAGTAAAATCTAGATCCTGAACCAATGGCAGTCATTTAAGACTTCCATCTGCCGATAAGTAAGTAGGCTGTCTACATGTGTACTGGAATGGACACAACACAGACACACACACACACACACACACACACACACACTGCTTTTGCTTTTCTCTTTTCTTTAAGTTAAGGGAGTCAGTGATTCCAAAAATTTTCCCCCTAAAGATCTGGGAAAACAAGAGGGAAGAGACTTATGAGATAGCTGGAGGTGGGTAGCTCCATGTAAGAGTACTAACCAGTTTCTTTCCCCACCTTTCCAAGTAGGTATCTTGTCTCCTACTGTTGGTTTGGTCATCTGTGAGAGCACAGCCCTGTATGTATTGGAATGAGAGGAGCTATTTTGTTACTTATTTCATTTAATTAAATTCCTATTTTTTTTATATTCAATATATTATGTGATTACAGTATCTTGAGGATGAGTTCTGTGGATGTGGGTGGAACTATGACCAGAGTATAGACAGACAAACCCGCATGAATCTAAGAGCTCTAGAGTTGTGTACTGACTGTAGATTTCATATTTTAATTTTTGAGTAAAATTCCATGTCATCCACTGAATTAAATTCTGAACCTATCCTCAAGGATAGGAGGTGGGTGAGTAGAGCTCACAACTGAACAAAAATATGCAGACTGACCACCCTCTGGTGGAGAGTAGTAAAACTGCAACATTTTAGGAAGGCTATTCAATTGTGTGGGACTCTCTACATGACCCTACGTAAAAGTCCATGGGATTTTCTTGGCAAAGATACTGAAGTGGTTTTCATTTCCTTCTCCAGTGTGTCCTCATTTTAAAGATGAGGAACTAAGGCAAAAGAGTTGTTAAATGACTTGCCCAGGGTCATACAGATGGTAAGTGTCTGAGCCCAAATTTGAACCAGGTCTTCCTGACTCTAGACCTGGTGCTTAGTACTCTATCCTCTGCACCACCAAGTTGCCACCCTCCCTCCACCCTGTTTCCCTTTAGGCAGATTATACTCCGACATAAACTAGAAAGACTGAAGAGCCACTAGTCTTGTTTCTCTAGTAGAGTACCACTTGATGGAAAACTCAGATACTGTGCTCCTTCCCTGGATAACTAATAGACAAAGTCACTATTTTTATGTAGGCTTAAGGAAAGCAGGACATGAGCTGATTTGAAATGCTCACTACATATATCACAGAGGCTGAATTAATAATGCAGCCAGACATGATGTAGTGACAATGGTAAAGAGAGGAGAATAAGTCTCTCCCCACTCCATCCTACATTTTCCTATGGTTCAGGTCTGATCATGTCACACCTCCCCTCTGCAAACTCCAATGACTCCCTAATTGCCTCCCAAATCAAATACAAAGTCCTCTGTTTGAAATTCAAAGTCCTTAATCACCTAGCTGTTCCCACCCACCTTTCCAGGCTTCTTACACAAATTACTCCCCTTATTTCTTACTCCTTGCCACAAATTCTATTATCCAGTGACACTGGTCTCCTGGCTGTTCTACAAATGAGACATTTGCCTCTCAGCTCCAGGCATTTTCTCTGGCTGTCTCACTTGCCTGGAAATCTTGTCATCTCTGGCTTCCTTGGTTCCAAATAAAATTCCACCTTCTATAGGAAGTCTTCCTAATGCTTCTTAATTCTAATCCCTTTGTTAATTATATACTATTTATCCTGTATATACTTGTTTGCATATGTTTATTTGCTTGTTGTCTCACTAGCCACTGGTTGGTGGTGCAGTGGACAGAACACTATCCTGGAGTCAGGAAGACCTGAGTTCAAATTTGACCTTAAAGGATGCTTATTAGCTGTCTGACTCTGGGCAAGTCATCTAACTTCAATTTTCTCAACTATAAAATGAAGTAATAATAGCACCTACCTTACAGGGCTGTTATAAGGATCAAATGATTTGTATTTGTCACATAGTAGATGCTTGTAAATGCTTTTTCCTTCCCTGTTTTTTGTATTATAGATCCTAGTACAGTGTCTGGCACTTAGTAGGCATTTTAAAAATGCTTATTGACATTGTTCAGTCATTTCAGACTCTTTGTGACCCTGTTTGGAGTTTTCCTGGTGAAGATACTGGAGTAGATTATCACTTCCTTCTCCAGCTCATTTTACAGGTGAGGGAACTGAAGCAAACAGGGTTAAGTGACTTGTCCAGGGTCACACAGCTAATAAGTGTCTGAGGTCAGACTTGAACTCTGGTCTTCCTGACTCCAGACCTGGCACTCTATCCACTGAGTCACCTAGCTGCCTGTATTGTCTGGTTAACAACATATAATAAATAATAAGAGCTCTGTTCCTTAATAGATAAGTGATTAAATGCTATGAACAGTGTTCAAAAGGATTTCATAGTATAAATGACCTTTGGAAAACATACTTTAAGTCACTAACAGAGAAATACAAATTAAAGCAACTCTGAGAGTTTACCTTACACTATATAATTGGCAAAGATGGTCAAAAATAGGAACAGTTAATATTGGAACAGTTGTGGGAAGATAGGAATTAACACACTGTTGGTAGAACCATCCATCTGTCCAAATGGATATTTGGTTATCCATCTGGATGTTGATTTGAAATTGGGAAAAGAAAAATGATTAAACTGTCCACACCTATTGACTTTGTGATCCTACCACCAGGCTGATACTCCTAGCAGTTCAAATGTAGAAACAAAGGTCCGATGTATACCAAAATATTTGTAGCAGCATGCTTTGTGGGTAGAAAAGAACTAGAAACAAAATGGATGTCCATCTATAGAGAAATAGCTGGGAAAAAACTGCGGGATGCCAATTTAATGGAATATTATTGCATAGTAAGAAATGATGAATATGTGGAATTCAGGGAAATATGAAGAGTTCTGAACTGATACTGAGTGAAATCATCAGAAACGAAAGAACAACATACATTGACAAGGATTACTTGCAGTAAATTGAACTCTGAACAAATAGAAAACCACTGATGGACCAGGAGACTAGATGGTAAAACATGCTTCCTCCCTCAAAGGGGTAGGGGAGGCAAGAGGGAGGGAGGGAGGATTCTGCCAGGGCAGGATGTTGTAGAAATTGCCAGGTGCAGCCACCAAACTAAGTATTTCTGCTTAATTATTTTATTTGTTAAAGATGATTCAGTTGGAGGTGGAGGCTTTTTCATTTTTTTCTCTAAAATAATTTGATTATTGAAGGTATTAATAAAATGATTTTTTTCCCTTAAAGAGGAACAGATAAAATATAAGAGCTCTTTGAAAGTAATTGTTGACTAATTCGTATAGGGAACAAATAAAAGGAATGAAAGATAGCTCCAAGGTTCCAAGATAAATAACTGAGAATGAGGGAGCTACTGGAAGAAATATAGATATATCCAAGACAATAAAGGATACAAGAATGAAGGTACAGATGACAGTGTTTCAAAAATAGATGTTAATTTATACTATATGAAGAGATGGGCTCTAAAAGAACAACTATTAGAGAAAATGGCAAACTAAGTCTGAGCCTTGTGGAAACACAGTTGACAGGACAAAGAAAGGGTCAATCAATCAAACATTTATTGAGCACCTAAGGTAAGTCAGGCTCTGTGCTAAGTACTAGGGATACAAAGAAAGGCAAAAAGCAGCCCCTTCCCTCAAAGAGTTCTCTGTCTGATGGGGAGACAACATGCAAACAATTTATGTACAAACATGGTATGTGCAGGATAAATTTGAGATAATCTCAAGAGGCACCAGCATTAAGGAGCATAGGAAAAGGCTTCTTGACAATAGGTAGAACTTGAAGGAAGCCAGGAGACAGTGATTTGAGGAGAAAGAATTTTAGGAAAGAGGGATATCCAACAGGAAGAGAATGAGATAGGCCCAAGAAAGGGGGAACAGAGTAATAAATGGGACTTTGTCCCATGACTCCAACCTGTAGAGGTCAGCGCCTTCCTTTGAACACCATGAGGTTCTCCACTGATCTTCAGCCCCACTCCCAGGGTCCTATCACTGTGGGGTCCCTCTCTCAGGGTCTGCCTTCCCTCAACAGTCTCCTACAAAATAGAGCTGGATTCTGGAATTCTGGTAATCCCTTTTCCAGTCAGGTTGACTTTTCTGCTCCCCTCTTCTGCCTCCCTCTCAGACTGTTCTATGTGTTGCTGGCCCCACCATTGATCCTCCTTGCCCTGACACACTGGGGCAAATGAGTTTTGGCCTAGGATTTCTTGTTTCAACTCTGAGAAGTTACACAGTCACAGAAGCCAAGGAGTCATAGAATTTCAGGGGAAAGTAGGTTGTTGAGAGTGTTACATGCAGCAGAGTGGTTGGAAAGGGTAGAAGGGGGCAGGCAGGCAGAGACAAATCTGCTCTAGTTGACCTAAAATGGTTGAACATAGGATGAAAGCCTGACAGCAAGAGGTCAAAAAAGAAGTAGCAGGTATTGACTAATCCTCCTTTCAAATGATGTTTGAGCACAAAATGTCATGCCAAGACTTGCGTGGTGATGGGCCAGGGGGGAGAAGAGGGACAGGGACTGGAGTTTGACCCCAAAGGAGGGGCATCTGGCAAGCCATTCTGAATTAGGCAGGTCAGGAAGCAAATTCAAAGAAATCACCAGACTGGAAGAAGCAGTCAAGTAGAGCTAAGCATGGATAAAGAACTCAGGCGACTAAACCAATAAAAACAAAAGGTCACCTCCCCAAGGCAGAAGGTCGAGGCTGCAAGAGGGGGAGGGCCCCAGCAAGCCTGGAGCTTGAGATGGTGTGAGGTAAAGCCCTCCTGAATCTGCTCCTTACATACTCAGAACTGAGCCCCTCCTACATCTGGAAGGCACTCAGCTGATGTTGAGAGTAAATGAGTGAATGCATGAATGATTTTCTGCCCAGAGCCAGAATAAGTCTCTGAATGTAAGCAGGTCTGAGTCCCCAAGTTGTGGCAAATACATAACAAGTCAGGAGCAGCTAGGTAATGCAGTAGATAGTGTACAGGGTTCGGAACCAGGAAGGCTCAACTTCCCGCATTTAAATCTGGCCTCAGACGCTAACTTAACTGTGTGACTTTAGGCAAGTTACTTAACCTCTTTTTTTTTCCTTTGTCAAGAAAATCTCAAATGGAGTCATGAAGAGTCAAGGCCCAACAAATAGCAGCTAGGAAAAGGTCACAAAGGATGGTAGCCTGGCCGGAAGGACCTACAACGTCAGGTGAATGATTTTCAAGATTGTGAAGAATTGGATAGAAAGGAAGGAGCCGGTGGAAGAGAAGTCAGTGATGTTATGGAGAGAGGGAATGAATGAGATATTAGGAAGGGCTGAGGTCCACGTGCTGAGGATCTGATTTTGAAAGAAGATAGTTAAAAGGAGGAAATGCCTATCCAAGGGTAGGGAAAAACCCACAGAGAATGGAAGAGGTTCTGCAGGAATAGAGAGAAAGGCACATGGAGTTCCAGTTTCCAAAAAATGGGAAGAGAATGGCACCTGCAAAATATAGGCCACTTTACCTTTGATTTCAGGCAAAACTATAGATGGTATTTTATGAAAAGAATAGTGAGTGAAAATAGAGAGGCGGTCACAAAGACTCAGAGGTGGCTTTATCAAGCAGGAACTGTACCAGATTACCGTCATTTCCTTTTTTGACAGGGTCCTTGGGCTGCAAGATTAGAGGAATGAAAGCTGTAGGTACCGTTTAATTGGATTTTAGCAAACCACTTGACAACATCTTCCATGTTACTGTGGGTAAAATGGAGCAATAAGGGATTAATCAGGGGTGGGGAACCTGTAGCCTTGGGGTCATATGTGGCCTTCTAGGTCCTCAAGTGCAGCCTTTTCATGGAATTCAAACTTCACAGAAAAAAAATACCCTTAATAAAAGGATTTGTTCTGGAAAACTTGGATTCAGTCAAAAGGTCACACCAGAGGACTTAGAAGGCCACATGTGACCTCAGGTTTCCCAACCCTGGGTTAGATGATGGTACAGTCAAGTAGATTCTTAGAAGAAGGTCTCTAGTGGAGGTTCATGAAGATTTGTTCTTGATTCTATGAGATTTCACTTTTTTTTCAATGACTTAGATAAAAATATAGATGGCATGCTTATCAAATTTGCAAGTGACACGAAGCTGGGAGAGAAAGTTAACACATTGGATAACAGGATCCAAAAACATCTCAAGGAGCTAGAACATGGGACCAAATTTAACAAGATAAAACTTAATAGGGATAATTGAGAAGTCTTGCACATGGATTCCCCCACACCTTCCTCACCTCCCTTCTCTTCCAACATCGCTTCCCTCAAGCTCAAGCATCCCTTCCTTCTACACAAAGTCTTTTCTAATGTCCCTAGCTGCTAGTGTTTCCTCCCCCCAAAATTGCACAGACTCATAAATGTGTGTGTTGTTTCTCTCAACAGAACAAAAGCTTCTTGAGAGCAGGAATTGTTTCATTTTTGGCTTTGTGCCCCAACACAGCACCTGATACAGAGTAGTTGATGATAAAGTCTTGCTGATTGAATGATTGATTCAAAAAATCAATGTTATAACTGAGAAGGTATGATTACATAGCCGTAGACCTAAGAAAGAACTGGAGGTTTTAATCATAATCACTGGTGTTTAAGGTCTGCAAAACATTATAATCAAGGGTGGGGAACCTGCGACCTTGAGGCCACATGTGACCTTCTAGGTCCTTGGGTTTTACAGAACAAATCCTTTTATTAAAGGGATTTGTTCTGTGAAATTTAGATTCAGTCAAAGGGCCACACTTGAGGACTTGGAGGGCCATATGGGAGGCCACAGGTTCTCTACTCCTGAATATATCATCTCAGTTGATTCTCTCCACCATTGGTGAGGTAGAGCATTTTTATTCCCATTTTATAGATGAGGACAACTGAGGGTCAGAGAAATTAAGTTGACTTGCCCAGGGTCACATAGCCAGTCAGTTTCAAGGTAAGATTTAAACCTAGGCCCTCCTGCTGCCAAGTCCAGAACTCTACCTACTGCACCACATTGCATTTAGTATAAATTAGTGGTAAAATGGGGGTGGGAGTGGGAGGAAGGCTAATATAATCTTGGGCCACATTAAGAGAGGCCCAGCTTCCAATAGATGCTAGCCATGCTGTATACTGACCTGGTCGGACATCTGAAGTCTTGGGTTCATTTCTGGTGATCCACATTTTAAGAAAGATACAGATAAGCTTGAATGCATCCTGGGGAGGTTAACCAGGATAATGAAGGCAGGGGTGTGCTCAAACAACTCTTAGGGGTTCTAAGAACCAATTGTTAAATTTTCAGTGTGAGCATTTACGCCTGAGAAATCAGCAAATGGTGTAAATCAGGGTTTGATTTAATGCTTTGTTGTCTGTCTAGACTTAAGAAAGTAATGAAGAAAATGTTTAAAAGGCAGATTAAACTTAAAGGTGTATAGTATATACATATTTTTTTTTTATTGGGTGGTAGAGTCAGTTGTTAAATATTTACCCACCCACAACAGGAAGCCATTCAAATTCATGGCATATAAATGGAACGGGGATGTTTAGTCTGGATAACTCAACATACTTATACTGTACTTCATTATTGTTCCCCTAAATCCACCCCTCTTCCTAGCTTACATTTACAGGTTCCCAACCTTGGAAATATCCTTGACCTCCTGATCTTCATCACCCACCTCCCAATCCCCTACCCCACCCCCCCATATCTAATCGATTTCCAAGTCTTATGAAATTAGCCTGTAGATACAGGGGTGGGGAACCTTCAGACTCAAGGCCACATGTGGCCCTCTAGGTCCTCGAGTTCAGACCTTTGACTGAATTCAAACTTCACAGAACAAATCCTTTTATTAAAGGGTTCTAGGCTAGAACATCTCTCACATTTGACCTCTTCTCTCTACTCATAATAACCACTTCCCTAGTTTAAATAGTCATTAGCTCTAGACTTAACTAGCCTCCTTATTGTTCTCTATGCTTTGTTAAGGTGTTTTTTGTTCTCTCTAACCCATCCTCCCCATAGCTACCAAACTAATAACCCTAAAATAAAAGTATGTCCCCTGCTCATGAACCTTCAGTAGCTGCCTGTTTCCTCTAAGGTAAAATACAAATCACTTTGGTATTTAAAACCTTTCACAATCTTACTACTCCCTTTCAGGTACTCTTAAGTTAGTCAAATAAGTCTTCTTGCTGTGTTCCTTACAGGAACAGTGGGCTCCAGCAGAGGCCCCAGGCAGGAAGGAAGTCTCCAGTTCATACCTTTGCACAGACTGACACCCATCCATACCTGCAATGTTATCCCTCTTCATCTCCCTCTCTTGAGAATCTCTAGCTCCCTTCAAGGTTCAGCTTAGATGTTACTTCCTACATGAAGTCTTTCTCAGTCCCTCCCCAGGGCCCTATTACCACCTATCCCTTGTGAAACTCCAGTCCTGGATCGCTCTCACCATCTGCCTCCTTCACTCCTATCCATGTGCTGCTGAATAGAGCCCAAGAAAGTCACACAACCTAGCTGGCAGAACATGCTAAAAATACATGTTATCTAGCCCCACTGGATCTTCACTGCAGCAAGACAATCCTTTTATTCTCCCCTAATCGATCCCCTATCCCACTCTCCACCAAAGCTAGGTCCAATCTTCTCTTCTCTCCTCAAGCTTCTCATATTTCCTTCTCCTTGTCTTCTCAACTGAGGATTTTACCTCTTAAAATATCAAAGTCATTTGCCATGAGCTTCCCTTCTTACCCCTTCTCATCACCTCAAAACGCCTTGATATCATCTCTCACCCTCTGTGCCGTCTGATAACAAGGCAGGCTTTATTAAGGCCACTGAACTTGGTGGTGTTGCGGGTAGAGTCTGTATCTGGGGACAGGAACACCAGAGTCAGTAATCCTGACTCTTCCTAGCTGTGTGATCCTGGGCCAGACACTTGACCTCTGCTTGCCTCAGTTTCCTCACCTGTAAAATGGGGATAATAACAGTACTTACCTCCCAGAGTTATTGTGAGGATCAAATGAGATGCCACATGTAAAGTGCTTTGAAAACATTACAAATGTTATACATGACCCCTTTCCTGAGGCCCCCCAATTGCTCATGCCCTTTCCCCCAAACACCTTTGTGCTTGCTTTATGTGTGTTCTGTGTCCTTATTGTAAGTTCCTTGAGAAGGAAGGATTGCTTCATTCTTTGTATTTGTACCCCCAGCACCACTTCTGGCGCACAATAGGCACTTAATAAATACTAGTTAATAATAATAGCTTGACAGTTGGGGAATGGCTGAACAAATTGTGGTATATGAATGTAATGGAACACTATTGTACTATGAGAAATGATGAACAGGAAGACTTCAGAGAGACCTGGAAAGACTTATATGAACTGATGCTGAGCGAAATGAACAGAACTAGGAGAACTTTGTACACAGCAACAACCACAGTGTGCAAGGAATTTTTCTGGTAGACTTACTACTTCATTGAAATGCATGGACTTAAAAAATTTCCAGTGGACTATTGAGGCAAAATGCCTTCCACATCCAGAGAAAGAACTGTAGAACTGGATCACAGATGGAAGCAGACCACTTTCTTTTGTATTATGTTTTTTTTTGTTGTATGGTTTCTCCCATTCATTCTAATTCTTCTACGCAACATGCATTTAATAGGAATGTATGTGTAGAACCTATATAAGATTGTGCACCCATTTCAGGGAAGGAGTGGGGAGGGAGGGGGACTGAGGGCAAGAGAGTGGGAAAAAATCTAAGATATATGGAAGTGATTGTGGAACATTGAAAACAAAATAATTCAATTAAAAAATTCTTTCTACTTAAAACTGATAATAATAATAGCTTGATTTATAGAGAACTTTGAGGTCTGAAAAGAGGAGACAAAAAAGGAAGACAACCTATGTTGTCTGATTTGATCCTCACAGTGTGGTAGGTGCTATTATTATCCCCATTATACAGATGAGGAAACTGAGGCAGAGAGAAATGAAGCAACTCACTCAGGGTCACGTCTTCCCAACTCTAAGTCCAACACTCTCTCCACTTTGCCCTTTAGTTGTCTTCTTAATTAATTGTTGATAGTTTCTCCTCCACCCTCCTCACCAACGTGAAGATGAGGGGTGACTTATGAACTTCTGGGGTGCTTTAGTCTGGGGGAGAGCTATGACCCACAACAACTTAAACAATATAAATATATTTTGTGATGTTCATGGGTAAGGAAGAGTCACCAGGGTAGATATCACAGGGAGAGATACAGGAAATGCACCAGGATCCAGCTGATCCAATTGGGAATCAACTGGGTTAATCCCTAGGTACCCCAAAGCAAGCTGAGAGGAGCCAAAGCCCTTTTCACATGTCTTGGATAGTATTGAGTCACCACATCTCAGGGGCCCAGGAAGACAGGTTATTTTGGAGGGTTATTTAAGAACATTACCGATGACCACGGGGCATCAAGTTACACTGAATGATGGACCTCGGGAAAATAAGTACAATTCAGGAAACAGTAGAGACAGTCACATGTTGTGCAGATCATTTTGTGGACAGTAGGCACATGCTTGTATTATATTTGTGATATTTAAAAAGTTTGGGAGACATAGTTTCTGGGCAATCATTTTATTAATAATGATAGTATGTTACCAATAAAATGGGTCAGTGATATTCTTATATGCCAAAGACAGTCATGGTGGTCTAAGCCCTTGGAAGAGTGGGTGTTCCTGAGACTGGTAATCACTCTCATTGGTCAACAATTAATGAGAAGAATGAATATTACAATGAGAGGTGGAGCTATTCTAATGAGGGGCTGGGGGATATGACTTTGATTTACTTCTAAATTGTCCAGTCTTGACCAGTCTAATCAAAGAATTTATCCCGCTCAAACCTGAGTAGAGAAGCAATGGGCTTCCCCACCTGGGTAGGGTATGAACAAGGTGGAGGACAAAGTCAATTCATTGTCATTAGCAACAATGTCCTTTAGAGACTAAACAACCTTCTGAAAAAACCCTGGTCCTAATTTAATAATTGATTATTAATATGAGAGAGACATTCTTTCATATCTTACATATATATATATACTGTCAGTCAATAAACATTAAGCACCTACTATGTGCCAGGCACCATGCTAAGCACTAGGGATACAAAGGCAAAAGACAGCCCCTGCCCTCAAGGAGCTTCTGTTCTAATGGGAAAGATCGCAAAGAAAAGGAAGCTGAAGAGGTATGGATGGGGGCGGGTCAGGGTGGGAAAGAGGCATAGCAAGGAGGCATGAATGACATGTCTGGCACATAGTAGGCACATTTTACTAAGTGCTTGTTAACAATAATAGTTGGTGTTTATATAGTACTTAAGGGTTTGCAAAGGTAAAAATGTGTGTTATCTCAGGTTCTAAAATCTCCAAAGGGGTGTAAGGGAAAGGGAAACAGATGACTGGCCTGGGCACCCTACAGTAAGAGGAAGGAGCTCGAAGGACTGAAGGTACCAATGAGGTAGGAAGTGGAGTTTGGGGTTGAAGTGGTTTTCCAGGCTGAAGAGGTCCCTGACATGTATGGAGAACCCCAGAAGAGCCCAGCCTGGTGAGAAATTGTCACAAGATGACAGATTTAAAGCTTTGGAGGTCACTGGATTCCCCTCCAGGTTCTCCCTCTGCCAAGTCCAGCACTTTTTCCATTTCCTTTATTACATGCTGCTTCTGGATTGAATTGGACTGGATCTGGGGAATTCAGCAGTAGCACTGTCAGTGATCCCAAGCTGTTCCCAAAACCTGTCTTCCAGACATCCATATTCTTCCAGCCATGCTATGTGACTGTGAATCATGAAACACCATGCTCACAGACACTTCAAAATAGCAGATGACCTAAAGAAACGGAAAAGCACAGAGTGTGGGTATAAGTGGGCTGCGCCATATTGCCAAAAATGGCTTGCCCTTGATGAAGTCTTTTATGTCACTTCTCAAGGGCACCCATGACACAGAAAAAGAGATGTGCCTGTCACTCATTTAGAGCAAGGGAAAACAGATGGACAATCAGAGTACTGCATTCATTTCCATAAAGTATTCAAGGAACCAGAAGAAGGTCTCCAGTGGGTAACTCTTCAATGGAGGAATTCATGGAAGACCCAGACAAGAGTTACATGGGATGAGGAAGAAGGAAGGTGTTGCTATCCCCACTATGTCAAGAGGGATCTTCCCCACTCCCCACCCCCTGCTCTTGGAATCCCTTGTTTCTTTTGAGACTAAGCTCAGGCCCATCTACTACAAAGAAGTCTTTCTGGATTCCCCCTCCAAACACCCCACACACACCCAGCTTCTAGAGTCCATCCTCCCTAAATGAACTTATGTTTACTTTGTACATATTCTCTACTTGTTTGTTGCTGCATGTTTTCTTCTCTCCCCATCACCAATCCCCATAAAATGTAAGATTCTTGAGGGCAGGACCCCTTGAATCTGTCTTCTCTTGTCTTCAGCTCCTTGTGCAGTGCCAGGAACATACTAAACACTTAATAAGGGATTATTGATTGACTTACAGTACTGGTATCCACATCACTTCAAACATCTTGAAACATCAAAATTATACAGTATAGGTACAAAATTTAGACTAGGTAAATAAGGCACACATAACTGGAGAATATGCCCCACACCTCTTACATGTAACAGATGTTCAATAAATATTTGTTGTAATGAATAATTGAATCTAACATTTCTTTCAAAGTTCAAGCCTTAGTTTATCTCTTAGTCCACAGTGAACTTTCCTGTCCCTTAAATTTCAGAACTAAACACTTAGTAGAGTGTTGTATATATGTATATATGAAGGGTTGCTAAGTGGTACAGTGAATAGAACCTGGGGCCTCGAGGCCACTTGTGGCCTTCTAGGTCCTTGACTACAGCCTTTTTACTGAGTCCCAGTTTTACAGATTCAGAACAAAGGGCCACACTTGAGGATTTAGAAGTCACAGGTCTGGAGTCAGGAAGACCTACCTGAGCTCTAAATCTCCCCTTAGATACTTAACTAGCTCTGCAACCCTAGGCAAGTTGCTAATTTCTGTCTGCTTCAGTTTTCCTCACCTGCAAAATGGGGATAATAACAGCATCTACCTCCCAGGATTGTTATGAGGATCAATAAAATGAAAATTGTAATGCATCTGGTACATAGTAAGAAACATATAAATATTAACTATTATTATTAGCTATATCTTGAAGTTGATTATTTACTGTCTCGGGTGTAATCCGGTTTTGAGCATTTATGTCTCATCTCTATATTCTGAATTCCTTAAAGATGGAGACCAAATCTCAGAGTCACATAATATTAGTGGCAGAAGGAGGTTTAGAGATCCTCCAGTTCAAGTGATGAAGGGTGGAGTGACTCCCCAAAATACTTGAGAACAAAGTGTTGTCCTTGGAGCTGGGAGACGTAGGAAGAAGGCAGAGCATCCTAATGATGTGCCTTGTGGGCTCACTTGAGAAAAATGAAAAAAAAGCACAATCCTACAGAGGAATGCTGAGAAAGACCTATTCGCAGAGGTAGGTACATCCCTGTAAAGTACAGGTATGTCACTTACCAGTGTTACCAGTGAAGACTGGACATTGCCTTCACTCAGGCTTACTCTGATGGGTCATCACACATGGAGATGCCCCTGTATTCTCCAGCTCTGGTGGGTCTTACAAAGCTAGAAAAGCTTTGAGAGCATGGCTTCCAGTATCTGACTATGGTCCAAGCACCAACCCACCTGTGTTCATCACCAAATAATAAGGGTGTTTTGTTTTGTTTTGTTTTTAGCCACAACAGTTCATTAAAGCAACTAGAAATGCGTGGAAGGGCTGTGATCTGTGGTATGAAGGGTATGCTGAAGAATTATACTGAAGACTGTAGTTGCTTGAATTTTTCTGTTTTCTTTTAAAAGACTTAATGATATTTCTTTTGCTTGTCTTTTTTTAAAAAAAGTTTTTAATCCCCATCACTTCCCCCCATATTGGGGGCAGCTAGGTGCCGCAGTGCATAGAGTGCTGAGCCTGGAGTCAGGAAGACTAACCTTTCTGAGTTCAAATCTGACCTCAGATAATTATTAGCTGTGTGACCCTGGACAAGTCACTGTTTGCCTCCATTTCCTCATCTGTAAAATGAACTGAAGAAGGAAATGGCAAACCACTGCAGTATCTTCACCAAGAAAACTCCAAATGGGGTCACAGAGAGGCCAACATGAATGAAAGGACTGAACAACACTTCCCAATGACTCTTTATCTTAGGGGTAAGGAATTTGTGGCCTCAAGGTCCTCTAGGTCCTCAAGTGCGGCCCTTTGACTAAATCCAAACTTCCCCAAACAAATTCCCTTAATAAAAGGATTTGTTCTGTAAAACTTGGACTCAATTGAAAGACTACACCTGAGGACCTAGAAGGCCACATGTGGCCTTGAAGCCCCAGGTTCACCACCCCTGCTCTACCCCACCATACGACCCTTCTTTGTAACAAAATAAGTTCAGACAAGCAAAACATATCAACACGTTGACCCCCTCTGAAAACATATGCCTCATTACATACCAATGGTCCACTACTTTCCTGTGGAGAACTATGTAAGGGAGAGGAGGAAGGGAGTTGACCCTGGCTGGATCTTAAAATTCATTACCAGAAATCATCGGTTCCTTTATCTTAGGGCTCAGAGAACAAAGCAATAACATGTTAATACCAGAGTAGTCTCTATCCTCCTACACCTACTCTATTAATATACATAGTTATTAACGTGTCAGATTCCTACATTTTGTCCTGTCTATCCAGTTTTCCTTCTAACAGGAGGAATTCCCTTTAATAAAGTCAGATTATCTCATCCTGTCACAAACTGGAAATCTACACTGGACATTCTTAAAGTTTGTCACAGATACCTTCACCCTCACAACAGCCAGCAGACCTGACCCGTGAGAGGTGTGACGGGGCAGAAACCACTGTTAGTGAATCCCTAGGTCTCACTTGCACTAAGCTCCTCCTCCATGCTACCAATGCCAACTCCTTGGGCATGCTGGGATAACCACCCATCCTGGCCTCCGTTCTAGGTCCAAAGTCTACCTTAAGCCTAGAAACTGAGAACAAGTGGAAGCTTCACAACACCGCGCTCCATTGCCCCTCTCAGGTACTGAGGTCCACCATCCTTGACACTAGGAATGGAGTCCAAGCTGGGGCAAGAACCAAGTATCAAGTTGGGGGTGAGGGTTGGGGAGGGAGGTTGATGACTCCCATGTGGAAGCTGAGGGCTATACAGGTAAGTGCAACAAGAATGATGGTTTGGGTGGGCTGAGCAGGGTAAAGGATAGAACAGGAATTTGAGAAAGGGCAGGAAAGTGCAGATAACTGCAGACCATGGGAAGTAGAATATCTGAGAAACCAAGGACCCCTGGCAACTGACATATAAGGGGGGCAAAGCTACAGAAGGCTAAGGCCAGAGACAACAACTTGAGTATTAGTGCTGTAGGAGGGAAGAACTGGGAAGGCTCAAAGGTTGACAAGGACAAAATGCCCACCCTTTCTCATTCTTAGGGGATTGGGGCCCATCTGAAGTCCTAAGATCAATGGCAAGCAGAGAGGATGAACTACGGAGCTGCGCTGTATGCGGGGACAGGGCCACTGGCTACCACTTCCATGCCCTGACCTGTGAGGGCTGCAAAGGGTTCTTCAGGTGAGGATACCCACAGGAATGAGCCTTCATGCAGTTGATCACTCTGCCCCTACGCCCCAAGAGAACATAGGTTTGATCATATCATATGGGGTCATGGGGTTCCATTTTCATGTTCTGCAGCCCATGACCCCAAAGCCAGCCCTCACAGTCCTGCCAACCTCAACATTATATAAACAAGTAGAAGGCAAAGATAGAACCCTGAACTTTTGTCTCAGATTTACTGCCAACTTATCTACTCCTAGCAGTAAACATTTACCATGTGCCAAACAACACTATATTACTACACTTGATATGAAAAAGACTAAAGTCGTTAATTGTATAGAGTATCATGACTTGATTACATAGAGTCGTATAGAAAACCTTTAGAGAAATTGGGATCAAGGTCCCTAGGTCCCTAAACCTCTCTCAAGTGGGCTTGGAGGTAATTTATTCCTAATTGGCTCTGACAATAAGCCACTTTCTGCAAAGCACCAAATGACCTGAGATTTTGCTTTCCTGACTTGGTCTCCTTATGTGCTTCAGATTTGCCCATGCCATCCACTCCACACACTTTCTCCTAAAGACATTCCTCAGACCAGGCCACACAAACTTTAATTCTTCTTTGGACCTTTCCTACATCTTATTAGTCCTGAGCCTCCTCTCTGTGTCTCCCAGGCGGACTGTCAAGAAGGGCATGGGACTCACCTGTCCTTTTGAACAATGCTGTGAGGTCAGCAAAAACCAGCGGCGCCATTGCCCGGCGTGTAGGCTACAGAAATGCTTTGATGCAGGAATGAGGAAGGACAGTGAGTCAGTCCCAACCTATCCCCTGCAAAGGGTGGTATAGTGGGGAGAACACTGAACTTGCTAGGCTTGGGTTCAAATTCTGCCACTACTCCATACTGGTCATGTAACTCCAAGGGCCATCTTACTTTCCCCAACCCAACCTTCATTTCCTTTCTCTAAGTATTAAGACCCTGAGGCCATGAATTGTCCTTTTCCCTTGCACCTCCATACCTGTGGGTCCCACCTTGTCACATCACCTTTACATCCATAGAACAGACTTTCTCCTTTTACCAGAGCTTGTGTGAGAGGCCTTGGCATCACAGAACTTCCCAACACTCTCCCACTCTGAGCTGTTCCCTAGTGCAGCAACTTACACATTCTGTGAAAATAGGCTAGAGACCCCTGCAAGCTGTTCTTACCCTATGGAACCTTGAAAACCTTTGGGGCTCCTGAAACCATTGAGGAAAACCTTGGGCACCTTTCTAGCCTTGGCAGAGCTCAGTTTGGGGCCTGGAGGAGCTCCTGAGGCCAGGCCTGATATAGTCAGACTCCACCTCTCTCAGCATCTCTTCTGTCTCTTCTGGAGCACAGTGATCCTGTCAGCAGAAGTCCTGGCACAGAGGCGGGCAAAACAGGCCCAAAAGAGGGCAGAACAGGAACCTGTGCAGCTGAGTCAGAAGCAGGAGTCATTAGTCCAGGTGTTACTGGGGGCTCATGCCCGCCATGTGGGCACCATATTATTTGACCAGTTTGTGCAATTCCGGGTGAGTACCTGCTGGGGTCAAGATTCGAAGAACTCCAGAAGAGAAGGAGGGAGAGAGACTAGAGCCAAAACACTAGGGAAGGCTGACCCATGGAAGAGGCTTGAAGGGGTGCCAACTCCGAGAGACATAACTACTTAATGGTTGAAGAATGACCATTAGCCCCTTTAGCCGAGGCCCCCTCCCTGGGAGAGGTGAAAGCATCAAGAAGATGCTTGAGTCAAGGCCTCTGACTGTCCATTCTTCTAGCCCCCAGCCCATCTGTTCATCCACAACCAGCCTGCAGCCTCCCTGTCACCTGTCCTGCCATTGCTCATACACCTAGCAGACATCAGCACCTTCATGGTACAGCAAGTGATCAAGTTCACCAAGGATCTGCCCCATTTTCGGTCAGTGAGCCCTACTACCTCTGAGTAGTCTGGGAAAGGACCCTTTCCTACATCCTCTAATGTCTCCATGGCAAATGCTCCTGCTCCCAGCCTTGTTGTGCCGCATCTTCACTAGGGCCTTTGACTACTTTGCTTTTTAATAGTCTCAGCAATCCAGCTCAGCTCCTCCATTGTTCTCCTACCCTGCAGGTCTCTGCCTATGGAAGATCAGATATCCTTACTGAAGGGTGCAGCCCTGGAAATCTGTCATATCGAGCTCAACACCACTTTCTGCCCCCACAGCCAAACTTTCCTGTGTGGACCTCTCCGCTATACCTACCAGGATGCGGCTCATGGTGAGGGGGCACAGCTCCCATGCACTCCCCCGATAGAAGGTGGCAGGGAGGGCTTGGGAAGCAGCTCAGCCAGCTGTGGTCTTGCCCTTGAACCCACTGTGTCCTTCAGTGGGGTTCCAGGAGCAGTTTCTGGATTTGATGTTTCGTTTCCACGGGACACTGAGACGACTACAACTGCAGGAGCCTGAGTATGCGCTCATGGCAGCCTTGGCCCTCTTCTCTCCAGGTGAGAAACCTCCAAGTCCCCAAAGCTCGCCTGCAATTTCAGCCCTTTGGGGTTCCATCAATGTCCACCTCCCACCCCTCAGGTAGACCTGAGACAACTCTGCCATCTCCATTTCTCTGTTCTGTCCCTCCCAGACCGACCTGGTGTGACCCAACGGGAGCAGATTGACCAGCTACAGGAGGAGATGGCACTGACACTTCAGAGCTATATCAGAGGCCAGCAAGCTCAACCCAAACGCCGGTAGGAACAAGCTCCTAACTACATTGTCTGAGCAAGGGAGCTTCCCTCCTGTTTTTACTGAGAAAATAGAGGCCACCCATTCTGAACTTCCTCTCCTGTTCTACTCTCATACCACCTTATATCATGTCCCAGCCACTCCTTTGCCCCAGTCTCTGAAGAAGAGATGGTCCTTCTTTATGCCAAGGCTTACCCTTCTACTTATGCTGTTGATCCCATCCTTGTTTCCACCAAATCCCTTTTTTTCTCTCATCTTCAACCTCTCCTTGACCACCAGCTCCTTCTTTTTTTGGAACAAGCTTTAAAAAGCTTCAGCTGACCCTGCCATCAACTCACACTATCCAGAATCACAAATTTGGAGAGTTGGGAGGGATCTCAGGGGCTGTCTAGTTTATCCTCCTAGAGCTCTTCTCCCTTTCCCAACTAAACTTCAAGAAAAAAGTCATCTACACTCTCCATCCTCACTTAACATTCACTTTTCAACCCCTAGCAGTTTGGCTCCTCATCCCCACCAATCATCTAAAAGTACTTTGCACAAAATTAATAAGGATGCCAATTACCAAATCCAGTGGCCTTTTCTCAAGTCTCACTTTGATCCCTGCAACCTTGAATACAGTCAACCATCCCCTCCCTTGAATGATTCTCTCCTCTTTTGGCTTACAATTACATGAAGTTTTCTTCTATTTCTTCTTTTGACCATTTCTCAGTTTATTATCCATTTCTTGCCTCTTTAGCACCATTTTCTTGTGATATCAGCTCCCATGGGTTCAATGATCACTTTTGCACAGCAATTCTAAATCTATTTGTTTAGTTCTAACCTCTCTCTGGAACTCTAGGTCTACATTGCCACATGTCTGCTAGATATCTCCACCTGGATGTCCCATTAGTATCTCACTCAAAATGGTCCAGAGTTCTTTTTCCCCTCAACCCATCCCCCCTTCAAACTTCTTTATTACTGTTGAGAGCACTGCCATTTTCCCAGTCATCTTGGTTTGCAACCTTGGAATTCTCATGACTCTTCCATCTCCCATATGAAATTGGTGGCCAAGTCTTGTCGATCTCATCCTCACTGTATCTCTGGCATCCACTCATTCTTTATATTTGTGTCTCTAGCCACTACCACAGAGCCTGACACATAGTAGGCACTTGCTTAATTGACTGGCCGACATTGCCCTCCCACTCTCCACCTCCAATTCAGATCCTCATCACCTCTAACTCCGACTCTGGCAGTAGAATCCTAATTGGTTTCCCTGTTTCTAATCTCTCTCCACCTTTCTCCTTCCCATCTTTCAGAGCTACCAAATCATCACTCTACAGGTCTGACCGTTTCTCTGCTAAAAAATTCTTCAGCAACATCAACATCCTGTTACTTGTAGAATAAATCACAAACTCCTCAGTCTCGAATTGAAGGACCTTAGTTTACCCCCAACCCCCAGCCTTTCTCTCCAGACATATTTCATGTTACTAATATTTTAGTTTCTCCATCCCCAGGCCTTTGCACAGAACATCCCTTCAAGCCTGAAGTGCGTTCTCTTCTTACTCCCCTTAGAATCTCTACCCTCAAGAGGAATGTGGGGTAACAGAGAACAGTGATTGGGTTTGGAGTCAGTAAAGTCCAAGTTCAAATCCTGCCTTGAACCCTTTCCTGTTACCCCAGGGGAGTACCTCCCTTTCTGAATGTTTTCCATCTGAAAAAGAGGGGTTCACATCTGTCTAGTACTTTGCTCCCAGGACTGTTCTGAGCATTAAATGAAAGGCTACAAGCTCTAGGGGAATGTTATTCTTTCAAACCTTAGCTTTGGGACATCTCCTGTGCCTGACATTTCTTGAATCCCCTTTGTGACTGCTGTCTCCTCTCCTGGAATTACTTGGCATTTACTTGTCTAAGTATTTGCTTTATCTCCACAATAAAATGTAAACTTTTTGAGGCTTGGAACTGTTTCTGTAGAAAAACATCTCAAGGCCAAGCATTGCACCTTCCATATGGTAGGAGCCTAATGTTTGTTAACTTGAACTGAGACAATGTTCAGGCTCAGGCTGAATGCCTTTCAATATCCCTTTCCTTTTGTGGATTAGGTTCTCAGGAGGTCATCTGGACAAAAATGGTCCTTATACCTCACATGTCTCATAGCTAAATCCCTCCTGCTGCAATTTAATTCTATTTTTTTCCTACTTCTTTATTCATTAGTGATAGAAAATAGCTGAACCCTGTGTTCTATATTATGGTTCTTCCAAGGCTTAAAATAACCAACCCTGCCATTCAACAGTCCCAATCTTTGTTTCTCTAAAGAAATCTAACCCCTTTCACTTTTCCTCCTTATATTCTCTTTTTTTTCCAGTCCTCCCCTACTCTATTCATTAACTTCCCCTGATCCTCATTTCCCTTTGAATTTGAGGATGAAAACTGGCCCCATGACCCATACCTGGCCAAGAGTCGGTCATTCTTAATTTATCCCTCCCCAATCTTAGGGGATTCCCCCCTTGCTCTTCCTGTTCTCTGTAGAACCACCTTAAGCAAAGGTCAGAACTGACCATGACTTGCTTTACTTCTCCTACCAAACAGCTTGAACTCTTAGAACCTATTTTCAACCCAGTCTCAAATAATTGCACTAAAGGCCTAGCCTCTTTAAAAAGATTTGCCATTATTTTAACAGCCCTGCCCCTTCTCCCACCTCCAGCCTTCACACGATGCAGGGTTTAGATACACCCTGCTCCTGTCAACAGCACACACTATGTGTATGTAGACCAAGGGAAGGAGTTGGACCCTGACAGGCCGCTAAGCCATTGCATTTTGGGCCCACTGGTTGCTTATAGGCCTGGGATTCATTTTCACAGCTGCTCGGTGGAGATGACTTGGCTAGGGGTGGAGGGGCCCCAGGGCCAAACCTTCAACCATATGAGACTTTGGCCTACTTTTCTTTGCTTTTTCTTTCCCAGGGAGGATGAGGGGGCCCCTAGAAGTTCAGAGGAGGTGACCCAGTCAGTGATTTTCAACCCTGCAGGTTCTTGTATGCAAAGATGCTTGGGCTACTGGCAGAACTTCGAAGTCTCAACATGGAGTATGGGCGCCAGCTGCAGCACATTCATGAGCTGTTCGCCATGATGCCTCTGCTACAGGAAATCTATAGCTGAGCCAATGCCTGCCCCCATCCCCCAGCACGTTCTTACCCAACAATCTGTCCCTACCCACCTACCTGGGAGATTCCCCATATCTACTCTAGCTCTCCTAAACCACAGCAGGAGCTAGCCCTGCCCTTCACCTCTGCAGGGTTCCTACACAGCCATGAGAGGGATTTGTGTCCAGATCTGAAGTCAAGACCAGTAGTAAGAAAGAGGTCCAGGGGCCACACACCTCACCCAAGGTGAACAATGAACGACTAAGGCAACACCATGTCTTCATGCTGCTGTTGAGGAAGGGCCATATATTCATTCATTCATTCATTCTCTAGTCTGCACAGGGAAGGGGTCAGAGCTGGTTTCACAACTGAAGCAGTACCCACTGAGTACAGGCTGAAGCAGTCACAGCCCTGTTCCCTACTCCAGCACTAGGCCCAGAGCTGAGGAATGGGAGGGATTTGTACCCACCTAGGGTTCTTAGCTCTGTTGATGGTCAGAGTGGAGAGGGACTGCCTTTAATATACAGAGATGGAAGAAAGCAATCAGACATAATCACAGCCCTCCCCCTCAGTCCAGAGCCTGCCAGACTCAAGGACTTGGAGAGGAAAGCAGTCAGGCTAGAGTTCTGAGGGAAAGACAGGAGAGCCTCCCATCCTGCCCATTTTAATAGCTCCAGTTAGCAGGGGGGCTCTGTCCAGGCCCTCACTTGTCCAATGGAGTCAAACTGAGCAAAGTGATCTCTGCGGAGAGACCCAGACCCTGGTGTTCTCTCTCTCTCTGATGACTTCAAGTGCTCAGGGGAGCCATCTCCAGTTTTCTCATCCCACAGTGATGCTGAAACCACAGTGAAATCTGTTACGCCAGTGATTGAGGAAGGCTCCAAGTGCCAGGGTGACAGGCAGAGGGGGCATCTTCTTCTCTAACACAGCAGCAACACACCAGTTGCTATCCACGAGACCTGGAAAAAGTAACACAAACTATCTGAGGGGGGAGCCAACACTGCTACTTGTGAGGGGGTGGTGGAGGAAGAGCAAAATAGATAAGCATCCTTCAGTCAGTCAATAAATATATATCACATGCCCGCTGTGTGCCAGGCACTGTACTAAATGATGTCCTTCTGGTCATGACTCTGCTCCACCAGGATCCTCTGCCCAACCCCTATATACCCCTCACCTCTGAACACCATGTTGGCCTGGGGCAACGTCAAGTGGTATCCGAAGGAGAAGGTGGTGTCCTGCAACCGAGTATTGGCCTCAAACTCCACTCCAACCTGAACCTAAGCCCGCAAGGGCAGGGATGAAAGGATAAATAGGGTTGATGAGGTCCATCAGGAACATCAAAGGATCAGCTGGGTTCAGAGTGAGAATCAAGCATGACAGGGGCAAGCAGATTCGATGGAAAGAGTCTCTGAGTCTGACTTGGGAGGGGGCCTCACCTGCTCATTTGCCCTGTGGTAATAACTGGCATGGGCTCCACCTGACCCCACATTCAGTGTAGCCACCCAGTGCAGAGCTGTAAGAACCAAAAGGGAGCGATGGTCACTAATGCTCATTAATAGAACACAGGCCACAGACCCCAGAGCAGACCAGCATCATCCCATCCTCCTCCCCATTCTGTCTCATTTCATACCAGAGTACTTCCCAGCCAGTGTCAGGATAGCCCCCTCCTCTCCTGGGCGCCGGTGATATACCAGCTCTCCCCCCAGCACCAGACGTTGAGTAAGGCTCTGCAGGAAGTGAGCGACCATGATCACTGTGTGGGGGGGAGGTGGGAGGTGGGGAAACATGGGGTCAGGGAATAATCAAGGAACCTCCTTTGCCCAGGACCAATACCCCACCAGGACCTTCCCGAACTATACATTCCTCAAAGCAGTATTGTAAGTGTATACACAGTATACACACACACACACATATACACACACAGTAAGAAGTTTCCCCCTTAACTCCACCCTTAAAGCATATAGACAAAAATGGAACAGGAAAGGAAAAGCAATCCACAACACCGGGCAGCTGAGGTGAGAAGGGGAAGGTTTCCATCCAAGTCCCTCCCCAGTTCCCCATCCTGGTCCCTCACCTGATTCCCCAATCAGGTCAGGGTTCCCCAGTGTCAGAGTGGCAGTGCAGTCATCCCCCCGATACTCCCCATCAAACTGCCATGTCAGGAACTTGGCCTGTTGGGTCTAGATGGAAAAGAAGTGAGCCTTGACCTCTCCAACCCCCTGCCAACCCCCCAGTAAATTCACAACCCCTTTCACATTTGCAGATGCTGACAACTTGCCACCCCAAATCACATTCCTCTCCATGTCTTTAGAATGGGGATATCCTTGGTTAGAGGAAGGCAGCATGCTATGGGGGGTCAGTCAATACTGGTGGGTCACCTGGAAGACTGCCTTGGCTCGGAGCCGCTCTGCCACGAGAAGCAACACCTGGGCATTGAGGCTCCCACTGCTGTCCATATCCCCCACAACAGTAGGGAACACCTGTTGAAGAAGATGGGTTGATAAGAGGCACTCAGCAGGTACCAATATCCCACTTCAAAAGTCAATGGCAGGACTTTCACTGTTGTATCCAGCGCCCTCTGGTGGATCCATAGGGATGAGCACAACCCACAAGGAAAAATGGGGCCAGTCTTTTCTGCCTACCCAGACACAGGAAAGTTACAAATGCCTTCCTAGAAATGCCTTGTAAGAAACACATCTGTGAAGACAGGCACAGACATATCTATTAAGACACTGTTGGTGGAACCATGAAATGGTTCAACCGGTCCATTTAGCAACTGGAAATTATGTTTAAAAAAGTGACTTAAAATGCCCACACCCTTTTACAGATCTCAGTGCTAGACTTCTACCTCAAGGAGGTCAAAGACAGAAAGGTCCTATACATTCCAAAATATTCACATTTGTACTTTTTGTGATGACAAGAAACCAAAAACAAAACAGAGCAACAGCTAAACAAGTTACAAAATATGGCTGCAATAAAATATTAATAGGCTACAAGAAATAATGAAGACTTCAGAAAAGCATGGGAAAACTTACATGAATTGTGGCAAGGTGAAGTGAGCAGAACAAGTAAAATAATGTACACAGTAATGACAACAATGTAAACTGACAGAAAAAAAATTGAATCCTATGTATTAGACTATAAGCTCCTTGAGAGCAGGGACTATGTTTTACCTCTTTTTGTAACCACTTAGCACAGTGCTTGGCATTGGTAGGCATTTAAGAAATGTTTTTTGATTGACTGATTGATAATTCAGGTGGAAGGACTTAGTGGGATGGAGAGAGAATGATTACTCCCTAAGAAATGCCCCACAGCCTGCATCACACCTTTACAGATTCAGGTCCTACAAGAAGAAAACCTTTTCAACCTCATCTTTACAGCATTCACTTAGGTTTCTGGTGGAATAAACCAACTTTTGATCCCCTTACCTCAGTAGAGCTGAGCTGCTGGTCACCCACAAAAGCAGCATGGAGGTGATAACCTGACAGGCCCAGGGCACTCATGTGCACAGTGTGGGTTACCTGAGGAAGAAAGGGTTATAGGAGGATAGATTAGCAAGGAGCTCCTCTCTTTCTTGCCACTCGAAGAACTCCTTAACATAACACATATATGAGGGCCACTCTGACTGGCAGTCCTAGTCATGCTCCATCCCCTACTCCCTCCTCACTGGGCTGAGAGGTAAAAGGATACAGGAGGTACAAGTTTTCTTCCTCCCATTTTGAGTCATACAGTCCAGCTAGAGGTTGCAAACAATAGATGGAAGGATGGAGGGGTTCAGCAATAGGTCGGAATAAAGGAGTGGTGGTCTGGGTGGGAGGAATCAGGCCCAGGGGATTTCTACTGGAAAATGAGAGCACCTGGAAATGGCTGCTCAGAACTTTGTTGACAATGAATTTCACTCCTTCCATCTGTACCGGGAACACATCTAAAATACAGGAACAAAAGAAAGGCTCAGTCTAGACAGAGGCCCTCTAATCATAAGGAAACCTCCTCCCCCAAAGAGACTAAGGATTGATTCCTGAAGGAATTACTCACTCCTTAAGCCTTGTAATTCAGATCCTCTCATCTATCCATGACCTACTACCTCTGGGGCTTGTCCCCAAGACCTTGGGAAACTATCTTATCAATTTTACCTCTGTTCACATCTGTCCACTCCTCTGTTCCTCATAGAGGTCTCTCACTATGATTCATCCATACTACCATCATAGCTTCCTAACAGATGTTTCCTACTTCTAGTCTCTTTTCCACTCCAATATATCCTTCATGCCACAACCAGAATATTCTTCCATATGTTCTTCTTCTAAACCCTTTCTATGACACCTTATTGCCTGAATAAAGGACTGAATAAACACCTGTCATTTAAAGCTTTCCACAAACTAGTGCCATTTTGTTTCATGCCAATCCCCTTCATGTAGTCTAGACTCTAACCAAACTGGACTACTCTGTCCCCAGAATACCCCCTAACCTTCCTAACCTCCATGTCTACCATCATGCTGTTCCATATATCTTTATCCTTAAAAGCCGTAACTCAAATTCCACCTCCTACAGGAAGCTTCTCCTTTCCTCCAGCTATCCTTTCCCCTTTAGACCTCATATACATTTTACACCTCTCTAATGTATTTAACAGCTAATACTGCGTATTATATAGTTTTCATACACTTTACATCTCTTCACAAATCGTACAGTCCAGCTACGGGAGACAATTTGCTTTCTCTTACCCAAGAGATTCCATTTCTCTCCTGCTTCCCCATGCCTAGAATACTCTCCCCTCCTCACCTCCAAGACTCAACTCGATTCCCCTCCAGTAGACACTTCCCCTGCCCCCTGCCCCTTCCTTCTAAGAGTACCTTCCATTTACATTGTACGTGTTGTATGCTACATAGTTGTTCGCACGTTGTTGACACAATTACAATGTTAGCTCACTGAAGTCAAGGACTGTGTTTGCCTCTCTTTGAATCCCCAGCACTTCGCCCAGTGCCGCGAACATTGTAAGAGGTGACTTGACAAGTTACCTGGGTAGGCTCCTCATTCCCAAACTAGACAGTCATTACTGGTACCCCTCCCGGTCAAAAAGTGAAAAACAATTCGTGCTCAATCAAAGACGCATGGAGTTCCGAGCCTTGGGTTTTCTGCCAGGATCCCCACCTTTGCAGAGCCGGTGCAACTCATCGAAACTCCCCGGGTTGGGTAGCGGCTCCTCCCGACGGGCGCCTCGGCGGGGCAGAGCTCCCAGAGGAGCCAGGCCCAACATGTTCCCCATCTCAGCCTGGGGGAGGGTGGGGGTGGGGTCCAGGAGAGGGGTCGCTACTGACCTCCCCAGCCCCCGCCGACCCCACCCCCCGCTACCCATCACCCCAACCCAGGGTGCCTCCGCATGCTCGGACCCTGCAGCTGGAACGGAGGAGGGGAGTGGAGGAAGAGAGAAATATCAGTGGGACACACGGGCAACTCACCCCTTCCCTACCCCACCTGTCGCCCCAAAGCCATATCCAGCCCCATCACCGATCCTCCATCATCGCCCCCGCCTGCCGCCCCCCGGAGCCTGCAGCCTTAAAGCCCACTCCTCCATCCTCCTTTGCTCTCTCCACTGCATCCAGACGACACCAAGTGCACTCTAGCTCTGCGGTCCTTACCTGCTCAGGCCACCGCGCCACCCTTCTATCCCCGGCACACCTCGGTCATCTTGATGGGGGCGGCCATCTTGAGTGAGGGCAGAGCCGCGGCTTCACAGCAACCTCCTAGCTCGGTCGCGGGCGCCATCTTGGATCCTGGCAGCAGGGGAAGGGAAAAAACCCACCCCTAGGTACCTGGGCATCAGGTACCGCCCCCTGTCTCTAGCTCACCAATGATGAAGGACATCTCTGTGTTTCAGAGGCCAATGAGAAGAGAGTCGATCGTGGCGTGGAGGGCTGGGGGGCGGGAGATTCCTGTACGGCGAGCTTGACAGGGACCGGGAATTGGCTCATGCTGAAGCCCAGGGGCTTTATTCCTTCAAAGCTGCAGGGAGAATCCCAAGGATGCCAGCCCATTACGCGGAAACTTCAGGAAAGGCCACTGCCTCTCCTTCTACACCACTCCCACAGTGCAGAATGTGCCATGGTTCTTCAGGAATTTGCATGTGTCAGAGGGGCATCATTCCCTCTTTGTTTTTAAAGGAGGGTTGTGATTTTTTGGGTGTATTGAATTCCCGATGTCGAAACACTTTTCTCCTTTGCACACTGGCAACTCCTCTCTAAATTAGAATTGCCCAGAGATTGGGATGATTTGACCGTGGTTGTGTTCCAGGGCAGCACCGGAACCTGCATCTTCCCGACTCCAATGGAACCCTTTATCCAAACCTCATAGATATCACCAATTCAAGACGACTTCTGACTTCACACACTATAGACCTGTAACAAGTATTTATTAAGCGGGTACTATGTGCCAGACATGACAAGCGTTAAGGATACCAAGAAGAGGGAGGGGGCAGAGTGGAGAAACAGGTCTCTGGAGCTTACAGTCTTATGGGGCAGACAGGGAGACAACATGCCAACAATTATGCCGTATATATGTGTGTGTGTATGTATGTGTATATATGTGGATGTGTGTGTATATATGTGTATATAAGCTAACTGGAAATAATAAAGGAAGCACACACATTAAGGGATAGCAGGAAAGGCTTTTTGCAAAAGGTGCCAGTTTAGTTGGGACTTGAAGAAAACCAGGAGATGGAGATAAGGAGGGAGAGAATTCCAAGCATGTGGGACAGTCAGTGAAGATCGGAGAAGCTGGGAGTTGTCTTGTACAAGTGGTAACAGCATCAGTTCCTACTCAAGGGCGTAAGTGGATAGCTGTTGCTGTTTAGTCAATTTTCTGTCCTGTCAGACTCTTCCTGGCCCCATTTGAAGTTTTTTTGGCAAAAGTATTGGAGAGGTTTGCCATGTCCTTCTCCAGCTCATTTTATAGATGAGGAAACTGAGAAAAACAGGGATAGGGGACTTGCCTAGGGTAACAGCTAGTATAAGACAGGGCTATTTCCAGCATCCATAAAAATCAACTTATTTCTCTTATTTGTGTGGAGTGGGGTTAAATGTAAAAGGAATATAGGAGTGGTTAGAAAACTGTGGAAACTTCTTTTGGAAGAATGCCATTCCATTCAGCAACTCAACTTTTCTCTGAAGAACAACCCATAAGAAAAGCAGGGTAACAGAATCTAGGAGTCCTCACTCCCAGTTCTCTTCTCTATTCTTCCCTCATGCTCAAATCTGTTAGGACCAGTAAAGTTACCTTCCAGCTAACTTGTCTGAGATATCATGACAGTAGGGATAGATAGCCTAGATCCTTTGTTGTTTTTCCTATTAAATGCCATATATCTGCATGATTATATGCTGAGATCAGAACAAGAGCCTCTACCCACCCCCACCCCCCAAAAAAAAAACCAATTCTGATCTCCAGGCAGCTTCAAGACCCCAGGCCCTAAGCACAATCTTTCACCCTATGGTCAATTGTTTGAAACCTGCTGACTCAAACTCTGCTGACCAGCTACAATTTGCAACAGATTAGATAAAGTGACAGAAAGACCTTTAACCTTTACAACGCTCAGCAGTCTTTCTCCCAGTCTCTCCATTCAGAGCCATTCATTTGGTGGGGGTGAGTATAGCAACCTTAATTATTTTGGTTGGGAGGTGTGCGAGTCATTGATTATCCAACCCCTAGAAGGACACACATTCTGGCCTTCCAAATTCCATTACATATTAACCTGAGGAAAAGACAAAAACAGCAGTCTCTATCCTCTGACCTCAAAGCTCAGATAGCTACCGAAGTCTACCCCAGCCCTCATTTCTGTGCTTCAGCCTATAGATGCCTTCCTTAACCTCCACCCCCACAATCTTTAAAGATTTTCCCCAAATTACAGTTTAGGGGAGAGGGAGAAAGGGTTTCCTTAACAAGAGACGACAAAACTGAGACCCAGAGACTTGGTGGGACATATGAAAGGCTTTCCAGAGGAGGATTCAGAAGTTTTGAGTCCTTTCTACCTTTCCTATCTTCTTACATTACACTGTGCTCTAAATACTCTGATACCTTCCCACTGACTTGCTCCCCATGCCTGGAATCCTGTCCTTCCCTGCGCTGGACTCTTAGAATCCCTGGCTCCTTATAAGACTCACTTCATTTCCTCTAGGAGGCCTTTCTTGTTTGTAACATCTGCTAATATCATCCTTTCAGGTCTCACACGCGCACACACACACACACACACAACGGAGACACACACAGGACATAGACACACACACACAGAGACACACACACAGACACACACACAGAACACAGACCCATACACACAGACACACGCACACAGATGCACACACACAGACACACACATGCACACACACAGAGACACACATGTGCACGCACACACACACACAGTCTCCCCCATTAGAATGTGAATAATGTGAATTCCTTGAGAACAGACACTGTTTTTCTTTCTTTTTTTCTTTGTTTCCTCCTCCCTCCCTCCCTTCCTCCCTTTCTATGTTTCTTTCCTTCTTCCTTCATATCCTCAACTCTTACCACAGTGCCCCTGTAACATGACAAATGTAAGTACTTAATAAATTCATATTGATTGATTAATTTTGGTCTCCTGTGTCTCTTTGCCAGGACCCATAACTCCCTTGAGGATAGATCCAAATCAATCTCTTAACCATCCCTTTGAGCTCCTCCTTATCCCTCCTCACCTCTCCTATCAGTGTGGTCTGTTTACCCTAACCGTGATCCCTGACCCATTGGGTCTTGCCTCAAACTAGGTCACCTGATGGGGGAGGGTAGGTAGGTATATAACCCTTTATCTCCCCGGGGCAGATTCACACAGCCAGTAACCTGACCTATACAAGGTAGGGTGAAATCTGGGAGGCAGTGCCTACGGGGGCATTTGGGCTATGATCCTGGGAAGGTAAGGGAATGAAATGGGCTGGAGGGCTGGAGAGAGTTTTGGAAAGAAATCTGAGAGTAGTGACGCAGGAGCTATAGCGGCTTATTCCCATTCAATTTCCTCCCCAACTCTTTTGTCCCTAGACAGTTCAACACTGACTTGCCATCATCATGAAGCTGCTCACCGTGACTGTGTTGATCCTGACCATCTGCCTTCTGGAAGGTATGTGATGGGGACGAGGGCAAAAAGGTCCTGAAGGGGCAGACCACCCGGTGGTTTGTTAAAGGGTCCAAGGAGGGAGGTTCCCTGGATCCTTCCCCCTTCACCCAACCCAGAAACCCGGTTCTTTAAAGAAGCAAGGAACCAGATGTCTGGATTTTGGCTAAGTTTATGGGGAGGAAAACTTTGACTGGGTTGAGACTGAACTTGATATATGTCTCTCCAGGAGCTCTAGTTAGAAGACAGGCAGAAGAGTCAGAGGTGTTTAAGAACATCTTCTATGAGTACTTCCAGAAGCTGACTGATTTCACCAAGAATCTAGCAGTGAACGTTAAAGCCCCAGAGGTGCAGTCCCAAGTCCAGTAAGTATGGGAAAAGGAAATAGGTATTGGGGAGCAAGTAGGGATGGAAGACCTTAGAGTGGGGATTATGGGGCTAAGGTTGAGGGACCTGCGAATCTAGGGGAAGGAGTATCCTTTAGTAACTTCCATTGCCATCCAGCACCTCTTGATCATAGGGAAACACAGTAGCAAGAAGGACCCTGGAGTTCATTGTATTTCTGAAGGGGTTCCCTCTGTCTCCTCTTCCCCTAGCCAAAAATAGACTGGAGTTTGGTGACCTGGCTCCATCTGCCTTGACATCTTCATACATTCCTCCCTCACTGACCCTTCTCCCCCCATCCAATTTCTATCCCCCATCCATATTGACTTCAGTCTTCTCCTCTTCCTAGGGCTTATTTGGAGAAGTCACAAGAACAAGTGATGCCACTGGCCAGGAAGGCCTTAACAGACACGATGACCTTTCTCAGCTCTCTTGTACAATCAGGCAAGAAGGCTGCTAGCCAATAGGATTTTCCCTATCTCCAGCTTGCCTTCAAACATATATATTATAGAACTTTAGCCCACCCTCCCTAAACTCCTTTCAGACCAGTTTTCAAGCTGACCTTTCCTTACCACTCCCTGAATATCCCCTGTTTTCTACAATAAATGCCACATGAGCCATGCTGTGTGTCTGATGCATTTCTGAGATCTCAGATGAACAGGGGTCCATGAAGGAAGCGCATCAAAGGTCAAAGCAGGTAGGAGTACTTTCAAAGAGCAATGGAGCACTGGCGTTTGATGTTTAGGGTCAAGGGTTGTTTTTTTCCATTTAACTAATGATCTGAGTTGGGAGGAGGTAGGGAGGTGCCTAAAGAACAAAATGGGAAGACAAAATTAGGGAGTCCAAACACAAGAAATCTCTCTGCAAGGTGGAGAGTAAATGTCATAGTGAGGGAGAGGAGCTCACTTGGGGGCTTCGGTAAGAGTAGGTATTTGAGGAGCTCTCTAGAATGGAGGTAGGGGGAGACACTCAAATTACCCATGAATAAATGTCAAAGTAATGGTTCCAAAAGGTCCCAAAAGCTGCACAACCTCCAGCATTTCTCCACAAAAAATACCCTTTTATTTCCTCTTCATGCTTCCTCCCTGCCTATCCATTCATCCATCCATCCTCACCCAGTTCTTCAATCCTCCATTCAGATCCACCACCTCCTCCTAACCCTTGCCTAGGGAAGGTCAAACTACCCCGTTATAATCCCTTGTATGCCATTGGTGGCCGCTACTTGGGACCTAACAAAAAGTTGATGAGATTTAAAATCCTGGGATGTTGGACAGGAGAGAATGAAGTGGTTTTTTTTCTAGAAACAATTCCAATTTATCTTTAAAACAAATATTCCCACTAGCTTACATTTTATCTAATAACCTTGCCTCCTCTGCTTGGAAATCTTACTATCTCCCTGATAACAAGACTCAACCTCCTCTACATGATCTTCATGACCCTTCATCAACTAAGTTTACCCTTTTGCCCATGTCTTATCAGGGGAAGGGGAAGATATGAAAAAAACAGGAATCTGGGTGCCTGGGTAGGTGCCCTGTATTCTCACTCTGAATCTATTAGAAACTGCGTGACTTTAGGGGAAATCACTTGACCTCTTTGTCAAGAGAAGTCCATTGCTTCACACTTCAGCTTCCTCATTTACAAAATTAAGATACTTACCATCCATACAGAATGGGAGTTCATTGAAGTTGTAAGTAGCAGTGTGTATTTGATATACAGTATTGTAAGCACAAGAAGCATAAAAGAGTCAAGGAGCTCTAGGTGGCATTGTGGATAGAATACTGGGCCTGGAGTCAGGAAGACCTGAGTTCAAATCTAGCCTTAGATACGAACTGTCTGACCTTGGGCAACTTTTATATATCTATACATATATAGATGCACATACATACACACACACACATATATATATGTATCTATTTATCATTTACATACACATATATGCATACACATAACCTATATCTTATATATAGTATTTATATGGCATCTCACCTACTGTGGGCTAGGCACTATGCAAATTGCTTTGCAAATATTATCTCATTTGATCCTTACAATAACCCTGGGAGGTAGGTGTCATCATTATTCTCATTTTGCAGTTAAGGAAACTGAGGAAAATCAAAGTTAAGTAACTTGCCCAATATTGCACAGCTAGTAAGTATCTGAGACTGAATTTGAACTCTAGTTTTCCTTGCAACAAACTAGTGAGAGAGTAATGAATTTTTATACTCCTTTTACAGAAGAGGAAACTGAGGCAGGGAGAGGTTAAGCTACTTGTCCAGGGATACACAACTAATTAGTGTCAGAAACAGAATCCAGATTTTCTGCCTCTATGTCCTGTACTCTTTTCACTACACCCTGCTTCCTCTTATAGATACCTAAACACTGAGTATGGTTGCCAGGGAGAATAACCAAGGCTTTTGGAAACTCATTGCCCAGGCCCCTGATAGAGACAGAATGCTGTGGGTGATGAATGGATCATGGGACTGACTCAGGATGATATTTATGTCTCCTAAATGACCTACTATCACACTACCAAACTCCGCAGCCCTACTGTCCAGTCAGGTTTATGGTTCGATGATAGACTCTGTAGATTCTGGTCAAGGTCAGTATTCAATGTCCAGCAGAACAGAAAACTCCAGTCAATGGCAGCTTTATTGAGGGATGAACCGCACCCTTTAAAACCCACAATCAACAGGGAAACAGTGGGGCAGGGATGGGCAAGGTGTAGGAGACCCTTTGATAACATGGGATGGTCAAGGTATGTGAATGGTAAGGAGGGTCAATGACTTATCTTTGCATATTAATGAAGGACAGGGATATTAAAATGAGCAGGTAGGATTCTGTGTTAATAAAGGGGCATAGCCAGTTGATTATCAGAGAAGTTCCATCATATCAATAAGGATGATAGGGGCACTTCATGTGTTGATTTCAATGGGCAGAGGGTAGGGACGAAGAAGGGTGCTCTGGTGGTAGAGGGGGCTGGGACTGAGAGACTGGTGACCATGGGGGCTCTCTCCTCAGTTCCTCTTCTACTGTGGTTGTTTTTCATATTTCAGTGTCTCATAAGTCTCCTGGGTCCGGGTACTCAGGCCCTAGGACAGCAAGTTAGGGGTTCATCTGGGGACCAAGATCATCATTCCAACCCAAGGCGAGCTTCCCACTCCCCAATCCCCCTACTTCCATAATGACCCTAATCCTCCCAATCACCCTCCAGATAGGCACCTTTAACCACACTCTTCCCCAACTCTTCTTTCTTAATCAACTTCAAGACTCTCAATTTCTTAAAGAATTGAGCCCTTCAACCCATTCCTATGGTAAACAATAATGGCATGGACCACAAAATGTCACTTACTGTGTAGACTTCCTCAGATTTCTGTGAAAAGAAGGAATATAGAGCATAAGGGGTCCGGAATCCTAGAAATCTCCCCACTAGCCATTCCCACCCTTTTATGGCCCATGGGTAAATCTGAGATCTTGGGATGGAGGATTCTCCAGCTCACAGGGAGCTCCCAAACTGCTTTTACTCAGGTGATAACCAGGACAGGTAGCAACTAGGTGACACAGTAGATAAAGTGTTAGGCCTGGAGATAGGAAGATTTGAACTCACAATCAAATCTGGCCTAAGACAATTACTTATCTGTGTGACCCTGGGCAAGTCACTTAACTTTGCCTCAGTTTCCTCATCTGTAAAATGAGCTAGAGAAGGGAAATGGCAAACCACTCTAGTATCTTGCCAAGAAAACCCCAAGTGAGGTCATGAAGAGTTGGCCATGACTGAAAAAAGACTTAAGACTTCAGCATACACAGCCCTTACTTTGTGATTGGGAAGTATTCAAAGATCAGAGCTACAGGGGATCCACCCTTGGGTAGAGGACATGGGTCTGCTCAGCAAATGCCTATGACTTAAGCTCATTGAGATCCATGAGGACAACCTCTTCAAACAAGTACAACCACCTCCACCTTATGCTCATTTGTCATATCTGATCGCTGGTCTTGAGAACGTCAGGAGCTGCTGTGATATTGGGGTCCCAGTATCTATGGATGCTGTTTTTCTAACATCCCCCTTTCTTAAGCATCCCCCCTTTTGAGTCTTCCAACTCTGAGGCTTCCAGTTTCTCTGGAACTAAGTAATGGTTAGCAAAGCCAACACTGGCTCCTGGGAACTGAGGGGTGGAGGATTGTGGAGTTGGTCCGTACCTCAAATCTAGCAGATGCCTTTCGTACCTGGATCTAAGGGAAGGGGAAAAAAGAAAGCCATCAGTGTGGAAAAACAATGCCTTCCTTCATGTAGCTGCCTAACTTCCCCATGGGCAAAACTGATTTTTTTCCCCTTTTCCCATACAGGACCCCTACCCACACCAGTACTCCCACCCCTTTCTCTGTGCCCCCAGTACCTTGAGCCGGCAGTAGAGCAGAGTGAGGACGATGCCATAGGTGAACAGCACAGCGTCCAGAATGTAACACAGCTGGGGCTCAGATAGAGCCACTGGAAAGGGAAAGTCCAAAAGTCAGAGAGTTTCAGGAGTCAGAGGGAAGGTAGCAGGGGTCTTGAAGGAAGGAGCAGAGGGAAGGGAAAGGAAGAGAGGCTTTTTCCTCTAGCAGTGCACAGCCCCCACTATCAGTTTCTCCTAGTCCTCAGGATGGGTTGGGGAGTGGGGAAGAGAGTGAGTCTTCAACATGGTTAAGTACAGGGTCTTTTGTTCTTGACTTTGTGAAAGACTGCTTCTTCGGTCTAAATACTCCTTCCATAATTCATCGTCGTCCTCTCATACCCTAAGTGTGGATGTTTCCTCAGGTTTCTGGGCTATTTTGTGCTTAGTAGGCTATGTAAATGCTCATTAGCATTATCATTACTATTATCTCTTCCTTTCCCTTTATGTTTGTTCAGTGGCATCCTATTCTTCATGACTCTGTGAACCACAGAACACCAGGACTGTCCAGAGGGTTTTCTTGGCAAAGGTACTGTAGTGGGTTGCCATTTCCTTCTCAGGCTTGTTTCACAGACTGAGGCCAACAGGGTTAAGTGACTTGCTCAGGATCTCACAGCTAGTAAGGGTCTGAGGTTGGGTTCACACTCAGGTCTTCCTGACTTCAGACCCAGCACTCTCTGTGCTATCTAGCTGCCTTTCTTGTTTGGCAGTCTCATTCATTCCCATGGTTTACTTTTATGAACATTTCCTTGAAGATGTTTATGTCTTTTCTACAATTATTTCCCAATATAATGGCCACTCCCACTCCCAACAAACAAAATAAACAATTAAGCAAGACCAATTAAACAGAAAGAGTGATGGCCTTGGGCCTAAATTCAAATCCTAGCTCTGACTTTTAATACTTCTGAGATCTTTGGCAAATTACTTAACTGCTCTGGGTTTCAGTTTCCTCTTTTGTAAAATAAGGAGGTCTTCTAGATGACTTCTGGGGCCTCTTCCAGATCTAAATCTGTGGTTTGGTTTGACAGACAGGATGTGCAATATCCTATATTCTCAGAGGAGACATAAGGGGTTCTATCTGATCTCCACCCCAAGATTAGTGAGCTATAATTAAAAAATTAGAGTTCAATATCTCTGTCATGTATATTGTTCCTTTGGTTTACTTTCTTTCCTCTGCCTTAGTTCATACTTGTCTTCCCTTATTTCTCTGAATTCCTTATATTCCTGTCTTCCATTACATTCATGGACTACCCCGTGTTCAGCTGTCTCCAATTGATGGACACCCCCTTTTGTTTCTAAGTTGGATTTTTTTTTTGCTACCACAAAAAGGGCAGTTACAAATGTGTGTGTTTTCCTTCTGACTGAACTCTTTAGTGTATGAGCCTTGACTTCTATCACTGCTCCTGAGATGACTCCCTTATCTAAATGGACATACAACTGATCAGAACAACCTTTTAGTTATCCAAATAAATATCTGTTGCATTATTCTATGGTAGAACTTCTTTCACTTTAAAATATTAAAAGTTCATTTTCTTTTATTCTAGGTGATTTTTAACAAGAAGTCATGTATGTGTGTAAAATTTAAGTGTGAGGACTCTCTTCTGTATAAGTCTGAGCTATGTTTTGAAGATAATTGTGTATCTTTAAAGCATCTTGAGTGCTGTAAAGAGGCCAGCATATGAAGAGGTTGAAAAGACAGAATTTGAATTGGTTCTTCATTTTGAGAACACCTGCTTAAGTTGCTGCTTTCAAACCATATACCGATCCCCAATTTCTCTCTTGAATTCTAATTTTACTTTTCTAAGATAATGGTGGACATCTCTATATGAATGTACTTCTAGTGATTCAAATTCAACGTGTCCAAAACTGAACTCGTTGCCTTCTTCCCCCAAATTTGCCCTCCCTCCTAACTTCTCTATTTCTGCTAATGACATCTTTATTCTTCCCGTCAATCAGACTCAAAACCTGAGTCATCCTTAACTCTTCTTTCTCCTTTCTAGGTGTCCTCTAAGCTCCTTCCAGCTCTAAATCTATGAACTTAGGGACACCATCTCTCATAGATAATCAGTTACCAAATGTTATTGACTCTATTTCCATAATATTTCTTCCATGAGGGTAGGGTCACAATGATAACAACCCACTGAGCTCTGGCATATTTCCTGGGTCAATACACATTTATTAGGTATGATGAGTAACTTGGTTATATACTTTTGGGACTATTTAAAGCCATTTAGCTAGTGGAAAATGAAGATTTAGGTGAGAATAGAGAAAAGAGAGAGTTTTCCTGCCAAATCCCTGAGAAGAAAGAAGGACTCTACAAATGTGAAGGGCTCAATGTTTATCCCATTGTAGTATATTCTACAAGTAGCATATACTCTAAGGTTTCTATCCCAAACTTCCATTCACACTGGAAGATTGGGTTCCTCTCAGTAACTTAAGTCCTATACTTATTTTCACAGGGTTAGGTCCCCACAGCAAGGGTAGCCTTGTGGGGTAGGCGTATCTTTCTCATGCCCTCATCAATGTACCTCCCCTTATGATTGTCAGTTGATATCAATCAGTCAGATAGATTCTGTTAGCTTTTAGAAATATGCATTCACCACAGGATGGTAGTTGGTACAAAATGTTCTCCCAAAAATCTGTGATACTCTCCCACAAGTACATGCAAAGTCCAAGAGAAAATAGGCTCAAACTAGAGAGCAAGATGTAGCAAGGCAATGACATGGGTCCTAGAAGTCCTTTTGATAGAGTAATCAAGTTATTCCCCTTAGGTCTGGCATAGATTTTCTGCTGGACTCTTTGTGGAGCCTTGAATCTGCTTTCCTTAGCTCTTCCAGCGTGTCCCTAGTTCCTGATGTTAACATCAGCATCAACTATTTGAAGACCATTCCTAGGATGCCAATGAAAAAATTCAAATCCTTTAGTCCTTCAAGTTCCTCCAACCAAAGGGGGTGGGAGTTGAGGGGAGGAGGCTGAGATCAAGACGCTCTCCTGCCCCCAAATGATTCCTTCTCACAGGTTTGGCTAGAACATCTCTTACTAGCGACTCACCCAAATACCTTGAATTCTGAACTAGCTCCTGGTTTTATGCCCCTGTCCCCACACTGGATCATAACCAAGTCCATTAACAAATTTGAACACTTCTTATCGTACCGAGGGATGTGTCTAGGCCTTGTTCATACCTAATAAGCAATCAAGATGTGTTCTGACTTGTTTAGATCGTGAGTTTTTGAGGGGACTGCCCCTGTCAGGGGATTGTCTTTTGCCTCTTTTTGTACCCCCAGTGTTTAACACAGTGCCTGGCACATAATAGACCCTTAATAAATGTTTACTAATTGGCTGAAATATAACAGAGTTAAGTGGGTGGAGGAGATTTTGACTCCAGCCTTACACTTGTTTCTACTAGATATTTCCCCTTTCGTATGTGAACATTTTGGTTCCCGAAAGGAGCAGACGACATTTGTGCAGGAATTCAACTTGAGAAGAAAGTGGTTTCAAAGTTTTTTTCTAAATAGAAATCTATTTTCATTTCCTCCTACCTCCCTCCCTCCCAATGAGAAAAGCAAAATCCTTGTAACAAATAGGTATAGTCAAACAGAGGAAACTAGTATCTGAGGAAACAATGACCCCTGGGCACTGTGGTCTATCAGCTCACTATCACGCGTTTGTTTTCAGAGCCTTGAACAATGAAGCTGATCAATTATAAATCAAATAACTGTCTGAGGACTACAAGAAGATTATATATGGATTGTTGACAAAAAGAGGGAATTTTTTGAGAATTCAAGTTATAACTTAGAATAGTCTCTGCTTATGAGGCAACGCTCATTTGAGGCATTAGAAGACAAGAAGAGCTGGTCAAAAGAGTAGGACATGACTGGTCAAAGAAAGAAGAAAGGGAGGACCTTGACCATAAGAGGAGTTGGGATGGAAGGCATAGGTGGCAATGAGAGGAGCTGCTTAGGAACTGATTAAAGCTGACAGGATCCAGAAACCATCCTAATTAGAAAAGTAGCATTATTTGCTTTCCTAACTGACTGGAGGAAGGTAAAACTGTCCACTAGCATCATTTACAGCCCAACAGAGTGGAAACTTCTCAAGGTTTTGTCTGTGTTGCCCTTTATTGCTCTTTCTATCTTGAACAGGAAAAACAGAAGGGAAAAGACAGGTTTTACATCTGCTTTATTATAAGAAGAGGCATGATTTTATCAAGGTCTAATTGGACAAAACATAATACCCTGCTATTTGAAGAGCTGGTTGGAGTAAAAGACAGCATGCTTTTATCGTTATCTATAGTTTGAGAGTTTGAGAAC
This sequence comes from Bettongia penicillata ogilbyi, assembly GCA_023548195.1. Lineage (NCBI taxonomy): Eukaryota > Metazoa > Chordata > Mammalia > Diprotodontia > Potoroidae > Bettongia > Bettongia penicillata. Next base: position 24,378,289 of record JAJHZJ010000314.1, on the reverse strand, counting down.
CACAGATCTAAGAGAAGTGTGACAATTCTCTATCTTAAGAGAACTAATGACTTATTACTGAAAGAGCCTAATGATTTCTTTGCACCCTGCCAAGGATGGCTATTTGCTAAAAGTGCTGCTTGCTACTTCAGCAACTTCACAGTAGGAAAGAAATCGTTTTGCTCATTCTCTATTTCCTATGTGCTATTCCAGAGACTTTGGGAACTCTTTCCTTGGTTGAGATCTAGGACCCTCTTTCTTGGTTGAGCTGAGTTACCTAGGTTCCAGTGGGAGAGCTCCTTCACTTTATGTTGTCTGGTATGTATACCTGCCCTTATTTCTAGTCTGCTAAGATTTGGATAAATGCATTTCTTTGTCATTTGTTCATTGTTTTTCGTGGAACTGGTATTGGGTGGGGAAGGAGTCAGTCCTTGGATATAGAGCTTGGGTTCCCTCTTTCCCCACAAAATGACAAAGCGATGAAGAGTTAGTTTAAACTTGATCGCATCCCTTAGACAAATAATATTTAAGGGAGCAGATAGATATATTTCTAGTCTGGTATTCCCCTCTCTGAAGAAAGCAAAGTGCTGGCCTCTGGCCCCAACTTCCTGCTTTCCCTCCTAACAGCAATGACAATCTCTCTTGGAGAAGAGGCTAGAGACATCTCTTCTGCCTTTCTTTGAGTCACACAGAACAGTCTCCTCCCCTCTTCATTCTGCTACACTGCTTTGCTTTCTATTGAGTATATGTTATCATTATCCTTTACCTTCTGTTGTGTAAATGTTATGACTTTTCCTGTTCTGGCTTCTTCCTATTTCTGTCTTTATCAAGTCATCTACTCCTTCAATATTTTGCTCTTCTTCTTGTCTTCTAATTCCTCAAAGGAGGCCTCCTCATGAGCTGTGACCTTCTCTAACTTATGGCACAAAACTCAGAAAGTCCACCTTTCTGTCAGGCAAGAGCTCAACAAAAATTTTCCCATAGTCTTCAAACAGCTACCTGATGTATATTTGTTAGCTACAGCCTTTGAGACTCAGGAAACAATTATATGCAAAGAAGCTGACAGAGCACAAGGACCTGCTGTCTTCATTTCCTCAGTCTAGGATTTGCCCTCAAACAGATCCTCTCAGTGCATTTATCTGAAGGACAGTTCTTTCTCAGGTCTTCTCTTCAGAATGGCCTGAGGGGAGCCAAGACAGCAGATTAGGGGCAGCCACCTAGCAAACTCTCCATTCCCCTCCAAGCAACTCCAAAATAACACCTCAAATAAAATGTTGGAACGGCACAACCAACAAAAGGTGAAATTGAGAGATTGTTCCAGCCTAAAAAAATTGAAGATTTTGGCAAGAGAAGTCTGTGACATTGGGATGGAGGCCTGTCCAGAACCCACACAAGTGGTGGTGGTAGCAGCAGCAGCTTCAGGAGAACTGAGCTCAGATGGTAAGGGGTGTGGATCAGGAAGAGATTACAGGAACCCTTTGTTGGTATTGGGTACAGCTGGTGCTGACTGGCAACTCTTGTTCCTGCACACTTCTGATTTGCAAGTTCCGGGACAGAGAGGTATGCTGGGTGTTGGTCAAGAGGGAGCAGGGCCCCTGGTCACAGTTCCAAAGCAAAGAGGAAGATTAGCACCTGTGGCTGCTGAGGACCAGGGGCTCTTTCTGGGTAAAGAGCATTGACTGCACATCTTCTAGGATCACACTGCTTTGGAAGCACCCAAAAACTTCCAAACCCCCAGTTCTAACTCTGAAAATAGCAGCACAAAAAAAGCCTGAAGCTTGGCTCAATGCTTCTCCACCCCCAAAGTCAACAAATAGTCTGAAAAGATGAGTAAACAAAAACATTGAAAAAATAATTTGACCATCAAAACTATGATGGTGACAGGGAAGACCAAAACATAAACACAAAAGAAGAAATATGAAAACAGCTATTAAAAAAAAGAACAAAACCCTCTGGCAGGTGAAAGATGAAATGACTGAGAAAACAAAGGTTTGATCTTCTGAGCATATGAATTTATTAAGCAAGACAGGCCTATTGCCTAATAAAGCGGGACCAGATACCCTCAGCTTAGGTCGGAAATGCAATACAAGGGAAGACAGATTTATATATGTTAAAAACAATTAATCAAATAAGTCCAATTAATTAAAAGGAAACAATATAATATTAGATAATAGATTTCTAATTGGATGAAAGATTAGGAACTTTCCAAGTTGGGAGGGGGAGAACAAACAGGTGCAATTCCTTGAATTCAGATTTTAAAAAGTGTCTGTAAACAATCAAAGAAACAGAAATAATAACTGATCAATTGCTTGAGATGTACAATTGTGAGAAAATACTTTGAATTAATCTTTAGATCTGGCCAGTCTTCTGGTCAGCCTAACCTAGTCTCTAAATAGCAGATGGAGGTAGTCTCATTTTCCAACCACTCAGGGGTAAGTTCAAACAATGAAATAAAGATTTCTCTAAATTCCCACAACTGAATGAAGTTTTCTCACACATCAGAATTTGGACTAGACCTATAATAGAATAGAAAGAGAACTGAACTAGTTCCAGAATAAAGTCACAGGATGGAGTCAGTTTGGTTCATTTAATTCCCACACTTAACCACTTACTGTCCTAATCCCCTCAGTTCCCTCAATTTTAGCTCACCCAGTGTGGAAATGCGAGGGGAAGGGAATTAGAAAAAGGAGAGGGATAATAAAAGGGAGGACAGATTTAGGGAGGCAGTGGTTAGAAGGAAAATTGACTTTTGAGTAGAGACAAGATAAAAAGAGAGAAAGAGGAAGAAAATGAAGAAAATGAGTTGGAGGGAAAATACATAGTAATCACAACCATGAATGCGAATGGGACAAACTCACCCATAAAATGGAAGCAGAGAGCAGAATGGATTAGAAACCAGAATCCAATAATATGTTGGTTAGAAGAGACACACATGAAACACAAAGACACACAGAGTTAAAATAAAGGACTGGAACAGAATCTAATATTCTTCAGATAAAGCAAAAGCAAAGGTGAGCCTAATTAAAAGAGATAATGAGGTAAACCACATTTTGCTAAATAATACCATTGACAGTGAAATCATATCAAAAATTTTTAAAGCAAGTTTCTCTGATAAAGGCCTAGTTTCTCAAATATACCCTGAATGTAGAACTGAACCAAATTTCTAAAAATAAGAGCCATTCCTCAATGGATAAATGGTCAAAAGATATAAAGACAGTTCTCAAAAGAAGGAATCAAAGCTATTTATAGCTTTGACAAATGCTGGAGGGGAGGAGGGAAAAATAGGTACATTAATGAATTGTTGATGGGGTAGTGAACTGGTCCAACCATTCTGGGGAATAATTTGGAACTAGGCCCAAAGGACTAACAAACTATGCATACCCTTTGATCCAGTAATACCTCTAAGTCCGTATCCCAAAGAAACCAAAGGAAAAGGAAAAGAGGACCTATACATACAAAAATATAGTAGTTCTTTTTGGGGTGGCAAAGAATTAGAAAATGAGGGGATGCTAATCAATAGAGGAATGGCTGAATAAGTTGTAGTCTATGATTTTGATGGAGTGCTATTGTGCTGTAAGAAATGACAAGGGGTGTGGTTTCAGAAATACATGGAAAGACATATAGGAACTGATACAAACTGAAATGAGAAGAACCAGGAGATCACTGTGTACACTAATGTACAGCAATGTAATGATGATCAACTGCAAAAGACTTGGTTACTCTGATCAATACAATGATACTAGAGAATTCCAAAAGACTCATAGTGAAAAAATGCTGCCTCCCTCTAGAGAGAGAACTGATAAATTCTGAGTGTAAATCGAAATATACTTTTCTTGTTTTTTTTTTTATTTTTCTTGTTTTAAAAAAATAGCTACTATGGTAATATGTTTTGCATAATTTCACTTGTATGATTGATAAGAGATGGCTTACCTTCTCAGTTGGTGGGAGGGAAGGAATTTAGAATTCAAAATTTTCAAAGAAAAGAATGTTAAAAATGAATTGATCATATACATTTTTTAAAAGAACACCACCATTCATGCATCTTGAGTCCATCATGTCTGTCAGGAAGTGGGTAGCATGTTTCCTCATGGGTTGTTTAATCAACAAACATTTATTAAGCTCCTATTATGTGCTAGTCACTGTGGTAAACACTGAGTATACAAAAAGGCAAAAGATAGTTCTTATCCCAAAAAACTTACACACCATACAGAGTGAGCTAAATGTAGGATAAGTAGGAAATAATTAAAAGAGATAAGACACTGGAATTAAGAGGCTTCCTCCAGAAAATGAGATTTTAGTTAGGACTTAAAGGAAGCCATTGAGGTCAATAGTCAGAGTTGAGGAGAATGATCATTGCAGGCAATCAGGACAGCCAAAGAATATGCCCCCGAGTCAAGAGATGGAGTGTCTAATTATTAGGACAGCTAGGAGACCAGTGTCACTGAATCAAAGCATATGAACTGGGAAGTAAGGTGTAAGAAGACTGGGAAGGTAAGAGGGAGCTTGGTTATGAAAGGTTTTGAATGTCAAGCAGAGTATTTTATATTTACTCCCAGAGGCAACAGGAAGACCCTGGAGTTTATTGAGTAGGAAGATGAGATGATTAGACCTGAATTTAAGGAAATTAGGAGTTTAGGAAAAATCACTGCAGTGGTTGAATGGAGGATAGATTGCAGTTGGGAAACACTTGAGGCAGGCTGACCCACAGTAGGCTATTGCAATAATCAAGGCATGAGGTGATAAGGGCCTGTACCAGAGGAACTGTGCCAAAAAAGCACAACAAAACCATCTGTTCTTTCCTCAGTATTTTATCTGAGAGGCCATGTTTCTCCTCAAACTAATTTGATCAGTTTTCTTCACAAACTCCTCTTTATATGCTTCTTTCAACATCAAAACATCCACATACAGAAGGAAGATTAGTCATTTTCTCCATTTCAATTTTCCCATTACTACGTTCTTTCAAGCCAAACTGTCATTACCTCTCCCCTTTGCTATATCAGTAACTTTGTGAGTGGTCTCCCTTTCTCTGGGCTTTCCTGTTCCCAGTCCATTTTTCACAAATGTGCCAAAATAGTCTTTTGAATATTTCAGGTCAGATTTATTACTCTTATTTTTCAAAAGCTCCAGGTGTCCTTTTAGCCCTTCCACTGAAATGTAAGTCTGACATTTGAGGACCTTCATAACCTGACTCAACCTGACTTTCCAGCCTTATTTCAAGTACTTCCCTCACTCTGTTATTGTACCCTTTTCCATCTGTGTATTTCATTCATGTCCTGCTGCCAACATCTTCCCTTTAAAAGTTTACAAAGCATTGTATATACATCATCTCATTTGCTCCTTACATAAGTCTTTATGAGGTAGAAGCTACAGGTATTATCTCCATTTTACAGACGAAGAAACTGAAATGTAAAAGATTAAGTGGCTTGCCTCTAGGTCATACAACAAATAGTTATCGGAGACAGGTTTCACACATAATTTGAAGCTTCTTCTGACTTTAAAAATTAAATGCTATACCTCTCTGCCTTTCTGTCAAAATCTGTCTTCATGGTTCAACTTAAGTGTTACCTTTAAAATAAAGGAAGCATACTTTAATTTTCCCTGATGACAGTTATCTCTAATCCTCCTTTAAATTCACTTAGAATCCTTTCTGTTTCTTTCTTTTGGCCATGTAGAGGATGCTCTGCCTTTTCTAACCCCTGCTTTGAAAGATTTCCCTCTAGAGTTTGTGGAGATTGTTGTTTTCTTTTTGAGAATACAGAAGCAAATGCAATGTCCAGAAAAAGACAGGCAGATTAGCAGATGAAAGTGCCAGCGGAGAAGTGGTTGCATGTGAAGCCAGCCTCCATATGGAGTCAGAGAGATATGTGTCTACCTGGAGTCCCTGAGGACCTTAACAGTGTTTGTTCTGTGGGAGTCAGGGAGATGGTGTGTGAGGTTTTTGTTTTTAACTTTTTATCTAAAAGGATCTCCTTGATAAATTATGGAGAGATTATGAAGACAGCAGCTGGAGAAATGTTTCTTGTTATTGCTCGAGTGAAGTTGAGGAAAATACATCCAGGAAGAAAGGCATGAAGAGATCTTTGTTTGAAGAAGCAGTTCAAAACTTTATCTTACCAAGAGGATTTAAGAGAAGAAACTTTACTTAATACATATCTCAAGAAACCCTGAGTAAAGCAGTATTAAGTTCCCAGAGAAGGAGAGTCAACTACTGATATTTTGAGCGTTTGAAGTGACTCTCTGGAGCATATATATATTAACATAATATATAATTTTATAATTTATTATAGAATTATGTTACTAAATAAATGGATTATATGTTAATAAAATACATTAACATATTATTTTACTTCTATTAATACAATATATGGTATATATTATAATGTGCCATATATAAATATATAATACATACTGTTGTATGTTGTCTTGCATGTGTATTGTTAAATAAGAAATATAATTACTGTTCTAACTATACAATTATTTTATTTATTACCTAGGTATAGTATAGATTCTATGTATGTATATTACAAAATATAAGTAATGTGTCTATATGAACCCATGTATACATACAAACACATGTGCACACATGCATGCGTGTGTATAGCTGCATGTTAATATATGTATATGTTGTGTGTATGTATATGTACATACCTATATATGTAGTTGTGTAGAGTTATACATGTGCCTTTATGCTTATTATCAGTTCCATTCCTCAACAAATTATATATTTAGCTATTTTAATGCATATTTAAATATATGAATGAAAGTATATATGGATGAAAATATACTTTTAGTATATAAATATATGAATGAATAAGCATAATTACTCAGGGAAAGAATGTTTCTCTAGTTCATTGAATAATTAATATGAATTGGAGTGTGGGGCTCAAACTAATTAAATTAACTAAGTAGTGAGAGATTTCAAATGTATTAAAGGGAAGTAAATTAGCCAACAAATCTAATGATCATTAGATTTCTATACAGCTCAGGATTAAAAAATGAAATAGAGAGCAAGGAGTCAAACTGCAGGAGGGGGTTGAATGTGAGTGTGGTCGGACATCAGGCATCCACAGCCTGTTCTTAACGTTAATCATCATTATTATCAGTTATTATCAACATCATCAACATAATCTCAATCCTAGAATAGAGATGTATACCTTATTTAAAGAAATAGGATTATTATGGGGGCAGGGGAAGAATGAGATAAAATTATATGTTAATTACATATACTCATGAGGAAACTCAAGAACCAGGGATGGGAAACATGACTCAGAATATTTGGGTAAAGATTAAGAGAAACAGAAATGATGTCACTGAAGTATACTACACGTCCCTTAGAAGGAGGAAATAAAGAGTTGGGAAAAGCAGATTGCAAGCCAGGTTGAGAGGCATGAGATAGTAGTGATGGGGGACTTCAATTTTCCAAATTAGGTAGATGAGGGGAATGCTGTTTCTCTAGATTTCAGCAAAGTTTTTGATGAAGTATCTCATACTACCCTTTTGAAGAAGACGGAGAGATATGGATTAGGTGATGATATGATCCGTTGGAGTCACACCTGGTTGGGTAGTAGAACTAAAAATGTGCTTATTAATTATTCCACATCCACATTACAGGAGGTATCCAGTGGTGCTCCCCAGGGATTCATGCTTGACCCTGCTCTGTTTAACATGTTTATCAATGATGTGGATAACAGCATAGACCGTTCAGCAAATTTGCAGGTGACACAAACATGAGAGGGAGAGCTAACTCACTGACCTACACAGAGTTGGTATTCAGAAAGAATCTTGATAGGCCCAAGCATTGGACTGGATTTAACAAGATGAAATTCAATTGGGATAAATATAAAGTCCTGCAATTTGGTTACAAAAAAATCAACTTCACAAGTATAAGATGAGAGAAGACTTGAGATCTTACGGGTTTTAGTGGACTACAATTTAATATGAATCAGTAGTGGGATGGGGCAGTCAAAAAGAAGTCAATGTGACACGGTGCTGCGTTGAGGACCTTCCAGGTTCCTCTTCCAGAGAGCACTTGATAGCTTCACTGTGCTCTGCCTTCATTGAACTTCCTATGGCATGTGGTGTTCAGTTATGAGCGCTGGAGAGGGTTCAGAATGTAGCCACAAACAACCGTGAATAAGTGACATCTGGTGAAGGAACTGGGCACGTTAACCTTGAGAGAAGACTCAAGGGAATGAGATAGCTATCTTCAAGAATTTGAAGAGGTCCCTTGTAGGCTTTATTAGTGAAAGCAGAGGCAGGAGCAATGGGTCTAAGTTACCAAGAAGCTCATTTAGACTTGATATGAGGAAATACTTAACAATTAGAGTTGTGCAAAAATGGAATGATCTTTCTTAAGAAGTAAGGAGTTCCCCTGCCTTGATAGTCTTCCAGCAGAGGGTTGGGGAGTATTTCATAATTGGAGTTTTTTTGGGGGTTGAGGTGGGCTAGACAGACTACTATGATTCCTCCCAAGTCTCAAACTCTGTGATTATATCAATGTATACATTAAAATTCTGGGTATACTGCATGATGTCATATTATTGATCATTGTTAACATACTTTGCTTTCCAATTTTCAGGGGAAGAAATCAAAAATATCTATAATCATATGAAAAAGTGCTCTAAATCACTATTGATTAGAGAGATGCAAATCAAAACAACTCTGAGGTACCCCATCACACCTATAAGACTGGCAAACATGACAGAACAAGAAAATGATAAATGCTGGAGAGGATGTGGGAGAGTTGGAACACTGATTCATTGTTGGTGGAGCTGTGAGATCATCCAACCCTTCTGGAGATCGGTTTGGAACTATGCCCAAAGGGCTACAAAAATGTGCATACCCTTTGACCCAGTAATATCACTACTAGGACTGTATCCCCAAGAGATTATAAAAATGGGAAAGGGTCCCACATGTACAAAAATATTTATAGCAGCACTCTTTGTGGTAGCCAAAAACTGGAAGTCAAGGGGATGCCCATCAATTGGGGAATGGCTGAATAAATTATGGTATATGAATGTAATGGAGTACTATTGTGCCATAAGAAATGATGAACAAGAAGACTTCAGGGAGGCCTGGAAGGACTTATATGATCTGATGCTGAGCGAAAGGAGCAGAACCAGGAGAACTTTGTGCACAGCAACGACCACAGTGTGCAAGAGTTTTTTCTGGTAGACTTGGAACTTTGTAATAATACAAGAACTTACTGAGAAAAAAAAAAAAAAATCCTAATGTCGGTCTTCTAAGGCAAAATGCCTTCCACACTCAGAAAAAGAAATGTGGAAGTCACTTGCAGAATGTAGCAGATCATGTTTGTGTGTGGGTGGGGTTCAGTGTATTATATGTTGATTTGTTATATGATTTCTTCCATTTATTTTAGTTCGACTACATAGCATGAATATAGCGAAAATGTGCTTAATAGGAAAGTATATGTAGAACCTAAACAGAATTGTATGCTGTCATGGGGAGGGAGGGGGGTATTGGGGGAAGGGTGGGGGGAATAAAATCTTAACTTTAAGGAAATGATTGTAAAACATTAAAAAAAATAAAATAAAATAAAATAAAAAAAAATGAAAAAAAAAAACATACTTTGCTTTCACATACTTACATAGTGCTTTGAATTATTTCAAGGCACTTTGACATACCATCATCTAAGGTAGGTAGAACAGGGATTTGATTTTATTTTTGCTAGGACCTATGATTTTTATCAATGTGGAAAACTTTTCTCAACAATATGTCAGTAATTCCACTGTAACATATGGTCTTAAGGGAGTTTCCTGGATCACTAAAAAGTTGACTTGCCTGTGGTCACAAAGCTAGGATATGCCAAACTGACACAAGCTGCTTCTGAATCATGCCCATTTTAAAAAATTGTCTTTTATTCTGAACTTGAACACCAAATAAAATGAGCATTTCCATTTATTCAGTTCTCATCTATTTCCTGAGCTTCAATTCCACACTGCTAACTGCTTGTTAAACATTTCCAACTGGATGTCCTTTAGGCATCTCAAACTTACCATCTAAAGCTGAACTTAAATTTTCCCATAAATTACCCCTTTTTTTATTTCTGTTAAGTGTACTATCCTTTCAGTCACCTATGTGTACATCCTTGGCATTATCTTTGACTTTTCACTCTCACTCCGAATACAGTGTCAATCTTATGTCCACCACCACCACATTTCTCATCCCCTTCTATTAACTCAATTTAGGCCCTTATCACCTCAACTATTATAATGACTTCCTAATTGGGTTCCCTGTTTCAGGTCTCCCCACTCCAATCTATCCTCTACACAGACACTAAACAGACTTTCCTAAAGTGTGGACTGACCATGTCACTCCCATCCCAATACATCCCCAAGGCTCCTAATTATATCCCGGATTAAATTTGAACCCTCTGTTTGCCATTTAAAGTCTTTCACAATCTGCCTCCAACTTGCTTCTAGCCTTCTTATATATTATGCCCCTTCTCATACTCTTTATTCCAGCCAAATTAGGTTCTTAACTTTTCCTCATGCATGACTAGTCCATCTTCCATTTCCATGCCTTGGCACTGGGCTGTTCCCATTTCCAGTAACATACTCATCACTTCCACTTCTTGGAATCCCTGGTTTTCCTTCAAGATTCATCTCAAATGAGACCATCTACATGAAGCCTTTCCTGATTCCCAACCCTCCCTTACTCCCACAGATGCTAGGGCTCTCCCCTCAAAAGCCTGCCTGGTAAATTTTGCAAATGAATATGTATTTTCTGATAGAATGTAAGCTACTGAGGACAGAGATTGTTTCATTTTATACACAGTACTTAGCACATACAGGTCTTTAATAAATGCCTGTTGCTTGATTACCAGGTTGGGTAGTTTGGGAACCTCAGTCATGGCTTTGGAAATATACTCTCTCTGCCTCCTGCTTGTGGGTTGTTATCAGTATTTTATAGCCATTTTACTTTCTAAATTTATTTCCCCTTTACCCACTGGGGGATAAAATAAGTTTAAAACCATTTCTGTCAAATTTGATAACATAAGTAATTTATAGAGGGAGGGGCAACTAAAGTTCCATCCTGAATCCCCAGGCTTTCCCCCTGGATCTTTTCCTTCTTATAAATGGTGAAATTCTAAGGCATCATTGAGCACAATTCTCCCCAAGAGACTCATCAGCGTTCACTGGGCTGAGAACCAAAACCTCAGCTGAGAAGGGTAGGGCAAGACAGAGGCAGCAACGACTTCAGCTTAGAAACCACAGGAGTGTTTCTTACCAAGTCCTGTGACCTGTGGCTGATGTGGCCGGACAGGAAGGATATGTATATTGGGGCTAGGGAGGGAGCAATTCGTCTATTATTGTTCATCTCCTAGCCTTGGCCCCATCACTTCCCTCTAAATAGGGATCATAACTGGGAACAAAAACAATTTCCTGATTTTCTAATCCCTGGGACTCCCCAAATCTCTCAATACTAGAATGGATGGAACATGGGATGAGATAGTACTCAGAGAAATGTGTAATTCTAATAAAAACTGGTGTTTTATAGTGTCTTAAAGTTTGTAAAATTATGGCATACACTATTAGTCTGAACCTCAAAACCAGCATGTGAGGTAACTACTATGGTTATATTACACCCATTTTACAGATAAGGAAGAAGGTTGAGAATATAAGTGATTTGCCCAAGCTCACAGATCCTCAGGATTTTAACCCATCTTCCTGACTTCAAGTGCAATACTCTATCCTCTGTGCTGCAATGTCCTCAGCAGCTCAGTTATACAGTATGTTACTTTACAGAGCGATGGAAGATAGAACATCTAAAGCTTCCATTTTCCCAGCTGCTCTGGCCTCTACTGACCCTCAGAGAGGGTGTTAGACCAGACACTTATTGACCACCTGCTGGCACAAGCCAGGCTATAGTAATGGTCTGGGCTTCATCCTTACTGCTCCCATCATTCTCGATTCTCCTCAGCGTATCCATCTAGGCTTCATGGTTTCCTCACCAAAGCAGAGGATGGTGGATCCACTTGCCTGTAATTCCCTGCTCCTTCCCCTGCCCACCACTATCACCCCAATATTTCCCACCATAGAAATCTCAATGATAGATAAGACATTACAAAAGACATTCAAGGTTCCTGAGCTGGTAAAGTCTCAAGTCTAAGAGATCTTGCTAAAGGTACTCCCCACCCTAGCTTCCCCGTAGACACTGAACAACTTTCAGTAAGATGGAACGGACCCTTGACTCTGCCCCTCGGCCTTACCCCATGGTTATCACCATATTGACATGAGAACTAGTAGCTACAGGAGTTAACAATCACCTTTTACTGTCAACTCTGACTCAATGCCAAGTATCAGGTCATGGACCCCCCACCTCCCTAACTACACCAGTAATTCTCCATCACATATACCAGGATAGCTAGCTGTTTCCTGTAAGACCTTAAGACAGAAGCAAAGAAGGAAGGGCAGTATTATTCTTGGTCCCTTTTTAGTCTCGTGAAACCCAGAGGTACAAATGGAACTGAGAAGGGAGGGGGGAGGAAGAAGACACTGAGAGGGCTGTCTGTCATAGGAACCACAGATTAGGATTTGAAACGGGACAAGAGCAAGGTGGAACCAAAAAACCTGCGCCAGGCATTGCTCCATGAAGCTCACGTCCATCTGTCTGTCCTACGCCAGTCCACTCTCTGTGAATCAAGCCGTTTTCCGTGGGCTCCAAAAGCCCGTGCCCTTTCCCCCACCATTCCCCACAAGCCTTCAACTCACCTGCTTCTTGAATTAGAAGCAGCAACAGTAAGACCACCGCTGGGATCATCTCAGGTAGGGATTCGAGGACCAGAGGCTGAGATCCGGACGCTCAGTTGGTTAGCTGGCTCAAGTTGTGCTCAACAGCTCCCTGACCACAGTTTCCCCCCTTCCTGCCCCGCCTCCCCCACCAGCTTCGGCCCCTTCCCCTTCCTGCAGCACAGGCTGGGCAGCTCCCGGAAGGGCCAAACCAGACAGAAAGGAGTGTAGTCCATTTGTAGGCCTAGCATCTAAGAAACCAAACCCTCTAATCCCAAGACAGTGAGACCCCAACCACTGAGAAAAGGCTGAACCCAGCTTCAACTGTCCACTCCAGCACAGCAGAGGAATTCCCTTGAACTGGAGGTGATCCCCAGTGTCTACCACGTTCCTTCTCCCTGCAGTTTCCTGCCTCTGCCAAAGGTTTAGGATATGGGGGTTACAAGAACAAGAGTAAAGAGCATGAGGCCAAAGCAGCTCTGCAAGGATGGGGGAAACAGGAGAAAAGGGGAAGAACATAGGAAACAAGGAAAGGAGAAGTAGAAAGAGCATGTGGGAGTGGCAAGGGTAGTAGAAGAACTGCAGAGATCTGAGTCTGGTGATGGGGAAGTGAGGGGTGTTTCAGCTGTCCATCCCTCTGCCCTTCCTATCTAGGATCCTGGAAAAACCCTTACATTTCATAGGCAAGTAAAGTAATGGGAAGGATGAACAGAAGGAAAGAAAGGGAAGCTGAACACAGGGACCGCAGAGCGGCTAATTTATTATTTCCTTTTTCTTAGCAGAAGCACAGCCTACTTGGTGTGCATGCACACACGTACACGCACGTACACACACGTGTGTACACACACACACACACACACACACACACACTCTCTCTCTCGCTGCCTTTCCCTCCCACTTCCCTTAGAAGATGGCAATCAGTGAGGAGATAGCAGGGATAAGTTGCTGTTCTCCCATTCACCGATCTACCTCTCCAAACACAATGTCCTGGGTACCTGGAAGAGAGAAGAAAGAAGTAAGTGTATGCAGGGGCCATATGAGTTATTTCCATTCCCTATGCTTGATTTCAGTCCTCAAGCCCAAGCAAGACATTATACCCACCCACCCAAAGGTACCCATACCTATGATTGCCACCACATCCGCCAGCATGTGCCCCTTAGACATCTTGTCCAAACCAGCCTGGGGATGTGAGAAAGCAAGAGAATACCAGAAAATCAATAAGGAATAAGGTGGAATAAGGAAGGAGAGGAAGAGCACTGAGGGTTTGTAGGCCTTGGGATTTGGGAATAACCGGAGTTTGTTGTTCTCACCAAGTGGGCGAAGCCAGGTGCTTTGATCTTGCATCGATAGGGGCGGCTGCTGCCATCAGAAACCAGGTATACTCCAAACTCTCCCTGTGCAAGAGGGTACAAGGGAGACGTCACATCCCTGATTCCCCAAAACAGAAGCCAATTCCTGCCTGTTTCTATGATTTCTGTCAATCCTCAAGTTTCTTTTCAACATAATCAACATTCATCTATCAAATGACTACTAGGTGCACATTACTATGTCTATTCCCACTGTGGCCATCCCTCACCTTTGGTGCCTCAATAGCAGTGTATGTAGCACCAGGTGGAACTTGGTAGCCCTCAGTATAGAGCTTGAAGTGATGGATTAGTGACTCCATGGATGTCTAGAGAAGGAAGAAGAAAGAGCAGTAAAAAAACTCAGTAGGTCACAATCAAAACCTGAGAGAGATCAGTGAAAGAAAGTAGTCATACCACATGCCCTAACAGGACAATCAATACCCATAAGAAATCAACATATAAGTATAAATATAGATAATAAAGTTTACAAAGGAGATATAAACAAAGAGGACAAAAGCGCATTAGCCTCACAAAGACAATTCTTGCAGGGACTGAAGTTCAGCTCTGACCACTTTCCCCTTTCCTATCCTTTCTCTGTCCTCAGTTCCTTTCCTAGACCATTCCCCATCCCCAACCTTCATCTCTGCCCGCTTTGGTGGAGACACTTTGGCATCATCAACTTTGATCTCCCCAGGAGGCATCTTGTTAAGACACTGCAGAATGATCCGGAGAGCCTGACGCATTTCTTCTACCCGACACAGATACCTAGAAGGTGGTCAAACAGAGAGACAAGAAAAGTCAGAGTTAGGGCCCTGCCCTTTCCGGGTCCAGCAGGGCAAACTCCAGCCAATGAACTGCATATACCAGACCTCTTTACCTCAGATATGCCTGCCTCACTTGAGCCCCCCACATTCCAATAAGCCTGTAAGACCCCTCCCCTCTTTGTTTCTTTTGGTAATGCCTCAGGGACATTTTTCCTCCCACTCTACCAAATAAATGACACATACTGGGGCTATCTCCAGTCATCCTACATCTTGCCACTGGACCCAGATGGCTTTGGAGGAGTGAGACTGGTGACTTTGCATAGCCCTGCCTCACTTAAATCCAATTCCCTTGTAAATCATGACATCACCTTCCCAACATCATGGTCCTCTTCAAAGAATGAAGGACAAATAAGAACGACAACCGCAACAACACTTACACAGTACTTTGTGTATATTATCTCATGCAATCCTCACACAACTACTGGAGGGAGGTGCTGATATGAAGCCTATTTTATACATGAGAAAACTGAGGCAAAGGGAGGTGAAATGTCTTGGCCTGGACCTGCAGTTACTAAATATCTGAAGGCAGACCCACACTCAGGCCCTCTGGACTTCACATCCAGTATGGTGAATTATCTATGTTACGTCAATGGCATGTAAACTTCCTGGAGGCAGGGACAAAGTAAGCACCTGTTGAATCTCCCGGGAGTCACCTAAGGGCCCTCTCAGAGGATACTAAGAGCATTTAGCTCCATTTGGGCAGAAGACAACAGGGTTAGAAGGTTGGGAGAATGCACACAGACCCAAGACCTCCCTGATTCTCTGGCTAGCACTCTACCCAATGGCCGTTTCTACGATGGAGAAAGGCAATGGCAACCAAATGGGACTGTATGAAGGAGGAGGAAAAAGATGGAACTAAGAGACAGCAGAAGTGGCCTTTGTAACACAGATCCCTCTAACTTTGGTAGCTCTGGGAAAGCCACAACTTCTCTGGGTCTATTTCCTCATTTGTAAAATGAAGACTTACCCTGACTACCTTTCAGAAAATGAATATTCATATGAGAGTACTCTGGAAACTAAAGATCAGTGGGCTAGGAGTAAGAAAAACCAGACTCTTGTCCTTGCTCTGTTACCACTGACATAAACTTGAGAAAGGCAACCAAATCTATTCATTAGTTTTCTCAAATGTAAAATAAATTTCCACCAGCCAGACCTACCTACATTTCACAAGGTCATCATAAAGGTAAAATGATAAAGGAAGTGTTACATG
The DNA here is from genome assembly GCA_023548195.1 of Bettongia penicillata ogilbyi. Lineage (NCBI taxonomy): Eukaryota > Metazoa > Chordata > Mammalia > Diprotodontia > Potoroidae > Bettongia > Bettongia penicillata. The sequence continues at coordinate 24,362,178 of JAJHZJ010000314.1, read as the reverse complement.
GTAAATAAGATTGCTATGTTTAAAGTCAGACTTGGGCTCAAAGCCCAACTCAGAAACTTACTGGTTGACTCCAGGCAAATCACAACTTCTATGTGCCTTAAACAATGACCTAGTATTTATCTAAATCAAGGACAGTTTATAAGCTGCATAGGTAGAGAGAGCTCCCATACCAAGATTTCCTCCCTCTGATGAAATCAAAGATCCTCTGAATCAAACGAATGCCTATGTAAAATCACTACAGAGAGCACAAAATTCTGTACAAATAGCAGTTACCGCAGGTGCAGACGGGGTAAAGATGGGAGTGAAAAGTGGCTCCATGCTACCTGTCATAGCAATCGCCTCTGGACCCAATAGGGACATCAAACTCTACTTGGTCATAAGCATCATAGGGCTGAGTCTTCCGTAGGTCCCACTGGATCCCGGAGCCTCGAAGCATCACCCCACTATTAGAAGGAAGGAGAGAGGAGCTTACATTTTTGTACAATCAAGAAAGACACCCTGCTCTCTTTCATGCTCCCTCTGGGCAGATTCAAGTCCAAACTGAAGGGAAGGGGAGCCAGAAAAGGGAAAATACCAAAATGCTAAGACCAGGAAAATGGACTGGTCTCCCATCCAAAAGGACCAGTTTCTTCATTTCTGCCCAAGCAGACTCATCCCTGCCCTGCCCTACGTTGCCCAGCTACTAACCTGAAGCCATAGTTAAGGGCCTCTTCTGCAGTTACTACTCCAATGTCAACTGTTCGATTTCGCCAAATCCGATTGTTGGTCAGCATCTGTCACTCCAAGGAAAGAAGTGAAAGTATACCACCTCATACTATGGTAGCTCCTATTCTTTTAGACCTGAAGACTAGTACCTCCCCACTCCACCCTGAGCAATTCCTGGGAGTACCCAGGCAGGTTTCCTCATTCCCCTTTATCTTACTTCTTCAAGCTCATCAATTCGAATGGAGAAGTTCTTGGCAAATTCATAGATGTCATCCATGAGCCCAAGGGGCAGGTCCTGAGGAGCCAGGTGAGGCAAGTTAGGGAAAAGACACTAGCACGTTGAGAAACAAAGTCCTAAACTTCTCCATTCCTAACCCTGTGGAATACTTGAACTACATCTAACTTCCCATTTTCCCCACTGAGGGAATACTAAAATACTGTAGTCAGAGAGAACAGACGTGAGGCACGAAGGGGAGGATGGAAGGAACTGTAGAAGAGGTTCATCTTACCTGATGCACCCCTCCTGGACGTATGTATGCCGCATGCATGCGTGCCCCTGACACTCGTTCATAAAACTCAAACATCTAGAGAAGACACACTGAAAATCAGAGTAACGCCCTTGGCCCCCTAAGAATACCACAGAACGCTCTCGCTATCACCGACTTGTAACACTGCACCACCAAAAAAGAATCAAGGCAACTTTCAGGAAGTTGATTCCCTGGTCATTACTCCATGTGCCAATTATGTTCTCCCAACCTCACACTCAGAGTCCTTTAATAGGTATTAAATTTTTCTGTACTTTCTCCAAACTACTTCTAATCCCTGTGCCCAATCATACCTTCTCCCTTTCTTCAAACATCCAGAAGAAAGGAGTCATAGCCCCAATGTCCAGGGCATGTGTGGTCAGTGCCATAATGTGGTTCAGCAGTCGAGTGATCTCTCCAAATAGCACTGTGGAGAGTGAGGAAAGATGAAGCAAAAAAATATTTGAGAACTAAGGAGTCAGAACTATCTCAGAAAAACCAAACAGGTCTACTCCAGTCTGAGATGTTTGAGAACAATGAGCATCAAAAAGGAAGGGCTGGAGTCCCTCTCTCATTCACAGCTCTCCAGGAGAAGTAGGGAAACAGGCCTCAGATATATCACACCTAAAGCGGGTCCCAAGGAGATTGAGACATACCTCGGATCCACTGTGCTCGAGGCGGAGGCTGGATGTTAAGTAGCTTCTCTACAGCCAAGGAATAGCACTGTTCATTACACATCATGGACACATAATCCAGCCGGTCAAAGTATGGAAGGGCCTACAGAAGGATGACAGACACTAAGAAAAACCTTGCCATATCTTGTACTCTAGCATAGATTTCCTGTCTGACTTGAACAAATGTTCTTCTAAACTGGTTCCAAGAGGCAGGACCACACTCATCTGCCAAATCCTCGGTCTGCTAGTAAAATTTAAAATATTCCAACAGTCTCCCAGACATGGAGACAACTGCACGATATCTTTAACTTCCAAGTCATTGTTTCTTCCCCAAATCTAAGAGAAGAAATTAAAGAAGCTGGAAGTGGGGCTGGGAAGATGGGTCATGAGAATTGTCAAGGATGAGGGTCTAAAGGGACTAGGGCCCTTTGGAACTGAGAAGAGCAGGATTTGTTCCTGATCAGAGTAGCCCTTGACCTAAGATTCTCATCAGGGTCACACTAAGTCTCCACTGTCCAAGGAGTAGCTTCCAGGAAAGAGGTGGGGCTTGGGCTGATCCCATCGGGACAGTCTGTTCTTTTTTGGAGATTACTGTGACGTGAAGCCAGGCTGTAGAGTTTTTAACTCCATGGACCCAAGGGCCAAAAACCATCATTCTCAGGTCTCTTGGGGAATCTCAAAGTCACTATGCTTGACCCCTTTACTGGGTCACTAAGTTTTAGTTTCACAACCTTTCACTTTAGGACTCTTTCCTCTCTCCCTTCTCATAGGCTATAAATAAATAAAAAACTGACTTCTGCCTCAAACACAAACTCTGACAATGCTGCAATCCTGATTCTCACCACTTGATTGTCATAGTTCCCACTCACCCCCCTCCTTTATCCCACAAGCCAGCAGCAGCCATAACCTCTCTATCCCAGTCATTCTGACTCACTGAACATTTCAAAAGGAAACACAAGCAGCTGGAAGATACAGGGATGTCCAAACAAAAAAAGATGACGTCTCTCACTTTGTCCCCTGCCCTGGGAAACAATCTGTGACGCACTGGCTGGACTGGATATGACATCAGAGAAACTGAGGCACAGGATAAAGAGGGGCAGCCAAAAGTTGATCAAGAAAATTATAGGAGACTTAGAGAAGCCAGAAGACATGGCTTCTACTGCTGAATCCAAGCCCAATCAACCATGGGAGAGCTTTCCACTATCCCCAACCCTTCTCATCTGTCCCAGGACTGCCTTATAACAGGGAAAAGGTATAAAGGATAGCCATCATGCTTCCCCACTGCCCCTGTAGCCTCTCAGAGGCCTGGTAATGGCCAAAATGACAAATCTCAGAGCTGAGACTACCCCACATCTCTATCTCTTATTCATTCCCCACACCTGCAAGTAAGTCTTGTATTCGATGAGCTTCTCAGTGCCCCGGTGAAGCAGGCCAATATGAGGATCACACTTCCGCACCATTTCTCCACTTAGTTCCATCACCAGTCGAAGGACTCCATGAGCCGCTGGGTGCTGGGGCCCAAAGTTTAGGGTCACATTGGCCACCTTTGTGTCTTTTGGAGGGTCCACATCTGGGGATGGGGGAGGAGGAAGAAGAGGAGGCTTAGGGCTAGATGTTGACTCCTCTGGGATTCTCCCAAAGATTAAAAGGGTTAACCTATTACTGGGAGATCCTGTCCCATATTAACCCCTTAGCATGCCAATGTTACTGCCTTCCTCCTCCTATATTCTTAAAATAGTTTAGGGTTAAAGGAAAGGAGAAGTGTGCAAGACTGTCTGAGTTCCTTGAGGGCAGAGACCTCAAATCTTATTTTTCCTAATTCCTCATAGAGTCTAAAGCAATGTTGAGCACATAACACCTGCTCAAATTTTACTATCTAGAGACATCAGAAATATTACCATGAAAATGAGTAACACACAGAAACATTTAAGTGACAAATGAATGCTAAAGGATATCAAATGAGGGAGAGATCATTGTAGGCTAAAGTGTCAAAAGAGGCTTCATGGAAGAGAGAATTTTTGAACTGGGCTTCAAAGGTTGGGAAGACTTTAGATAGGGTCTTTGGCAGAGGAAAGGCAAGGACATCAGGGAACAGAGAGAATCAGAACATACAATAACATGGAGCTGAAAACGTGAAAGGTCGTTTGGAGTACATTAAACATAGCGGCTTGATCGGAACAGAAGTCATGCTAGTGAATGGTAGAAGACTAAGTTAGAAAGGAGGGTTGGATTCAGTTTGTGAAGAGCTCTGAATGAGAGGCCAGACTTTGCTTCATGGGCAATGGTGAACCAATGGTTTTTGAGAAGTAGTGGCACGGTAAAGATGGTATTTTCAGAAGATCAACACAGTGCCAATGAGTGGGATAGGTTCAAGGAAATACAAACTCAAGGAAGGTAGGCCAGTTAGAAGGCTACTGCAAACATGATGTGATCAGAACCTAAATTAGGCTGGTAGTAGTAGGAATGGAAGTAGGAGAGCTAAATGGGAGGTAAGGGAACTTAGTTTACTAGACAGGGAGAGAGAGGACTCAAAGGTTTGAACCTGAATGATTTAGAAGGGCTTTACAACTAACATAAAGAAGAAAATGGGAAGTCTGCCAGGGTTGATAGGATGAAAATAAACTGAATCTGATGACAAAAGGCCATGCTATTAGAAGTACCAATTAGGCAGCTGGAATTGTAGGACTGGAGCTCAAGAGGGAGGTTACTATTAAAGATAAAGTTGTAAGAGGCATTCAGTCAACAAACCAGAGCTAGATGACACCATGGAAATAGACAAAATCTCTGAGGGGGAATACATAAAGAGCAGGGGACTGAAACATGCTGAAGAGCAGGACTGGACAGCTCAAATGAGACTAACATCATTAACGAGATGTCAAAAGAGGCACAGACACAATGGAAGTAGCTCTGGGTCAGTGACAAAGCTGGTGGGACCAGAGGCCTTTGGATCCTCGGACTCACCATTCCAGGGTGCGGGCTTCCAGAGGGCGGTTTCTTTATTGGGGTACATGACAGCGCCCCCAAACTGTTCTGCCCATTCCACATCTGGCTGCCACTGACGAGATCCTCTGGGGATCAGAAAGCAGGGACAAAAGGGTCAGACTGCACGGTGTCTGAGGGCAGGGACAGCTTCATTTTTTCCTTCTCTATCACTGTGTATCCCTAGTCCTTGCACATCGATTATTCCTAAGGGTTTGCAGAACTGGACGGGATGAGCCTGCTGAGGGACGGCCCGGTGGTTTGCAGGGGGAGGGTATTCTCACCCCTTCCCTACCTCCCACCCCACGTCAATGACAAGGGATCGACACGGCCTCCTTCTAACAATAATAGTAACAACCTAGCGCTCCGAGGTTTGCAAAGGCCGTGCTAATTAGGCACTCCTGAGCCTGATTAAAAGTTAATTTCTCCGGGCAGCTAGCACGTGACTCCTGGGTCTGGGAAGGTTAAGAAGCGCCCGGCTCTGCTGCTCCCCGAGAAGCTGCCCAAGGTCATTCGGGGGACCTAGCCGAGAATAGACCCGGAGCTCCGGGCTAAGCGGGAGGGGGGGGGCATCCCGGCCAGAGGGGGTGGGAGATCCCGACCCTGCCTTCCCCGCGGGGATAACGATGCCGCTGCCCCCCCCCCCGTTTACCCCACGGAGATTCGGGGGGCGGGGAGGACCTCAAGTCCACAGATGAAAGGGGGCAAGGAACCGGAAAGTCCGCTCAGGCCACTGAGGGCACCCCCTCACTGGCACCCGAAAATTGGGGGAAATCACCCAGCCCAGAGGCTTATGGGAGACTGGGGGGGAGGAGCGGGGAGAGGCGAGGTCATAAGCCTGGGTCACTCGCTCTGTGGAGGGTCAAAGGGCCTAGGGTAATGCCCCCGGCCTCCGGGGGCTGTGGGGCGGGGGGAGCAGAGCCAAGGCTTCCCGCCTCCTCCTCACCTGCTGGGCTGAAGCGTCAGCCGGACCCCGGGGCCGGGCCGTAGCACAGGGGCCACAAGGGTCCGGAGCTTCCCCAGAGCCCTCAGCGTCGCCATCTTGCTGCCGGGGCAAGCCCGTGGGAAGGAGAACCGGGCGGAAGCGGACGCTACGCGTCAGTCTCTTGGCTTCTGGTTACGGCTGGATACGACGAGGACGCCATCTTGAAAGCTGGCAAAGGCTTCGGCGTGTGGCCAGGCGACATCCGGGTCCGTAGGCTTGGCTTCATTGCTTGAGTCCGCCTCGGGCACCTTCCATCTTAACTATGGGCAAGAGTCTTGGGCCTTTGCTGGAATGCGCCCCCTGGTGTTCGAGCGAGTGCGCGCTCTCTAGAAGTCCTGCTAACGAGGGTGGGAGGGGGGAGCATCTTTAGTATATAGGTACCGTGGCGTAGCGTAGACGCGGATGCCGGAGGAGTCCTCCTCGGCTTCTAGGCCACAACTGCCGGGGAGGCGGAGCCTCATCCCGGACGGCTGTCAAAAGCTTCCCCCGCCCAGGCTTTTCTCTATCTGGCTGCTTTCCCTGCTGAGGGCCTGCCGCCCAAATGTGTTTGCGCCCTCGCACATCTGGGCCCCATTCGGGGGAGTCCTGGGCACTCCCCGTCCCTTCCCCCACCGCGGGGCCGGAGGCAGCGGGAGCCTGGGAAGCTCCCTCCCCAGCCCGATTCCCAGATGTTTGAATAGGGATGGGGGAACCCAGATGGGGAGGGGCCGGGGGCTCCGGCCAAACACAAATCAAAACAGTCGTGCGAGCCAAGGCCACCAGCACTGGGGGGAAAGGGGGGACCTGGGGCTACACCCAGCCTGGGAAAGGGGAGGCCGGGAGAGGGTGGGCATCCTCCTAACTGACCCTCCACGGCCCCCACTGCCGACGCTGGCCCAGGTCCCGTCTTGTGCTTCTGGCCTCGTAGCTGCCGCCCCACGGCTTCACCTTTCCGGCCCGGTTCTAACCCCGATCCTGGTTTTGAAGAAAAAGAGACACACCCGTCTGGGCCACCCTTGGAGGCCACGCCCAGGCCCTCGCCCTCCAAGCCCCCCAGCTAGAGTTGGGCCACCCCTAAAGTCTGGAGCTCCGGCCCCACCACCCTGCGAGTGTAAGAGTGGAGAGAGACGAGGTCTTCCCGGGGCTGGGACCCTGAGACGGAGTCCACCGGCAGTGCAGAACCCCTGGGGTGGGAAGTGGGGGAAACAGAGGCAGCCGAATGACCAAAAGGGACCCGTGGGAGGGGAAGGCTCAGCGTAGGCGGTTAGGGTATCGTCCGGTAGCCACCAAGCCCCAGGGCTGTGTGATGAGGGGGAAAGGGCGGACGCTCGGGAGAGGCCAGACTGCTCTTGCCTGGGAACTGACCTAATAGGAAATGTTCCAAAGGGTGGGGCCAGAGCCTGTGGCTATGGGAAATGGCTAAGGCTTGGATCGGAGCTGGGAGCAGAGGCGAGCCGCGCGATCTCTGGAGCGCAGGGACCGTCTCTGAGACCCCCACCCCCAGCACCTTCCAGAGGGAACTGTTCTTTAAAATAAGAGGGATGGGCACAGGATGGGGGGCGGGGAAAAGCGAAAAATAAAGAGATTGTTCTGTCCCTTGCCCTTCTCAGCCTCAGGAGAGATGGGGGTTAGTGAGCATCTGTGCTCACTAGCCCCGGAGGGTGGATTGAGCTCAAGCGGGGGCAGGGTTCCTAGGGGGGCTGTCCGGGACACTGAATCTTTTGTGCCCTATCCAGGCTGCCACCACCCGCCCCCCCTTGCCATTCTGAGGCCCTTTTGTCTTCATCTGCTTTGTCACCCCCTTTGTCCTCCTCTCTGTTAAGGGGGGGCGCCCTCTGGGGATAGCTCCTCTTGCTCCAGCCCCTTCCTGCCTCAGACCCTAGCCTTGTCCCAACCCAGGCTCCTTCCTTGTCCCTGCTTTTGCCCCAGAGAGTCCACATTCCCAATATCATCAGGGTTTAGTGTATTAGGTAAAGAGAGGAAAATATGGCTTAACAGTGATGCAGGGCCGGTGGGGCTGGAGGTGGTAGGCATAATGGTCAGGTACTGGTGGCCCCTAGGGTGGAAGGGGAAAAGGATAAAGGAAATGGCAGGGCAGGATGTGAGGTGGGGAGGGGGAGATGACTGGAAAGAGTGAATTAGGGGGGGTGAATGGGAGTGAGGAGGTTGGCTTGCTCCTGGGAAGGGGGAGGGATCGGTTGGCAACTCAGTCCTTCCTGGGGATTTCCTGGGGAAAGGAGTGGCTATGGGGTGGAGGTGAGAGCAGGAATTGCCCCAAACTTCTACCGACCCTGCTCCGATGTCAGAAGTAGCCTTCTCCTGTACTTGTCCCCTCCCCCAAGCCCTCCATCCTCTTACTACCACCACTATACACACAAAGTTCCTGGCTTTCTCTGTGTTGACACACATCATATGTACAATGGAGATGTCCCCTGGAGAATTCAAGAAAGGAGAAGCCAATGATGATTATGAGGCCATGAGTTCCCAGGGTAAGGGTGGGAGGATGGAAATGTTAGAAGTGGAGTCTTACTGACTTGAGGATATATGAAAATAGAGACCTCTTGAGGGATAGCTGAGAAAGGCAATATGGAAAGACAAGGTCATGTTAGACTCAGGTTGGGTTGGAGTCCCTGCTCTGAAACTTAGCAGCTGTGACCTTAGGTAAATCACATCCTCTCAAGGCCTTAGCTTGTGGTCTGAGGTCCTGATGGACTGTAATTGTTAGGAGAGAGGCAGAGAGTGATCAGACTTGATCACAGAGAGGGAGAGAAAGATGAGAAAGTCCCTGGAGGAGGGTAGGACAGGGACCCATGCTTCTGGGAGAGAGTAGGAGTGAGGCCAGGAGCCCTAGGGTAATTGACTGGGAGCTGGGCCAAGAAAAGGGGGAGCCAGGAAGTAGGGGGGGGGAGGACGTGAATTGAGGAGGGGGAGCCCTGGGGGAGAACGGAGGCGGAATGGCTGTTCCGGGTATGTGTTGAGGGGAGGAGGGAAGCTAAGGAAAGGGGAGCCTGAGGGAGGGGGGGGATGGTAAGGGAGAGGAGGTGGTTTCTGGCACAGGAACCCCTGCCCTGGCCCAGGCTGGATCCTCCTTGTACAAAAGGAAAAGTCATTAACTCCTCTTGTACTGCCCTCTATCCCAACCTTTGCTTCAAGCAGAATTGCCCTACCTTCAAATTAAAAACTACCTTGTCTTGTCCCGTCCTGTCCCCACCTCCACTCCCATCCCATTCATCCTCTCCACTGTCCCAGGTGGACCATTCAGCAACCCTAAACTCCTTGGGACTTCCCGTGTCTTCCTCCCTGAGCTATTTCTTTTGTTCCTCTTTCTTCACTCATCCATCTCCCTCAGCTCCGAGACCCAGCTCCTGAGGAAGAGGGGTCGTCTTTAGGGAGTCCTCCATCCCCTCCAGGGTTAGGAATAAGAGTTTTAGATGGGGGGGGGGGGAGTAGTTCTTCTCTTAGCCTTGGTTGTTATTTTGTTCACACTAGAGCTGGGGGTGGTGTTATCCCCCAACTTCACTTCCCCCCACCCCCAGCCAGGGCTGTGATAAACTCCCAGAAAAGGAAAGAAACAGCTGAGAGTTGGAGTCAAATTTAGGAAAAGAGCTGTGTCATCAGCTGGCCAAGTGCCTGGGATCTGACTGCTGGGGATTCCCCTCCCCCCACCCCACCCCCAATTTCCTTTGAAAACCTGAATTTTTGGAAGTAATGAGACACCCCATCTGCCTTCCCACCAAAGACCTCAAGCTCTAGTCTGAGTGGCTCCTCCGGCTTAGCCAATCCCTGCTCTTCACTGTACTTAAAGGCGCTGGCGGGGAGAGCCCGCTGAGGAGAATCCAACTGGGAGAGGGCTGGGGAGACACACAGAGAGATAGAGACAGAGACACGGATACAGACACAGAATCGAAGAGAGACACAGAAAGAGACAAAGACCTAGAGAGAGGTATAGGGAGATCCACACAGTCAGAAAGTACTGCAGAAAGTCAGACAGAGGAAGAGAGTACAGAAAAAGGACAGAAACAAAGGAGACAGAGACACTCAGGGAATCAGAGGCATACAGAAATAGGGAAGGGCAGAGAGAGATTGAGGAAGCCTGAGCAGGGGACACCTCAGAGGAGGGTGGGTAGGGGGTGTTTGGGGAGGTGGCTCTCAGACTTATCTCTCTGCTCTGGGGGGGATATTTTATTTCTTTGGAAGCTCCCTGGTCCCTGTGCCAACACTGCATCCTCCTCTGGCACAGGTCAGAACCCACAGGGGATTCCTGCTGAGAGAATCCTCCAAGAACCAGGCAGGGGGAGTAACTGGAGCCTCGAACACCCCACTTCCTACTAGCTACTGCTGCTGTGCCATGTCCCAAGCAGACATAGGTCCCAGGAGGGACTTAGGGGGAACTCAGACCAGCCCTCTACTTCCCACTCCATCCCAGCCACTTCCAGGGCTTCTACTTCTGATGCTGCTGCTACTAGATTCCTGCTTATCTCTTGCCCAGCTGGTGGGCCTCCCCACTCAGGAGGAGGAGATCGTGTTTCCTGAGAGACTCAATGGCAGCATCTTTCCTGGCCCCGGCTCCCAGGGGCTCCTGTTGTATCGGCTGCCAGCCTTTGGAGAAATGCTGCTTCTGGAGCTGGAGCAGGACCCTGGTGTCCGGGTTGAGGGATTGACTGTGCAGTACCTGGGCCAGGCACCTTCGATGCTAGGTGGGGCTGAAGTGGGCACGTACCTGACGGGCACCATCAACGGGGATCCTGAGTCTGTGGCATCTCTGCATTGGGATGGGGGAGCCCTGCTGGGTGTCCTACAGTACCGGGGGACAGAACTCCACCTTCAGCCCCTAGAAGAGGGTGCTCCTAATTCTGTTGAGGGGAAAGGGGCCCACATCCTACGCCGAAAGAGCCCCACCAGAGACCAGGGCCCCATGTGCAACGTTGGGGCCCCGCTTGGGAGCCTGGGTCCCAGTCCTCGAAGAGCCAAGGTAGGCAGTTTCAGAGTCCCCGCTGCATCCGCTCCACCATATCTGTCCCACTGACCTCCATTCATCCTTTCCCCACCCACCTCCACCCCTGCCTGCTCCATTTTCTCCTCTCCTTTCTTTTCTACTTCTACTTGTGTCTTTCTTCGGGATCACCAGTCATTCACTTTGCCAGCTAGACCCTGGGTGAGGACCCTTAGTGTGCTTTTCATGTCAATCTGCTGACTTGCCTCCCTTCCAGACCACCCCAGCCTCTTTCTTGGCTAGAAGAAGGCTGAGTCCGGCTGGTGAATTTGCAGCAGTCATGGAAACTAGCACTGGAAAGTGACCACACCTCCCTGTAACTGGCCCTCAGGGCCCCTCTCTCCAGCACAGGGAGTCCCAAATGGAGTGCTTTGAGCAGAGGCAGTCACACTTCAGTCCCCTATCTGTGTCCCAGCACTTTGCGGTTTCTTTGCTTGCACTGCAGAAGATGGCTCTGAGACTGGTTCTTCAGTCCAAACCCCACTTCCGAAGCTGGAAGGACATCCACAATCTCTCTTTAGGTTGTCCCCTTCTCAAGCTGGTAGACAATTGTTCTGCCTTTCTTTTCCTTCTTCCCTTCTTTTCTTCCTAACTACCCTTCTCCCTCCCTCTTCTCCTTCCTCCCCTCCCTCCCTCTCTTTCTCCTTCTAATCCAGACCAGACGCTCCCTCTAAACCCAGCCACCTCCGGATATCTGGCCCCAGCCCTGGCTGCTGACAGACTTGTTCCCCCACCACCACAGAGCACAGACACGTTGCAACTCAACCTTCTACTCCACTGTTTTCAGGCCCCTCTCACAAACAGGGGGAGGCCCCCCCACATCTCTCTCAGGCACTCTCAGCTGTTCTTTCCCCCTGAGGCCCACGTGGCAGGGGACGTGGCACCCCCTTCCCCTCCCCTTCCCTAAACTGACAGCTGATGTCTCTGAGTAACCACAGCAGCCCCTTGGAGTGGGACAAAGAAGGGGGGAAGGAGATAACCAAGATAAGAGCAGGAACCCAGTGGGGTCATACAGGTCCCTATCTGGCTCTGCTAAACTTCAATCTAGAGGAAAAGGGGTATGGATGAGATGAAGGGGACAGAAGAAGCATGGGTGTCTCAGGATTAAACCCTACTTTGCTTTGACCTTCCTCCCAGCGCTTTGCCTCTGTAAGTCGCTTTGTGGAGACCCTGGTAGTGGCAGATGACAAGATGGCAGCATTTCACGGGGCTGGACTGAAGAGATACCTCCTGACTGTCATGGCAGCTGCCGCCAAGGCTTTCCGCCACCCAAGTCTTCGTAACCCAGTCAGCCTAGTGGTAACCCGGCTGGTTGTGCTTGGCCCTGGTGAAGAGGGACCTCAGGTGGGCCCCAGTGCTGCTCAGACCCTGCGCAGCTTCTGTACTTGGCAGCAGGGACTCAATGTTCCCGAGGACAGCCACCCTGACCACTTTGATACAGCCATTCTGTTTACCCGACAGGTGAGGCCCCAACCAACTTCCCATTTCCCCAAACCCTCCTATACTGTTATCTAGGCCTCTTATACCCCTAAGCCTCTAGCACCCAGGTCTCCTAATGTTCTAGAGTTCCCAGCCGTATGGAGCTTGGCTTCCTGGCTCCAAATGCATCTTCTGTACTCCCCTAGGACCTGTGTGGTGTCTCTACGTGTGACACACTTGGCATGGCTGATGTGGGCACAGTATGTGACCCAGCCAGAAGTTGTGCCATTGTGGAAGATGATGGACTCCAGTCGGCCTTCACTGCTGCTCATGAACTGGGTAAGAGATACTTTAGAGACACTTCCTATGGGTACAGCCTCTTAGGCTCTGACTTGGACCCTCTCCTCCTTTCCTTTCTGTACTTGTCAGTTCTCATAGATTCAGTTATCATCAAGCAGCTAAATCCCCACTGCTCTCCTTCCTGAGCTCCATCCTAATATCACCAACTTGTCTAGTGGATATTTCAAACTATACCATAGGCTTCTCAAGTGCAGCATGTTGAAAACAACTTTAACCCCCTAAACCCACCCCTCTTTCAAACCTGCTTGTCTCTGTCCAGGTGTGTCCAGTCACCCAGGTTTGCAACCTTAGTAGCATCTCCTTTGCCAAGCATGAATCTGGTCAGTTGCCAAATCTTGCTTGCATCCATCCCCTTCTCTTCTTTCATACAGCTGCTGCCCTGGTTCATATTCTTGCCTCCCGGGCTATAATATAATGGCTTCTTGACCGGCCTCCCTGCCTCATCTCTCCCTCCTCCAGTCCCTCTGCCACAAAATGATTTTCCCAAATTGCCCTACTCCATAAACTCCTGTTACCTCTAGGATCAAATATGAGTTCCTTCTGAGACTGTGTAAAGCTCTTCACAGCCTGATGCCTTCCTACACGTTATTCCTTCCATACGCTCTTCATTCCAGCATTATTGACTTATTAGATATTCCTCACACGTGATCTCCTATTTCCCATCTCTGTGCCTTTGCACTGGTTGTTCCTCATGTCTGGAATGTACTCCCTTCTCACCACTCCCTTTTAGAATCCTTACTTCCTTTCAAAGTACAACCCAAATGCCACTTGCTACTTGAATCCTTTCCTGAAGGTCTCTAGCTGCTACTGCCTCCCTCCAAAATGATCACCTTGTTTTCATTTTGTATGTAATTGGGTGTATATACATGTTGTATCCCCTGATAGAATGCAAGGAACTGTTTCTTTTATGTCTTTAAGCCACCTACACGGTGCGTGGCACATAATAAGTGACTAATAAATAATTGATTGATTTATAAAATGAGGGGTTTTCGCTGGATCAGCAGCTCTCAAAGGTTTTGGTCCCAGGACCTCTTAACTCCTTACCTCTAAGAATTTCATTTATGTGGGTTATGGGTATGGATATTTACTATTTTAGAAATCTAAAGATCTTAGTATTATTATGAAAACAGTTTTGACTTCAAAGAATCCCAGAGACATCCAGGGGTCACAGACCACACTCAGAATCCACTGGCCTAAATGACCACCAAGATTCCTTCCAGTACTAAATCTGTGATCCTACCCTTGAAGAAACTGAGGCCCTGAAAGGTGGAATAATTTGTCTAAAGTCACCTGGGGAGTTAGAGAAGAGCCTAGATTGGGCCCTTGGTCCTCTGACTCTGAATTCTGTATACTTTTCAAATGCTAACCCATCAATTTTCAAAAGGATGTGAATTGAAGATGTAAGAGTTATAGGTAAAGGGGCCTTGTGTGTACGTGTGTGTGTGTGTGTGTGTGTGTGTGTGTGTGTGTAGTAGCAAAGGTATACCCTAGAGGCACCATAGGGCAACTTAGTGAGCTTAGAGAGTGATGGAGTCCAGTTTGCAAACTGATGGATGCTTCATTGTCATGTCGTCAGTATCCAACCCAATGGGATGGATGGGGAAGGGGACAAATGGGACCAGGTCTCCAGCAGTATTTCTGCCCCCACAGGCCATGTCTTTAACATGCTTCATGACAACTCCAAGCCATGTGTGAGTCTGAATGGTCCTGGGAGCTCTTCTCGTCATGTCATGGCACCAGTTATGGCGCATGTGGACCCTGAGGAGCCCTGGTCCCCCTGCAGTGCCCGCTTTATCACAGATTTCCTCGACAACGGCCATGGTCAGAACCCTACAGTGAACCTTGACCTCCATGGGGTGAAAATTTGTGTCCCCTGCCCCCCTACCTCCTCTCAGCCCCTCCTACATTTAATCCTTGCTTCTTGGAAGACTCCTACTCCTTTCCAGCTTTGCTCCCAAAAGTACCTTCTGTCTGAAAGGTGGGAAGGGAGCAGAAAGCATAACCATCCTTTCTTGCACTTGTCCTATTCAGCAGATTCTAAGAAGCTAGGATATCCCCAAACTTCTAGTCCCAGGATCAGGACCCACCCTTCTTGCCCCTGATAATTTTCTCTTTCCTATTCTTTCCCTAGGACACTGTCTCTTAGACAAGCCCTCAGCTCCTTTGCGCCTGCCTGTGACCTTCCCTGGCAGGGACTATGATGCTGACCGCCAATGCCAGCTGACCTTTGGGCCTGACTCAAGACACTGTCCCCAGCTTCCCCCACCCTGTGCTGCCCTCTGGTGCTCTGGCCGCCTCAATGGTCATGCCATGTGCCAAACTAAGCACTCTCCCTGGGCTGATGGCACCCCCTGTGGACCCAACCAGGCCTGCATGAGTGGCCGCTGCCTCCAGAGTGCTCAGCTCCAGGATTTCAATGTGAGGGTCAGGAGATGTGGGAGTGGGGTTGGTGATTAGGAGGATGACTTGGCCAGGGAAAGAAAGACTGGGAGGAAAAGGGATGGAGAGAGTGGGAATACAAAGTGAGGGATATGAGGCTGGTACCAGGATGGCACAGTCTGAGGATATGTGGTGGAAGAAGGTATGTTGATCCCTGTTTCTCTAACCTTATGCTTCTACAGACCCCACAGGCAGGAGGCTGGGGCTCTTGGGGGCCCTGGGGGGAATGCTCTCGGACCTGTGGAGGTGGTGTCCAGTTCTCTTCCCGTGACTGTACTAGTCCTGTTCCCCGGAATGGTGGCAAATACTGTGAGGGCCGCCGCACACGCTTCCGCTCCTGCCATACCCAAGATTGCCCCACAGGCACAGGTGAAGAGGGAGGGACAATGGAGAGGTGTGCCTGCCACTCAAAGAACTGTCCTGTGGGTTCTAGAGATTGGGGGACTGGGTCATTCTGTGGGCATTGGTAGTAGGACTAATGTACTTAGGATTATCTCCTCCAGTGCTTCTGAAGGGAAAAGAGGAAAGTATACAGGATAGGCCCTCGTGGGGAAGAGGAAGCCCTAATGTCTATGTCTATGTCACTCTATGTCTATGGGTGCTGATGATGCTGATGGTAGAAGAAGTCCACTGAGTGTCAAATTCTGACACAGTGTGTCCCTGGCAATTTATGCGTGGTGAAAGTTGGGGTGGGCTTAGAAATAGTATTGGGAAAGTAGATGATAGGTAGAGCTGGGGAGGTGGATAGAGACTGGGGATAGGGGTAGAACTCTGAGTCCTAGTTATTTGTCCTGTGTCTTGGTATGCTGCAGCTTTGACCTTCCGTGAGGAGCAGTGTGCTGCCTACAACCTCCGCTCTGATCTCTTCAAGAACTTCCCAGGGCCCATGGATTGGGTCCCACGATACAGTGGTGTGGCTCCCCAGGACCAGTGCAAGCTCACTTGTCAGGCCCGGGCCCTTGGCTACTACTATGTCCTGGAGCCTCGGGTGAGGACAAGGGCAGGGGTGATGGGAAAAGGGTAGGGAGTCTCAAGACCTTGACCTCTCTCTCACACCATCCTGACAGATCCTATCCTACCCTATTTTCTGAAAGTAAAGAAATAAAAATCATTGTCATAGGCAGGTCATCTGTATGGCACAGTGCTGTCTTAGCAGAAGTATCTGCTTATAGCTACTTGGAGAAATAAACCCAAAAGTGTTGAAGATTGCTGCTCACATGTATCTGACCATGAGAGTTTTTGTAGCTCCAGGATCTCATCTTTCCTTTGTTTTGCTTCCTCCTCTCCTAGCTCCTCCAACATAGATGGCTGGCCTCAGGGCTACCTTAGTATTGTTGGTACCAAGCAAAGTAGGAAACCCACTAAGCTTTACCCTACTTGCACCCCTAAAGCTCACTGTAATCTCAAAGATAACTAAGTAGCTCAGTGGATAGAGCACTGAACCAAGAGTCAGGAAGAAGCCCTGAAGTCAAATCTAGCCTTAGACAATTACTAGCTGTGCAACTGCAGGCAAATCACTTAACTGCTGTTTGCCTCAGCTGTAAAATGACAGCACCTACTTTCCAGAATTGTTGTGAAGCTCAAATGAGATAGTATTTGTAAATCTCTTAGCACAGGTCTGGTACATGGTAGGTACTACATAAATGTAAGCTACTATTATTATCACTTTGTTGGCAGGTTGGGCTCCTGCCCAAATTGCCAAGACCTCTTACCATTTTCTCCCTGAAGTTATGAGGCCCCTGTTTTCTTCCCATTCCCACAAGCCTCTACTTCTGTCATCAGGGCTCCTTCCCCTCATTACATTTCTTCTCCTCAGGTGGTAGATGGGACCCCCTGCTCACTGGACAGCACCTCAGTCTGTGTTCAGGGCCGCTGTATCCATGCTGGCTGTGATAGGATTATTGGCTCCAAGAAAAAGTTTGACAAGTGCATGGAATGTGGCGGGGATGGCTCAGGCTGCAGCAAGCAGTCTGGCTCCTTCAAGAAGTTCAGGTATAGGAAGATGCCTTCTCCAGCTCAGCCTCAGGGATAGACCTTATAATATAGAGGCGGGATGGGGCAACTGTAAAAGGGAGACCTCTTTTTCTTATCTTCCTCCTTCCCTAACTCTGTCCTCTTGCATCCTTCCCCAGGTATGGATACAATGATGTGGTCACCATCCCTTCAGGCGCTACCCACATTCTAGTGCGACAACAGGGGGATTCTGGCCCTCACAGCATTTACCTGGCTCTGAAGCTTCAGGATGGCTCCTATGCCCTCAATGGTGACTACACACTGCTCCCATCTGCAAGTGACGTGGTTCTGCCTGGAGGTGCCAGCCTTCGATACAGCGGTGCCACTGCAGCCTCAGAGACCCTAACAGGCCATGGGCCATTGTCCCAGCCCCTGACCTTGCAGGCCCTGGTAGTGGGTAACCCTCAGAATCCTCGCCTCCGTTATAGCTTCTTTGTACCTCGACCTGCTCCTCCAGCCCCTCGACCTACCCCAAAGGACTGGCTCCGACAGCGTGCACAAATCCTGGAGATTCTCCGGCGGCGCCATTGGGTGGGCAAAAAATAACCTCACCCTCCCAGGGGAGCAGCCCTGGGCACCGTGGGGGCACACAAATGACTTTGAGGAGAGGGCTCTGAGAAGCTGCCTCCTATAGGGCACAATAGGGAAGTGGTAACAAAGGCAGGACCTACCCCTTTCCCCCATCTTGCAGGCTGGCCCTGCCCTGGGCTGCCTGACTGAGAGAGGCAACCTGGCTTCTATGTGACTGGGGGCTAGTAAATTTAAGATGGGGGAGAGTCCCTCAGTACCCACCCATTCCCTCTCCAAAGCTGGTCATAGGAGGTGAGGAATTGCATGGTGGGCCCCAGTTGTATTTATTTGATATTTATTCATTGGTTTGTGAGGGATCAGCACCATGGAAGGGTAGGAAGGGAAGGTAGAAATTGGTCCCTCTACACATAGCATTTGCCCTAGCCAGGGAATCAAGTGTTGGTGAAAGGCGTGAGAGGTGTGTTTGTGCGTGTCTGTGTCTGTGTGTCTGTGTATGTTTGTGTGTGTTCCTGAACCACAACCCCTGTCCCCTAAAGAGGATGACAGGAGTGTGTGGCATGAATTATCATGTTTTCTAATAAATTTAACTTCATTATTTATTCACTGGGCAGCAACTATGTGCTCCTTTTGGGAGTTGAGAGCTGCCATCCCTTCCCCTATTATGTCTGGAATGCATGGTCTCTGGGACTTAAGATTGGCAAAGTCTAGGCCACTGACCCCTTTCTTGTCCTCCCCTCCCAGGGCCACTGGATACTAGTGTTCAGATAGTTATCACTAACTACCCCACCCCTGCTAATGCTGTCCTTCTCCATGCCCTGTTCTGGGTGCTGAGGGGGAATCCAGAAGGAGCAGAAACTGCATTTAGGTATAGAGTCCTAAGGGACTCGATACTTGGCACAAGTACATGGTGATTAACATAGTTGATGGGAAATGATCATTCAAACGTTATAACAACTGACACCGATGCAAAGATACACACAGGGGTTAAGAAAGACTTAACTCAGGGGAGTTGGTTCCTCAGTAATTTATAAGCATAAAGAAAAGTCAGCACTCAGGAGGCAGTGAGGGGAATAGAGAGGAAAGGATGACATGGGGATGGGGGAAGAAGTGGGCCAGGACGTGGTAATGTTCAGAATGTGTAGAGTGAAAGACATGGCTTGGTAGTACTCAGACTATGATTCTAGGGCAGGGACTCTTAACCTGGGATCTGTGAACTTGTTTGGTTTTTATTTTAATATTTTGATAACTATATTTCAATATAACTGATTTCCTTTGTAATGTATGTATCTCATTTTGTACATTTTAAAAACATTATTCTGAGAAATCCCCAAGGTTCCCCAGACTGCTGAAGGGGCCCATGATACACCAAAGGTTAAGCCCTTTTGTCCCAGGGGAATAGAGGTGGTGCTGGTAATCCATGTTATCCTGTGGAGGTGAAGGTGGGAAAGTGTGACTGGAGAGGTTTCGGAAGGAAAAGGAAAAGAACATTGTCTCATAGACAGCTGGGCAGACTTAGCCCAGCCTGAATACTTGTGCCAGCATTCGATCTTAGCATTAGCCATAACAGCTACCACTCCCTCTGGATGACTGGAAGTAGCTCTGGCCAGCCCATTTCAACCAGTCAGTCAGTTCTACCTGGGTCCCTTCTCTGAACAACACCCCACCTTCCCCTGCTCTCTGATCCAGGCAGAGACAGAAACAGAACAGAAATCTATGCAGTTTGAGACTCCTTGATGGCAGTGATACGGACTGGATGAACATTATTGTGCAAGTGCTATAGCTGGAGTGGTGAAGAGAGAGAAAAGGAGGGGGAGAGGAGAAACAAAGAAATTATGAGACAGTTACTTTGTCCTAAGCAGGCCTTAGGCCACATGTGGCCTTCTAGGACCTTGGGTACGGTCTTGTTATGCAGAACAAACCCTTTTATTAAGGGGATTTGTTCTGTGAAGTTTGGCATCAGTCAAAGGGCCGCACTTGAGGACCTATGGAGAGGTGATATAATATTGTGATAATCACAACTTATGGTATGAGGTTTGCTTTTCTTATGATCTCACCATAAGCCAGTGCTGTGGGTAGTAGGGTCGTGTTCCCTTTTCCTTTATCTTTTCATCCTCTTCTACTTCCTCCCCTCCATGTACTCTAGAATCCACACATGTCTGGGTGACTTTCCCCAGCTCTTCCACATGCCTGGAATGCTCAGTCCCACCCCCACCCCCATCCCTGCCTCCATCCCCCTCTCCAACTCTTAGTTTGCCGGGTTTCGAGCCTCAGCTCAAAGTCTGCCTGCTGCAGGAACCCTTTTCCATTGCCCCTAGCTGTTAACACCTTCCCTCTTCAGATTACCTTTCATCTACTCTCCGTAGAGAGTGTGCGTACCTACCTATTTACATGTTGTCTCTCCTGTGAGAATGTACACTCTCCAAAGGTAGGGACTATATATATAATTTTTTTTTTTTTGCCTTTCTTTGTATCCCTGGCACTTAGCCTGATGTCTGGTACACAGTAAGCACCCAAAAGCTTGACCATGGTCCAAATGACTCACTGCTACATGACGGATGATCCTGCTTTTCATAGCACTTTGCATGTCTCTCAATCACTGATCACATGATATGTTACATTATATTTGTGCACATGTTTTATCTGCTCTCCCACATCTATAAATTCCATGAAGGCAGAGACCATATTGTATTACTCTCATGCTTGCCACAGCATCCAACACGGTCCCTTGCACAATAGTAGATCCTCAATAAATGTGAATTAAATAAATATTAGAATTTAGAAAGCAGGGAGAGGTCATTATAGGCTGCTGCAGTCAGGAAAAGCTTCTTGGAAGAAATAAATCTTGAACTTACCTTGAAGACTGGAAGAATTTAAGGAGGAAAAAAAGAGGGTATCCAGGACAGGAGATGAAGGCTGATCCTGGAGACAACTTTGAGGAAAAGGAGTTTCTTTGGATAGAATTCCAGAAGCAGCCAAATGAAACAAGAGGACAAGGAAAGGATGTCAGGCCATGATGCTGATACCGTATCAAGCAAGTCATAGAAGTTCCTCAAGGAAAGTAGGTCTCTCCTCTGGAAGTATCTTCAGTCTTGTTTCCCATTCCTCTTCCTGGGCCAGAGCCAATGTAAAACTTGCCTGTAGCTGGAAGTCTAGTCAGGGCCTCTCTGCCCACAGCTAGGTCTAATCAGGATGACCCTAGGCTGAAACTCAGTGCTCCTCACTTCTCAGACTCAGAGGTGATGAACTCTCCTCCTCCCTGATTGACTCTGGTCTCACCTCAAACCCCAGCAGGGTCCCAGGCTTGTGAAGAAGACTGAGGGAGGCAGCCAAAACACCAATAGCAAGGAGATGAGAGGACTAGATGGTTCTAGTGATTCCATAACCATAGAGTCCCAGCTGAGAGGTGGAAAGATGGAAAGGATGGAGATTGTTGGGAGTAATTGAAGTGGAACTCCAGAGGAATTTTGTCATCCAATTCGGGGGGCTGGAGGAGAGAAGTGGATAGATGGGAGAAAGTGACTTTATAGGGGATCATCAGGGAGGTTGTTCTAAAGGAGCGCATCCATTTCCACACCATCTCTAGATCCACTCTCATTCCCCTTGGTTTAGATACAAATACAATCTTTTTTTTTCTTCCCCCCTATAATACCAGTGTTGTCCATCAATGACATGTAGGGTTCCCACTGGTCTGGAGAAAATCTCTAGGATGACATTTGACTGGCTCAGAAATGCTTCCAAACAGATGACTGCAATGTCCTTCTTAGATGTGGTTGGAGAAAGGCCAAGACCTGAGGCAGTACAGGACAATGAGGAATAACCAGCTGAGAGGGCTTAGGGAAACGACTGTTACTAAAACAGAAAAAAAAAAAAAAGATGAACAGTACAGAACAACTTCCCCAGAGAAGACCTTATATGGGGACGGGGGCAGAGAATTTAAGGGAGCTTAGAGAAGGAAGTAAGGATTAAGGAGGGCCTCTTGGCTCTATCAAAAACAAGTAACAGACCACACACCCATGGTGCAATACACACAACACTATGTACATGAATACCACCTCCTCACACATAGAGATACAACATGACATAGTGATGAAAACACTGGATTTGGGGATCAGAAGACCTGTGTTACTGGATAGGTCCCAAGTATTCTCTTCTACAAAATTAAAGGGTTGGTTTAGATGAGGGGTTCTTAATTTGTGTGTGTGTGTGTCATGAACCCCATTAGTGATCTAGTGAAACTTGTGGGCCCCTTCTCAGAATAATTTTTTTAAGAAAATTCATAATTAAAGGAAACACTACATTTCAGTCAGAAGTTACAGAAAATATACAATTGTTTTCCCCATACAAATTCATAGACCTTCTGAAATCTATCCATGGATCCCTTGGGAAATTTGTGGACCCAGGTTAAGAACACCTAGATGACATGATCGATAAAGCACCTTCCTGAGGCAGCTAGCTAGCACAAAGGATAGAGTGCCAGGCCTGGAGTTAGGAAGACCTGACTTCAAATTTGGTTTCAGACATTTACTAGCTGTGTGACCCTGAGCAAGTCACTTAACTCTGTTTGCCCTGGTTTCCTCATCTGTAAAGTGAGCTGGATAAGGAAATGGCAAAGCCCTCCGGTGTCTCTACCCAGAAAACCCTAAATGGGGTCACAAGGAGTCAGACATGACTGAAAACGACTGAATAACAATGCTCCTTGCAGATCCAAAACCTATGAATCCTACACATTGGACACACACAATGAATCTGATGTTATTTAGATATGTAACTGATATTTAAACAGGGTTCCCAAACCAGACTCCCTAATATTTTCTGGATTGCCAGAGTCTGAGGAATGATGGCAGCTGGGAAACTGAGAGGACAGTGGGAAATTTCTGAATTGTCATTTTGCGTATTAGGACCTGAAATGTAGAACTGCCCCCTACTTCCTTCTCAGAGGTTGGGAGGAGTGTGAGCTTTTAAGAAGCAGGAGGCTGTGTGAGAGGACAAAGCAATGATAAAGAAGTACATGAGCATGCTTGTGGTCATGCCTGCCCCTTCCTCCCATTTGCCTGGAGATGCCAGCTCTTCTTTCCCGAGCCATACATGGTATGGTAACGCTTGGCTACTACTGGGTGAAATCAGGGTAGCTGACGGCCAGCAGGATTGCAGCAACTGACTTTGGGAATTGAAACTGCTAGCTTGAGTGGCCAATGCAACTGCTGACCCACACACTTCATAAGAAGCTAGTTGGTAGAAGGAGATGAGAAACTTTCAGGAGCTGAGATGGGAAGGTCTCACCCATCAGATATCTTGGGGTACCCAGCATCCCTACACCTCAACAATACAACTTCTGGGACCTGCCTTCTTAGAATGGCAGCAAGAGAGATAGATTCGACTGGGAGAACAGTCATTCAGATGACAAAACAGTCATTTAGGGGACTGGTGTAAAGGACACTGTGTCTGGACTGCGTGGAGAACCAGGACAAATTTCAAAAATCTCAGATGCCAGTGATTAAAATGTTCCAGCGCAACTCCTTGTGCTTCTTAAGCCCCAGTTGTTCCCCTTTTCTGTTGTTTTTTATTGTTCCATTTCAGGACCCAGTGAGGAGCTCTGGGCCCCAGCATTGACCTCCTTGTTCCCTTTTCCGTGACTTAGAGCAGAGAAGGAAGTTCAAGAAGTACGCTAACAAAGTTTGTTCCAACGAGGATAGAAAACGTATCAAAGGAAATTGAAAAGGCAGGGAAGGACCAGTGCTTTGCAGTTTTGTGAACTGTTCTGAGCCCACTCCCACAGAGGTTGTTTGTACATTCATTCTTTCTATATCCTCGAAGTAAATATTCCTTTGTAAAAGTGACCTGATGGTAAGTAGCTAAATGGAACTGAGAGTGCTGGTCACTGACCCTCTAGCAATGAGGGAGAGAAGAGAGAGTGTGGGTTCAAGCTAATGGCAATAAAGAAAAAGCTTCCCTCAAACCCCTCAGTGGACGCCAGAACCCTAAGTGCTCCAGGAGAGATAGAACATGTTTGCTACAGCAAGAATCTTCAGCATAGAGCCATCAAATACATAGCTTATGTGCCGCATTCAGCCTGTAACGATCCCAAATGAAACAGAAACAGATTAAAATGCAATTGGGAAATATTTAGGAAAACAAATAAAAATATAGAATAATAATATACAATACAATATGGTATGATATAAATACATAATCAAAATATACAAAAATGTAATAAAAACATAGCTGACATTACATTTTAAAAGTAAGTCAAGATGAGGCTTACAGGGACCCTCATGTCCAGTTTAGTTGTCCTATTAACTTGAACTCTATTTGAATTTGACATCAAGGCTTTAGCACATGCGTCAAAGGGACCTTGACAGAACAAGTGGGCTGGTGGATGGAGTAGAGCCCCACCTAATGAGCAAATTATAAACTACACTCTCTTGCAGGCTCACTATTGATTGTATTGTCTGAAGTATCATCCAGGACACTATTATACATGCCCAGCCTACATCTGCGTCACCAAAATAAATATTAAGGGCTGCTGATCCTCATTAAAGATTAGCCTAGAAATAGACTAATAGGACCTGAATTCAAATCCAAATCCAAATGCTTATGTGACCCTGAGCAAGTCACTTAACCCCGATTGTCTCCCCTCTTTCACCCTCCCCCAAAAAGAAAAAAACAAAGAACAAACGGAAAACAAATGAATAGAGAAAATTTTAGGCAAAAAGATATAACATGGTAGAGTAAAAGGAAAATCTAAGCTCCTTGAAGAGACTTTTCTTTTTTTGTCTTTATACGTCTAGACTTGAGCAGTGTCTTGTACTGTGCTTAATAAATAACTGTCAAATTGACTTGAATTATTGAATTGAAAGAGCACTGAATTTAGTGCCAGAACCTGGGTTTAAGTCATGATTTTTCTGATTTTCTAATCTAATTAAGAAGGCTTTCCTCTGAAAATGCAGGTAGAGAGAATAAAGTGCCTACATATAATTGTTAATTGAAGGGATTAGATGTGTTCTGCTTGGTTCCAGAACAGAAACTAGGAGATGTAATCTAGGAGAAGTAAAAAAAATTGGGGGCTTGGGGGGTGTCACAAAGTGTAGTTTAATCTGACAATGACTGGTAAAAGCACTTATGTTGACTTTCATGTCAATTTTACTGGTTCAGTCCTGGTCCCAGATGTGCAGAGCTTATGACTCCTGATCCTTAGAAGTGGTGTCTGGGACTTAAGACCCCTCAGAAGTAAAGCCAGAGGCCCTCTGCAATCAATTTCTTCATTCAAAATGGAGATTTTGGTAGTAGTGCTCCTTAACTCATAGAAGTGCCCTTTGTAAGTTGTAAAATGTTGTTTCAATGTGAAATATCCAAAGAAAGAAAGTTAGGACATAGATATAATCAGCATTTTTTGTTGTAGCAAAGAATTGGAATGTAAGATGAGGTAAGAAAAAAATAGGGGAGTGGGTGAATAAAACATGGTATAGGAAAGTAATGGAATGTTATTAATATGGTTTAGGGTTGTCAGGAATCCCGAAATGTCAGGGTATATGGCAGCATCTGCCTAGAATGAACTGGAGCATTGAAATGAAACCTTCCAGTCAAATGACAAGGTTTATGGTAACACCAGTGGGTTATAACACCAACTGATGCTTACATACAAAAAGCACAGTGAAAGATTCTGGATGGAATTGAGCAGTAGTAAGTAGTCTGGGGTACACCAGGTGCCACTGAGAAAGGACTATCAAGCTGGCTAATTAGGTGATCTAGATGAAATTAAGGACTGTAGTCTAGGGTAGGCCAAGAACGACAGTGAAAGGAATGTCAAATAAGCTAATTAGTTGATCTAGGTGGGCTGGGCTGGGCTGGGCTGGGTCCGTTGCCTCAGGTGTAGGCACCTTTGATCTGTGCTGCCACAATGCATGGGTTGCTTTCAAAGACCTGGTCTTTTCCTTTTGGGGATCCAGTTTCCATCACCCCATCATTATGGAACTATAAGAGATTATTCAGAGCAGACTTGTATGATCTGATGCTGAGTGAACTGAGTAGAATCACGAGAACAATTTGTGTAGTAACCACATTATAAAGAAAAGCAACTCTAAAATACCTAAGAATTCTTATCCTTAGAATGACCAGTTATGACTCCTGAGGACTGAAGACGAAGCACTATTCTCACCTTCTGACGGAGAGAAAATGGACTAGAAGTGGAGAATGCTGTATACATTTTCAGATATGGACACTGTGTAGATTTGTTTTATTTTATAATAATTTTTGTTATAAGAATTTAAAAAACCAGGTGTGTGAGAACTGAGGAAAGGAGGGCTAATGATTCATTTATTCATCTATTAATCAAGAGTGATTAAAAAAGAAAGGAGAAGATAAGAAAGGAAGTTCAGGGGAGATATAGGCACAGGTTAACATGTTGGATTTATTAAATACTTTTTTTAAATCAAGCTCTATGTAGTAGTGGTTTGAGATTTCATACACTATCCTCTTTCTCTGTCCTTTGTACATGGAAACATTCATGTTTGCTGGTGTTTATCAAGCTCAGAATAACAAAAATGAAAATCTAAAAACAAATGTGAATTACCACATATTCAAGAACTTGCTCTCCTAATGAATATTAGCGACCTCTAGCGTTGATTTTGTAAATAGACAATGGTGTTGTAAACAAATCAGAAGACCGTAGAGTCCTTAAATCGAGAGTTTGGAGGTTAGCTAGTCTAATCTCTGGGCTCCATGAATAAATCCACGCTAATCTATTCCTCTGTACAAACATTTCCAGTGATCCAGAACTCTTCAGTTCTTCAAGAGGCAAGCCCATTCCTTTGGGGGATGACTCTAGTTGTCAGAAGTTCTTACATCTACCTCTCTGTAACTTCTACCATTGCTCCTAATTTTCCCTTCTGGGACTAAACAGAACAAGTCTACTGAACAGTTTTATCTGGGCACTTTAATCTCTCTTCCTACATTTTCAATTGAAAACCTGCTTAATCACATCAGTCAATCAATCTATTAAGCATTATTAATTAAGCATAATTTATTAATATTAAGAATATTAGTATATATGTGTGTGAGAGGCAGGGGAGATACAAAGGCAAAAATGAACCAGTCCCTGATCTCAAGGAACTTATATTGTATAGGAGTAGATAAAAAAGTCTATACAAAAGATATACCAAAAGGATATTTAAAAGTATAGACAATATATATATACAAAAAACATAAGGTAATTTTTAAGGGGGAAGCACTAATAGCTTGGGAGAGCCAGGAAAGGCCTCATGAGAAGGTGATATCTAAGTTGAGTTCTGAAGTTTCTAAGAGGAGGAGCGTACATTCCAGGTGTAGGGGATCAATAAAGTGGCATGGGTGAGGAACCTCAGTTAAGCTAAGTTGACTGGACCATATAGAGTTTGTGAAGTATGTGAGTCTATATCTGGCTAGACATGACTCAGATCAGTGGTTCAGGCTCCAGATTAGAATGAAATGAGATAGTCATAAGTCACATAACATTTAACAAAAGAATTTCATTTAATAATAGTATGGATTCAGCAAAGACACAGCATTGATTGAGTTGGGCACAGCCTGCCCTCATCTCTTTATTTACCACAGTGGCGTGTTGTCAAAAGGATGTATGAAATCTGAAGAGTTCTAGACTCTTAGCTGGCACTGGTGTCTTTCTCTTAAGGGACCAGAATGTCAGGTCCATGGTTCAAGATTTTGTTGCCTAGATCAATTAAATATTGATGACAGTTTGCCTTTTAGGGGAAAACTAGCCAAGGCTCCATGGAGTAAATGTTGCTCCCATATCCTGCAATGGTAAGTCAGAGCCAGGTTGTGAAGTTCTTTAAATGCAAAAAGAAGACAGATGAGACATTTTTGGTTTATATGGCTGCTTGAACAGAGGCAGACCACCCAATTATTATATACATACTCCAGCAAAAACAAACAAACAAAAAACCCTAAAATTCACTCTAATAATGATTAAATAATGATAAAAAAAAATAAGTTCGATGAGATAAGTAAGTGATTTCTTTTACTCCCAGAACTGTACAAAAGAAGTCAGCCAAAAGCCCACAGGCAGTAGCAAACGGGATCTGCAACAGAACCAGGGCCAGCTGTTGGCTGGCAAATAGCTAGTAGCTGCCCAGCTCAACCAAAGACAAGCCAGAAACAAATGTAGCCTCCAAAGGGATGTGTTTGGAGGCATCAGAAAAGAGTCTTCCCGCAAGAAAGTGCTAGGGAAATTGAAAACCAACTACTATGAAGAATTACTATAGATCTAAGGAGGCTTAAAAAAAATCCAACCTAGAAAAGAATATCAGCTTCAAGCAGAGATTCAAAGGGAAAAAAATGTATTTTTCCACAGGGACTATTTGAATACCTAGAAGAAATAAAGTAAGTGATAACAAATGAAATAAGGGATCTAGAGAAAAGAATTAAAAGAAGTCAAAAGTTGGAATTCTCATATCAAATAAAAACAAAAAGCATCCAGAAAAGAGTTCAAAAACCCCAGAAGCCACAGTCAGACCCACACAAGACCTGGCAGCTTCCACTATGAATGTGAGGCGAGCTTAGAGTACAACATTCCAAAATGCAAAAGAAGCAGGTATATGACTGAGAATAATTCACCCTGTAAAACTGAATATAGAGGAAATGAAAAATAGACAATGGAAAAGAGGATTTTTCTGAATTTCTGATGAAAAGATTGAAGCTGAGTAGGCATCCTTTGAAATGCAAACAAGAATCAGGAGAAAACTAGAAAGGTAATTTGAGCTGATAGGGTTGTGTAAAGATATAATATTAATATTCTAATAGAGAAAGAAAATTCCAAATCTTGGTATTTTCCAAGTATATTGAGGAAGCTAAAAAAGAAAAACAGACAACCTGGGAATTCATTAGTTCTGTTTTGAGGGTTTTAAGAGGGGAAAGACAAGGAAAGGTAAAAATCAATACACTACTTTGGAAAGAAGGAAGAAGAGGATGGAATTTGCTATATCTCATAATTGGGTATTTGTGAAAAGAACCAGCTAAGTGTTGAAGTGGATAGAGTACCAGTCCTAAAGTCAGAAAGACTCCTCTTCCTGAATTCAAATCTGGTCTTGGACACTTACTAGTGTGTGACCCTGAGCAAGTCACTTAACCATGTTTGCCTCAGTTTCTTCATCTGTAAAATGATCTGAAGAAGAAAATGGCACACCCAAATAGGGTTATGAAGAGTTGGACACAAATGAAAAAATGAATAACCAAAGAAGAAAATAAAGTACACCAAAATGGAGGAAGAGAAGAGTAAAGGAAGTATCAGATGAACCTCACTCTTATCTGAAACAGACAAAAGATGGTTGAACACATGTAAACACATAGTCAATAGGGAAAGAAGTGAGGTGGGGGGAAAATGGGGTGGAGGAAAAAGGGAATATAAAATTGAAGAGGAAATAGTCAAAAGCAACCTTCCTGATCCTAAAGAGGGGATAAAAAGGAAAAAAAGACGATAACAAAAAACTAGGACTCAACTGGGATATATGGTATATGATATATGGTACATAAATGTAATGGCATATTGTTGTGCCATAAGAAATTATGAAAGAGACAATTTCAGAGAATCCTAGGAAATAGAAACCGATACAGAGCAAAGTGAGCAGAACCAGAAGAACAATTTATATGTTAACAACAACTTTGTAAAGAAAAGCAATTCTGAAAGACTTGAAAACTCTGATCAAAGAAACAGCCAATCAGGTTGGTCCAGAGGACCTATTATGTGAAGAACATTACCCACAAAAAATGATGGAGTCCACGTACACAAAGGGTCATACATTCTGAGACACGAACATTTTGTGTTTTTGTTTTGCTTGACTATACATTTTTGTTAAAAGGGGTTGTTTTTCTTTGGTTTTTAATTGCAGAGATTTGAAGGAACAGTAATAATGATGCCTCTCCCTAAAAAGAGAGTTATGGAAATGTGCTAAATGAATAGCAGACAGAAGAAAGTTCTGAAGAAAGCATAGACAAAAGGAACAGCTTTGAAAGTAATATATGGAAATAGATATACACACATACGTATGTGTGAATATGTGATGTACAATGGAGACTTAGTTTCATATGCTATCCTCCTTCGGTCTGCTGTGTATATACAGAAATGCACTCTTTTTTTGGTTTAGAAATAAATTTAAATTAAAGTTTAAAAGTTTGGGATTAAATTTAAAAAGAGTTATATCTGAGAATTTTTTCTTTTTTTCTCTATTTTCAGTTTAAAGCCTTCTTGTATCAGACACATCACGCAATCTTCAAGCAAATATATTTTTTCTAACATTATTACATGTATTCTGTCCCTGGCAAAGAGCCCATCATTCCAATGTCTTAGCCATGGTACAAAAAAAAAAAAATCTAATCACTTCTTCAACACTCTTAGTCAACTATTCACTTCCCGTATCTTCCTTTCTCTTGAAAAATCCCAAGCTTTAATTGGAAGAAATGACAAAACCACAACTGTGTCCCTAAACCCTTGAACTTAATTCCCAGGACTTCTTGGTCCCTAAGGTCCATTTTCAGTTTTCTGATAGCAATATTTTTGTCCCCACATTAATCACTGGAAGTGAGTCATCTAAGGATGACGTAATACTTCTGACCTCCTATACACTAGTCAAGCACATAATGAGCAAATTAATTCCTCAGGAAATCAGGCTAATGCTTGATGATTCTCAGAATTCTTTTTTCTCTAGAATTGTTCCCACCTCCAACATTGAAAGTAAATCTAGGCTGCAGAACTAGTAAGTATTCTTTCATGAATTCATCATCTCTCACCACCTCTAACCAGGTCTCCTCTAATTCCCCATTTCTGTCAGTGGTACTCCAGATTCAATTCTTTGGGGGTATTTCATTTCTCCTTCCTTGTTATTTCTTATAACTGCCACTAAATCCTGACAATTTTCCCTTACGTATATTATATTCATCTTATCCCAAGCCCTCATCCTTCCATGCTTCTATTATGGCAATTACCTAATTGGGCTTCCTCTCTTTAGGCTTTTTTGGAGCTCACAAAACATAACCAGATTAATTGTTCTCATATGTCTCTTTTATCCATCTTGGTCAGGAATTTACATTCCAATAGGTCACCATTGCTTACAGAAACTCTTCATGGTATCATTTATCTATGAATTGTTATATAAGGATGAGGTCAGAGAACATAGACCTGAAGACACCAGATGTCTCCTGGAGACACCTGGGGACTGCTAGGACCTGGTAACTCAGTGATTTAAGGATGACAGACTTCCTAGGTTGCTTCCATCTATGTGGTAGCCCATCACTCAAAGGACTTTTGATATGATGAAGAAGACTCAAAGGCTATGGGGTAAAGCACTACATCAATTAAAAGGTGAGAAAACTTCCAACTTCTTTATTCAATCCTCCAACTGACACCATTTAACTCTGGGTCTTCTAGTGTGAAGTGGGGAACAGGAAAACCCTTTCCAATCCCAGCATCATGGTGGTGGTTCTCACTAGGTGGGCTTACGCTTGTGGCCCTGCCCACCTTTTCCACTTTGTTTCCCTTGAGTAGGTGACTGAGCATCAGTCTTGAGGTGGGATGAATCCAGGCTTAGAGGTGACTTTGTGCATCTGAGAGGTCTGGAGCTCCTGTGTCTCTGGTCTTCATTTGAGAAGATGATCTCCAAGAAGATAAGACCATGACCATGAGCTAGGTTTGCCTGAAGACTACGTTTGTCCTTCATTTTTGAAGAGGACCATGACATCAGGGAAATGGTGATGTGACTTGAAGCTAATTTGGAGGCCCTCCTGGTTTAGAGTGAATGTGAATGGTAACTGTTTCTCTTCGGAACAGCAATCCTGAGGGTCTGCCCCTCCCGGCTTGATATTTTTTTCTTTTTTTCTAATTAAAGAAGCCATTTCTTGACTCACTCCTTACGGAAGTCTATTCACTGAATGGGAGTTGCCTCATTTTCCTCTTCCAGAACTAGCTCTGAAAACAGCAACACAAAAAGCATGAAGCTCAGCACGGTGCCAAGTTTAAAATAAAAAAAATAGACTGGAAAAAAGAGCAAACACCTACAATAAAAAGAACTTGACCATCAAAAGTTACTATAGTAGCAGGGAAGACCAAGACACAAACTCAGAAGAAGACAACAATGTGAAAACAGCTACAAAAAAAGTCTCAAAGAAAAGTGCTCATTGAACCCAAATCCAAAAGGAATTCCTAGAAGAATTAAAGAAAGAGATAATATTGGTAGAGGAAAAATTGGGAAAATAAATGACAGTGGTGCAAGAAAATTATGAAAAGAGAATTAACAACTTGGTAAGAGGCGCAAAAAAAGACTAAAGAAAATAAACACTTAAAAAAAAACCACCAGAAATCGACTAAGAAAAGAACTCCTTAAAAAAAAAGACCAAATGGAAAAGGAGGTACAAAAATTCACTGAAGAAAGGAACTTAATAAACAGAATTGGCCATATGGAAAAAATAGTTCAAAATCCTCCCTCTCATAGGCACTAGCCTTGTAACCCTGGGCAAGTCACTTAATCTCTCTACACCAATTTCCTCAACTGTAAAACGAGGACTTAATGACCACCAAAGTCCTTCCATCTCTTACTATATGATCCTATTGTAGCATTAAGGAATTGCTGTTGGGCTCATAGGAATTGGAATACCACACCAACTCCCTTTCCTTAAGTGGTTTATCTGTCCCCAACTCAGGCACATGGTCCAAGCTGGGTGGCCTATAATGACAGGCATGTTAGGTTTTCTTTTCTTGAATTCTTTGGCTCATTAATCCTCTAACCCAAAACATCTATTTAAAGCTTAAGTACTTACTCCTGTATAGGACCTCCTGAAAGTGTGGAATAGAAATGTATCATGTGAATCAGGTATAGGACAGGTATTTTATTCTTATGTACAAAAGAAATACTAAACATAAGAGACTCACAGCATGCACTGACAAAATAACAAAAAGAGACTCAATAACTCATAATTATGGTTACCATCTATTGGAAAGCTAATATTTAAACCTCATCACTTTGCAGGACTGTTGATTAAACATTTTACATTTCACTTCAGCTCTGTACTGTTTCCCTCAAAGAGGGAGAGAAAAGAGAAAGAGAGAGGGAGAGAAAGAAGGAAAGAAAGAAAGAAAGAAAAAGGAAGGAGGGAAGGAAGGAAGAAAGAAGAAAAAGAAGAGGAGAAAAGAAAAGAAATCTAGCTAGTAAATCTCAAGTTAACTGGGCAGCTTCTGGCCATCAAAATTCACCTTCCTTTGGAGAGGAGAAAGAGAGGGAGAGGGAGAGGCAGAAGAGGAGCAGTTATGCAGCTATCTGAGGCCCATTCAGGCAGCTCAGTCTACTCACAGATTGGGTTCATCCTTCATTTTCGAAGAGGTCCATGATATCAGGAAAATGATGACATGACTTGCAGTTGACTTTGCTTTGAGTGAGGGAGGGCAGTGCAAGGTCACCAGCCTCACTTTCTCCTCCAGAGCCATCTGGATCCAGTGACCAGATAGATATTCATCAGGATGACTGGAGATGGCCCAGGATGTACTGGGAGACCCTGGCACTTTTAGGCTAAGGCCTTTCCAGTCCCTGTACCCAGAAGCAGTAGTGCTTCTCTTTGCCTGGAAACTTTGACCAGGGCCTGTGCTCTCTTATGACTGACCCCTAGCACTCCTCTGTGACTTAGAACTGTGACCCAGAATTGTGTTTGGACAGCAGAGTTGCTAATCAGTACCAACTGTACCCAGTGCCAGCAAAGGATCCCCTATAATCTCTTTCTGACCAGCTGTATGACTCCCTTACTGTCTCTTGGCTGAGAACTCCCAAAGCTGGTTCTATAGCCACTATTGCTGCCACTGTGTGTGTGTAGGGCGGATTGAGGGGGGCTCTCCTCCAGACAAGTCTCCACAAACTTCTCCTGTTGACCTCCTAAATTTTCCTAGGCTGGAAAAAATGCCTCAACCTGACCTTTTATTAGCCCTGTCACTCCAAAATTTGATTTCAGGCATTATTTCAAAGTTAATTGGAGGGGAATGTTGAGAGAATTCATCTGGGTTGCTTATTCGACATCTTGGATACCCCTTTGAGTATCTTCTTGCCCTTATCAGTGTTAATCTCCCCTGCTAGGCTAGATTTTGGGGGATATGTAGATCTATAATCATTATGTAGAATGATTGGTATCCTTGATTGACTCAAGACTCCAGGTTTGTTCATGAGCTAGGGCTGTGTGCCAGGGCTAGGCTCCAATCCCTGCTAAGCTTTTGACTAGGGTGGTTGGCCCTGTTTGGCCTTAATCTGATTTACCTGGGTTCTTGCACTGATCTCTACCTCCTGGGGTTACACCCTCCTGGCTTTTTGCAGTTCAGAACCTTGGATCTTCAGGACACTCTGTGATGTCTCTGTACACAGTGCAAGGCATGTGTCCTAAGTACAGCCGCACCATACTGCTGCAGAGGATTTCTGAGGTCCCCACTGTGGATTCCAACCACTCAGGGATTTCTTAGAGAGACTTCTACTCTTGTTGCTTATGGATACAGAGCTCTACAGGCTACATGGGTCTCTGGCCTGTCCCTGATCACACTGGGAGACTGCTGGAGTGTTTGCCAATCCCATGACTGATTTTACTTGAAGGTCCAACTTCCTGTTCCCACTGCGCTTTTGCCTGACTCTTTGTGCAGTTTAAGGGTGGAAAGAGTCACTTACTACATTTAATTTCCTGATTATTACTTAGGTGGTGTGACTTTTAGGTTTTTGCGCAATAGGTGTGGGGAGCTCATTTATCTGTTTCACTTCAGGCAGACATTAGTTAGCCGGAAGTTCAGATATTACTGTTAAATCACACATTAGATAAAGCAACTGATAGTAGAGATGCCTGATAATGTAAACAACCCTCATGGCTTTATCTGTCTACATACTTGTAAAATAAAGTCCCTTTCTTATGTGGCCTTTTACTGAAAGGACACCCCAAAAAAAGGCCATTTGTGTGTGAAAAACACTTCAAAAAGCAGCTTGAGGAGAATTACAGTGATGCAAAGACCCAAAAGAAAAGGAATCTCTAGATAAAAGTTCTTTGAGGGAGACAGAAAGTTCTAAGAGGATTTGAGCAAAAGTAATGTATAGACTGATGGTTAAGATGTTTATGGTTATGCCACCTTCTGTCCTTGGATACTGCCACCTTCTTGACATGGGCTCTCATTATCTCATGACTAGACTATTGCAATAGCCTACTAGTTGATCTCCTGCCACAAATCTCTCCCTATTCCAACCCATCCTATGTTCAGCGATCAAAGTGATCTTCCTAAAGAACAGGTCTGACCACATCATACCCTTACTCAATAGACTCTGATGGTTCCCTATCATCTGTAGGATCAAATGTAAAATTCTTTGGTGTTCAAAGCTCATCACCTGCCCCTTTAAATTTCCAGTCATCTCATATCTTACTCCCTGCTCCTCCCCAAATCCCATTCCCTTCAAACTAGTGACCCTGGCCTTCTGGTTATTCCCCAGATGGGACACTTCATTTACCAACTCCAGGCATGCCATCTCCCAATTGACTGTCCCCCATATCTGGAATACTCTCCTTCTTCATGCCTCCTAGCTTCCTTCAAGTCCCAGCTAAAATCCTACATGCAATATTGATTATCCTAGCCCCGCACTGACTAAAGGCCAGGTGGATTACTTTTCACCTCTTTTAGGGTTCTCCAGTACTATTAAGGGGATTTGAGGATATTTAGGTTCTCTGAAACTGACTCCATCCTCCACTTATGGTGTCCCCTTCCAATGTCAGGTGGGTCTTCTGCAGCCCAGTTCCATTTAGACACTAACAGTCAAATTGGCTTTTACAAAGGAATATTTACTTCAAAGGACAAAATCACAAATGTACAAAGTCTCTCATCACAGTGGGACATATAAATCTCTATACTCCTTCCCTTCCCTCCAGCCTTGCTTTGTGGCTTAGTTAAGTTCCTATAGTGCACAGTCCCAAGTTCCAAACCCAAACTCCATCTCTGGCTCAAGTCCCAAATATGTAGGCTTCTCCACAATTCCCTGCCAGGTTGGCCGGTTGCAACACTGCTCCTTCGATCCTAGCTCTAAGGTTGCCATGACTCAAACAGCCCAATCTGGTGGGGATCACTAACCAAGAAGAGAACAGAAGCAAACCTCTCTCCCAGACTCAGAGAATGAGCAGGAAAAGTCCTTCTCTTCTCATGGGCTCAGTTGTGCCCAAGCTGTGGAGAACTGTGATCTTTACCCTCTGTGAGCAATAGCAGAGAGAGTGAAAGAAAAGAGACTGTCTCAGTCCCATCTGACTAGCTTAAGAGTGCTGACATGGTTTAGGACCCCCAAAATGTCAGGGTACAGGGCAGCACTGCCTGGAATGAATTCACAAACTCTAATCGTCTTTCTGTTGAATGGCAAAGTTTATTGTGACACTGAAAGAACTGGGGGGAAGTTCCTTAGGGAACTTGCAACTTAATGGGGGTGAATCAAAGGTTATATAGGAAAAGTACAGTGAATGGTGTGCCAAGTGTGTTAATTAAGTGATGCAGGGAGTGGAATTAAGGAGTGGTCAACATATGTAAGTATTCTGAGTGCTGGGCTGCTGGGATGTATGGAAAAACTCAGGGAGTCAACAGAGATAGTTTTGTTGAAGTGACAAGATAGAAAGGTCACCAGAGATGGTCCTTGGGCGGGCATCCCCTGTGCCTACACTCATAGCTTTTATCTGAGGAATTACAGAGTCAACTCTGTGTGTGTGCACAACGGAGAGAGATTTTCTCACTGGAGTGGGGTGGAGCCTTGCTGAGATTCTGGATTGCTTTCAGAGACATGGTCTTTGCCTTTTGGGGTCCAGGTCCTAATACTCCCCCACATCCACATAGTAGGGGAAAAAGAGTGGGCATGATCCAAAGGCCCCTTAGGGCCTCCATGTTAAGAGATCTGGGCATACCCAGATAAGCCTAGTTATTTACAGGAAGCCTTTCCTATCCTTCCTATATCTCGTGCCTTTCTTCTGTTAATTACTTCTAATTTATTCTGTAAATAGTTTGTCTGTTCATAAGTTTGTACATCTTATCTCCCCCATTAGAATGTGAGGTCCTTTCGAGCAGGGACTGTCTTTTACTTTTTTTATCTCTAGCTCTTAAGCACATTGCCTGGAACACAGTAGGTACTTAATAAATGTTTACTGACTGACTAGTGCATTGTTTCCTAGCATCTCATTACATATGACTTGTCTTAGTACTTTAAAGTTTAATCCCAGGAAACTCTGACTCCAAGAACAGTTTAGGAACTATGTCATAGTTGTATATCGACTATTTGTGTCAGATCTGACAGAGAAGTGGAATTGGGGTTTCTTAACTTAAATTAAAGGTCCTGACTGAGGGTGGGAGAAATGGAGGACCTGTGGAATTAGAAGGTAGTCAGCAGTGTTAGAAGCTGCATACAGAAACCAGAAGACAAAAGCAGACAGAGCTGAGAAGTCAACACAAGCAGAGAAGCAGAGAGAAAGGCAAAGTTAGCAGTGGCAACAGCCACCTTGGGCTGAGGATACCCTACTAAAGACCCACAGGCCCGGCAATTCATTAGGGTGATTGGACTGCTTGAAAAGACCACTAAAGAAAAGCTGCCTTGCTCTTTAGCGCCATCTTGTATTTACTTAATTTTTATGCTGTATACTTTTATATTTGTACTTGCCGTCCCCTCCATTATAATGTAAGCTCTTTGTGAGCAGGGATTGTTTGATTTTAAAAAAGTTTTTTTAAATTTTAGTTCCAAATATTCTCCTTTCTTCCACCTTCCCCCATTCGTCAAGAAGGCAAGAAATACCTTTCCATCATACATATGAAGTCATGCAAAACACATTTCCACATTAGCCATGTTGCAAACAAACAAGAAAAATGAGGTGAAAAAATATGCTTCTTTCTATACTCAGAGTTCATCAGTTTTCTCTCTAGAGGTCGAGGAGCATTTTTCATCATGATTCCTTTGGAATTGTCATGGGCCAGAGTAGCTAATTCTTTCACAGATGATTATCATTAGAATATTGAGGTTACCATGTACAATGTAGTTCTGCTCACTTCACTTTGCATCAGTTCATATGTCTCAGGTTTTTCTGAAACCATCCCCTTCATTTCTTATAGCATAATACTATCCATCACAATCGTATACTGCAGTTGGTTGACTCATTCCCCAGTTAATGGGTATTTCCTTAGTTTCCAATTCTTTGCCACCACAAAAAGATCTATATTTTTGTGCTGTTGGGTCTTTTTCTTTTTTCTTTGATATCTTTGGGGTATAGACCTAGTAGTGGTATTCCTGGATCAAAGGGTATGAACAGTTTCATAGCTGTTCTCAAGATTGTTCTCAAGAACGGTCAAACCAGCCTCCTATTCCACCAACAGTGCATTAGCATACCTATTTTTCCCCCTCCATCATTTTCCTTTTCTATCATATTAGTCAATCTGATAGGTGTGAGGTGGTACCTCAGAGTTGTTTTCATTTGCATTTCTCTAATCAATAGTGATTTAGAGCATATTTTCACTTAATTATTGATAGCTTTAACTTCTTCTTCTGAAAACCACCTGTTCATATCCTTTTACCATTTTTTCAATAGGGGAATGGCTCTATTTTTAGAAATTAGGCTCACTTCCCTATATATTTGAGAAATGATACCTTTATCAGAGAAGCTTCCTATAAAAAAAAATCCCTCCCTCCCCAGTTTCCTATTTTCCTTCCAATTTTGGCTTCAATGGTTTTTTGTTTGTGTAAAATTTTTCTAATTTAATGTAATCAATATTACCCATTTTACCCCCCATGATTCTCTCTAGCTCTTGGTAGGTCACGAACTCTTCCCCTGTCCATAGATCTGACAGGTAATTTTTTTTCCAGGCTTCTCTAATTTATGATATTACCTTTTATGTCTAAATTATGTACCCATTTTGAGCTCACCTTGGTATACAAAGTGAGATGTTGGTCTTTGCCTGATTTCTGCCATACTGCTTTTCAGTTCTCCCAGCAGTTTTTGTCAGATAGTAAGTTCTTGTCCCAAGACCTTGGATCTTTGGTTTTATCAAACACTAATGGGCAAGTCACTTAGCCCTGTTTGCCTCAGTTTCCTCCTTTCCCTGCCCCCAATATGTCACATTCATTGTAGGAGATTGAAATGCCAAAGAAGGAAATCAAAAGATAATTGGAATAACAGGCAAGTTTGCCCTTGGAGTACAAATGAAGCAGGGCAGAGACTAATAGAGTTTTGTGAAGACTAGTCATACAAGCACTCTTTTTCAACAACCCAAAAGTGACTCTACACATGAACATCACCAAATGGTCAATATAGAAATCAGATTGATTATGTACTTTGCAGACAAAGGTGGAGATGTTCTCTACAGTCAGTTAAGACAAGATCTGGAGAACTTCTTATTGCAAAATTCAGATTTAAATTGAGGAAAATAGGGAAAACCACCAAACCATATAGGTATGACCTACATGGCATCTCTTATGAATATGAAGTAGTGACAATGAATAGATTTAAGGGATTAGATCTGGTAGACAGAGTGCCTGAAGAACTATAGATAGAGGTTCACAATATTGTATAGGAGATGGCAACAAAAAACATTCCAAAAAAAAAAAAGAAGAGCAAGAAAGCAAAGTCTGAAGAGGCTTTACAAATAGCTGAAGAAAAAAGGAAAATAAGTGGTAAAAGAGAAAAGGAAATATAAACCCAACTGAATGCAGAATTCCAGAGAATAGCAAGGGAAGATAAGGTTTTCTTAAATGAGCAATGGAAATAAATAAAAGAAAACAATTAGAATTTTCTTCAAGAAAATTAGAGATATCAAGGGAAAATTTCAGGCAAAAATGGGCATAAAAAAGTAAAAAAAGGTAGGGATGTAACAGAATAGATTAAGAAGAGGTGGGGAGAATACTCAAAAGAACAATACAAGAAAGATCTTAACACCATCAATAACCACAATGGTGTGGTTATTGATCTAGAGCCAGACATCTTGGAGAATGAAGTCAAGTGGACCTTAGGAGGCATTGCTCACATTAAGGCTAGTGGAGGTCATGGAATTTCAGCCGGACTATTTAAAACCCTAACAGATCTATTAGAGAGCTGCACTCAATATGCCAACAAATTTGGAAGACTCATCAGTGGCCACCGGATTGAAAAAGACACTTTATACCCCAATCCTAAAGAAGAAAAATACCAAAGAATTTCAAATTACAAAACAATTGCCCTCATTTCACATGCCAGCAATATTATGCTTACAATTCTTCAAGCTAGGCTTTGGCAATATGTGAATTGAGAATTCCCAGAAAAGGAGGTTGTTTTTAAAAGAAGTAGAGGAATTAGAGACCAAATTGCCAACCTTTGCTGGATTATGGAGAAAGCAAGGGAATTCCAGAAAAACATCTAATTCTGCTTCATTGACTGCACTAAAGCCCTTGACTGTGTGGATCACAAGAAAATATGGCAAGTCCTCAAAGAGATGAGAGTACCAGATCATTTTACTAGTCACCTGAGGAAACTGTATGCAGGTCAAAGAGCAACAGTTAGAACTGGACAAAGAACTAATCAGTTTAAGATTAGAAAAGGAGTACAACAAAGGCTGTATATTGTCACTTTATTTATTTAACTGATATGCAGAGTACAATGTGAGAAATGCCAGGCTGGATGAATAAAAACTGGGATTAAGGTTGCCCAGGAGAAATATCAACAATCTCAGATATACCAGTCTGATGTCAGAAACTTAGAAGGAAATAAGAAGCCTCTTGATGAGGGTTAAAGGGAGAGAAGAAAAGCTGGCTGGAAGCTTAACATTAAAAAAAAAAGCTCTTGGCAACTGGTCCCATCATTTCCTGGGAAACAGAGGGAGAAGAAATGGAAGCAATGTCAGATTTTATATTCTTGGGCTCAAAGATCATTGTAGATGACAATTGCAGCTATGAAATTAAAAGATGATTGCTCCTTGAAGAAAAGCTATGGCAAATCTGGTCAGCATACTAAAAAGCAGAGATGTCACCTTGCCAACAAAAGTCTGTATAGACAAAGCTATAATAGCAACATATGACTGTGTGGTTGTGGTTTGTCCTTTGTTCTCGAAGACGACAATGATGTCAGGGAGATGATGACATGATTTGCAATGGATTTGGATTTGAGGGAGGGAAGGCTATATAAAGTCACCAACCTCACCTTCTTCTTAAAGTCATCTGAGGCCAGTGGCCAGATATCCATCAGGATGACAGGAGATGGCCCAGGATGCAGTAGGAGACCTTGGCCCTTTTAAGACAAGGTCTTTCCAGGTTCTTACTTTGAGGGAGGCTATGCCCATTCAGTAAATAGGCATCTTTAAGAAGTGGGTCAAGGGATGGCCCCTTTTATAAAAAAAAAAAAATCAAGCAGAAGGTGAAGACCCTCAGGGTTTCTGGTCAAAAGAGAAATAACTACTACATCCATTCACTAGGAGCTGAAGGGCCCAAAAAATAACCATTAAGTGATGCTTGGGCAGGGACCTGTTGTCCAATCCCTGAGATCCAGAGTGGATTGGGTTTAAGGCTTGGTCTTTGACAAAG
This sequence comes from Bettongia penicillata ogilbyi, assembly GCA_023548195.1. Classification (NCBI taxonomy): domain Eukaryota; kingdom Metazoa; phylum Chordata; class Mammalia; order Diprotodontia; family Potoroidae; genus Bettongia; species Bettongia penicillata. The sequence continues at coordinate 24,321,028 of JAJHZJ010000314.1, read as the reverse complement.
ACATCTAACCAATAAGTCCAAAATGAACTAAAAAGCTTTTGGTCATCAAAAGGTCATTTTACCCTCCTTTGAGCAGAACACCCTCAGGTAGGGGCGGAGGAGAGGAGAGGAGGGAGAGAAGAGGGGAGATGTTGAATTGCCCAAATGTAACTGGCCAGCTGGGTGACCATTCAGGAAGCTCAGACTACTCACAGGTTGTGGTTTGTCCACATTCTTAAAGAGGATCATGACATCAGGAAGACTATGATATCCCCTCCTCTCCTTTCTCCTCTCCTTCTTTTCCTTCCTTTCTACTCCTCTTCCCTCCCCTCTCCTTCCCTTCCTCTCCCAGTTTGATTTTTTTTTAAAGGAACTATTCCTTGACTCACTTTAAAAAAAATTATTTGTTTACAATGTTCTACAATCACTTCAATATATCTTAGATTTTTCCCCCTCCCTCCCTTTCTTTCCCCCCTCCCTCCCCACTCTCTCCCTGAGATGACATACAGTTTTACATAGATTTTACACATACATTCCTATTAAATACATTTTCACCTTAGTCATGTTGCACAGAAGAATTAAAATGAATGGGAGAAATCATAAAACAAACCAAAACATAATACAAAAGAAAATGATCTGCTTCATTCTGAAATTGAATACCATAGTTCTTTCTCTGGATGTGGAAGGCATTTTGCCTTAAGAGACCATTGGGAATTTTTTAAGTCCTTGTACTGAGTGGAGTACTAAGTCTACCAGAAATATACCTCACACACTATGGTTGTTGCTGTGTACAAAGTTCTCCTGGTTCTGCTCCTTTCACTCAGCATCATTTCATATAAGTCTTTCCAGGTCTCTCTGAAGTCTTTCTGTTCATCATTTCATATAGCACAATAGTATTCCATTACGTTCATATACCACAATTTATTCAGCCTTTCCCCAATTGATGGGCATCCCCTTGATTTTCAGTTTTTGGTCACCACATAGAGAGGTGTTATAAATATTTTTGTATTAGTGGGACCCTTCCCCATTTTTATGATCTCTTGGGGATACAGTCCTAGAAGCATTATTGATGGGTCAAAGGATATGCACATTTTTGTAGCCCTTTGGGCATAGTTCCAAATTGTTCTCGAGAATCGTTGGATCAGCTCACAGTTCCACCAACAATGAATTAGTGTTCTAACTCTCCCACATCTTTTCCAACATTTATCATCTTCCTGTTTTGTCATGAAAGCCAGTCTGATAGGTGTGATATCTCAGAGTTGTTTTGATTTGCATCTTTCTAATCAATAGTGATTTAGAGCATTTTTTCATATGACTATAGATAACTTTAATTTCTTCTTCTGAAAACTGCCTGTTCATATTCTTTGACCATTTATCAATTGGGGAATGACCCTTGACTCACTTCTTAAAAAGGCTTATTCACTGAATGGCCATAGCCTCACTCAAAGTGAGAACCTGAAAGGACCTTAGCTTAAAAGGGTCATGGTCTCCCACTGCATCCTGGGCCATCTCCAGGCATCCTGATCAATATCTGGTCACTGGACCCAGATGGCTCTGGAGGGGAAAATGAGACTCGTGATTCTGCATGGCCCTCCCTCCTTCAAATCAAAGTCAATTGCAAGGCATGTCATCATTTCCCTGATGTCATGATCCTCTTTGAGCACGAAGGACAAACCACAATCACACAATCACAACCTGCATGGATGTGAGAGTTGGATTATATGGAAAGTTGAGTGCCTCAGAATCAACACTTTTGAACTGTGGTGCTGGAGAAGATTTTTGAGAGTCCCTTGGAAAGCAAAGAGATCAAATCGGTCAATACTTGAAGAAATAATTCAGGCCATTCACTGAAAGATCAGACACTGAAAATGAATCTTAAATACTTTGGCCACAGGAAAAGACATGACTTATTGGAAAAGACCCTGATGTTGAGAAAGACTGAAGGCAAAAGGAGAAGGGAACAGGTGAGGATGAGATGGATAGATAATATCATGGAAACAACGAACATGTACTTGGACAGACTTAAAGACATAATGGAGGATAGGAAGGTCTGATGCAAAGGGTAGGGAACTTGTGGCTTTGAAGCCACATGTGGTCTTCTATGTCCTCAGGTGCAATCTTTTAACTGAATCCAAGTTTTGCAACAAATCCTCTCATTAAGGGGATTTGTTCTGTGAAGTTTGAATTCAGTCCAAGGGTCCCACTTGAGAGGGTAGAGGACCATACATGGCCTTGAGGCCACAGGTTTCCCAACCCCGGTCTGGTGTGTTATGGTCTATGCAGTCATGTTGACACAACTGAATAACCAAACAATAACAAAACGAGCTGGAGAAGTAAATGGCAAATAATTTCAGTGTCTTTGCCAAGAAGACCCCAAATGGAGTCATGAAGGGTCAGACATGACTGAAAAACAACTGAATCATAAAATTTCTTATAGCACAATAATATTTCATTATATGCATATGCCATAATTTCTTCATCCATTCCCCAATTAATAAGTACCAGCTTGGTTTCCACTTGTTTGCCACCACAAAAAGAGCTGCTATAAATATTTTTTGTACATATGGGTCTTTTCCTCTTTTCTTTGATCTCTTTGGAGTATAGGCATAGAAACAGTGAGTCTGATCAAAGTCTATTATCTTTTTAGACATAGTTCTAAACTGTTTTCCATAATGGCTAGACCAATGCATAGCTTCATCCTCAGTGCAATTATGTGTATATTTTCCCTCAAATATTTGTCTTTTTTATTTTTTATCACCTTTGTCAATCTGTTAGGTAAAAGGTAGAACCTCAAAGTTGTTTTAATTCACTATTTTCTAATTATTAGCTATTTGAAGAATTTTTAAAATGACTTTTGAGAGCTTGGATTTCATCTTTTAAAAACTGCCTGTTGGTGACGGACATTCAATGAAATAGGGGATTTTCAAATTTTTCTGATGAAAAAATCAAAGCTGAACAGAAAATTTGATCTTCAAATACAAGACTTAAGGGAAGCATAAAAAATCAACAGGAATGAAAAAAACATAAACAGGCTAAGCAATAAGGTTAAACTGCTTATATCCCTGTAAGGACAAGCAAGGTAGAATTTTTTGCTGTTTTCGCTTTAGTATAATCAAGTGCCTCTGATTGAATCTTGCCTTTATTAACCAAGGGTCTTTACTAGGAGTAAAGTACAGAAACAAGAACTTTCTTTAATTAGAAACAGTATATATATTTGTATTGTTAATGTGATTAAAGATCTTCCCCATCCATTAATGGGCCTGCCCATTAAAGGGAGTTTGATTAGGGAAAATTTGTAGAAAGGCCCGTACCTTTTGTTAATGAGGCTCTGGTTGTCAAGGGTTGGAATGCCTTCTGCCTCTAAAAAGGGTATAAATACTCTGAAGGTGAGGTTTTACTTTGGGGCTTAGTTTTTGTCCACCAGATAAGGACTCTGGGAAGTCACTAAGAAGCCCCCCACACCGCTTTGAAAACCCAGATGCTGGTGCTTCACTCTCTGGCAACTATGGTCAGACAGTTGGACTTGTCTGTTGATTTGTGAAATATGTATTGCTTATGTCACACAGTTTGGAAGTGCTGTCTGTTGATTTCCTGAACTAAGTGAATGATATATGTGCTTGATTAAGGAGATTTTTAACCCCTAAAAAGTCGCCTTTCCTTTTAGAAAAGTAGATCAAAGAACCTGTGATAGCAGGCCCCCCCATGTATATTGGGGTGCTTATTGATACAATCTCTACATGGAAAGATGATATTGTAACTTATTTATTTAAGGGGGAAGCCAAGACAATTGGGATGAAAGGAGAGAGAGAAAAATATAAATAAGGGGAAAATTGAATGGAGGAAAATACATAATCATAACTGTGAATGTGAATGCGATGAACTCTCCCATAAAATGGAATTTGACAACAGAGTGGATTAAAAAACAAAATCTTACTTTACAAGAGAAACATTTGAAGTACAGACACAGAGTAAAGGTAGAAGGTTGGAGCGAAATATATTATGCCTCAGCTAAAGTTAAAAAAAGCAGGAGCGGCAATCATGATCTCAAAGTAAATACAAAAACAGATATAAATAAAAGAGACAAGGAAGGAAATTACATCTTGGTAGAAGGAACCATAGACAATGAAATAATAGCAATACTAAATGTATGTGCACCAAAATGCACCAAGTTTCTAAAGGAGAAGTTAAATGAGGTATAGGAGGAAATAGATAGTAAAACTAGACTAGTGGGAGATCTCAACCTCCTCTTCCTCTTAGAACTAAGTATATGTAATCACAAAATAAACAAGAAAGAAGTTAAGAAAGTGAATAGAATTTTTAAAAAGTTAGATATGATAGATTTCTGTAGAAAAATGAATAGGGATAGAAAGGAATATACCTTTTTCTCAGTACTATATGGCATCTACACATAAATTGGCCACATATTAAGGCATAAAAACCTCATAATCCAAAACTGCCTGTTCATGTCCTTTGACCATTTATCAGCTGGGAAGTGGTTCTTATTCCCATAAATTTTAACAAGTTCTTTATGTATTTTGCTAATAAGACCTTTGTCAGAGAAATTTCCTGCAAAGATTATTTCCAGTTACCTGCTTCCTAACACCAAAATCTAGACTGGATTTCAAGACTGCCTTGGCTAGGATACCCTCAAAAAAAAAAAAAAAAGCTTTACTTTTCTCCTCCCTTAGCCTCAGATAATCTAATTTCTCTTTTAATAGTGAACTCAACCAAAGAAACCATGAGTCCAAGATATAAGTGGAGAGGTGATACTCACCAGAGCAGAAATCAGAGACAGGTGGGACACAAAGAGCTTCATGCTGGTACCTAGTCCTACATATGAAGACTCTGGACAGTCTGAATCACTTTCTCTCATCATATCCCACTGCTGCCACCAATTACTGTTAACCAAATATATATACACACACACACTACATATACACATACACACATATATACAAATATGTATATGTGTGTATTATATATATACATATACATATATATCATAAGTCGATGAGACATGCCTTGAAACTGGATTTATTACAAGAGAAATGATCATGCATGTGGAATGCCTGTACCAAATACAAAGGAATTCACAATCCAGGCAGAAGCTTGAATATTTATAAGCTACCAAAAGTCTCACGGAGTAGTAGAGGGCAATTCTCCCCCCAAAAGGAAGTGGTACGAAAGGAAGAAGGGAGCAGAAAGGGAGGAGGAACTGGAGTAAATAAGATGGTGAAAATATTTTTTTTCCCTTAGGAACTGCTAGACTATGAAGATATAATGATCTCTTATCTACAAGGGTCTCAGGTGCACAGTTTATCAGTGTGGTATACATTGGTACCTGTCTCCTCACTGGTTGGATCCTCAGGGATCAAACACTTATTGTGCAAATAACAAATTATGTCAGCTCAGGGGAAGTGGGATGCTTAATCTTTAACTTGTTTGGGGTTTCCCGAGTACTCTGGGTCCAGTGTTTCTGGAAAATATGGCAATTCAAGTAGACAGATTAAGTTGGCTTCAGGGCAACACCTTTCTAACTTTAGTTGCTTTGGTTATGTTTGTGCAAATACTTTAAAAAAATTTATATAATCTAAATTATTTGATGGCTCTTCTGTGAGTCTCTTTATCTTTTGTTTCGTCATGAACTCTTGCCCTATCCCTAGATCTGAAAGCTAATTTCTTCTTTAATCCTTTAATTATTTTTATGATGTCTTATTATTTTTGTCTAAGTCAGTAGTTCTCGGAGTTGGATCTGGGGAACCCTGGGGACCCTTTCGGAGATCTGAGAGGTCCAAACTATTCCTAATAATACTAATATTTTAATTTCTAATATATAAATATCAATAGATACAACACATATGAACAAAAGCTCTTTGGCGTCCTCAGTGATCAAGAGCGTAAAGGAATCCTGAGACCAAGAAGGATGAGAACTGCTGGTCTCAAACAGGTGGGTGGCACAGTGCTAGCCAGAGCTAGGAAGACCCAAGTTCGAGTCTAGCTTCACTTACTAGCTGCGCATCCCTCAACTTCTGCTTACGTCAATTTCCTCACCCGTTAAGTACAACGAGGTTAATAACAAACATCCCCTGCCCTCGCAAGGCTGTGCTGAGGAACAAATGAGGTATCCTTAAGGTACTCAGCCCAGCGACTGGCGCACCCTCGGTGCTAAAGAAATGCCTATTCCCAACCTCCTTTCAAAGGCAGAGCTTTCTCCATCTACAATTCTGCAGACACAGAATTTGCCCTTCCCGAGAGAGGACATTTTTCAGTTTTCTCATGGAATGATGCCCCTCCAAAGCAATTCTTATTTTTGGACTCCCCTTTCTGGGAACTTCTAAAGGAAGGAACCCCTCTATTTTAACCTAGCAAGGCTCAGTCTCCCGTCTCCGGGCCCCGCCCTTTCTCTCCCTGACCTGGACCACCTCCCAGGCTCCGCCCCTCCCGAGCCCCTGCTCTCCCCGGCCTCTGTCCATCTCCCAGGCTCCGCCTCTTCAAGGTCCCGGGCCCACCCCTCCCGAGCCTCTGCTCTCCCTGGCCTCTGTCCGTCTCCAAGGCCCCGTCTCTTCAAGGCCCCGGGCCCAGCCCTCCCGAGGCCCTGCTCTCTCCGGCCTCTGTCCATCTCCCAGGCTCCGCCTCTTCAAGGCCCCGGGCCCACCCCTCCCGAGGGACTGCTTTCCAGGCCCCGCCCCTCCAGAGGCCCTGCTCTCCCTGGCCTCTGTCCATCTCCAAGGCCCCTCCTCTTCAAGGTCCCGGGCCCCCACCCCTCCCGAGGCACTGCTTTCCAGGCCCCGCCCCTCCAGAGGCCCTGCTCTCCCTGGCCTCTGTCCATCTCCAAGGCCCCGCCTCTTCGAGGCCCCGGGCCCACCCCTTCCGAGGCGCTGCTTTCCAGGCCCCGCCCCTCCCGAGGCCCTGCTCTCCCTGGCCTCTGTCCGTCTCCAAGGCCCCGTCTCTTCAAGGCCCCGGGCCCAGCCCTCCCGAGGCCCTGCTCTCCCTGGCCTCTGTCCGTCTCCAAGGCCCCGCCTCTTCAAGGCCCCGGGCCCACCCCTCCCGAGGGACTGCTTTCCAGGCCCCGCCCCTCCAGAGGCCCTGCTCTCCCTGGCCTCTGTCCATCTCCAAGGCCCCTCCTCTTCAAGGTCCCGGGCCCACCCCTCCCGAGCCCTGCTCTCCCTGGCCTCTGTCCATCTCCAAGGCCCCGCCTCTTCGAGGCCCCGGGCCCACCCCTTCCGAGGCGCTGCTTTCCAGGCCCCGCCCCTCCCGAGGCCCTGCTCTCCCTGGCCTCTGTCCATCTCCAAGGCCCCGCCTCTTCAAGGCCCCGGGCCCACCCCTCCCGAGGCACTGCTTTCCAGGCCCCGCCCCTCCCCAGCCCCTGCTCTCCCTGGCCTCCGTCCATCTCTCAGGCCCCGCCTCTCCCAGGCCCCTCCCGAAACCCTGCTCTCCCCGACCCAGCCCCTCTCCCAGGCTCCGCCCCACCCTGCCTCAGGTCCCCGGAAGGCGAGTTTCCTCCCTCCCATCCCCAGCCCTTTTCCAAGATGGCGGTGGTTGCTCTTTCCTGGCTCGTAGGGTGGTGGTGAAAGGGGATATGAAAGAAGGCCAGGTATCGGGGATTGGTGGTGCCGAGGAAGGGGACCTGGGCCCAGGTTCGAGGTGGAAAGAGGAGGGCGAGGAAGCCCCCGAAGTCGAAGGGCGGGGGGGGGTAGCGCGGGACTGGGAGATGGAGGGGACGGAGGCGGGGGCGTCCTCAGCTGCTCCCAGGCTGACGGGGGCCCGGAGGGGTCATGGACGGGCGCGTTGGGGAGGGTGGCCGAGGAGAGGGGGCGGGGAGGCTCGCGGTCCTCCCCGGGCGCCGGGTCCGCCCCCTCCAGGTGAGCTGGCGCTTTCTCGCGGATGCTGGGGCGCCGCGCCCCCGGCTTTCTCCCCTGCCGCGCCCTTCTCCGTCTCCTCGGCCCGTGTGGGTCGGGGTGAGAGTGGGCCCCGCTGCTCCGACCTCGCGGGCCCCCGGGGCTGCCGATCACTCCGGCTCCCGGGTGGCACCTGCTTAGCCGGGGAGGGGGAGGGACAGGGGCAGGGGGGAGGGGAGCTGCTGCTGCTTCTGCTCCGCTCCTTCGGGCCCTTCGCTGCCAGGGCTCCGGCTGTGCCACGTCCCCAACCCCCTTCTTGCAGCTGGGTGCTTTCCCTAAGGGCATCAGTTCCTGTCGTGGTCGCCCCAAGCCCTCGGGTGGTCCGTCCTGTTGGGGATGGGGGTGAGAAGGGATTTGGGAGCTCTTCTCTGGGCTGAGATGTGGCTTCTAGGGCAAGGAGGCATTCCTCCCCAAGGTATCCAGAGTGGTCCCCGGGCCCCCTCCCCCAGCCTACCTTTCACCACATTCATCTCCTGGAAAACGGGCTTCTCTGTCTACAGGCTCTTTCCCCCCCACGACTGGGAATCTCATTTCCTTAATCCTAAAGGAAGCCAAGACTTACCTTTTTCTTCTCCCAAGCAGAATCCGGGTGTCCCTTGGGATCTAACTTTAATAATAGTTCATCTTTATATAGTACTTTCAGGCCTCTGCACAACAGCTCTGAAATAGGGAGGGTCACTTATTATCCCCATATTATAAGTCAGGAAACTGAGGCTCTAGGTAAAGTGACTTACTCAGGGACATACAGGTAGTAAACATCTGAGCCAGAATTTGAAGTCAGGTCTGAGTCCTAGTTCCTCGTTCATTTTAGGACACCAAACTGTCTCTCTACAGATGGAGAAAACTTTCCTTTTTCTTTCCAACATTCCCAACTTTAGATGATGCCTCACAGACCTACCCCTCCAGAGCCCCCTGGACCCCCTACTTCCCTTCAAGCTACAGCCTGAGTCCAGGTGAGTCCTTTGCTCCCCATCAAAGAGTCAGAGACACTTCTCTCCTAAGCTGTCTGGAATTGATTCTGACATACTCAGTAGGGATGGAGGTCTGGTTCTGTCCTTACCTGAGTTTTCCCTCACTGTAGCTCCCATCCCTGTTTTTCTGACCACTTCTTTCTGCATGCTGTGTCCTCTTACTTTCTGCCCATTTGTTTCTCGGCTTCTTGTCCCCCCAGACACTGACTTTGTCTCTGCTACTTTCATCTTGACCCACCTGGTTTCCCACAGCTTCCCCTACCTTTACCCTGTTTTACCTCTTCTCAGATTCCATCTCTTTCTGCCCATTTCTAGTCACACTCCAGGATGTTTCGTCGGATTCTAGATCGGCCTTGCACACTGGCCTTGCTTGTGGGCTCCCAGCTGGCTGTCATGATGTACCTGTCTCTTGGTGGTTTCCGTAGCCTTGGTGCCCTGTTTGGTCGAGACCCAGGCCCCACCTTCGATTATTCACGACCCCATGATGTCTATACCAACCTCAGCCGCCTGCCTGGTGCCCCTCCTGCCCCAGGGGCTCCTGTGGCTCCAGAGGCTTTGCCCTACTGCCCTGAGCGCTCTCCCCTCCTAGGTGAGCTGAGAGGGAGGAAGGCACAGGATAGGACAAAGGGCACTGTGGGGTGGGGAGGAAGTGTGTTTGACGAACATGAAGAAATGGGTCTGGGGGCATGACTTAGAAAGATGAGGTCCAGTAGGAGAACTGAAGGTGGTATGGGAAGAAGAAATGGGAAACTGAATTTAGTTCCGGTTGAACTCATTGTGTTCCATTTCCTTCTTCCTTTTCACCTCTTGGGTATACCATGTCTCCAACCCTAGAAAGTTTTCCCCTCACAGGTAATTGTGAGTGTGTAGGTCTCAGTATTCATGCAATAACATAGTGCTTTCATACTTGCTGTCACAATCAGCTGTACCCTTGGTCAAAGAGGAGAGTCCTGTAAGTTGACAAAATCAGAAATTAGAAGGAACTTCTAGATTTAAAAGCCAAACTTTCCGCTTGATGAATGTCTGTCCTGTTTTTAAGATTCTCCAGGTGCCAGAGATTCCAGAACCTTTCTGGCATTTTAGGCCCAAAGCCAGATGAGGTGGCAGCTTACCTGACCTTACTCTTCCTCTCCAAACAGTAGGTCCTGTGTCAGTGTCCTTCAGCCCTGTGCCATCAATGGCACAGATTTTGGAGAGAAACCCTCGAGTGGAGCTGGGGGGCCGCTACCATCCCGGGGACTGTGAGCCTCGCTCTCGAACCGCCATCATTGTGCCACATCGGGCCCGGGAGCCCCATCTCCGTCTGCTGCTGTACCACCTGCATCCTTTTCTACAACGCCAGCAGCTGGCCTATGGCATCTATGTCATACACCAGGTACCCTCCATCATCCTTGATAGAGGCAATATTTAATGTGACATCACAGCTTTGTTTCTGTTTTGTATTTACTTTTATTTGTATGTTTATTTGAGAGGTAGTGTCATGTAGTGGATAGAAACCATGCTTTGTTCTTCTGATACATCTGTGGCTGGGTGACCCTATGTACAACCCTTAACCTCTCAGGACCCCCAAGAAACTTCTGAAACTCTACACTAACAAATAATTGTTTTATCTTTATTGGTAGTGCGAGTTCCCTATACTGTCAAATGGTATTGGCCAGCTGGGGGCAGCTAGGTGGCACAGTGAATAGAGTGCCAGGCTGAAGACAGGTTTCATCTTGAGTTCAAATCTGACCTCAGATATTTTCTAGATGTGTGACCCAGGGCAAGTCGTTTGCCTCAGTTTCCTCATCTGTAAAATAAACTGCAGAAGAAATGGCAAACCACTCCAGTATCTTTGCCAAGAAAACCCCAAATGAGGTCAGAAAGAGTCAGATATGACTGAAAAATGACCGACCAATAACAATGTGGTGGGGTATGCGGTACTTCTTTTCTTTTACCAGATTGTAGTCAGTGAGTATACAATACCACTAGTTCTGCTTTGTATTTCATATTAGGACAGTGACATTCAATCAGGTAAAACTACCAGAGGGGAGGATTAAACAGTGCTTCTCAACGTCTACTACTGGCCCATTTCATTTCTCCCTCTTCCCAGGGTGATACTATCCTTTCATCGGCCCCCCTTTCTTCTGTTTTCACTCCCTCCGAAAGCACTCCCAGTGAGGCCCTTCTGTTCTTTCTCAGGCTGGAAATGGAACATTCAACAGGGCGAAGCTGCTGAACGTGGGGGTTCGGGAGGCCCTTCGTGATGAAGAGTGGGACTGCCTCTTTCTGCATGATGTGGACTTGCTACCTGAGAATGATCACAATCTTTATGTCTGTGACCCGGGGGGGCCCAGGCATGTTGCTGTTGCCATGAACAAGTTTGGATATAGGTGTGTGTTTTTAATGATGACTGAGAATTTGGAGGGGAGAGGGTCCAAAAGCAGCAGAGATACCAGTGCTGTGCCCAGACTTGGTTGGACAAGGTTGGGCAAGTTCTCTTAGTGCTGTCTGAGTGTCTCTGTTTTCTTCTAGCCTCCCATACCCCCAGTACTTTGGTGGTGTCTCAGCTCTTACTCCAGATCAGTACCTGAAGATGAATGGCTTCCCCAATGAGTATTGGGGTTGGGGTGGAGAAGATGACGATATTGCCACCAGGTCAGATGGGCTTTGACCCCTGGACATTCCTAAGACCACCATTCCCTTCTCCCATCCCCCTTGGCTTGCTTCTAGGCCATCTAGACTCTATCCCAGTTGCCTTTCCCCAAGTCTTTCCCTGTGACTCCCTCTGGGTCTGGTGTCCCACTATGTATCTTAACCAGCTCTTTCTGCCTCATGTGTTCCCAGTTCTGGCTGATTTGTGACTGTGATAGAACCATAACACTCAGAAGCTAGAGAGTGACCCTCAACGTCATTTAGTCTTTCCCTCTTGCCTTTTGCTAAGATAAGCCCTGTTTTGAAAATTCCAAAGATGGACACTCTAAAGGGGTTTTTCATTCAAAGACACCATACTGCCTATATTTTAAAATCACATTGCTGTGCTGACCCCTAGCCTTTGCTGGCATCTATGCCCTTCTTGAACGTAATGTTAGTATTAGTGGATTATGTGTTCCCTGCCCTGGATTCATTTCTCCTTCTCCCTACCACCTGTCAGACCATCAACAAAGATCAGAGTTCAGAATTCTGTCACTGTTTTACACCCTTCCTGTACCTTGAACTTCCCAGAAATTCCCTTATTTGGGTCACTAATCAGGATATGCTTCACAGCTCCAACCTGTGCTAAAATTTAGACCCTGTAATGGTACTTTAATTCCTGGGCTTTTGCTTTTCTTTTCATAACACGGGACTCCCAGCTTCCTATTTTTCAGGCGTGAAGGGCAACTTCTGGTTTCTGAGAGCTTTTTAGAAATGAGGGCAAGAGGTTGAACAATAATACCTGCAAGTCCCTAAGGGTGCCTTAGCATCTGTGGAGCTTCAATCATTTTCTTCTCTCTTATTTATTCAGAACACATTCCTTTTTCTAGTTTTTCTGGTCATGATCATAGGCTTATCTTTTTTATTAGGACAAACAAAAACCTTGTAATACTCAATAGTTTTATAGTTACCTGTTATAAGCATTCCTTCTCCTTGGCCTACTCTCCCATTCTCAGACCTGTGTAAACTGGCAAGGCAACTAAGTGGTGCCATGGATAGAGTGTCTGACCTGGAGTCAGGAAAACCTCAGTTCAAACCCAGCCTCAGACACTTACTAGCTGTGTGACTCTGGGTACGTCCTTGTTTGCTTCTGTTTCCTCATTTGTAAAATGAGCTAGAGAAGGAAATGGCAGACCACTTCAATATCTACCAAGAAAACCCCAAATGGGGTCATAGAGTAAGACAGGACTGAAAAAAAGAAGCCCTATATCCTCCTAATACCATGTTTTCCACCAGGGTTCGTTTGGCGGGGATGAAGATCTCTCGACCACCCATCTCTGTCGGACACTACAAGATGGTGAAACACCGAGGAGATAAGGGAAATGAAGAAAACCCCCACAGGTAAGGGCTGAGGGTTAGAGAGGTTTGGAGAAGTTCCAGCTTTCTACTTTATTTCCCACTATCCTTCAGGTGTCTTAGCTCTTTACTTCTGACCCCCAGGTTTGACCTTTTGATCCGGACACAACGTTCATGGACACAGGATGGAATGAACTCACTGACTTACAGACTGCTGGCTCGAGAATTGGGCCCACTTTATACGAATATTACAGCAGACATTGGGGTTGATCCCCGTGGCCCCCGACCTCCCTCAGGTCCAAAATTCCCACCTGGTTCCTCTCAGGCCTTTCGTCATGAAATGCTACAGCGCCGGCCCCCAGCACGGCCTGGTCCTCTGCCTCCTGCCAACCACACTGGTTCCCACTGACAACCCCTCTTTCCATTTGAGATTAGAGGGAATGTGTCCTCTCCTGGTCCCCTTTCACTGCTGCCTAAGGGGGTTACCTCTGCTATGCTGTGCTGTGCTGGAGCTGGGCTCCTGCAGCCCTGGAGGGCCCTACTTCTGAATTCCCCCAAGATAGGGCACATGACTGTGATTCACGGACGTGTTACACATAATGCTGACTCTCCACCTCTGTGGAGGACCCTGCCACTAGGGTAGGAGTGGGTTAGGACCCTTAGGTTCTCCTACTCCCTCCTCACTTCCCACCCCCAAAAGAGGGCTCAGGTATGACCCTCCTCTCTGGGCCCCTGTGAATATTTATTTTATTTATGGCCCCTGGGGAGGGCACGATCCCTCCCCTTTGGAATTCTCTTCTGGGGTGTGTCTCTCCCCACCAGGTCTGTCTGGGAACCCTGGGATTTTTATATATTTTCTAATAAAGGACTCTGTTGTGTCTCTCCTTTGCTCCTACCTTCTCTAACTCATTTACCTGGTCTTGGACTGTCTTTCCCCAAGGCCTGGCCTCTCTTTGACAGGGACAGGAAGCTTATCACAGGAAAAATGAGCAGCTACTGTCTAATTAGAACAATTTTTATTAGTCTTGAGTAGAGCCCCTGGCCTGCAGGGATAAGAAAAAGGCTATAGGTCAAAGGTCAGAAGCATTGCTCAAAACATGAGCAGCAGCCCGGCGCCCACTCTCAATGCAGTCGTTGACAGAAACACCTTCATAAGATGCTCCAGCTAAAGTCAGAGGCAGTTGATGGTTGGCCAGAAATTGGGCAGCTGCCTCTGGAAAAGGTATAGAAAGTATCAGTTGAATTTTAACTTCCTGACCCTTTATTACTACGCGTCTCACCCTCTGCCCACAACTTACCCAGTCTCTGCCAGTGGCCTAAAGTATATTGGGGAATGCAGCTCTGAAGAGAGAGCAGATCAAGAGGTTAGGGGTAACTTCCTCTTCTGTTTACCCCTTTTACCCTTCTCCCCAAACTTACCTTGTGTAAGCTGACCAGGATTTGAGTTGGTGGCTTTTTTATTCCCAACTGTGTAGCAACTGCTTTCTCGGCTTGTTGTTGGAATAGCTCCTGAGATAACTTGTGCCCCCCGTCCTCCAGGGCTTGCAGCCAAGCGCCCCCCAGCATCACCTGGCATCAGAAGTAACAGTGAGTAGCCTTTCTCCCCCATACTCCAACATAAGAAGATCTCTTTAATCATAGAAGGGGTGGTAACAGATCATCTGGGTTAGGCTCATGACCGGGTAAATGTTTTTAAAAAATCATTCCCTCTGAACTGAATTACCCATAGCAAGTATGCGGCAGAGATGGAGACTAGTTCAGGTCTTCCATTTCAGGTAATGTTTCAGACACCCTTTGCTGTCAGATAGCCCCCAGTAAGGACACTTTCTCACCGTTACTCTAAGGCTGGAAGGGCTCCCATCGTGTTCGGGGAAGGCAACAGAATCATATACAATTCCCAAGACTCCAGGATCTTCAGAAGATGGTACCAGGTGTCCAAAACCCTGGGGAAGGGGCAAGTATATCAGTGAAAAGGGGCTCAGACATGCCTGTGTTTTCTTATTCCAAAGTCCCTCCCCTGTTCCCTTTTACCTGGACAGGCAAATGAACCCCTTGATACTGCAGATTCACCACAGCCACAGATACTGCACGAATAGGGGCCAGGGCTTGGGCCAGAGGTGCTGCCTCAGAGGGAAGCAATTCACTTAGTACTGAAGGGAGAGAGACATGGTCATTTGGCACCTTCCTCTAGGGAAGGGCTCCTGGCAACAAGTCCCTGCAGTGGAAGATAAGAGATAACAAAAGGCTTACTCCTCAATCCCACCCCCAGAGAGTGTGGAGAATGCTGCCCCACCACCACCCAGGGGGTGTACCCTCTCACCCCTCTACCTGCAGCAGGGACAGCACTAATGATGTGATCAGCCTCCAGGCTGCTATCTCCCAGAGACACCTGAGAGAGACAGATGGAAGTGGATCAGAGGTGTAACTCAGATTCTGTGGGGTGGAGAAAGGCCCGTACACTATGACAGTGTCCTTCCTACACATTCACCTTCTTGCACAAATCTCATGTTTTCATGTTCACAGGCACATCCCTGCACATTGCAGAGAATGGATGCTCCTTACTGAAATTCCTGGTGGAGGTATTCATAGAATAGATCAGGGGTCAGAACCAGGGGAAGAGATGCCTAAGTGGAGGTCAGTAAGGACACACAGTATTCTTTGTACCATACTTAGTCCAGTAAGCAAAAAAGGCAGACCCAATGAGAAAAAAAAGCCAGACAGCTCCGAGGGACAGGTTATCTCCAGAATCATTTTTACCTGCCATCGCCCTGACTGGAAGTTGAGTCCATGAACTGCCTGACCCTTTAGAACAGTGACTCCTCGATGAATCAGGTGGGTGCCCAAGGCCTGAGGCAGTGTCTCCAGTCCTCCCCGAAGAGACCACTGGCTCCAACGTTCAACTCTGGCCTGACTAATCAGAGGTGAATCTAGATGGGGGCTCTTCCCTAGAGGAATTAGGGAACATAAGTCAACAATTTTCCCCAGTCTCCCCTTTAGATCTTAGCTTCCACATCCACTAATCATCCCCTCAGGGCTGTACCTCCTTACCTGCACGCAGCAGCAACCCCAGCAGAATAGATCGATGAGTCTGCTCAGCCTGGAAGAGACTGGGAAAACAGGAGCGGATACTGAGGACTCTACTGTCTCCTGCAAATACTCCTCGACAAAGACTGTCCATAGCAATGGAGGCCACCTTCATAAAAACACAGGAATGGAGGTATCAGGCCTTTGGTTCTCCCAGAATTTGCACCCTATCCCTCCCTCAAATGACAGCTTTCTTCCCAAACAGGAGAAGGGCTGAGAAAGCTTTGGCTTTGGTTCTCCATGGGAAAATGTGCAAGTGAAAGTGAGCAGTGGGGGATATGTTCCTAAAGGATGTCAAAGGAGGGCTTGGGTGCTAGGCAGTGGGGATGGTGTCCTGGTAGCAGTTTTTGAAAAGAGAACTTAAGGGATCCCTATAGCGGAGTCACCTCTGGTCCCAGGCGCCTCTCTGCAAAACTGTGCACGGTCTCATCAGGTTGCATGCTCCGAGGAGTAGTCAGTTCTCGAAGTCCAGTCCAGAACAGAGGCTTGGTGAAAGGCGGGACTGGAAGGAAGAGTCCCCTGTTTTCCAAGGGAAGAAAGAGTCCAGGATGGAGAAGGGTCAGCTGGAAAGGCTCCTCGACCCCAGGGATTTTCTATAACCAGGATAAGGGATATGAGAGAAATAAAGGCATTTGGGGCTAAAGAAGCATCCTTGAAACAGGAAATGAGTTTGGGTAGGTGCAGAGGGTGCTCGGGAGAGCAAAAAAAGTTTCTTAACAAATAGAAGAGCCGGGTTAAGGTATTTAAGGTAAGGTAAAACCTACCTGAGGCCAGTAGGCAGAGGGTGCAAGGTTCCCCCGACATACAGGAATCGGTTTTGAGCAGCAGGATGGTTCCCGGGAACCGGCAAAATCGCGGAGTCCAAGCCAAGCTCAGAGACCTGCTCGCCCCCCCACCCAAGAACAGGGAAAACGAGAGACTGACCTGGGAGAGCAGCGTCTGAAAGGGGATCTTCCCTTCACCCGATCACGCAGGAAAACCCTCCCTCTCACTCCCCACCAAGTGTTCAGGTCCCCTCACCATGAGCAAAGTCCTGGCTCCTAACTCCCCGGCAGGGCTAATTCCTCGGGGTCCAAGTTCAAAGACGGCTCCATCCTCCCCGCGGACTGACCGTATCCAGCCCCCGAGGCGCTGGCTGGCTTCGATCAGGATTACCTGGGGGAGAGGGGCGAGGGAGGCCCACGGCCACGAGACTGCCCTCCCACTCACCGACAGCACCCCCCAGGGTGCGAGACCCACTAAGGCCAAAGTTGGGGTTCATGGGCCGGGCTGGGGACCCCAAGCTCGCACTTTTCGGGATGAAAGTTCGGGGTGGGGAGGTGGGAAAGATGGAGCGGAGCGGGGTACTCACCTTGGGAGGCCAAGAGGCCCGGTTCAAGTGGTAACAGGCGGCCAAGCCGCTGATGCCGCCGCCCAGCACGGCCACGGTCCGGAGCATCAGGGAGCCTGAGTGGATCAAGGGGAGGCGGCCGCTGCAGAGAGGGCTCCCCGGCCCCAGGGCACGTGGGCAGCGTGCAGCACTTGGGCCCTCCGGCGGCGGCGGACACTCGACCCTCTACCCCCGGGCCTCTTGCAGCCTGGCCCGGCCGGGCCCACCCCAGACCCCCGAGGGCTCGAAGCCCAAGACTCACCGAGAGAAGCCGGGAGACCGAATGAACAAGGGCCGGGGGAGGCGGAGAACGGAGGAGTCGCAAGGTTCGGGCAGCCCCGCCCCCAGGGAGCTGGTCAGGAGAGCAGATAAGGGCCGCGCCCCGCGCTATCTGACGCTACAGGATCCAGGGAGGCCCGAGCGGAGGCTCTAGCCCCAGCAGGGCGGGCCCCGGCCTCCTCTCATGGCCCAGAGGTCACTGGCCCGGCCTCCCTTTTCCGCAGGACACGGGAGTCCCTTCGGCCTCGCCGTCCACGTACTCTCGGGAGGCTCGCTCCGGACCGAGGTACTTTCGTGGGTTTGGATTGGCGGGGTCAGGAACCCTTCCGTAGGCTGTACCAATAAAAACGCCGAGTCACCGGGCTTCTTCCGTAGGGGGCGGGGCCAACTGTCGCAGAGTTTTTTTAACCCGTCAGTTCCCAGCCGCCCTAGGGCTGCGGGTCAGCGAGGTAGCGGGAGAGAACTAGGGGCCCCTAGACACAGTCCCCGGGGACGGGGCGTGTGGCAGGGGAGATGGGGCCGCCGGAGGCCGGGACCGCGGGGAGAGGGCTCCATCAACAGCAGGCTGATGTTAGCAACAGGCCGGGCCTGCGGGAACCGAGGGCGCCCGGCAACGCAGCCCGTGTTTGTCAACAGGGAGGGGGCCGGCTGGGCCAGGGCTCGGCCCCCGGCTCTCCTCGCCCAGCCCTCCGCGACCCCGCGAGTCTCCGGGGCGTCCCTGGGGCAGGCCCAAGGCTCCCGCAGGGCCTGCGGGGATCCAGGAGAGGGGCCTTTCCCTCGGGGCTTGACCATAAACAGACACTTGGCTTTTTTTTCCTATTAAATTTATTCACAAAAAGTGAGACTGAGGTGGGAATGGGGGCTGTACATGGGCAAGGGGTCGGGCAGCTTTGTACACGGGGCTGGGAGGCTGGGGAAGCCCCCAGGTGTTAAGGGGTAGTTTTTGTTTTAATAAAAAAAATACAGGGGAGACAGCCCCTCCCAGATTAAAAAGACACAAAAATAGACGTCTCTGAGGTAAATGGGAGGTCTGGGATTTATGGGCTTCCAGAGGGCTTCACAGGTCCCGGGCCTTGGAGGGCATCACAGGCACCGCGCTGGCTCCTGCACCAACTGGTAGAACAGCACGTAGCCCTCACTGGAGGCCACCTGGTTTTCACTGACAGGGGAGACACTGGAGAATGGGGGGGACAGGCCCAGGGAGGTGGTCGGTGATTCAGTCACCTCTGTGTCCAGTTACCCAGAGCCCAGAGGGCAGGAGAATCACAGCCACCCCAAAACCGATACCCTCCTCCCCTTTCCCTCCCTTCCCCATACTGACACTCCCATTCTGGACCCCAGCGTCAGAGACAGGTGCTGAGGAATTCTGGGATAACAATGAGAGAAGGGAGCTGTCCTCACCGAGAGTCATTGTAGACATGCCAACCAGTCTGGCCCCGGCACAGGGCTGTGTAGTGACCATAGTGGACGCTGCCGGAGTGGTTGCAAAGGGCATACAGCTGGTACACCGGACTCCCTGTAGAGTTGAAGCTATTTAAGTCCTTCCCCCAGGACTGCCGCCCCTGAGCCCCAGAGTCCCCTGGTAGTCCTTCTCCTTTCCCTCTCCACCTCCCAGAGAGCCATTCAACCAGACCTACCAGCTTTATCACTGGCAAAGTCCCCTAGGCTCAGTCGCTGCAGGGGGAAGTCAACTCCAACAGAACTTTTTTTAATAGAGCCTCGAGATGCAGAAAATCGATTCAGGTCTAAGCCCCAGTTAAGGAACATGGAGTGAGGGGAAACAAGGTGGGAGGTTTGTGGAGAGCACCTGGTGGGAAGTCATGCAGTGCCCCACCCCGAGGAAGCCCAGGTCCCTTTCACACCCTACTTCTCTTAGGGCAATCTCTGCAACCTCAGAGTATTGGAGAAGCTGAGGAGAGTGCTACAGGAGCACTAACAGAGGAGCAGTGAGTGAGTGAGGGGGAAGGGAGGAGTGGAGAGGCCATCAAGAGCAGGATACGGAGCACAAGAATCCGGGGGAACCTTTGCACAGTCAGCTTTTTGGTGCTCCGGGTTCTCTGCCGACATCTGTCACACACCTGCATGCAAAGTCCGACATCCTTATCATGTTCAAACTGTCTGTTGTCTATGCCCTCCATTCATTTAGTGTCCTGCAATCCGTCCCTCATGCCCACCTGACAGAGGGACATTAATGATTACATCGCCCCCCATGAATAGACTAGTGAAGCATCTCCCAATTCTTCCCTCACTAAGTGACTCTTTGGCTCTGTCTCCCTTCCCCAACTGCTACATACCGGGGCATTCTCTGACTCTAATTCTTCCTCCTTGGTGAAGAGGCTGAAACAATCCCGAAGAGACACCTTCCCCCCAGCAAACCCTTTCTGGAGAAAAAGGAAAAGAGTATCCATATATCCATTTGACTACCTCCAACCCAGGACTCACCCAACATGTTTATCACATCACGTTCAGGTACCCTCCCCCTAGGGGATCAACTCCCTCACTCCTGAACCTAGAGGAATAAGTCTAGTTAGGGTCCAAGTATATATAATTAAAAATGCAGTGTTACAAGGGCAAAGACAGATACATGCTTACTCATCACTAACACAGATGACAAAAAAACAAAAACAATGAAAACCCAAGATGGCAGGCTGGGAATAGGCTCCATTAAGGTCACAGATGCAATCCCCCTAAACCCTCACCTTAGGGATAGGCAGGGACAGGTCACAAAAAACCTCAAAGGTTGTGGAGCGATACCCACAGGCCTGGCACTTGAGGCAACTTTTCAACTGGCCAACAAACAGGTCTAGAAAACAAAAGGTATCAGGCAGATGAGTTTTAGCCCTGAAGTGCCACCCGTCCAAAATGCCCATCCCTACCCCCAGCTTTGTATACTGCCCATATTTCCTCAGCTCTATAGTGTATTTCAGGCTTCCCAGCCCCCTCCCCATTTCCTCACCTCATCCCTGTTACATTCTCACATTCACCCTGCCTTCATACCCACGATCTTGCTGTCCTCTCGATCCAAGTATCTTTTCCACATTAAATTGGCTCGCTCGTCATCACTGTCACAGAGCATGGAAAACAGTCCTGAGGCCCCAGGAAGACAGGGCACCAGCCTCAGGCTGCTCTCTCTCTCGCTAGAACAGGCCCCACTCTTAAGTGCCCCCAAGTGAGCCTCCCTGCTTCTCACTAACCTTGTAGGAGGTAAGGGCATTACGCAACGCCTCATAGGTCAAGGAAGATGAAACAAAGATAAAGACATGAACACACAAAGAGAGAGAGAGAAGGCTTTTCTTCTGTTTCTCATTTCTTCTACCCCATTTCTCAGGTGTGGGAGTCCCTAGCTCTCCTCTAACCCTTTCTGCTCCCTTTCCCTCAAGGCTTCTGCCAGGCCAACTCTCTATTTTCCCCTCAATCCCTTTCTGTAGCATTCACGTTCTCCCAACTTCATTCCATCCCTGCTTTTGCCCCACCTTGAGAAAGGGTCAATTCTAACCCTCCATTCCTAAGTCTAATGAGCTTATATACAGAAAATATGGATAAACTAATAGATTTGCAAGTAAGGAAGGGGGATCAGGATAAGAAGGAAGGCTCTCTCTCCTCTTACCTCAGCTCAGGCTCTTCAAGGAGGGCCCCCCCTCGTCGGGGTAGAGAGGGGGCTGGGGCATCAGCCAAGATGGGTGGGGCACGGCGGCCCCTCCGGTTGATCTCTAGATGTAGCCGCTCCATGAGGAGCTTCAGGAACTCCTGGGCATCCTGCTGACTATAGCCAAACAGTGACTGGTGGACACTGACTCTATCCAACCCATCCCCCTTCCCCAGAGAGCATCCCACACCTGGATAAGGATTATCTATAGATTCATGAGTGACATTTTAAGAATCCTCCTCTCTTACCGCTGCTTAGGGCTGCCCTGCCCTGTCCCACCCCTACCCCTCACAGACCTGGCCAGAGGGAAGTTCTTCCTCCTACCAGACCCCCACCTGTATCCGGAGAAGGAAGGGACATATTTCTGGAAGACAGTGCGGAAACGTGTAGGGTTCACAGCTTCACAGGAGTCAGGGTGCCACAGAGCTCCCAGCACATCTGCAAAGGCTGTTATGGGATGACGGACAAAGGTGAACCAGTGAAGAGGGAGGTGGAAAAGGGGTACGGAAGGAGAGAAGTCGTCTTTTTAGGATTAGTGGACATTATGGTGAGGGTAGATACATGTATTTGTTGATGGAGGTGGCAGTGGTATCAAGGGTAGTTTTCAAAGATTGGAGAATTTGGGGTGGAATGAGCAAAGGGATCACTGGACTAGGAATGATAAAACCTATATTCTAATGCTGGTTCAGCCACTTACTAGCTGGGTAATCTTGGGAAAGTCATTTAATCTCTCTGAGCCTCAGTTTCCTCATCTGCAAAATGGGGATAATACCTGCTCTACCTACCTCGCAGGAATATTGTCAGAATCAAATGAGATAATAGATGTGAATGCAATCTAAAAAACTGTTAGGCATCACACAAATACAAAATGCTAATTATATTAATCACATATAAAATAATAAACGTAAAGTATGTTACTACCACATAAGGAAAATAACGAGGTTATGGGGAATGAATCAGAATATGTTCCCTTACCTTCAGTAAGTTCTTGATGGGCCCGGCCCCCACCAGGCACCTCTTGCCGAAAGTCTCTCCTAAGACAGAAGTCCCGAAGTGGCCTTGTGCTGCTCAGACACTGTAACACGGCATTCAGGAAGCACTGTGGAACACATCAGGTCCTCTATTCAGGCCCACCTCCAGAAAGAGCAAGCACACTGCTCTGCCTCATCTCAAGTTATCAGTTTTGTCACTTCCCTCCCCCTTTTCTTGTTTCCAGGGATTGAGGGGTACTCACCGTATTACCCAGGTTCCGAAGACCAACATGTCCAGACCCCAAGAGCAGTGTGTGATGAGCCTAGGAAAAGGGCACAATGCTGAGCTGAGGGCTCCCAGACACCACAACAAAACCCCCAACCTGTCTTCCCCCTCCAAGAGAGCTGACACTTAGTGTCCTTTTCCTATCCTCTGCCTTACACCCAATCCCTCCAGAGGTCCCTTTGGCCTCCTACCTCATTGGCCAGGAGGAGTATCCCCAGCACAGCTGTGTGCATCACTGACTCTGCCATTGCTGTCCCACCTCTTAGCCCATTCCGGTTCTGCCCAGCCAGTCGGCGCTGAAGCTCCCGGGGCAGTTCCCCTAGCACTGGCATGACTCCCCATGTGCCCCCAGCCTCCACCTTCCTACCCCTATGACCCCCTCCTGCCCCCGTGGCAGACTCCCTTGCTGGCCCCAACTATGCTTAGTTCAGCTAGCACAGCAATAGCTTACTCAGCTATCCGATGCTCCTTCAGATATTCCTAGCCCCACCTTAGCCCCAGAGATTAATTAGCCACAAGCCAAGAGATGGAGGGGGGGGGGGAGAGGGGAGGTCATTGGGGAATGAAGGGCATAGAGACTTAAAGAAGAATCCCCAATAGCTAAACTGAATCCCCAGGGACTGATGCAGGACCTTATGGTAGGAGATTCTGAAGGGCCTCAGGTGTCCCACAAAAGGGTCTCGAGAGCCCAGGAAGGGGAACGGAGAAGAGAAGGGGGCTATGCTAGCTAGCACTGCCTACATATGACGGGAAGCCTGATGAAGAGGTGGGGAAGGGCCTGAGGAGGAGGCAAAGTCAGGGAACCCAACCGAGTCAGAAGCCCAGGGGTGTGGGGTTCGGAGGTGCGGCGACTTGATCTGCGTAAGAGTCCTCACCATCTTGTCATCAGGGTGGACAGATTCCAGGGGCCGGGCAGATGTGAGGAAGGGGCCGTGGGCAGGAGCGGGCTCTGACTGAATGGTTATCAGGGTAGGGGGGCCGGCGAAGCCGCCAAGTCGACGGAGAGAGGTGCTTCGTCTCAGCACCGGAGGCTCAGGCCGGAGAGTCAGGCGGCTCAGGGCAGCCCCCAGCTCCCCGCAGCCTCGGTGTCCACCTAGAGCCCCTACCGGCCGCAGGTCCCCGCTGCTCACGGACTTGGACCGAGCCAGGTTAGTGCGGGGCGGCAGAGGCAGCGCCACAGCGGGAGGTGGTGAGCCAGGCAGGGGCACGCCATGGTCAGCCCGGAGAGGGCCCCTGGGGCGCGGGGCTGAGTTCCTCCCCCGCCCCAGCTCCAGCTTCTTGAACCTTTCCTCTGGGGGTCCAGGCCGAGGGGGCAGTGGCCTTAGCATGGGGTTCGGCGCAGGCGCTGGGCTCCGGCGCTCCTTGCTCCTGGCCCGGGAGCCGATGGGTAGCTTGGCTCCCACCCGGGGCTGGACACTGATGGGCTGTTCACGGGCCCGGCCCAGTCGGTGCTCCGAGGCCTGGGGCATAGTGGAGACCCGGGGCAGACCCTGGGAGGAGAGGAAAGGATCAGCCCCTGGACCCCTCCCGGGGGCGGTGCCCATGCACATCTGGGCTGCCCTCCGGGAGGCTGGGTGGATGGCCCTAGCTCCTCTCCCCATTCATTGCCTCGGCAAGCTCGCCTGAGCGATAGGGGCTGCACAGCCACGAGCCCCAGGCTGTGCCGGGGGGATGGGGTCCTAGCCCTGCCGGGGACACGCCCCTGGAGATCCGGGCCCATGCAAGGGGGGGTCCGGGGAGCCCACCCCATTCTCAGACCTCCAGCCCCCTCCCCCCAGGTGCCTCTACCCAGGGCCAGGGATGTAGTCGCCGTTGATTGGCTGCGGGTGTTGGAGGCTCCCGGACCGCCGCGGACAGGCCGCCGGCCATCCTCCCACTTCGGCGGCAGCGTCCCGCCCCCAGCCCAGCCGCTGCGAACGCGGCCCTCCCCCGACGCCGGCACACGGGCCCGTGCCCCCAACCCCCGACGGCTCCCCAGCGGCGGGAGGGCAGCATCGGGCCACCCCTCACCCCCCTACCCCCCGTGGTGCTTCAGCCTGTACCTGTCCCCAGCGAGGCGGCAGGGGGCCAGGCGGGCCCGGGCCCCAGTTCAGCGCCACCCCCCTCCTGCCCCAGAGAACCCCCCCCGCGGGCCCGGCTGCTGGCCCTGCCGCCGCCGAGGCCGGTCCCGCCGCAGGCGCCACCGCCATCTTTGTTCCTCCCGCCCGGCGCCCGGGCCCGAGCTTCACCCGCAACGAGAGCGCCTGCGCAGCGCAGCATCCGCTCGGACTGCCTCCTTCGCGGCAAGGCGTCGCCCCGCCCCTTGCGTCCGCGGTGGGTGCCATGGAAACGCAGTCAACTGTAGTAGTTGCGCCCAGAGCCGGACGTCTCCAGGGCCTTGGCCCGGCGTTTTCGCCCGCATCACTCTGCGGGGCCGCAGGGCCTAGGTTCTCTGTGAGACAGAAAGGGGATGCTGCCAGTCACTAGCAGGGGGCGGGTGTCGGGCCTTGCGGGCCAGGAGGGGGCTTTCCTGAGAGGTGCAGCAGGAGCCAGCATTCTCCCAATTATGCAGTTCCCACCAGCGTGCCAAACAGTGCTCTCCATCAGGATGCTGTCAGTGGTGGGAAACCCAAGGACCAAGTAACTGGGAAATGCAGAGCAGGGTTGGACAAGGGCAGAGATTGGGAGCGCTAGGAGCCTTTTTCCTGCCCCCTTGAACCCAGACCTCTAGCACCCTGCCACGTGACAGGGGCGCTGTAAGTACACTCCATCACCTCCGACAAGGGAATCAGGAATGGTGGCTACCCGGGCAGAGATCTTTGCTCGTCTGGAAGGTCGTTCTCACACGTCTTCCCAAGTCTCATTCTCTTCCGCCTTTTCCTGATAGGCACCTGTTTTGTCTCCAGTTTCCCAGAGCCGCTACAAATGGTTTTTGTCCATATAGGATTTTTCTCTTAGTCTTTGATCTCCTTAGGGTACATATGCCCAGTAGTTGAGATAGATGGGTCAAAGGGTATTCACACTCTATTAATTTTTCTAGTATAGTTTCCCATTGTTTTCTAGAACTGTTGTATTGGACAAGATAATGGAGTGCCTGTATCGCCACAAAAATAACTGTTTCCCATTTTCACTACTTGTCATCTTTGCCAAATATGATGGATGTGAGGGGAAGCCTTAGTTTAATTGGAATCTCTCTTAAGTTAGTGATTTGGAATACCATCAAGTGGTTGTTAATGGTTTGCATTTCTACTGCCTGTCCATTCTGAATAACTGAAAAATCAATGAAGGTTCTAGAGAGGAACATAAAACGTGCCACCCTCTCACCGCAGAAAAGCGGAAGCTACTAGGACATTTCTCCTCCTCCCTCCACATAAAGGAAAAATACCCTCATAACTATAATTAATCAAGCAAAACCAAGTCTCACATTAGCAACATCCAAAAACATTTCAATTTGTAACCTACATCTATGACCTGTCAGGAGGTGAATAGCATTCCTCATCACTGATGAGTCCTCTGGTTGGTTATTGAGCAGAGTTCTTAAGAAGTCTTTCAAAGTTGTATTTACAATGTTGTCAATGTTCTGTTCACTCTCCATGGGTTCATTCATGGCTTGGGTTCATCTGAAACCATCCCCTTTATATAGCACAATGGTATTCCATTTTACACTGTTCACTCTCCATGGGTTTAAAATGGACATTATTCCTCCCTGGGCCCCTAGGCTGAGAGATAGGTTACTGGGCAAGGGTTGGATAATCTGCCTAGCAACAGGTTTCTTGTTTGGGCCCCTGTCAAAATGTTATTCCCTTCTGGGTTGTGAAATATCTGATAAATTGTTAACAGTCATTTCTTGTTTAGTCCATTTGCATGGTAACCACCTGTGCCCCCCTAATGTTAGACCCCCTTGCCAGGCAACTAGCCCTGCCCCTTCTTGACAACTACTGTATGTTGAGTGACAACCAGTCTTTCATTGGGTACCTCTCCTGGCACCTCTCCTCTGTTGGGGTCCTTTGCCTAGTAGCCCCCTGACAACCACCTTCTGTCTGGGGGTTCTTGCCTAGCAGCAAGCCCCCCCTCTTGCTCTGTCACAACTCTGTTTGTTGTGGAAACCGCAAGGCTGTACCAATTAGTGCCGAAATGCTTAACATGCACTCACCCACCTCAGTTCGGGGCTGTCTCCTCTGGGTCTGTACATGAAGCAGCTGCCAGCCTGGCTAATAATGATGCTCTTGAAATTCTCAATTAATTTTGCCTGTGACTTATTAATTCCGTCCATTTCAGGTTCATCCATGTCTTGGGTTCATCTGAAACCATCCCCTTTATATAGTTTTACACACACACACACCCCCATAATATGTCAAGCCAATTGATTTTTAGTTTCCAGTTGTTTTTTACCACAAAAAAAGCTTCTCTATTTTTGTGCTTTGGGGTTCGTTTTCTGTCAGATAGTGAGTCTCATAAGTTTCTCTACAAAAGGATTTTAACAGAGAAAGGAATGCATTTTAGGCATGGGGGAAGGCTTGGACACACGTGGAAGCAAAAAGCAGAGCCTAAACAACTAGCAGTCTATTGTGCTTGGAATATAGAATATGAGAAAAGCAGCAGTATTAAGTAAGACTGAAGACTGAAGGATCATAAACACCAGGCTGAAAAATTTGTATTTTATCTTCTGTATCAGAAACAGCCACTGCAACTTGCCCACTTCATGCCCACTGCCTGCTGTTAACTGCTGACACCTCTTCCCTCTGCCCCCACTTCTTCCTCAAGCAAAAATGAGACACAGGAACCAGGAGAAGCAGCTTTTATTCAAGGAGAACTCAGCTACTGCCTCCAGCAGAGGAGGTGACACAAATTTTCATGTGGCTTCTCTCTCTCCAGGATCCTCACACCTTTCCAAATAGTGGGGAAGTGGTAGAATCATGGTCCCAATGTCTGCCAGGTGCTCTCAGCCCTGTCCCAAGTGATGCCAGACTATGAGTAGGGGCAAAGCTTATTTAGAGCAATGCGACCCAAAGGCCCAGTCACTGCAACTTCAAGGCAAAAGGCAGAGAAGAACCCACTGGATCAACTGGGTAGATGAAGGTGGTGAAGGAGGAGGCAGGAGCCAAGTACATCAGAAGTTCAGGCAGAGACATTACTTCTCTTTGTGGTGGATCACCCCCTTCTGGATCAGGTCTGGGATCTCTACTGCCAGCCAAGGGCCCAACTACAGAATAAGGAATCCATAGAAATTTCACTGCATACTTTGCCCCAACAGAAATTCCAATCTTGAGAGATTCTTTGGGGAAATCTAGCAACATTTCCAACCCTTTGTGACTCTCAGCTACCTTTCTTACACCACCTCTGGCTGTTACTCCTGACACTTATTTTGATATATGGTATCTATCTAGATCACCATATACCACCACACTTACCCCTAGAGCCATGAGATGAGCCAGTCCAAACTTTGGTACATTCCTAGCCCACAAAGGTTTGAAGTGTTCAGTCAGGCATATTTTGCCACCCCTGAAGGAAAGAAGGAAAGAAAAGGTTCTGAAACTACATGGTATAACAGCAACAGGAAAGAAAATGGAGAGAAATGTCCCTCCCCTGCCTTGCAAATTAAGTCAAGATAACTGCCAATCAACTTTTCCCCATCCCATCTTTTGCAAAGGATAGGTTAAAAACCCCTCTGACATGAAAGACATTAGACTGAGCTCCCCTTCTCCCAACATTTTCCCATGTCCAATTCAGTCCCAACCTATACATCTTTGCCGTCTTTCCATCCAGTTCAGGAACAGCAATCTCTGGTGCAGTAGAAGGATATGTAATCGGGATCTAGAAGAATAAAAGAATTACAAACTTCCCCATGCAGGGTTCTATAACCCTGGCTGTTGGTTAGCAATGCTTGCCCCAAAGTACCCGTATATCCTCAAATCCCAGTTTCATCCCTTTATTCAATAGTTTTCCTTAGCCCAAAAGGCTAATTTGCATATCGAGAGCTCCCCTATTTCCCCCACCACCATATTTTCTATCCCAACACACTCACATCAAACTCGAGGTCAAACTCATACTTAAGTAGGTCATGGATGTACCAGCATTTTCCAAACCATCTGTAATAAATTCCAAGATTTCAGACCCACTTCTCTTCCCCTCTTTTCTACCCATACCACACAGACTCTTTAGCTTGGGTTAGAGGCCTGGAAAGACCACTGTGGGGTAGGAATTGGAAAAAAATGGAAACCTGGGAGTTGTGCTTGAAGCATTACCCAAGCACTAGGTTGATTAGGAAAGAGAAGGAATATGGAAAGCATCCCTCCATATGAGATAAGGGGTGCCAGACCCCTAATCCTACCCCTTCTAGCACCTTTATCTCACCCCTCCCCAGAAGCCATGCCTACCGGGTCCCTTCCTTGTTGGACTCCAGCCGAAACCAGTCATTGTCAGCATTCTTGTTATTCTCCACATACTAGAGGTACAGAGGAATTATAGGATCAGAGACTTAAAAGCTGGAAAACACTTCAAAGGTCATCTAGTCCAAACCATCCCTGTTGGGATATTTACAAAATTACCAACAAGTAGTCATAAAGCCTTCACTTCAAAATCTCCAGTGATGGGAAACTTGAAAACACCTCTGAAGCAGCTTAGAGGGAAGAAAATTCTCCTTTCACCATGGAGAAATGTGACCATACAGCTGTCTCAGAATAGCCTAACAATCCCTGGGGTCTTGACCTGGGTCACCTTTGACCATGCCAAAGGCTGAGGTCCCAGACTGACATCAGATAGGACAGATCTCTGGGAATCTGTAACTCAGCCTTGGTATGAGTCCTAGTTCTTCTATTCACTATGTTACCATATCATACAGTCTTCTGATTCCCAGACTCCATACTTGTATACTGGGGATAATAATATTCACACCACTTCATTTTGAGAACAAATGAGAAAATGTTCAAAAAGCAGTAAAAATTGAGTTATTCTCTCCCTTGCCCTGGCTTGGTACTATCAAAGAGGTACTCTTTGTAGGGCAGAGCAGGTCCCCCTTTGAAGAAATCAAAAGGCCTTTCTTCAAAACACCCAGACAAGTATCAGGAGGAAGATTTTGGCTCTGCAAATGACAGATATTTAGTACACTGTAAGCTTTTTTGCCAAGCACTTTCCTGGCAACCATGTGAGGCAAGTACTCCAATTTTATGATGTTTTTCACAAAATGAGAAAACTGAAGATTGGAGAAATTAAGTGATGTGCCTGAGGTAACTATTAAGTAGTAATGCTAGGATTTAAACTTAGGTCTTGTAGGTCAGTTTGGGACCTCCCCAACTACAACACAAGGGATCTATAACAGAAAATTTCATTGGGGGAGTTGGAGGGGAAGGTGGGGAAAGAATTTAGGGATATCTCTATCTTCTAAAACTCTGAGATTTCTCATAGCAAAAGGCTCCTTCCATGAAACCTATTCTAGGGACCAATTAACATTAAGGACCTACTGTGTGTCAGGCACTGTGCTAAGTAACTATTAGAGATACAAAAGTAAGCGAGAGTCTCTGCTCTTAAGGAGCCCACAAATGGGAAATGACAAATAACTAAATAAAAACAAATCATAAAAACATATATGGGATAAGTTGAACATACTCAACAGAGGGAAGGCACTAGAATTAAGAATGGATGAGAAAGGTTTCCCTGTAGGAGGAATTTCTGTTGGATCTTGAAGGAAGCCAAGGAAGTGAGGGTGGAAGATAAGAAGGCACAGCATTTCACGCAAGGGAAACAGACAGTTTGGAAATGCCAAGTCAGAAAATGGAGTGTTTTATTTGAAAAACCACAAAGACCCACTCCTTAACTGAGGAGTATGTGAAGGGCTGTAAGGCAGAAGACTGGAAAGGGGGAGAGAAGGTTAATAAAGGGCTTTGAATGCCAAAAAGAGGATTTCATATCTGATCCTAGAGATGAGAGAACCACTGAAGCTGATTTCGTGGGGGTGGGGTTCAAGAAGTGACATGATCAGATCTGCATTTTAGGAGGATCACTTTGACAGCTGAGTGTAGGGATGACTGGAGTGGGAGAGATTTGTGGCAGGCGGACCTACAAGTAAGCTAAGTAATGCAAAATTAAGGCCCTGAAAGGTGAAGTCACACAGCTGTATACCAACGCAGCAAAAACCCAAGTTTTCTGATTGTGTATAGTGATCTATACACAACACCAGTTACCTTCCTGTCTGGCTAGTGAAGAACCCAGCAGATACTTAATATGATTTATGTGTAAGGTACTGAGTTGCTGAGAATAAAAAGGACAAATATGAAACAGTTCCTGCCTTCAAGGAACTTCTAGTTTACTGGGAATATCTTTAAAATATTTATGCAGATGAATACAAGATATTTTGGGGAGGAAAACAACCTAATCAGAGACCTTGAGTAAGAAGGGGCACTTTAGTTAAGTCTTTAAGGAATCTAGGGATTCTAAGTGAGAGTGGTATAGTAGCTTCTAGAAATGGGAAAAGCCTGTGCAAAGCTAGAGAGATAAAGGCTATATGTAAATCAAACAATCTAGCTAAAGCTTATAGTTTGAAGTGGCCCAAGGGAAAGAAGGACTAGACCTAGAGTCAAGAAAACATTTGTGTCCCTGGATACGTCAACACAACATCGGCTACCTTCCTGTTTTATTGGAGAAGGGCCTAGCTTCAATTTAATTCAATGGACACTTTCCCTCGGTTTCCTAAACTGTAAAATTGAGATAAAAGGACCTATCTCCCAGAGTTACTGGGAGGATTAAAAGAATAGTATTTCTAAAGTGCTTACTTGGTACAGTGCCTAGTACAGAGGGGTTGCTATGTGAAAATATCATTATATATTTAAATATGTAAAATGATTTAATGTAAATATTATTACATAAACACCATCAATATTTCAATTGTTGATAATTATAGTGTATACGGAGTAACATGAAGTTGCAGAGACTTTAAAAGCCAGTCTTAAGAACTCTATTTTATCTTAGAGCATGAGCAAATCACTAAAGACTTTGAGGAGGGAAATGGTTTGACTGGATGTATACTTTAGGAATATTAACTGGCTAGCTGGGTGGAGTCACTGGCAAGGCTCAGTAAGGCTGCGAGAATCTGGAGACGGACAGAGTCTAACGGGGGGCCGAGCTCGGCCTCGGGCACGTCCGCTGCCTTTCTGACTAGCGCGCGGCAGAGCGGAGCTGGGGGTGGTCAGAGCAGCGTCTCTCCGGCCGAGGCTCCACGCTCTCCGTTCCCTCTGGGAGCTCCGGGCCCGAGGCGGCCGCATTGCCCGGGGCAGGCCTTCCCGAGGCTTCCTCCGGGGCCCACTCCTAGGCAGGAGGGACACGTCACGTTCCTGCAAGCCCCCCACCAACGCCCTGAGTCTAAGAGGGCGCAGATCAGGGTCCCCGAGGTCCGTATCTCGGAAGGTGGAAACTTTCTCTCCCCTCTTCCTTCAAAAAGCTGCATCTTGGGGGTCTGGGGGAGAGGACCCCCCAAAAAGAAACCGGAAGCAGCTTCCGCCCGGAGCCTATACCCGAAGAACCCATTTCTCCACATTCCCTCCCCCCCAATCCAGACGACCAGGAATCATTACCAACCCGGATGAGAGCCTGATATTCTTCTTTGAGTCGTTGCACCCACAGCTCCCGATCCCGAGGCCCGGCGTTCGTTTTCAGCACCGGGATCTCGGACACAACACGCCGGGTGGCCTCGTCCGCCATCTTGGATCAGGGCACACGGCAACCCGGAAGAATTCTTTCTATTGGTCTCCTCAGCCTCCATCACCCTTACTAAGGAAAGCTAGAACGCCATTGGGCAGGGTGATAGTCATTCGAATGCTGTCCTTTGCCGACGCGTACGTGTGTTTGCCCCTTTGCCTCTGAGTGAAACGAGGGGCGAAAAAGGTATTTCCACGGCAGCTAGTCGTTGAGGTCACCAAAAATGACGCACCACTTCCGCTCATGCTCGGTGAGCTCTTTCTAGAAAACACCCAACACCAAGAGTAAACGTGGCAGCTTCCCGGCTACTCTGTCATCTTAGTTCATCTTCCTATCCCGTGTGAGTGCCAGAGATTCTCTTGAACCCAAGATCCGCAAGACTCGTCAGAGAGAAAGGTTACCGAGTAACTTCCCCACCCCTAAAGCGTAAAACGTATATACGCGGCTCCTTGTCCAAACTGAGCATGCGCGACCCGAAAATCGCCTCTCTCCCACCGAGGGAGCGTGGGGCGGAGCCAGAGCCCATCAGCCAACCACAGTTAACTGAGCGCTTGCGCTGACTGAGCCCGAGCCGGGCCTGGGAGCTTCCAGTCCCAGAGCCCAAACAAGTACACGTGGTTCCTGTCGTGAATTGTCAAGTCGGCCAGCGTTTCTTAAAAGCCCACGAAGTGCCGAGTGCTTTGGACACAAGGAAAGGCAAACAGCACCTACCCTCCGCGATTCGCAGTTTAATGGGGGAGGAGACCTGCGAATCCCTCCGTACCCCCAAGACGATGAGTCGGGGGAGGGCCCCGGCACTAAGGAACCGTGAAGGGTTTCTCGAAGACGTTTTAGACGTAGGTGGCCCCGCGTTGGTTCGGCTTCCCACCCAGCCCCGCCTTTTCTTCCCAAGGGCCGACCCTCCCCGGGGCTTCACGCCCTTGATCTCTGACTGTAGCTACCCAGTGAGCCAACCATCCTGTTGTCACTCCTCGCGGCGCTGTCTCACCTCCCTAGTCCGCTAATACTCCTCTTTACTCTTTTATTGTTTTTCCACTCTTCCAGGGAGTTGCTGCATGCAGCCCGCATGCCCACTGTCCTCTCCTGCCGTCCCTTGGGTGACTCCAAGTTTTGAGTCCTCTAAGCTGCCTTATTGACAGCCATATGTCATCAGGAAAAGATGCAGACTATATAATGCTTATTGCTCATGGACTAGATATTGAGAAAGAGGCAGCAGGGTAGAACAACATTGTAGCTTTAAAGATTCTTTTTTAACAAGTTATCTCTCATGCACATGTTAAGATTCTGTAAGATTCCTTGAAAGAGGCAAAAACAAAGATAACTTCCTTCAGTGGCTCTCAGATACCAACAAAGTATAGAATAGCTGGTGAAGGGAAGAGGAGGCACAAGCATTATTAAGCACCTACAATGTGCCAAGCACTGTGCTAGGTGCTTCATAAATATTCCCATTTGATTCTCACAACCATGTAATGTGTTATTAGTATCCTCATTTTACAGTTGAGGAAATTGAGGCACTCAAGGCTCAAGGGATTTGCCTAGAGTCTGAGTAAGTAAACGTGGGATTTCACTCAGGTCTTCCTGCCTCCAGGCCTAGAACCCTCTCCACTCTAGCTTCTAACTGAAGAACCCGTGTTATTAGATTTGGCGGGTCACACAGAGAGAGCCTGTGCTTTCATGGATTGGTATCCATGAATACCCATGCAGCAAACGAGTATATAAGTAAGGCTCCCAGAAATTTAGCAGGATTAGTTGTGGCATGTGCGTGTGTTTTCATCCGTCGTTGCTAAAGAAGACCATGCCATCAGAGAAATGATGAGAAATGGACAATGAAGAGGAACATGAGGATTGCTATCGTTATCTCTGAAGGATGAAATACTAATGCATTCCCTTCTAGCACCTAGCATATGATAACCCAATCCAATCCAATAAACATTTATTAAACACCTACTTTGTGCCAGTGTGCTGAGTGCTGGGGATACTATTAATAAAGACAGTTCCTGTCCTTAAGGAGGCAGAAAGGGGCAGGGTAGGTGAAAGGAGGAAGAATCTTGTTCTATGGAGTTGAAACTAGGCAAAGCAGCAAATACAAAGTAGAGTGAGTTGAAAATACAATTTCTGCCCTCTATAAAGGAAGGTAAAGTCCTTCAATCAGAGGGGAGAGGAGGCTGAGGGAGATGATGTCAGTCAAGGCTAGAGTTGGTAGCATGATGATGAGATTAGAAGTAATGAGCTTATCCTGGGAAGAATTTAATGGGCGAATTTTGATTTATTGACCAATGAGGTCACAGACTCACTGGAGTATTGGAATATAAAGATTTGGTTGAGATAAAGGCATATAGGTAGTTATTGATATCCTCTTGATCATTTTATGGTGGTAATATGTCTGATTTTTGCAGTTGCTTGACATCTCTTTTTTCAAATTGTTTAAGAAGGGCTCCCTCAGTTCTCTCATAATTATTGCCTCCACATAGCTCTCCCCTGAATAGATTGGATTTTATCATGCTGTCTTTGTCTGTGTTTGCTTGAGGACCATTTTTACTTCTTCATGCAACACATAGGGGACAGTGATATTCCCTATTCACTGACATTTATGGAGAAAATAGTGTGTTACAGAAATCTCGACACATCTTCCATTTTTGTCCATTTGATATTCTCTTTTTGTAGTTTTACCATCAAATGGAAAAGTTTTCAGTTAATCTGACTTAATTGGGTCTCTCACCAAGGTATCTGTAAATTGATTTTTTTTCCCTTTATGATTTTTCAATGTTTCATGAGGGGTTACTGCTCCTAATTGTCTGTTATCCTCCCCAAAAGATTTTGCAAAGGAGTTTACATTCTAAATCACTGTTGTTAACTGCTACTTTATCTGTCTGTTTGGCAAGGTTTGCTAGAGGAGGTAAATTTCTAAATATTTCTGGCCTCTTTGTTGTAGTGATTGCTTTATATGGTTTAAAAGTCCTTCACAAATAATAAAGACCAAGGTTTGCCCAAAGAAGAGACATGAAAAGGCATTTTCCTACCATTTTTGCAAAGATAGGAGCATTTGGGTATTGAATATTATATCTATATCAGACTTTTTCAACATGTTGGTTAGCTTTGCTAACTGGTTTTTCTTTTTTTAAAAATGTTTTAAGGAATGCCCTCTGGGAGATAGCGCTATCTTAGGAAACGGAAATTATATAAAAATGATACATTAATAACTATCTGTTTTTTAAAGCTTTTCACAGAGTCCTTCACTGATGCTCCATCATGATGTGGTGGTGATCCTGGATTCTGAAAGGCTATATAGAAGTTATGGTTCTTTCATACTGGAAAGTCTTTCAGTATAGTCTGCCTTCTGAGAATGACCTAAGTTTAGAGAAACTAATGACTGGAAGCCTGGCCAGGTGATAATGAATTCTTTGGCTATGTCAACCCACAAATAAAAGAAAAATATAAAATGACTTCTTATGAAACCCCTTTCCACTTCTGGTATATAGTGGCAGAAAAGGATACTGAAGGTACTGAAAATCACAGTTTCTAGACTACCATGAAAAATTGTAGCATCTCACTCTTTCCACTGAAAAGGTGGGGGAATATGGGTGTGTATGTACTGTCAGATGCAGTCAGTGTGATGGTTGATTTTGCGGAAATGCTTTTGCTTTTCTTTCCTTTTTTAAATTTATTTTTGTTTTTAAACAGGGGATGTTGTGCTTGGTGGGGGAGGTAAGTAGGCTATATTTTGAAATTGATATATCAATACAAAAAATATCATTAAAATATTTTGACATGTCTAAAGGAATATAATAGTAGCTAATGCATTAACAAGGAGCAGTTGTGTGGCATAGTGGATAGAGTACTAAGTCTGGAGTCAGGAAGACTCATTTTCCCGGAGTTCAAATCTGGCCTCAGACACTTACTAGCTGTGTGACACCCTGGGCAAGTCAGTGAACTCTTTGCCTCAGTTCCTTATCTGTAAAATGAGCTGGAGGAGGATACTTTCCAGTATTTTTGTCAAGAATACCTCAAATGGGGTCAGGAAGAGTTGAGTATGATTGAAAGAACTTAACCACAATAAATGCAGTAGCATCTCTTGCAGAGGATGAAGAGATAAAGATGCTCTATGAAGAACTAGGCAATATCTTCCAATTAATTATTATGTACTTTGATGAATACTGGATTGTGACCTTGGGTAATCTCTCAGTGCTCTCCAGGCAACATCCTAAGACATTTAGGATGGAGAGTTGGAGAGATATTGACCTGCACTGCTAGATGAAGTTTCCTTATCTCGGTGTTCCCTAAATCAATAAAAGCACAATCAACAAGCATTTATTAATGCTTACTATGTACCAGGAGGCTAGGCACACCGGGGACACACAGAGAGGCAAAAACATAGACCCCACCCTCAGAGAGTTCAACACATCACAGAGACACATGTAAAAAACTTTGTATATACAAAAGGAAATGGAAAGTAATCTTAGCAACTGGAGGGATTGTGAACCTCCTCTAGCACAAGATAGGATCTGAGCTGTCTTGAAGGTAGCCAGGAAAACTAAAAGGAGAGGAGGCAGAGCATTCCAGGCATGGGGAACAGATAGTGAGGGGAGATAGTGTGTCATGTGCTTGAGGCCAGTGTATCTGAATCATAAGAGCTCCTGGAAGGAAGAGATATATAAGAAGACTGGTAGGAAGAGACCCCATTATGAATAGTTTTATTTATTTTTTTAATTAAATTATTATCTTTATTTTCAGTGTTCTACAGTCACTTCCATATATATAGATTTTTTCCCTTCCCTCCCCCTCGGTCCCCCATCCCTCTCCACTCCCTCCCTGAGACAGCATAAAGTTTTATATAGATTCTACACATACATTCCTATTAAATACATTTTCTCCTAGTCATGTTGCATAGAAGACTTAAAATGAATGGGAGAAATCATAAAACAAAACATAATACAAAAGAAAATGGTCTGCTTCATTCTGCTGTTGAATTCCATAGTTCATTCTCTGGATATGGAAGGCACTTTGCCTCAAGTCTATTGGGAATTTTTTAAGTCCTTGCATTGCAATGAAGTTCTAAGTCTACCAAAAAAATTCCTCAAACACTTGTGGTTGTTGCTGTGTGCGAAGTTCTCCTGGTTCTGCTCCTTTCATTCAGCATCAGTTCATATAGGTCTTTCCAGGCCTCTCTGAAGTCTTACGAATAGTTTTAAATTCCAGAGGACTTTATCTTTGATCTTGGAGGTAAGAGAGATTAGATGACCACATCTACATTTTGGGAAATCACCTTGGTATCTGGGTCAAAGATGGATTAGCTTGGGAAGAGACCTAAGAGAGATCCTGTTAGAAGACTCTTGCAGTAAGGTAGGTGAAAAATGATGAGCACCTGAACTAGAGTGACTGATGTATAAGTTGAAAGAAGGGAATATATATGAGAGATGTTGTGGAGGAAGAATCAACAAAATTTAGCTGTGTGAATAAGTTCAGGATGACTCAGACTTGGTTGACTGGGAGGAGGGTGGTGTTCTCATCATTGACTGGAAAGTTGAGAATAAAGGAGGTTTGGGGGGAAAAGACAATGAATTGTGTTTTGAGTTTGAGATATCCAAATGGCAGTCGGTGATGAAGTTCAAGATGGAAGCTGAATATAGAGATCCAGTCACTATACTTGTCCTATATACTTTGATATTTCATTATTTTAATGCAAAGGTGGGAACAGCTGAGGATGATAAAAAGTGTGTTAGAAAATAGGGCTAAGGATTAAGGAATGAGAGAAGCCAAAGACTAATAGACTGCACAGACGTCTTGTGTCTAAACATTATGAATACTTTGAAATAGATATGATATGACATATGACATGACGTAATAAATAAAATCATTTATTAAGTATGTCCTATGAGTCAAGCATTGGGTTGTTACAAGAATTTTCCAGCTCCTTACTAGCCACTGCATGAATAAGCCCGCACAGGTTATAGAGAAAAGTATACTGCAGCTCATCTATCCCCTCAAGAGTATGATACATGCCATCGGTAGGTGATGGAAATGTGTATCTGGAAATTCCACAGATGACATATATATAGTATATATACATACATACATACACACATATCTATCTATCTATCTATCTATATATATATATATATAGTCCCTCCTTCTGAGCTACATGACCCAGAGTTTGGATAAAAACAGGTAGGTCACATAGGCAGACTTACAGAGCAGTATGGGGTAAGATTGGGTAGGGCAAGTAGACAGGAAAAGGCACATTTTTATCAAATGAAAAAAGGTTGCTTAAATTGTTACCAAAGGAAAAAAATGTGTCCTTTATCAGAGCTATTACACTGAACCAATGATATAGTATAGTATGACATAGTAATTTTAAGTTAATCAACTTTTATTAAGCCCCTACTACCTGCTTTATTATAGAAGATAACAGGAAAGGAGATGAGTTCCTAGAACTGTTCCAAGTCCTATGAGTTTTCTTTTGTAACTGTAAAGTGATTGGAGGAATGTAGGTACTGAAGGAGATATTCAGTACATTTATATAACAAATATAGCACAAAATCAAATCAGTTAT
Source organism: Bettongia penicillata ogilbyi (assembly GCA_023548195.1). Taxonomy (NCBI): domain Eukaryota; kingdom Metazoa; phylum Chordata; class Mammalia; order Diprotodontia; family Potoroidae; genus Bettongia; species Bettongia penicillata. The sequence goes on along the minus strand of JAJHZJ010000314.1, from coordinate 24,282,357 downwards.
GTTCTCCTAAAAATCCATTTTCAATAATACTAAGTGCTGAAGATGCAATTAAAAGCAAGATAATCTCTGCCCTTAAGGAGCTTAAATTCTAATGGGGAGAGGCAATACATTAAAGAGGGGAGCTCAATGAGTGGGGGAGGAGGCATGTTCTATGTGTAGGCTCACCTGTCAAACGGGTGTAGGGTGTGTTCAGGGAATTGGAGAATGACTAAACAAGCTATGGCATATTATTGTGATGGAATATTATTGTTCTATAAGAAATAACACGCCAGATGATTTCAGAAAAACCTGGGAAGATTTACATGAAATGACGCAAAGTGAAGTGAACAGCTCTAGGAGAATATTGTGCACAGTAAAAGTAATATTATACAATGAAAAACTGTGAATGATTTAGCTATTCTCAGTAATACAATGATCCAAGGCAATCCTAAAGAACTTGTGATGCTCCAGAGAAACAACTGATAATGTCTGAATGCAGATAGAAGCATGCTATTTTTTATTTTCTTTTTTTTAAATCGAGTCTTCTCATACAAAATTACTAATATGGAAATGTTTTACATGATTGCACATGTATAAAGTATATCAGATCGCTTACTATATCAGGAAATGGGGAGAGGAGGGAGGGATAGAATTTGAAACTCAAAACTTAAAAAAAAACAAACCTAATGTTAAAAAATTGTTTTAACATGCAATTGGGGAAAAATAAAATAAATAATAAATAATATAATAATAATTAAAGTTTTTAAAAGCTTGTTTCACTCAATCCTGATCTGCTTACCATAGCAGGCAGGGATCCCACCCTGTGGTCAATACACAAAAAAAGTACAAAAACTTTTGTAAAGATGATTCCACTCACCATCCATACATGGAATGTGCACACAACTCATGGACAACACAAAATCCAGTAGACTTGAAAGACAAACCGCTCTTATGAGAGAACTCAGCAGGTAACACATCCAAATAGAAGCCCTGAGTGAAACAAGGCTGGCAAATGAAGTCTAGCTTAACAAAGATGGAGCTGGATACCCATTTTTCTGGAGTAGCTTCAGTGAAACAGAGCACCAAGAAGCTGGCATAGTTTGTTTAATCAGAACTCTTCAACAAGCTCGTGTGTCTACCAAGGGTGAATGATAAGACAATGTGATTGCCATTTGTAGGAAAGTACTATGGCATCAATAGTGAGTGTCTATGTTCCCACTATGACTAACCCTGCTGAGGTCAAAGGAAAATTTTATAAAGACCTGGAGACCCTCATTATCAATGTACCAAACCTTATCATTCTGGGGTCTTTAATATAAGAGTAGGCACAGACTATCAGACATGGCAGGGAGTCCTTGGGAGGAATGGAGTCAGAAACAGCAATGGCAGTGGTCACTTACTACTGAAGCTTGTGCATCTCATGACCTTTTCATCCCCAACACTGTCTGCTGTTTACCTAAATGCAATAAAACTGTGGATGCACCTTCACAGCAAACATTGCCATTTAACAGACTATATCATTGTAAGGAGAAAAGACAGAGGAAGAGAGGATGCTGGTGATGTGAGATGCAGAGTGCTGGACTGATCGTAGATTTATTCACTCTAAGTTAAATACTTTCATTCAACAACAGCGGTAGTCCCAAGCCAAGACAACTACCAGAAGACTTCATTTTTTGTTTGCATATGATTGTCAACACATTAGAGCCCTTCTCCAAGTGGGAACAGTTGTTGTTCTTGTCAGGAAAGCTGAGCCAACATAAGGTTGGCAAGAGTGGAGCAGAAAAGTAGTTTTTCAGAGATTTGGTTTACAGCACCACATTTATTCATCTTGGCCAGAGTACTCAAAAACATCAAGGTTGGTTGGACAAAAATGATGAGGAAGTTCAGAAACTGCCAAATGAAAAATGAGAATTCCACAGGGTTTACCAGCAGGATAGTTCATCTGTCTCTCAGAAGGCAGTATTTAACTCCATCAGATGTGCAAACAAAGTTTAGGGAGATGCAGGATTCTTAACTGTCAAATGACAGCATTCTTGCACAGGTTCTGCATAATGGATGAAACTCTTGAGCTTTCCTAGTCACCAATGGAGTGAAGCAAGGCTGTGTGCTCGCTCCCATGCTTTTTAGCATGATATTTTCAGTAGTGTTGTCAGGAGCCTTCAATGATGCTGAAAACAGCATCAAGGTTAGCTACCATATTGATGATAAATTATTTAACTTGAAAAGGCTATAAGGCAAAACTAAATTGGAGGGAGAGTTGGTACATGAGTTTTTATTTGCAGATGATTGTGCACTCAGTGCAGCCTCTGAGGCTGAGATGCCACAAAGTATGGACTGAGTCTGTACTGCCTGTGCTAATTTTGGCCTAAAATTAATACCAAGAAAACACAGGTTCTCCACCACCCAGTACCACACAATCCATATGTGCAACCATCACAGCAAATGGAAAAATCTTGAATGCTATGGATAAGTTCACTTACTTTGGCAGTATACTTTTCAGGGATGTACACATAGATGATGAGGTTGACACACGTGTTGGTAGAGAGCTAGTTTAGTGTTTGAGAGGCTTTGAAGGAAAATGTGAGAGAAGTATTATACTGAAGATCTACAGAGCCATTGTGCTGACCTCATTGATGTATGCTTGTGAAACCTAGACAGTATAGCAGCACCATACCTGGAAACTGAATTACTTCCATTTGAATCATCTTAGAAAAATTATGAATATCACTTGGCCAGAAAAGGTAGAAGACACTGAGGTCCTTTCATGAGCCAAACTGCCAAGCATTCAAACTGTACTTCAGAAAATGCAACTCTGAAGGGTTGGCCACATTTTTCAAATGCCAAACATATGTTCAATCCACATGTGCACCAAGTATTATAATGTTTAAATGTTTTTTTTTTACACTGTCATCGTTTTCCACAGTATCCTGTGATGTGCAACACTTGTGGGCCTCCCTCTTCCACAAAGGGATGAGATAGTATCTTCTACCTCTTCTTTTGAGCCTGTTTTTATAATTTGTAACTTTCACTTTTGATTTTTGTTCTTCCCATTTTATATTGTTGTAGTTGTTGGGTATTTTGTTTTCTTGGCTCTACTTACTAGTCTGCATCAGATCAGATCTTTCCACACTTCTTTTTATTCATCACATGCATCATTTTTTATAATATTCCATTATATTTATGTACCATATTTTATTTAGCCATTATTCAACAATGGGCATCTACCATGTTTCCAGTTCTTGAGTATCACAAAAAGTGCTGCTATCGATATACTTGTATATATCAGGATTTTCTTATCAATGATTCTATGAGGTATAAGCACAGTTATAGAATCTGGGTCAAAGGGCATGAATATTTTAGTCATTTCATATAATTTAGAACTAATTTTCAAAATACTACTGATTCACAGCTCTACCAATAATGCCCCAGTGTGCCTATCTTCCTATAACCCTTCTAACATTGACTATTCCCATATTTTGTCATTTTTTGCCAAGTTGCAGAAAATGAGGCAAAACCTCAGGATCATTTTAATCTGCATTTCTTTTATCATTAGCCATTTGGAAAAAATTCTTTCATATGGCTGTTAATAATTTGCAGGGGTGTCTGGGATGTTGAAGGAGGGCTAGCATGTCTTACTAAGTCCTTTTCAGGGCTGCTTATCCACCACTGGTGTCTACCTGGAACTGAACTCTCACCTGTGACTCCAAGAAGCTGTAGCATAGGCAGTGGCCACACCTAGACAAGTCATCTCAGGAGAGGGGCTAAACCACTGAGGATAACCTCAGATGGGTCACGAGGACATTCCCCAGCAGAATAGGCAGAAGGGAACAATTTGTTGCTACAGCCATAAAGGTGGCTAAAGCAGGTCCTTTGGAGCACTTACAGCCTGATTAGAGATCAAAGATGCCAAGGTTATTCACTACATCCCAGGCCATTGCTGGTCATTTCGACTTTTATCTTGCCATTGGATTTTGATAACTCTGGAAGAGAAAGTGAGGCTCACAGCTTTGTGCAACTTTGCCCCATTTATGTCCAGTTGATCCATGAGTAAAGATGAACAACAATAGTTTGCAATTCTTCATTTAAGAACTGCTTATTCATATCCTTTGACCATATCTATTGGGGATTAGTTTTTAGTCTTAGGTTTATCTATTGTTTATGCATCTTGAATACCAAATCCTTGTCAGAGAAGTTTTTCCATTTGCCTTCTAATCTTATCCTAAGTGCATTAATTTTGTCTACACAGGAATTGCTTAGTTTCATGTAATCAGTCACCTGCTTTATCTATTGTAATTATTTCCAATCTTTGGTTACTCCTACTCATAGCTATCTGCTTCTCTAATTTTTTTAATAGCAGGATCTTTAGGGACACTTATCTATTTAGAATATGTTGTGAAATGTGTTGTAAAGTGCTGATCTAGGCCTAATTTTTCAGTCTCCTCAATAGTTTTTTTTAATTGAATAGGGAGTTCTTTCCTAAGTAATTTCTGTTTTCAGGTTTATCAAACGCTAGGTTATCAAGTTCTATTACTTCTGATTCTCCCTTGCCTATTCTGTTCCAATGTTTTATCTTTTTAAATTAGTACCAGATATTTTAATTATTGCTGCTTTATAATACTTTTAAGTTCTGTAAGGCTATTCTTCTTTTCTTCCTATCTCTTTTCCTAATTTCCTATGATATTCTAGATCTTTTGTTTTTTCAAAGAACTTTGTTGTTATTTTTTCAAGTTCTATAAAGCATCCCATTGATAATTCTATTGGTATAGCATTAAAAGTTTAAATTAACTTTGCTTGAACACTGAATATTCTGCTAGCTATTTAAATTTTTTACTTTTTTAAGTTGCAGTTTATAATTGAATCTATTAAGTCTTCTGTGTTTCAGTAGATCAAACCCCAGAACTTATAGGTGTATGGAATTGGAATCTTCATTCTATTATCGACTTTTGGATTTTGTTACATACATGTATTTGGCCTTTCAGGGTTTTTTATAACCTGCAACTTTGCTGAAGCTACTGTGTCTTTGATGATTCCTTAGGATTTTCCAACCAAATCATCATATCTTCTGTAAACAGAGTTAGTTCTACCTCCTTTTTTTTTTTTTTTTACCATTCTTTGTCTTTTTTTTCTTTCTCTTGTCTTATTGTTATTGCTAGCATTTATAGAACTATACTAGTAGGGAAAGTGGGCATTCTTGCTTTACTCCTAAACTATTGGAAAAAGTTCTAGGGTATCCCCATTGTATATGATGCTTGCTTTTGGTTTTAAACACTTTATGACATTTTTAAAAAGGTCACTCTCTGCCTATACTTTGCAGGGTTTTTAGCAAAAATGAGTGTTGTATTTTGTCAAAGGCTTTTTCTGAATATATTGAGATAATCATGTGGTTTGGAATGATTTTATTTTTAATATTATTGACAACATTGATTATTTTCTTAATGTTGAACCATTCTTGGTATAAATACAAGTTGACCATAATGAAAAATTTCTTGTATAAATTACTGCATTCTGTTTGCCAGAATTTTAATTTAAAAATTTGAACAGATATTCATTAATTTTATAGCATTATCATTTTTATCCTTAATTCCAATAAAACATTGTGTTACTGAATATAATCATTAAGAACATATTATTTAATGTACTGATCTGTTTTGGTCTTTTTCTTCTTTTTAAAAAACTATTTGTTACAAGGGAGAACTTCTTTTGGAGGGGCAGGGAAGGCAAACAGAGGAAATGTAGGTGATATATCAATAAAAATAAATTAAAAGGTCAACTTTCTTTAGACTAAATATCTCACATGAATATTATTATTTTCAAATGTGATGACTAAAATAACAGTTGCTAAGTGAACTAGACTGAGAGTCAGGAAGAACTGATTTTGAATCCTGACTCAGACACTTACTAGTGTGTGACTGAGCAAGTAACCTCATCTCTCTCAGCCTCATTTTCCTCATTTTTAAAATGAGGATAATGATGGAATCAAGTAAGATAATATATGTAAAACATTTTTGCAAACATTAACCTATATCAGAATTAGTGTAATGGGATTTTTCATTCATTAATTTATTGAATTTTAAGTATTGTTACTATATTACTGAATCTTGTAAAAATAATTTCACCATATCAGATTGCATACCATCTTGGGGGGTAGGGGAGAGAGGAAGAGAAAATTTAAAATTCAAAAGCTTGTGGAACTAAGTGTTGAAAACTAAAAATAAATAATTTTTAAAATTTAAAAAAATTTCAAAAGGAACTGACTTGAATGAGAGACACACTGGGAAAATAATTGTACAATTATAGCTTTTGCAGTCTCTCTAAGATCCTAGAGTATTCACATACACAAAAATGTGGAGAATCTTTCCACTGGTCCCTCAAAATGGAAGGGGATCACTTTTATATCAGACAAGGTCCTATATGTAGCAATTATGTTCTGGCTCACTATTCCAAAATCAAGCTGACTCAATCTTCTCATCACATTTTTATTGGGTAACATTGAAGGACTTGGTGGGGAGGAGAAATGCTTGTACTTTTGTTCTTGCTGTATCTTCAATGTAAATATCCCTTTCTAAAAGTGAGGTGATGATAAATACTTTAATGGAACTGAGGGGACACTACTGGTGGAGGCTTGAGCTGATAGCATTAGATGAGACATCCCAATCCCTCAGCATGCCCCTAAACCAACAAGGGGGCGATGATGTATATATACACCATTAAATTCTGGTGCCTAGTTGAAAAATGTTCATATTTTCTTTTTTGCATTTGAACTGACCTAGATTGGTTGCCTTATTATGAGATCCATATGCCTTGCCAGTCGATAAGGTTAGATTTGCCTTTGTATCTAAAAACCCCAAGTAATCAACCCTTAGAGATTAATTCCTTTTCTTAGAAGCCTCACTTGCCTTTGGGATTTATTTGACCTTGTGTGCTGTCTTCTTTAAATAAGTCTACTTGTCCTGTTACTGAGTGAGTATAGAATTCCAGTACAATTACCTTTATAGTGGCAAAGATTCACTGGTGGAAATTTGGGGTTGCTTTTGGATTAGGGACCTGGAGCAAATCTGTCAGAACCACCAAGGATGACCTTATGCATTGAGGGAATAGTGGAGGATTCCCAGGAGGATGTCTTGGAAATTCTATGGAGGGTATCCCAACCAGGACAGTTGGTTTCTCTTGAGAATAAGGGGTAACCTCCAGTTGATCTCACCCTTTGGGGAGAACTCCACATGGTTTGGGAAGTTGTGTAGGGATCAGTTTTACTTTGGAGACCTGAAACCGATTTTCTTTTCTTTATTTCCTTTTTCTTGGAGAATGACATTTTGAGTACCAAGCCAGGTACTTGTTGAATATTAAGAAAGTAGTAATAATCATTGATAAACTTCATGAAATATTCTTTTTTGAATCTGCATAAATCTGTTTGGGGACAATTGTGATTTTTAACCAATACTTTTGAACTGTATAAAATGGTACCATATTAATTGTTTTGAAATTCCTTCCTGGTGCTGGAGAAGCAGGTAAAAGGGCAATGATGTCTCACTGGGACCTCAGAGGGTTCTTCTGGGTTGGGGATATGAATAATGTATTCAAACCCATACTTACCAATTTTCCAAATGGGGGAATTTTTAAAAAAAGTAATGGCAAATTTTTCAAACCTATTGGGCATATTAGCATGTGTGACTAATGCATATTTCCCACATGCAAATGGGGTAACAATGCTCTGCAGGGAGAAGCTTCTCCATCTAAAGGCAAGATTAATCTGGAGGTCCTGACTTAAGGAGAGCAAGACATTAAGAATCCAGGAATCTGAGAGTTGGCAACCATGCCAGGTTTTGCAGCCAGCTCAGCATCAAAGCCCCAAAGGACAAGGAATGACCTTCATGACTCAGCCCAGTGGGAGCCAAGACAAGGATTCACCTGACACCTAAGTGGGAACTTGATGGGACTAATGCTATGTAGGAGCTAAACTAAGAGTGAGTCCACTCTCCTTGGACCAGTGTAGCACAGGGAAGAGCACACCCTTAGGGTGTTAGGGAGAAGTGATTGTATATTTGTTCTTGCTATGTCTTCAAAATAAATATCCTTATCTGAAAGCTAACTGTCACTTGTCACTGGAAGCTAGCAGTGAGGGAAACAAAACCATCAGGGACAACAAGCTGGTAGTAGTAGAGAAACAACACCCCAACCCCAGTGTAGCCCTAGAACTGAGAGGAAGAGATGTAGCAGGCCTTGACCTGGAAGATTGAGTTCAAAGCATACTTATTATAATAGCTATTATTATGTGTGTTTGTCCTTCATTGCCGAAGAAGATCACGCCATCAGAGAAGTGATGACATGACTTGGACTTGACTTTATTTTGAGTGAGGGAGGGCTGTGCAGGTCATCAGCCTCTCTTCTCCTCCAGAGCCATCTGAATCCAGTGACCAGATATTCATCAGGATGACTGCAGATGACCCAGGATGAAGCAATTGGGATTAAGTGACTTGCCCAAGGTCACACAGCTAGAGTGTCAAGTGTCTGAGGTGAGATCTGCATTCAGGTCCTCCTGACTCCTGTACTCCTGACTCCTGCACTGCACCACCTAGATGCCCCTGTCAAGTAGGTATGTAAGGAAAGAGATGAGCTTGGGGCCCTATGCCAGGCTAAAATATTGCTGCCCTACTTCTTACCCTCAAGATCTTAACTCATATTACAACTATGAGGGAACTCTCTAGTCAGATTTGCACGTAGCAAGGTGAAAAAATTGCTGGAATTTGGAGCCTTGTCAGAAAAGCCAGGATTCCAGCGCAGCCCAGGGAGCGGGAACAAGACCTCCTGAGGTCAAATTCTTCAGATTCTTCAATTCTCCATCCCCCCCCCCCCTCCCCCTGCCCCGCCAGTGTAGTGATCTATGATTCTGTTACTACAATGTTCAACAGTCTGGTCACCAGTGGGGCACTTCTTGGCAATAATTTTTTTTTAACCTTATCTTTATTCCAAACTTAAACTCACCAAAAAGAATATTTCAACATACACAGCAGAACACAAAAAAGAGGTTTGTATATGAAACTATGAGTTTTCATTTCATACCACTTGCTTTAAAAAAAAAATACATAATTCCATGTTACTTTCAAAACCATCCTGCTAGTCTGTGCTTCCTTCTGTTCCCTTCTATGCATTTTGAAAAATGTTTCAATAGTACTCTTTTTAAGGGGCATTGCTACTGTCCTCTCCCAACCGTCTCTCTTTCAACTAAAAATTGAGTGGAGAAAAAAAACAGTTCTTGTAACAAATAAGTACTAGTCAAGCAACGCAAATCCATATAATGGCCATACCCAAAAATTTATGTTTCTTTTTGCATCTTGGATCTATCACCTCTCTGTTAGAACTGGATAACAAGCTTCATCCTACGCACTCCGCAGACGATTGGCTGCTCCATTAACCTCAGTCTCTCAAAATTGTTTTTCTTTATAATGTTGTATGTCAGTGGTAGATCAGTGGACTAGATTAGGTGTACAATACACAGCATTAAATGACCATAGCGTTTGATAAGACCAAAGATCCAAGTTTGAGGGGCAAGAACACAAAGAATGACAAAAATTGAAAACTGGAAAGCAGTTTGGTAGAACTAGGTATAGGCTAACATCTGACGCAACATACGGTCAAAATGGATATATGATTTAGACGTAAAGGGTGAGACCCTAAGTAAACTATGGGGGCATGGAAAAATTTACTTGTCACATCTATGGATAAAGGAAAAGTTTATAACCAAACAAGAGATAGAGGGGCTCGTGGGAGGTAAAACGAATAATTTTGATTATATAAAATTAAAAAGATTTTAAATAAAACCAGTGCAGTCAAAATTAAAAGAACAGGAAACTGAGAAAAAATTACAGGTTTCTCTGATAAAAGTCCTCATTTCATCAATATATAGGGAACTGAGACAAGTTTATAAATAATACAAGCTATTCCTCAATTGATAAATGGTCAAAAGATATGAACAGGTAGTTTTGAGAAGAAGAAATCAAGGATATCAATGGTCACATAAAAATGTTCTAAATCATTATTGGAGACATGCAAATAAAAACAGCTCTGAGATATTACCTTATACCTATCACTGGTTAACATTATTAATGTTATTATAACATTATTAATGTTAGCCTATTGGCTAACATTACAAAAAATGAAAATGCTGGAAGGGATGTGGAAAAATTGGGACACTAATGTATTGGTGGTAGAGTTGTGAACTGATCTAACCATATTGGAGAACAATTTGGAACTATGTCCAAAGGGCTAAGAAGACTGTGCATATTGTTTGATCTACCAATACCACTACTAGGTCTGTAACCCAAACAGATCAAAAAAAAGGGAAAAAGACACCTTTCTACAAAAACCTTTATAGCAGCTATTTTTATGGTAGCAAAGACTTGGAAATTGAGAGGATAGGAATGGTTGAACAAAGTTTAAAAAAATCCTATATCCCTGTATAAATTGTTCTCATTCTGTTTATGCTCTACTCAGTTCATACTGTGTAATGATCTCTTCCATCATTTCTTTTGACATAAGTAGGGGAAGCTAGGTGGTGCAGTGGATAGAGCACCAGTTCAGGAGTCAGGAGGACATGAGTTCAAATCTCATCTCAGACACTTGACACTAGCTGTGTGACTTTGGGTAAGTCACTTAACCCCAATTTCCTCATCCTGGGGATGGCTGTGGAGGAAAAGTGAGACTGGTGACCTGCACAGCCCTCCCTCACTCAAAACAAAGTCAAGTGCAAGTCATATCATTATTTCTCTGATGGCATGGTCTTCTTTGGCAACGAAGGATGAACACATATGACATAATATTCCATTACGTTCATGTACCAGCTTGCCATTTCCCAACAGATGAGAACCCCCTTACACGTTAGTTCTTTGGTTTTTTTTTCTTTTTCTTTCTCTTAATATGATAATTCTTATTACTCAAATCTCGTAGAAGGCATTAAAAGGAAAATTCTTTGTTCTGGCTCTCACCCTGATTTAATGAGGCAAAATTCAGGAAAGAGAGAATTAAAAGTTTATTTAAGAAAATACATCAAGGTAGCAACATAAAGAAATGAGATTATAGATAAGGGGAATGGGCTTCTAAACTTCGGTTAGCAAATAGAGGACGACCTGCTATGTGCTCGATAGCAGGTAAAACAAAAGCTGCAAACTCGGTAACACCCACCCCAATAGAGCCTCCCTCAACATTAACTGACAAGCAGGACTAGAAACAATGGGATCACTGAATCAGCATAACTTTTTTTTCTCCAATTACATGTGTAGAGCCCTGCTTGAGCCCCTTTGGAATGCTGAATGAACCCACAGATTAAGCTGACTGGGAGCGTTCTCTTTATGACTCATAAGGACCAGGCACCTTGACCTGGACACTATCTTGATTAATAGCACTTCTCTTACCTTGTTGTTTTATGGACACTATCCTGTTACAATATTATTTTCTTATGACATTTCCTTGTTTGTGGCTGACAGAAACCAGACTCCCTAGGGGCACTCTCTTATTCCATAAAAACTATCATTTTGACTGACACAGGCATCCTGAGTCACGGGGAAACTTCCTTACTCCATGGGTACATAATCTGTTCAGCCTGACCCCAAAGTGAGCTCATTTTAATTAAGCTCCTTCGAATGAACATTTGCCCACTTTGAGAGAAATAAACAAGCACATATAGCCTAATTTTGTTTGTCTTTCTTAGAACAAACTCTGGCAAGTTGACATATTAAAACAATTTTAAAAAGTTTTGAGTTCCAAATTCTATCCCTCCCTCCCTCCTCTTCCCCTTCCCTGGGATAGTAAGCAATCTGATATAGTTTAAACATATGCAATCATGTAAAACATTTCCATATTAGCCATTTTGTACAAGAAGACTAATAAAAGAAAGAAAATGAAAAATAGCATGCTTCAATCTGTATTCAGATAATTTCTGTTTTTTCTCTGGAGGCAGATAGTATACTTCATTATTAGCTTTTTGGGATTAACTCGGATCATTGTGCTGCTGAGAACAGCTACATCATTCACAGTTCTTCATTCTACAATATTGCTGTTACTGGTTCTGCTCACTTCACTTTCCATCAGTTCATGTATCTCAGTTTTTCTGAAATCATCCTGCTTGTCATTTTTTATAGCACAATGATATTCCATCACAATCATATACCATAGCTTGTTTAGCCATTCCCCAACTGATGGGCATCTTGATTTCCAACTCTTAGCCACCACAAAAGAACTGCTATAAATATTTTTGTACTGATGGAGCCTTCCCCTCTTCCCCTCCCCCTTTTATTAATGCCTTTGGGAAATAGACCTAGCAGTGTTATTACTGAATCAAGGGGTATGCATAGTTTTATAGCCCTTTATAGCCCTTTGGGTATAGTTCCAAATTGTTCTCCAGAATGGTTGGATGTAGTCACAACTCCATCAACAATGCATTAGTGTCTCAGTACACCCACATCCATTCCAACACTTACCATTTTCCTTTTTTGTCATATTAGCCACTTTGACAGGTTCAAAGTGGTACCTGGAATTGTTTTAATTTGTATTTCTCTAATCAACTGTGATTTAGAGTAGTTTTTCATACAACTATGGATAGGATTGATTTGTCTGAAAACTGCAGCATAACTTTCAATATGTTTTGAGGAGTAAGAGTGAGAGGTGGAAATATTCAAATGTGCAGTAAGAATTGAGACTGAACTTGCAAGGTGTCAACCAACTCCAGTGCACAAAGGAGAAAATGAATTTTCTTCCCGTGTCTTGGAGATAAGATCTATATATTGAGGGGAGACTATTGAGGTTTGTTGTTGCTCAGGTTTTAGTCATATCCAACTCACGATTCCCTTTGGGGTTTTCTTAGCAAAAGATACTGGAGCAGTTTGCCATTTCCTTCTCCAGCTCATTTTAAAGATGAGTTAATTAAGGAAAACAGGGTGAAGTGACTCCCTGGGTCACATGCTAGTGTCAGAGGCCACATATGACTTGAGGCCCAGTGCCCTATCTACTGCATCACTTAGCTGCCCCACTGTTGTGGTTATACATAGACAAGGTATATTTATGTAGCTACTTGTCAAAATCAACTCAGCTCATGTGGTTGATGAGGTTTAGGGGTCCTGGGGATCCCAAAATACCAACACATCAGGTCCTGCTCGAATGAATTCAACTCAAGTCTTCTTAAAGCCAAGGAAAACAAAGTTTATTAAAGAATCGCCTTACTGAGCAGGCCAGATAGAATCTAAGCTAAACAGAGTCTGAGCTGGATTGAATATGAGTGCCTTCATGGAGGGAAGATGGAACTTAAATACAGAAATGACTGTAGGTGGGATCTGAGGGTGGTCTAGTAGTCTAGGGTGATGGGAGGGGGGGTTTAGGGAGGATCTTGAGGAGAAATCCAAGGAGGGGGTCACTGATCAAGTGTTGGAAACAGCTGAAAGCAATCAGGAGATACCAGACAATGGTGGGCTTGGGCCAGAAGCAGGTGTCATCAGGTAGTCTGTGGTCCCAGGGATGGTCTCCATAGATCAAACCCATGGAGGATCCTGATGGGTGTGGCTGGTAATAGGATCAAAGGGAGGAATATCAAAAGAATGCTAAATAGAATATAGGAAATATCTGGCTTGGGAGAAATAGAAGGGGAATCCAAGGAGTCCCCCCCACAGGCCAGACTTTCCAGGGGTCCTTCAGACTAATGGGACAAAAGCCCTCCTGATCCAAAGGGAAAAGATTTTACCTTGGGCTTGTACCCCATCATGATGACAGCCTCTACAACTCAAGATGGGGTCAAGCTATTTCTTTGGTCATCAATATCACCACTATACTTTTACTTTACTGAAGCTGGATGTTGTGTGTGTGTGTGTGTGTGTGTGTGTGTGTGTGTGTTTATCCTTCCTTGCTGAAGAAGACCATGCCATCACAGAAATGATGACATGACTTGCACTTGACTTTATTTTGAGTGAGGGAGGGCTGTGCAGGTCACCAGTCTCACTTCTCCTCCACAGTCATCTGAATCCAGTGACCAGATATTCATCAGGATGACTGGAAATGACCCAGGATGAGGCAATTGGGGTTAAGTGACTTGCCCAAGGTCACACAGCTAGTGCGTGTCAAGTGTCTGAGGTGAGATTTGAACTCAGGTTCTACTGGTGCTCTATCGATACACTGCACTACCTAGCTGCCCTGGGTTTCCAGGGTAATGAGATAATGGTACCTAAAACCTAGCCACACAGCATTTTTTGTTCTATAAGTGAATATCTATGCTCTCAATCTTTTGGGATTCTTCCTATGGGCTAATGTTAGTGTTACATCACTTAGAACTAAGGGTACCAATTAGGGTCTGCTCCTGCCAAACTAGGCCTGATAAAGATTGATCATCAGACTTGTGAAGAGGATGCAAGAGACTAGGGAAAAGATTACCATCTTTCATCTCTCAGGTTCCCCCTTTCTGTACGAAAGTCAGGCACCAGCCTTTGAAAAAACATCATCTCTGCTGAATGAAGACTTGGGATTTTCTATTCCGAGGCCCTCAGACGAAGTGCTGCCACTACCCAAGGTCCAATATAGGCAGCCTCTAAAGAAATGCAGCCTCAGTCCTAGCAGCTGGAATCTCAGTCAGCTGTTAACTACTTGGTCTAGACTCAAAAACCTCACATTAACTTTTCAGCCTTAAATCACAGCAATACTCATTATCTGGATGTTATCAACCACATGGAAGAAGGGACAGAAACTCATCAAATACAATGTCGCTTAGTTCTTCTACCTCAAAAAAGTTATAGGATTTCAGAGCTGAAAGAACTTTGGAAAATCCAGTTGAATTCTCTAATTGTTCTAGATTAGGAAATCATGGGTAGAGGGATAAAAAGGCTGACCCAAACTCACATAGTAGAGAGGAATAACTAAAATTAGTTAACTCTTTTCTATCAGCAGTTCCAGGAAATATCCTGTCTCCCCCAGGACAAGCTGATGATCACCTTTGAAATCTCATCACCAGGCAGTTTTTTTTTGGGGGTGCAGGGGCAGTACTCAACACCTCAGTTCCCTCAGTCTCCCTCCCCTCTGATTGGAGGGCTGGAGGATGGAGCAATAAACTCCCAAAGCCTTCCTTTAGGGAGGGCTCAAAACTTTCAGAACTTTCCAGATAACTCCGTTTTTCATCATCAGCTACTCTGGGGAATATCATGCCCCCAAGCCAAGTACCCCTTGGTGGTGCCCCCTCCCTTTCAGCTTCTTTTTGTGTGTAGTCTTCTCTCATTAGATTATAAATTCCTTGATGACAGGAACCTTCTTTTTTTAAATTGTATTCCTAATGCTTAGTACAGCGCCCAGCACAAACTAGGCACTTAAACGTCTATTGAATTAAATTGGTCTTCTGCTTGTCACAGATTCTCCTTTTAAAATAAATGTTATAGTTACTTTCTTTTTATGTCTGTCATTTCTCAATGAACCCCTCCCTCCTTCCCACCTCCCCTAATGCCAAAATGAACCCTCCTAGGTAACAAAGAAGTATAATTAACAAATCAACAGTCTCAGCAGCTGCCAGACCTATAATGATAGAGGGAGTTTCCTTAAACCAATTAAATTACTAGGGAAAGGAATACAAGATGTATATACAAAGCCAAAATAGGGAAATAATCCTTCTACTCAAAAAGATCACAGCTAGGTCCCAATTAGTTCAAATAACAAATTCCTATGAAGTGGTCCCATTTTTTCAAATTTATGCTATGTGAGGTTATAATTATGTTTAAAATACGGTAATTGATTACAACTGTGGAATTATGCAATGAAAAAATTTTATAGAAGTTTTTTTAAAAATCTGTTAATAAACAGCAAAAAATAAGATAAATGTATTTCTTTTTCAGTTTATATGTTTGTTAAGAGTAAAGAAGAAAAATGCATTTCTGATTTGTTTATTGTAAAGTAATAAATTATAGCAAGCAAAACTTAAAAAAATCACTGAATACTGTATCAAAAGATAAGCCTATGTTGCTATGACAAAAATATTGTTATGTCACTTAAAATGTTAGCATTATAAATTGAACTGTTCTCTCTTTCTTTAAATACTCATACATAACTACATCTCAGTGAATTTACATGCTTGAATTCACACACAATGAACCAAGTGTAGTTGGATAACCTAGGTGAGTATCTAAAATCAGTAATACTTTAAACATGGTATTGTTGTTCTTGCAATAATTTTCAACAGCTGGGCTAAAATAACTTGAAAACTAGTCTTTGAAAACAGCTTTCGTCATCTATGAGTTCTTATTTGACCAACAAACAATGGGAAATGGTCAATGACTATAGGCTTTCAGAGAGAAAGGCTTTCAAGACTGATCAACAAGTTTGTTCTGTACTCATTTCAGTCACATTCAACACTTTGTGACCCCATTTGGAGTTTTCTTGGCAAAGATTCCTTCTTCAGCTCATTATACAAATGAGGAAACTGAGGCAAACAGGGTCACACAACTATTAAGTGTCTGAGGCCAGATTTGAACTCAGGGTGATGAGACTTCGGATGCAAAGCCCAGTGCTCTATTCACTGCCACTTCATTGCCCTGATAAACAAGAATGAGTTTTAATTTAAAATTCCTTTTTGCATTACTTCCCAATAAAAGTGCTAGATGACTCTCTGCCACAGTAAGTCCATATTGAGTTTTTTTCTTTCTTAGGAATGTAAGTTCTGGAACATCTTCTTCTCCAGAATAAGACTTTCATACATGTTAAAAATGTCTTCATCAGTGCATCCACATTCTTTGATCGTTTTCTCTGAAATATCAGGACGTTCGTCTGCCCCATCAGCAGCAGCACTGGCTGCCTCTCCAGATAATTCAACGTTAGCTAAGTGGACTTTTTTAGAATGTAGTTTCTTCACAATCACTATCAGTTCTCTTCTCTTCCAGGGGAAGTTTTCGATTGCCAGTTGCCCTGCTAAGAGGAAATGTGCGATTGTGTCAGTCCACGTAACTGAAGGACACTCTATTTCAATCATTGTCACCATCTATTCCCTAGCTGTTGGCAAACCAGGAACAACTGATGCAACTTTGTTTCTTTTACTTCATCTGTGTTTCATAATAGCCTGTATGGTAGATCTAAGCCTTCCAACGCATCCTAAATTGAGTTTCTGCAACTATGTTCACGTGTGTGTGCCAGCGATCAAGGAGAACTAGCCTTTCTTTGGGCTGCTCAAGCGCTTGTACCCTACCCCACGGGTGCTGCCAAGAAGCTGCAGCATTCTCAGCTGGCCCCCCCTTCCCTAGTAAAACCATCTGGGGCTAACAAGGCTAACCCAGGTTGAGGGCAGCTGAGAGCTTTCAAACCCTTGGGTGAGTTGGCGGAATGGGGTGTCTACCCCAATCATGTGAGGACTTCCCTGGAGAAATGGGCAGATGAGGACAATTTGTTCCAAGGGCCATGAACGTCAGCCGGGCGCTTGGAACTTGGTCGGACATGGTGTCCACTTTGGTCTTGCCACTAGACTTCTATAACTGATGACTTTGTACGACTCTGCCTCATTTATACCCACTTCACCTGAGAGTCAAGACATCATTACTCTTGAAAGAAACAAGGGAAGGACAAACAGCATTTGAAGAAACCGAGGAAAACAAAGCTTAAGCGACTTATCCAAGGTCACATAGCTGAGTGTCTGAGGTTGGATTTAAACTCAGTCTTTCTGATTCCAGGTTTAGCGAGTGAGAGAGAGACAAGAAACGGAGAATTTTAAACTTTGAACAGTTGTATTTTAAACAGTAGGGGGAGATATGAGTTTCTGCTCTTCATCAGACCACGTGTCCAGATTTGAGGTACCGAACACAACTCACGAGGAAACCGCTGCCCTGTTCTTGCCAGTCTTCGAATCTAATCTTTTCCCTCTATCCCGGGCCTTGCAGCCTCTCGCGCTAGTTCCGCCCTTACTCGCAATGGCTGCCTTTCCCCGTTCTCTCCAAGAGGGGTGAAGCCAGCACGAGCCGGGCACAGAAGATACCCGTTTTTCCTCACTCAACATGGCTGCCCTTCCCCATTCCCTTCTATGGTCTCGAAGCCAAAGCCACCAGGAACGCCTAACATTCCCCACCTGCCCCTACCAAAAATGGCCACCGGTCTCTAGTCTTTTTACTTACTCTGACGCCAGGGCCTCACGGGCGCCCGTCACTGCCAGGCCGCCCTCACTCAACATGGCTGCGCATCTCAATTCTTCTAAATGGGGCCGAAGTCGCCGCACCCGCCCAAGTTACAGGCCGCGGTTTCCCGGATGAAGACACCCCCGCCCGTCTCCGTGCCCTCCCCCTTCCTCACGCCCGCGGCGGTGGCGGCGGCGGCGGCGGCGGTAGCGGCGAGGGCCCGGATGCTGCTCATCGAGACTGGGCCCGGGAGAGCGGAGCTGATGGACCCAACATGGCGGCGGCGAGTCTGAGCCGAGAGTGAGGCCCGGGAGGGGGACCGGAGAGGGGCGGGGCTGGGAGGTGGTGGGCCCTGGGGGTGGGGAAGGGGAGGTGGTGACTACGGGCCCAACCCGGGGCAGCCGAGGGGAGGGGAGGGGAGGGGCGGAGACGGGTCGGGACGCCGTGAGGTGAGGTGAGGCGAGGGGAGGGGGCCACCGCGGGTCCGGGGCGGGGCGGAGACCGGGAAGAGGTAGGGGAGCAGGCGAAGGGGAAGGGGAGGAGCTGAGCCGAAATAAACGCGAGGAGAGGCCGAGGGGGCATGTAGGGCAGAGGCTGAGGAGGAGTGAGAGCAGCCAGGTTGGGGAGGGGCCGGGGGGCGGGGGGGGGGGGGTGCGAGTGTAGAGTCGGCCGTGGGGGAGGGAGCTGTCTTTGGCCAGCGTCGGAGGGGGAAAGGGCGAGGCTGGAGGAAAAGTGTGAGCTGGAGAGGGGGAGGGGAGAGGCCCGGGGCGGGGTGGGGGGTGCGGGGGGAACGGGCTCCATGTGGGGAGATCCCGGGCAGCTCGAGCCCCGGGACGCGCTGGGGAGGGCGGGGAAGAGTTGGGCAGCGTCGGCCGCCCCCGGCCTGGGTGGGGTGGGCGGCTCGGGCCCCCCGAGACGTGCCCGTGCCTGTTGGGGGATTGCTGGGCACTGCGGGAGGCGGCGAACAACTCTTGGACTTTGTCAGGAGCTCCCCACTTTAATGTTGTGGGGCATGTTTTTCCTCGTGGGGTGGGGAATGGGAGGTGCGGGGGCAGAAGAGTACTTTCGTATTTTTTAAGTCAAAAAAAAAAAAAAGAAAACAAAAAGGAGCCGAGAGAGGAAACTGTCATTGCCGGGTTGGAGTTCTGGGTGGAAAGGGAGAGCTGGCGGGGTGGGGGGTGGGGACCCAAAAAACAAAACTGGACAGTCATTGTCCAGGACCACGGGGCCCGTTAAAGGAGTCTTTCCATCTCCCCTTTTAGTGATGATGCTGTGTCAGGGAGGGGATGGGAATAGCCATCTAGAAAATGCGGACTCCCGAGAGCCGAGTGACATTTTGGCATCTGAGTCTCGCAGCCCTAATAGAACACTTGTGCGTGTCATGTAAGAGGCAGAAGTTCTAACGAGAGATAGCGTGTCCTATGTCTCCAACAAGGGAGATTGGAAACGGCTGGATCTTCAGCTTTGGCTATGTGTGTGTAGCCACTTAATCCACCATATTTGTGAAAAGGTGGGGTAGTAGGAAACTGTCAACATTGCTCTTTCCTCGTTTCACATCCTACACAGGAACTGGAAGTATGGAAATGGGGAGGGGGAGGTAGATTCACTATGTTCAGTTTTTCCAGGAGCCGTTGAACTTGTAACCTCTGTCATGTGTCTGTCAAGGAAGAGACAGGGAATTCTTGGGGTTTGGTTTTGTTGAGGGGAAATCAAAGTTGGGATGCCTGAGGGTATTTGGCAGGTCAGGTTAACCTTGTCCTTCTTTTAATCTTTTAAGGGTTAGGTTATTTCAGTGAAAAAATCCTTAGGTTGTTTCTGTGGTCTCTGGGATGACATGTGTGGTTGTGACTGTATGGGTTTCTATGTTAGAAATTGAAAATTGACTCATGTTCTGTGTTTTGCTGTTGTATTTTAACATAATTGCTAGGGAGAGTGGGAAAGAAAGTTTCTTGCATAGGTGGTCTAACACTGTCACTGATTTTTGCTCCCATTCAGTGAAAGCGAACAAGGGAAGGAATAGTGGCTTTTTAGTCTTAATGAGAAATTCATTTGGGATGAACCCCATGCTTCAGATGTTGGGGTAAATGGTACTTTTACTTCCTGATTGGTATATCAGATCTAGGTAATTGAAGATATATTTGAACCAATCCTAAATCATTCTCAGTCTAGAAAACTTTAAGGTTATTATCAATTTGTTATGTAGGAGATGTAGGGAATGTTCACTCTGGGCCAACTCATAGTGTCTGTCATCAGTTTCCTTCATCCAGGTATCATGCACAGAGATCCTTATTGGCATGAGCCCAGCCTTTGGATAGGCTACTGGAGTATTCATTTTATGCCATTTGATAGTTTGTCATATATCAAGACCCAGAGACTTTCTCTTTGGAATGGCATATTCTTTCCTTTTTACATAACTAGACTCTGTCTCATTCATTGTTTCTTTCCCTTCATTGATACAGGTGTCTGAGTGGCACAGAGATTGAGGGGATAAGTTCTGCTAGTGATAAAATTGGGCAAACTCCTGGATCCATGTTGTGAGGAAAGTGGTGGACTATTTCAAGTATGATTTTAGTTAGGCTGTCTCTGGACACCCACCATGAAGCAGTGGGCATATCTTTGGGAACCTTGTAAATACCCTGCCCCAGTTCTGCTCCCTGGAATAAACGAAGAATGAAATCACATTATCCCAGTCTGCAGTGAAGATTGAAATGAATGTGAGGAGGCTTGATCTGTGATCCCAGAACAAGGTTCACACTAAGCCTCTTCAGACTTGTCTGGCCAGCTTATAGTATGGCTGAATGGCCATATGATCCTTATCATAAGACCTCAGTTTCCTCCTCTGTAAAGTGACCTCTAAGGTCTCTTCCAGGTCTAAATTTGTGTGATCTTTTGACCGAGGGCTTAATATGACTGAGTTACTTCCTGGATTTTTGGGAAATTAGCATCAGAATGCCTTGGATCTGGAGAATTCAGACCTATCTTAGACTTCTCACTGATTGTTACTCTGCTGTGGCTGCAGTACTCTTGGGCCAGGAGGTGGGGGTGTTGCAGAAGGAAGACAGTGTTGTATTTGCTGTCTTATGGAAAAATTCAGGATTCAGCCAGGCCATTACCTGAATTGGAGACACTTGGGGGAAACCTGTTGTGATTGATTGGAAGTGATGTATTTACCTGTCTAGCTGCCTATCCTCTGACCCTCACAACTAACAGCTGGGAGTAGGGTGGTTGTGCTTTCTGACCTGCTAGAAGCAAGATTGTTCTTGCAATCCCTGTCTCAGGGACAGGTGGAGGTGTGAAACTGATGTGAAAAAGATCTAGTTTGTGAACAGATAGCTTGACTGTGGAGGCCACTGATAAAAGAATGATGAACTTGAAGTTGTGGCACCTAAGTTTGATTCCTGGCTCTGCTATTTCCTGTATGTGACTGGGTAGGACAAGTTAGCCTCTCTGAGTTTATTTGTGTATTTGTCAAGTGAGCTCAGATGAACTGACCTTCCACCCCTCTGACCACATCTATGATTTTATGGTTCCATGTGGCTGTTCTTTTTTCAGAGGTTCCCCAGGCCCTTTGGATGTTGGGGAGTTGGGGCATCTAAGCTCTCAAATCTCGGTATAGGCCACATTCCCCTCAAAGGTCCTGGTGGAGTACCAAATTCTCTCACTACTGGTGTTTCCCCTTCTCTTTTCTGATGGAGACCAGTATTCCCCTCTTTCCAGTTCCAGTATTCCCCTCTTTCTTTTTAGACTCCCTGAAACAATAGTTAAGATTAAGCCAAGTCCTGCTAACCAGTGTCCTAATCATGTTCTTTCCCCTGACTCCTTAGTAAAGCACCTCTGATAGAAGGGTACTTTATTTGTTAATTCCTTTACTGGTCTTAGGACTTAAAATGTTAATGTAAAAAATAAGTAGAGTGGTCTGTTCTTTTAATAAGGAAGCTATTTCTGGGCTTTGCTACAACAGATAAGGCTATTGATGGTGCTGTATCCAGACCATGAGCAGGGTATTAGTGAAGGGGCTGGTTTGATGCTCAAAAACTGGAATTATGTGTTGGGACTTGATTTTCAAGTGTGTTACTTGGTTTACTGTGGTCTCCTGGATCATGAACTCACAGAGAACTTTACTTGACACGTCCCCTGCTATTCTTGAAGATTGCTCAGTTTAGACCTGCCTGGAGAAACTCTTTCAAGTGTCCTTTCAAGTTCATCCATTTATCTGTTTTGCTTATATTGTAAGGTGGTTAGAGGCAGAGACTTGATCTTCTTGGGCTTCTGACAGTAGCTTTTGCCACCTGATGTCACTCCTTCGGGAATATCTTTCTCCCAGAAAAAGGCAGGTAAAGCATTCCTAACTTATAAGTGTATTTCTTGTCCCTGTAATCTCGAAGGCAGCAACTGTGACTAGTATCCTAGCCCCTTTGTGTGTACTCCTCTCAAAACTATGATGTAGGTGGAGCTGAGCCCTTGGGGCTACCTGCCATGGCTGCGAGCGGGTCTTTGGTGGGTGCCGCCTCAGGCGGTGTCGCCTTCAGGGGCCTCCGGCGGAGGAACTGGAGCCCCCGAGGGCGTCGGGGAATGGCTGCGGGGCGCGTATTGCTTCGCCACCGACAGGAACGACTTCCGGAGGAATTTGATTGTGAATTTGGGACTTTTTGCTGCTGGTGTCTGGCTGGCTAGGAACTTGAGTGACGTTGACTTGATGGCCCCCCAGCCAGGCCTGTAGCGCGGCTGATATAACTAGTGACTTCATTTCTAATACTGTCTTCTGTGATCTGAATGCAGTTTCTTGGAAGCTCTCTCCACCTCGCAGCTATGACCATGACATGACTACCAGAAGATCTGCTCTGAATGGCTGCCACAAATATTGATTCAACTTGCTACATTCCCTTCTGTACACTAGTTTCTTTCTTCCTTGGTCAGTCTATGATCAGCCATAGCTTCAGTCTCTACTTAGGCACGGTGTGAGATATATTGCCTTTACTCCATATATTGTACATATCTTCCAGATCCTTGTAGGTTGAGCAGGTATCAGGCAGGGAGTGTGTTGCAAGTGGCATTTACTGTTCTCTTCAGTTATACCGAGATTTTTTTCTCTCCTAAAATGTTTGAAATAAAGACAGTTAACAAAGAAAAAAAAAACCAAAAAACTATGATGTAGGTCAGGGTTTCATGATCTAACCAAGCCTGGAGGGAACACAGTGAATTCTTTAACCTCTGGACCCACACAAGACTCTCAAGTGTCCCAGCTTGGATCATTTTCACTAGCTGTCTCTCCTGCCTGGAATTCTCTCCTCCCTCATGTCTTCCTTCTCATTAACTTCAAGTTGCAGCTAAAATCCAACCTACAAGAAATTTTCTTGATCCCCCTTAATGCCAGTCCTTTCTATTTGTTGATTATCTCCAGTTTATCCTGTATGTATCTTGTTTGTACATGGTTATCATGTTGTCTTTCCCCTTAAAAGCAGAAGCTGCCTTTTGCCTATCTTTGTAGCCTTGCAGTGGTTGTTGACTGACCCTAAAACAAATTGGGTTTCAGTCAGGAGAAAAGATGACAGAACTAGAGAGGTACAGAGTGCTCAGGCTGTCGTCAGAAGCAGTTGGGTTTCTCTACCAGAGTATAGGTTGTACTTGAGCTCTGATTCTACTGTGAACTGTTATCCGAGCAAACTTCTACATTTCAGTTCATGTCTCCAAGCCCCATTTTCCTAATCTCTAAAATGGGATTAAACATGATGACTTCTAAGGTTTCTTCCATAACTAAAGTTCTATGACTCACTACATCTGGTGTGGTAGCTGGGCATATCTGAGGTGCTAGAGCTAGAACCATGATTTCCTTGTCTTCTTCATGGTGAGTTGAGCTAGTATGAGAAGGGGTCTCTTTGTGGTAGGAGATGCAGTTGAAGATGGGAAGAGTGTCTGGGATATGGGGGGTGGGGGGTGGAATAATTAAAGTGATACTTGGCAGCACCTTGTCTAAAAGTACAATACTAAAAATGGGCAGAAAATGCCAGCTTGGAGAAGGTAAACTATTTCTTATCCCTAAATGGATTTCAAAGTGGGGAGAACTTGTCCTGGTAAAGATGGGCACCGAACTCCAATTCATTGATGTTCCCCTTGTTCTTACAGCACAGTGAGGATCGTAGCAAGTGAACAGGGGCTCTGGAGAGCAGTGTGCACCTGAGCCCCGAGCATGGCAGGGCTAAAGCGGCGGGCCAGCCAAGTATGGCCTGAGGAGCGGGGAGAACAGGAACATGGGCTGTACAGCCTGCACCGCATGTTTGACATTGTGGGTACCCACCTGACGCACCGAGATGTGCGTGTCCTCTCCTTCCTTTTTGTTGATGTAATCGACGACCATGAGCGTGGCCTCATTCGAAGTGGACGAGATTTCCTGTTAGCGCTGGAGCGCCAGGGCCGATGTGATGAAAGTAACTTTCGACAGGTGCTGCAGCTGCTACGCATCATCACGCGACATGACCTGCTACCCTATGTCACACTCAAGAGGAGGCGGGCTGGTGAGGGGGTTATTGGGGACCGGGCACATGGGGAGGTCAATGAAGAAGCTCATGAGGGACTGGGGGGGGGAGTGGCACTGTGGTCCAGGGGGTGAGTCTTGCCCAATAAAGCATCTGAATGAGAGTGGCATCTAAAGCCCCTAGTATAGGGTTAGACGGGTATGGGTGTATGTCTCCCATCTTTCCCTGAATGACTTACTTTTCTTCTCTCCCCACACACAGTGTGCCCAGACCTTGTAGACAAATACCTGGAGGAAACGTCAATCCGTTACGTGACCCCCAGAGCCCACAGTAACCCAGAGCCGGGACCTCCCCAAACCCCTAAATCAGGTGAAAAGATGTAGATGTCCTTTAGATCCTCTAAATAAGAGGATTTTAGCATTATTCTATGCCCAACTTCCAAAATCAGATGAAAGAATATGGACTCTTCCCCCTTTTGGCCTGGCCCCACACAAAGCTAAGGGGATGCCCCGGAGTGTACTCTCTGCTGTTCTTGTAGGTTGCGTGGATTATTTTAAAATGTTTGATGACTATTCTTTTCTCCTCTTCACTGTCACTTTCCACTAATTCTGCCTCTTCCCCTCCTTCCCAAAGAAAGAGTTAAACAACAGTCAACCTATTTGCAGTCCCATAAATTGAGAGTGGAGTAGATAGGTGATTATGGGTCTCTACTTCATTTACTTCCTTTTTCCCACCAGTGCCTCCCCACTATCCTGTGGTGTGCTGCCCCAATGCTGGCCAGCAGATGTGCATCAAACGGCCAGCTCGAGGGAGAGCGACACTTGTAAGTCAACGGAAGCGCCGGAAGTCCGTGACACCAGACCCCAAGGAGAAACAGACGTGCGGTAAGGGAGGCTCTGCTTAGTGCAGCCCAGGCAGGGAGTTGGTGGGAGTGGAGTTACTCTCCAAAAGGCAGAGTATACTTTTTTTCCTGACAGGGGAACATGAAAGTGGTTGAGGTACTGCCCCTTTGCCTTGTCATGGTCCTACTGTCCTTTTGGAATGATTCTCAAGAGGCTCTCCCTGCTAAGTCTCTTCTTGTCCAAGGTGGAGAAAAGAGTTAAATTTATGCAATGAGGCTAAGTCTGTTTAATATAGAAAAAGCTCACCACCATGTACCCAAATGAAGTTTGATTTGGAGGTGATATGTTCTTACTGTGCCCCATTACTAAGAACTCTTTCCCTTTACTACCTTTTCCTCTTGGCCTAAGCATGGGCTCAAACAAATTCAGAGTTATGTAAAGGAAATGCTAAGATGAGACAAATACAGAGAAGTCACAGCAGAACTCTACCCTGGAGAAGGGTAACTACCACCTTACTGTAGTGCCTTGGTCTGCCACCCCTGTCAGTCTTCTAACAGGGTATGGCCTAAGCACTCACCTTTTCTTTCCTATAGACATCAGGCTTCGGGTGAGGGCTGAGTACTGCCAGCATGAGACAGCTCTGCAGGGCAACGTCTTCTCAAATAAGCAGGACCCACTTGAACGCCAGTTTGAGCGTTTCAACCAGGCCAATACCATCCTCAAATCCCGGGACCTGGGTTCCATCATCTGTGACATCAAGTTCTCTGAGCTCACCTACCTCGATGCCTTTTGGCGCGACTACATCAACGGCTCCCTCCTGGAGGCGCTCAAAGGCGTCTTCATCACAGACTCACTTAAACAGGCTGTGGGCCATGAGGCTATCAAGCTGCTGGTGAATGTGGATGAGGAGGACTATGAGCTGGGCCGACAGAAACTCCTGAGGAACTTGATGTTGCAGGCACTGCCCTGACCCTCCTCTCACCTTTCACAAATCTGGGTCCTCGGCTCGGCACCCATCTCTGGAGTTCACACACTGTTTGGGGTTTTCTCCACACCCCTCCTGTCACCTTTGCCCCCCCTCCCCTTCTTTTTTAAAGGAAAAGACAAAAAAGTGGAAGTGGTGTGTCTCCCTCCCCCTCCCCCACCCAGACTTCCACAAGCCTGGGCAAGGAAGGAAGCAGCAGTCTCATGTCAGAGCCCTCTGTGGAACCGCTGCTGAAGTTGTTTGGGGGGGTCAATAGGAGGCTCTTTGAATTGCCCTCCAGCTTCATGAGGGCTAGTTTTGTTTTGTTTTGTCTGAGAAACCAAAGGGCTGTGGTGTGGGAGCTTGCTGAAGAGAGGTAAGAGCCAGGGTTTTATCATGGGGATTTACCAGCACATTCCCTCTGCCCTGCTGAGAATAACACTTGTAAAGGTATGGCCTCCTCACTCGTTCACTCCTGGCCCTGGTGCTTCCCTCCTCCCCCCATCTCCCAGGGACAGAGGTTAGGGGTTCTTCCTAGTCTGGGTCCCTCATTTTCCCTGTCTGCTCCTCTTCTAGGAAGCAGTGTGAAGGGAGGCCTGAGGCCACCCAAGAACCCCTTGTCTGTGCGCACTGTGCACAAGTGCCTGTGTGTATGCAGGATTGGGGGGAAGGGTTGCTGGGAGTACACACTCCCTGAGAAAGGGGCGTGTGGCATTTTTCCTTCCATGTTCAAGTGAAAATAAACGTATCCTGCAGCCCATTCCCATCTCTTGTCGTTTGGCTTGGGGTGGACTCGGAGCTGGGATGTCCCCTTGAGCTTTGTCCATCTCAGTATAGCCTTTCCCTTCCTGGGCTTCAGTGCTTGAACTGTCACAGTTCCTTCTCAATCCTAGGAGTGGGCTGAGATAAAAACTAACTTGTGCGTTCATTTTGAAGAGTTATGAATGGGCCCTACTTGTTACTATTGTCTAGTATGTTTGATGCAACATTATTCCCCTTACCCTCAAAAGAGATGTCGAGACTTGGACTTTCAGGACTGTATTTTTTTCATTGTTAATGCTGCTTAGACCTTGGTGTAGATTTAGTTTTCATAATTGTGATTTAAGAGCCCATCTATATGTAACTAAAGTCTGAGCCCACAAAAGCATTTTTTGGGGCTTTACAACAGGTTGAACCTGTATGCCACATAGGAAAGGGAGTAGAGGCTCATCAGTGGCCTGGGGTCCTGCCTCCAAGCCACAGATCCTCACTGGCCCAGAACAGGACCCAGTTCAGTCAGCAGGTGTCAAGGGTCTGGGCGACCCAAATTACCATACAAGTCAGGCCTTCGGTGCTGGGCCACAGGCATACGCTGGCGTATCTGGTGGAGATAGGCCAGGTCAATGTGGGCAAGGCAGAGGCCTTGCCCTTCAGAACAGCGTGCTATCACGACGCCCCAGGGGTCCACCACCATACTGTGTCCGTAACTCCCTCTTTTTTCATGGTGCTGTCCCCACTGTGCTGCTGCAACTACATAGCACTGTGTCTCGATGGCCCGAGCTCGGAGCAGCACCTGGAGGAGGGGAACAAGAATGGATGAAATCAGCTTCAGCATCTGGAGGAGAGAAGTAGGGAGTAGAGCAGTGACCTTTGGAAGCAAGGATTCCCCTACTCAGTCCTGACAGAGGGAGCCAAGAAAGAAATACAACATTTCTGTTTAGTTGAATACATAGGTACTAAATATTGGTAGGTCCTCACCTCCCAGTGGGCTGGTCCTGTAACTGAACCAAAGGCTGAAGGGTAGGTGAGAATTTCAGCACCATCCTGGGCTAGTGCAAGGGAAAGCTCTGGAAAACGCAGGTCATAGCAGATGGCCAGACCTACCTGGGATGGAGGAAAGTAGAACACTTAAGCTTCTCTGGTGTACTATTCCACTGTCATTCCCATTCCTTTTCCCCACTTTAACCTCCTCTCCTCCCTCCCTGCCAACCTTGCCAGCTGGTGTACTGACAGGTGAGCCCAGAGTGGGTCCTGGTACAGTAGAGGTGCTCTCACACATGGGTCCCTGCCCTGGAAGCTTCACATCACAGAGGTGTGTCTTCCTATATGTGGCCACAATAGAGCCTTGGGAGTAGAAAAGGAATACTCTGCTGATGATTTTATATCCCCCAGGCCCCAGAGAGGGAACTGCTTATGAACCAGAGGCACAGATGTTATGTCCACAAGGTGTATGTGTTTTGGGGGGCAGGAGGAAGAGGAGGAGGGACAAGAGAGGGAGCAGAGGAAATCCAACTGGCAAATGGCCTTGAAGGCTTGGTAAATTGTCTCCAAGCTCTCTGGGCAAGGAAGGTGGAGGGAGTGAGGTTGGATGCTGAAAACAGTTTTCTAGGAATGCAACTCAAAAGGGCAGGAGAGGACTGAGAGGGAGTTGGGGAAAAAGTCTTACCCTCGCTGTCCAGGAGCACGTGACAATTATAAATGCGCTGACTCTGCTCCCAGTCTTGGCCACGTTCGTGAAAACCACCCAGAGATAGCCAGATACCACATTCCCTATGAAGAAAGCAACAAACGACCCTTCTTGGAACCCAGTGTGGTGGAGTCTACTCACCCACAGTGCTCCTTTGCTGACTTTCATACCTGGCAAGTTGGGCATACCGATTCACAAGATCCCCACCCAATGGCTCCGCCAGCCTAAGTGTCTCCGCTGAGTCCCGAGCAATGAAGTCGAAGGCCTCGGGCAGGAAGACCAGGCAGGCACCCAACCTGGCAGCCTCCTGAACCAATCCTGAACAGGCTGCAAATGACTGTTCCTTATCCGGCGTGGACGTCACCTGGCACACAGCTACCAGGGGCAAACCTCGAGGAGGAGAGGAGCCGGCCATGGTCCCAGGCCTGTGAAGAACAAGGTCCAGGCGTCCCCAAATGGAGAAAGTGAGAGCTCAAAAGAGAACCGGGCATCTTCTCCATACATCATCTCTGGCCTCTGACACACCAGGAAAACCAGTGGACACATTAGACTAGGCTCAAGCGGAGCTCCAGCTCTTGTCCTGACAGCGCCCCTACGTGACCTTAAGCAGTCACTCATCCTTCCGGGGCCTCCGGGGCAGTGGGTTAATTAAGTGCTTGGTAAACTAGGAAGAGCTAGATGTGCGGATAGCGGGTCTTCCCTTTGCCCGCCCCCACCTCGAGGAGAGGCCGTGGGCTTTACCTGCTGCGCCCTGTGCCCGCCTGGTCACCGAGAAGGGAGACGCCAGGCAGCCTGAAGGCAGAGCGCAGCAGGAACGGGCACTTTCTTGGCAGCCCGAGGGTGGAGCTCAGCCTGGAAGAGAAGGGTTAGGGGGTCCTCTCGTCCCTTCGGTGCCCACAAGGCACGTGACCAGTCCTAGCTTCCCGCCCCGCCCCTCTCCTCTCCTAGCCTCCTAGCCGCGCACGCCAAGCTCCCACCGCCCACCTTCCGCCCTCTCTTCGGAGGGCGTAGGTCACTTACTGACCTTGGACAAGTCCCTCCCTCCGGATGCCGGGAATCCCCGAGGGCAAGCAAGCAATGCCCACCGCGTTCCAAGCGTGCACTCACTCTCCGGCCCCCGGCCCCCGCCCCCGCTCCACCTTTCCTTCCTCCCACGTCCCCCAGGAGAGGGACGCCCTGGTGCAATCAGAGGAAGCCCCAGACCAGGATCCTACATGGAGCCGGAGACCTGGAGACGGGTGTCCGCAGCTCCTCCTCGCGCCTCCCGCCCAAAGGTCTTGAAGCTTTGAGGCCATAGGGCACCCGGAAATGCCGGGCCCCCCCGACGGAAGTGCCCCTAACCAAGATGGCTCTCGGGGCACCAGGATCCGGAGGAGGCTGGGACGGAGACGTCCGGATGTGACGCACCGGGAGGCGAGCCCTGGGCTTCTAGGGCCCAAGCTAGCGGCCGGGTGAAGATGGCGGAGAGTGGCAACCGGGCCAACAAGAGCGGCGGCAGCAGCGGCGGCAGCAGCGCGGGCAAGGGGGCGGTGTCGGCGGAGCAGGTGGGTTTAGCTTCTGTTGGGGGCGGCGGAGCGGGGCCTGTGGCACGTGCGGTGCCCCCTGCCGCAGCCCGGGCTCGCCTGGGGCCGCCTCTGCGGAGGGGAAACGGGGGATGAGTGTGGACACCACGGTGCGCTCAGGGTGGGGGAGCCCCCCGTGACGGGAGCTTGGGGGCCTCATCCGTGACTAGGAGCCCGGAAGAGGCCGATCGTCGGAGTCTCCTCAGTTTTCAGTGACTGAGGGGGGAGCAGACCCCTCCCTGTGAAAGAACCATGTGAGGCCTGAAATCCACAAGCCTGGGGAAATGCCGTGGCCAAAGCGCCAACAGTTGGTGCGGAGAGGTGCCCCGGACCTGGCCTTTGTAGATCTCCCAGGGTTGGAGCCCCGGGGTGGCCCGCTCCTCCTGCGGGGCTGCAGGATTGAGCCGGAGCGACTCCCACCGCCTGACACCTGCAGGAGGCTGTGTTCCAAGACCTGCTCTTGGAGGACCGCGAGATGGTACCGTACCTGACCATGGCCGCCTTAGAGCACTCAGTGTAATATGTGACCTGCACTTTATTCTTTTCCTTTTTTAAAAAGCTTGCAAGTGAATATTCTTAAACACCGATATGACCACGGCAGTCACATTCCCTGCTCAGTAAAGTCCATTGACTTCTATAATATCAAATATAAAATTTAATGTGTTGTCTTTGACTTTTGAAACCTGGCCCCCCCTCCTAACTTTTCCATGTAGTCTAGGATTCTGGGACATGGGCTTTCTTGCTGGTCTATCTCCTGCCCCTCACTTAGAATGCTCCACCTCATTACCTCCACTTCCTAACTTTGGCTTCCTTCAAGACTCAGTTCAAATCCCACCTTTTGCTAGAAGTTTTTCCCTGCCTCCCCTCCCCTCTTCCTTCTGAGAAAACTTCCATTTCCCCTGTATGTATATATGTTTTATGTATATACTCATTTGGATCTGGTCATCTCTGGCCATGCCAGAAAACATGAGAATAGTATGGTGTTAGGAAAAGAGAAATAGAGAATTATATATAAACATTTGGCTAGGAAAAGGAAAAAAAACAATAAGTAATTTGTAGGTAGAATTTCCGGGAGCAGTATTTTGCATTCCCATGAGAGTGAGTGTTTGATTATTTTGCTTCTTAACTTTGCAGCTAAGATTTTGGGTAGCTGGTAAAAGTTTTATCTTTTTATACAGAAATGGCAAAATTCTCTAACAGATTTAAATGGATTCACTTTGGTGTGGCATTGGATTCAAAATTCAAAAATTCACCTCTAACCTAGAAGCATCTCTGGCCCTCATTAGTTAACAAGAGTTTGTTTTTTAAATATCTAATTCCCCTTAGTTGTTTTAACCTCACAGGTTCCGGGATTGATTTTATTTCACAAAGTAATACATTTTGAGTGTGTGCTCAGAAAACTTATCTTTTCGGGTGAATCTCCTCTTAAGTAGGTTCCATCATATGTGTTCATACAGGGGTCGCTTGGATGTTGCTGGAGTTCAAGTTGATCAGTCATTGTTTGTTAAGCATCTACTATGTGCCAGAAGCTAGAGATTCAACAAAAGTCAAAAAGTCAGACTTATGTTCTAACAAGATGACAGCATATACTTATATATGTTGATATAAGAAACCTTGGGGAAGTAAGGTACTAGGAATTGAAGACATCAAGAAAGATGTTATGCTGTAGATGATGCTTGAGCTGAACCGTCAAGTAAACTTGGATTCCAAAAGTGGAGAGTGTGTAGAGAGTGTTTTCCAGGCATGGGAGACAGCTAGTGCGAAGGCATGGAGAAAGGAAGCAGTGTTACATGATGACCAGCAAGAAGGCCAGTTTGACTGGATCATAAGGGTATATGGAGGGGAATGAAGTACAGTAAGGCTGGAAAGGTAGGATGGGGCCAGATTATGAAGGGCTTTAAATGCTAAAAAGAGGCATTATTGAACGAGGGTAGGAGTGTGCCATGTTGTCACACCTGAACTTTAGAAAATCTCATTGGCAACTGTGCGAAGGATGAATTTGAATGTTGAGAGACCAGAAGTAGAGTGACCAAGTACAAGGTAATTTTATTGAGCAGCAATAAAGGAGGAGTTTAAATAGAGATGAAGCAAATACTGATATACTGTATAGTGTGAGTGATGCACCAGAAGTAAGGAATTCTGTAGGGCTAGTAACTGTTCCATTTTCTGGATGTGAAAGTACAGAAGGAAGGAGGTCTTGCTCAGATTATAGGGAAGAATAAATTTGGCACTGAATTAATGATTAGGTTGGGATTTGGACTACTCTTTCTCTTCTAGTTTATATTCTCAGCCCTAAATAGTAGGTACAAAGAGCAAAAGCCCAGGAACAGCTATATGTGTGTGGGGGGGTCCATCTGTATTTGTTCTCCTAACATGTACCAGTATAAGTGCTTGTCCTGGCCATTGCCCTGTATTTTCTCTGGTAGGAATCATCCCTTGAGGGAAGACCACTTTAGACAGGGATAAACTGGGCCAAATTGGGACCCAATTTGTACTTTTCTCAACATTTAGGTGACCACCTAAGGAGCCTGTTCTTGCCATCTTCTGTAGGGTTTTCTCCCTCACTTCATCTTTTCTCCCCTAGGTGGTTGCTGGCTTCAACCGTCTTCGGCAAGAACAGAGGGGCCTTGCATCCAAAGCAGCTGAGCTGGAAATGGAGTTGAATGAGCACAGGTGAGAGGTCTGGGGGAAGAAATAAGGAAGAGTTGGGGGTGAGTCTACACTTTGTTAGGGCTGTACCCTTAGACCGTTCTCCTTCTGACCCTAGCCTAGTGATAGATACGCTGAGAGAAGTGGACCCAACCCGAAAGTGCTATCGAATGGTTGGTGGGGTTCTAGTGGAGCGAACTGTCAATGAGGTGCTACCTGCCTTGGAGGGTAACAAGGAGCAGGTAAGAAGGGAAGGGGGGAAAGAGAAGGGAGATCAGGAACTTAAAGTGAGATCACTGAGTAGGAAGGATATCTGGTCAAAGCCAGTGTCAGTATCTTTTATGTTAAGCCCATTGTTTTTATGGGCTTGTGACCAGGCTGGGCTGTGGGAGGGAGTAGTGCAACAATGGTCTTATTTCTTTCTCTGAACTCATCAGTTGAGCTGCTTAATCTTGATTTAGAGGTGGTCGCTGAGGTGACATTTCTTCTTTACTTCCCCTTTAAACAGCAAATTATCTGGTAGGAGAAGTATCAGTATTCTAATTTAACACTAATTCTTAACCACCAGATTCAAAAGATCATTGAGACACTGACTCAACAGCTTCAAGCAAAGGGAAGGGAGTTAAATGACTTCAGGGAGAAACATAATATTCGACTAATGGGTGAGGATGAGAAGCCAGCAGCCAAGGACAATGGGGAGGGGTCTGGGGCCAAGGCCAACTCAGCTGGTGTGCTGGTCTCCTAAAAATCAAGGCCTCTCATGTTTTTTCTCCCATGCCTCTTACACACACCCTTTATTATTATTTTTCTTGGTTGCTGCTCTTGTAATATTTTTGTTAAATAAATGGTTTGGTCTCAATGTCCAGTTCTGTTCTGAGGCTTTCTCCTGTGTTACTGATAAAAACTGAGAAGAGGGAGCAGGTCAAGACTCACTCAGATGACTTCTACAGATAGCTCGTTGCTCTTATGATAGGCTAAAAACTCAGAATGTCACAGTGTTCCTTCCCCACCACACCCCCCCCCCCCCAGAAGAAATGGAGAGAGTCAGTGTCTGACTTCTAGATGAGCATTTAATGAATAACTGCAAGGTGTTTGGATGAACTGAGTGAGGGAGCAGACTTCCCTGGCTCACAAAGATAGTTCCAGTGTATAAACATCTGGACTAGCTGTCCTGCCATCCTCACCAAAGCCCCCAACTAGATAGAGCTGGTTATTCCAGAGGCAGGTTCG
The DNA here is from genome assembly GCA_023548195.1 of Bettongia penicillata ogilbyi. NCBI lineage: Eukaryota > Metazoa > Chordata > Mammalia > Diprotodontia > Potoroidae > Bettongia > Bettongia penicillata. Next base: position 24,248,102 of record JAJHZJ010000314.1, on the reverse strand, counting down.
ATGGCCTACCCGTTTCATGCTTCGATCGGCGCATGGAAAGTGGAACCATCGCTGGGTCGATTTGCCTGTGGGGAGGGAAACACTGTAGAATAAAGAGTTGGGAAAGTTACCTTATTAAGATCTGTCCCTTCCCTTCCTCTTGGCCTTTTCCTATATTTAGTAATCCACTGGTGCCTGACTAAACACGTGCTAATTTCCCCAATCTGGCTCTTTGTACTCCCTCCCCATCCCAATTTCTGCCAACCATCAGGACAGCTCTCACGAGTATCATAGATGTAGAGATCATTGCAGACTGTGTCCCGAGCCCTGGTCAGAGTTTCTCCACCAAACAGCACAGCAAAGGGCCCCACCACGGAACAGGAATGGTGCCGAAGACCCCGGGGCCCCTCCTGGGACCCCTGCTCCCTGCTCACTAGCTGGGAGAGCTGTTCCGTCAGCCGGGAGGCAACTACGGGCTCCTCCTGGAGGGTGAGGCAGAGAAATGGAAGGGAAGTAGATAAGAGCTGGCCTTCAAGCCACCTACTCCGGGCAAGTTCCCTGAGGGATCCCTTGGATAGGTTCAGGATGAGGGAAAAAACACGCCCTTATTTCGACATGACGTCACTGTACGTGTCCAGAACCAGTCTTCAGGGGCGGGCTGCCAAAGGGGGCACCCCGTGCGCCCCCGAAGCACTCACCTGGATGTGCCCTCGGCCCCAGCGCCCGGCCACTTCGGGCTCGGGGGAATTGCAGCCCCCGAAGAGCAGAAGCTGGTGGCCGGGGTGCGGACCGCCGATGCGGAGCAGCGCGGCGCAGTGGCCGGAGCGCGAGGCCGTGTGGCCGCCCTCTTCGCGGTAGCTGCGGGAACGGACAGCTCAGGCTGGGCTCGGCTCGGCTCGCGGGGCCCGTGAGCGGCTCCCCGCGGGGCCTCCCTACCTGTACGTGCGCGCGGGGGGATCCACGCGCAGGGTGTAGACGCTCCCGTAGCGGCGCTGGGTGCGAGTGCCGCCCTCGCGGCCGGCCACGCGCAGCTCACGGTCCGACAGGCGGGTGCACGTGTGGCTGCTGAGCCCGGCCGGGGCACCGCTGCCCGGGGCCTCGGACCACGCCTCCCAGGTCCCCCGCTCCGCATCCAAGGCCGCCACGGCCGCCACGCGCCGGGACCCGTCCCAGCCGCCCACCACGCACACCCAACGGCCTCCCAGGGCCACGGCGTCGTGGTGGCTGCGTCTGGGCCCCCCCGGGCCGCCTGCCCGCTCTGCCCGGCCCGCCCCCGGGTCAAAGGTCACTGCGTCCCCGCGGGGCTCGCGCGCGTCTCCGCACGACAGGCCCCCGACCACATAGAACCGATCCTGCAGCACGGTGCACGAGTGGAACGCCCGCGCCAGGAGCGGGTCACGCGCCACGCGCCGCCAGGCCCACGCAGGGTTCCGGGCCGCGGCCATGGGAGGTTTGGGGGAGGTCAGGGGGCCGTGAGGTGCCTGCCCTCCGCCCCACCCCCACGCCGGGCCCCCAGACTCGCGAGGACCCCGCCCTCAACCTTTCCCCACCCCTCCCCCCACCGTAGGGCGAGCTCTCTCTCACCTCGAAGCCCCGCCTTTCGTAGCGTTGTCCTGGTAACGACGGCTATTGGCAACTGCGTGCGGGGGTGGGGGAAAAGGCTTGGTTACCACAGCGACGGGGAAGCACGTGGGAGCCTCTGTAACCAGTGTAGCGACCTGGTGTACAATAAGGTGTCCGTAACTACGGCTACTAGAGAACGTCCAGTAGGGCGCCAGCCTCCGAGGACGAGCTGCGAGTCCCAGGGCCCGGGTGGGTAAACTCGAGTAGGGTGAAAAGAAGGCGTGCGGAGCCATGAATCAGGTCAGGAGAGGCAGGGAACCGGGACAGCGTCTCCCTGCCGGGCAGCAGGGACCCGCCTTCTGAGTTCCTGCTCTGCGCCCAGCCGCTAGGGATGCGACATGGACTGGAGGTCTGGACACCTGATTTCAGATCCTAGCCCTGCCACCGGCTTTCTCCTAAATCACTCCATCTCAGGGACTCAGATTCTCCTATTTCTGCACTTCCAGCCTAGCACAGCGCTTTGTATATGGCATTCACCCATTCTTTTTTTCATTCCTTTTCGATAAAATGAGGGTGTTGGAATAGATGTTTCTCTAATTAATCTGATTATTAGGCACTTAACCTTCAAATACAACTCAAAAAATGCTAGTTTGATTATCTGGAAGCATGAAACCTACCCTCTCCGTCCCCCAAGAAATATTTTGAAGCAAAACAGAGAAAATGTGCTTCTCTTCATACCAAGAAATTGTTATATATAATAAATATTTCTGTTAAATATTTTCTTAAAAATCCAGAAGGTTGATTTGTTCATCTGATGCTTCACTATTTAAGTAGACCTCTTATCCATTGATACAACTCACAATTTATCCGTTTCTTTTCATCCTGTTCCATTCTTGGCCCTGTTTTCTTATATTTCCTCCACAGAAAAGAATTCTCTCAAAATGCTAGGAGTCTTCTTCTAGGCTTTTCTACATTTAAAAACATGTTTTATTTTTATGCTTTTATTATAACATCACTGTCATTTCCTAATAATTTCACATTACCCCCAATAGAATTTTACCTTTGTAACAAATAAGTGCACTTAAACCAAAAGATTGGTCACATGTGAAAATGAATGAATCATTCCGCACTTAAAGGTCCACTACATCTCTACCAAAAGACAGTAATGATGTTTTATCATCAGTATGATGAAGTTACAATTTGTCATGTCACTAACCAGAGCTCTGGTTTTTAATTTTTAACTTTACTTTTATTACGAATTTAGAAACATCAGCCAAAATGAATGTTTCCATATACAAAGAACAGAGAAAGAGACTTATATATGAAATAATTAATCTCTTACAAAACAGCTTGGGTTTTTGATGCATATATTAAATTTAACATGGTAGGATCAACACAGTCCTGCTTGTCTGTGTCCCCTTCCAAACTTCTATCTCTTCTCTTCTGTGTATTTTTAAATGTTTCATGGCAACTCTTTTTTTGCTTTCCTTCTTTTTTCTTTTTGCATCACTATCACTACTACCCTTCTACTACTTCTCACAACTCTCCTCAGCAAATAAATTCGTTTCATTGTAAGTATGATCAAGCAAAACAAATTCACACATTGGGGACATCTGAAAATGTGTGACTCATTTTGAACCTAAGGAAGTATGTTTCATCATCAATCTTCTAAAGTTCTGATTGGTTATTGCATTGATAAGGGTTGTTTTCAAAGTTGCTTTTCTTTGCAACATGCAGTGTCTTGAATTGTCCTTGTGGTTCTGCTCATTTGACTCTATCAGTTCATCATACAGGTTTCCCAGGTTGTTCTGAATCTGTCTCTTTTATGTCTTATAGCACAGTATTATTCCAGTACAGTCATATGCTATACTTTGTTTAACCAGTCCCAACTGGTGAATACTCATTTGGTTTCCAGTTCTTTGCTGCAATAGAAAGTTTTGCTTTAAAATTTTTTGTCTATATGGATCCTTTGTGGGCGAAGCCTATTTCAGGCTAGTCCAGTAATTCAGGCCAGAGTTTAGAGTGCAACAAGATATTCACGGACTTTCCTCATAAACTGAAATAAAAACAACTTTATCAGTGACAAAGTTAATATGTGTGTGTATACATACATACATATATATATGTGTGTGTGCGTGTATATATATATATATATATATATATATATATATGTAATTCCTAATGATGCTCAAATAAAAGATGATTCTCTGTATCCTTACTTAGCAACAGTCAGAAAGGCATCACCAAAGGCCAATGGAGATTCTGCTCTGCTTCATTCTCCAAGCTCTGCCTCACTCTCTCTTCCTGTTCCACCCATTGGGCAAGCTCCTCCCACCATACCATGGGACTCAGGCTCCATATGACTCAAGCCATGGGTTGGGTCAAAGCTCAGAGCAGGTCACATATGCCTATTAAGGGGCAGGGAAGATCTTCAAATTCCCTTAACATTACACCTGATCAGAGGTAAAGGTAGAGGGGGAAGGAAGATCCCAAAAGGAAGAAAGATGCATTCTCTCAGGACTTTGATGGTGGTCATCAAGGTGGCAGGTTTAACTAGTATTTCATTCTGAATTATCAACCTCAGTGAAGGCAAACCTCTTACCCTGAGATGAAGGGAAAAGACCAATATAACCAATTTGCTGACAAGAGGCTGGTCCAGAATCATACAACATCATACCATGATGATCTTTTGAAGGTAGATGCTTTGGATTGGCACCAAAGAGCATCATTAAGCAGAAATTTTTATTTCTTTATTATTTAAGGGGATCACATGGTCTCATCCCTACTAAAACATAGCATCATAATCCCCATTTCCAGACTGATGATTGGCCCAGAACCCAATCTCTGCCGTTCAATTCAACAAAAGGCATATATGATGTCTGTGATATTCACTAACATGTTCTACAAAAACTGTATGCAGTAGAAGGTATAAACAAACATGAACTGATACAAAGTGAACAGAACCAGGAGAAACTTATATACAGTAACAGTAATACCGTCTGATGGAGAACAGTGAATGACTTAGCTATTCTCAGCAATACAGTAATCCAAGGAAATACCAAAGGACAAATGATGAAGTATACTATCCACCTCCAGAGAAAGAGTTGATATTGTTTGAATACTGATTGAAGCATGTTATTTTTTATTTTCTTTCATTCTTTCTCTTTTATTCAGGTCTTCTTGTACAAGATTATTAATATGGAAATGTTTTACATGATTGCACTGGTATTATTTATATCTGATTGCTTACAATCTCAGGGACAAGGGAGGGATAGAATTTGGAATGTGAAGCTTTAAAAAAAGTTTAATAATTAATTTTAACATATAACTGGGAGAAAATAGAATCTGTCTTTTTTTTCTGATAAAAATTTATTTATTTAACTTTTACATTCATTTTCACAAAATTTTGGGTTCCAAATTTTCTCCCCTTTTATCCTCTCCCCCCACCCCAATACACCAAGCAATCTAATTTTCCCTCTCTCCAATCTGCCCTCTCTTCTATCATCCCTCCCTTCTCTTGTCTCCATCTTCTCTTTTGTCCTGTAGGGCCAGATGACTTTCTATTCCTCATTAACTTTATGTCTTATTTCCTAGTAGCAACAACAATACTAAACAGTTGTTCCTAAAACTTTGAGTTCCAAATTCTCCCCATCCCTCCCTCCCCACCACCCATTCCCTTTGGGACAGCAGGCAATTCAATATAGGCCCTATCTGTGTAGTTTTGCAAATGACTTCCATAATAGTCGTGTTACGTAAGACTAACTGAATTACTCTCCATCCTATCTTGCCCCACATTGTGCTATTCTGTCTTTTGATCCTGTCCCTCCCCGAGTGTTGACTTCAAATTGCTCCCTCTTCCCATTGCCCTCCCTTCCATCATTCCCCCCCCCCCCCCCTTGCTTATCTCCTCCCCCACTTTCCTGTACTGTAAGATAGGTTTTCATACCAAAATGAGTGTGCTTTTTATTCTTTCCTTTAGTCAAATGTGATAAGGGTAAACTTCTTGGTTTTTTTTTCTCAGCTCTCCTCTTTTTCCCTCCACTAAAAAGTCTCTTGCTTGCCTCTTAAATGACATAAAATTTACCCCATTCCATTTCACCCTCTTTCCTCCCCCTACCTTTCTCTCTCACCATTTACCTTAATTTCTTTTAAGATATGGTCCCATCCTATTCAATTCACTCTGTGCTCTCTGTCTCTGTATGTGTGTGCATGTGTGTATGTGTGTGTGCATGCATGCGTGTACATGTGTGTGTGTGTGTATGTGTGTGTGTGATCCCACCAACTACCCAGATACTGAAAAGTTTTAAGAGTTACAAATATTGTCTTTCCATGTAGGAATGTAAACAGTTCACTTTTGGTAAGTCCCTTATGACTTCTCTTTGCTGTTTACTTTTTCATGCTTCTTCTCCTTCTTGTGTTTGAAAGTCAAATTTTCTTTTCAGCTCTGGTCTTTTCATCAAGAATGCTTGAAAGTCCTCAGTTTCATTGAAAGACCATATTTTCCCCTGAAGTATTATACTCAGTTTTGCTGGGTAGGTGATTCTTGGTTTGAGTCCTGGTTCCTTTGACTTCTGGAATATCCTATTCCACACCCTTCGATCCCTTAATGTAGAAGCTGCTAGATCTTGAGTTATCCTGATTTTGTTTCCACAATACTGGAATTGTTTCTTTCTAGCTGCTTGCAAGATATTCTCCTTGACCTGGGAACTCTGGAATTTTGGCCACAATGTTCCTAGGAGTTTCTCTTTTTGGATCTCTTTCAGGTGGTGATCAATGGATTCTTTCAATACTTATTTTGCCCTCTGGTTGTAGAATGTCAGGGCAGTTTTCCTTGATAATTTCATGGAAGATGATGTCTAGGCTCTTTTTTTGATCATGACTTTCAGGTAGTCCCATAATTTTTAAATTGTCTCTCCTGGATCTATTTTCCAGGTCAGTTGTTTTTCCCATGAGATATTTCACATTCTCTTCCATTTTTTCATTCTTTTGGTTTTGTTTGGTGATTTCTTGGTTTCTCAGAACGTCATTAGACTCCATCTGTTCCATTGTAATTTTGAAAGAACTGTTTTCTTCAGTGAGCTTTTGAACCTCTTTTTCTATTTGGCTAATTCTGCTTTTGAAAGCATTCTTCTCCTCCTTGGCTTTTTGAACCTCTTTTGCCAATTGAGTGAGCCTATTTTTCAAAGTGTTATTTTCTTCAGCATTTTTTTGGGTCTCCTTTACCAAGGTATTGACCCGTTTTTCATACTTTTCTTGCATCTCTCTCATTTCTCTTCCCAGTTTTTCCTCCACCTGTCTAACTTGCTTTTCAAAATCCTTTTTGAGCTCTTCCAAGGCCTGAGCCCACCCGACATCCCCCTTGGATGTCTGGGATACAGAGGCCCCGCCCTCCACGTCTTTCCCTGATGGTAAGAATATTTCCTCGTCATCAGAATTGAAAGGTGGGAACATCTGTGCCCCCTCAAAGTAGCTCTCTATAGTCTTATTTTTCTTCCCTTTTCTGGGCATTTTCCCAGCCAGTTACTTGACTTCTGAGATTCCTGTCCACCCCCGCCTAGATCTGCCCAGCTAGTGCTTGGAGTCTGAGATTCAAATGGGCTTTCCGCGGCAGGCACGGCTGCTATTCAATGTGAGCTTAAGTTCTGGTGCTGGGGTGGGGGCAGGGCCGCCTCCCAGGCTCAGTTCCCTCAGGGGCTTTATGCAGAGACCTTTAGTAATGGAGTGGGTGGGGGCAGGGCCACCTTCCAGTCTCAGCTCCTTCAGGTGGTTATGCAGAGACCTTCAGTAATGAAGATCCTGCCTGCTCAGGGAGTCCCGGGGGGCCGCCGCTGGTGCTGCTGCCTCTGCCTCCGCCGCTGCCTCCCGAGGGGGCCCGAGCCACGGAGACACCCTGCTCCCCTCTCAGCCAGCCCAGACGTCTCTCTCACTGACCTGTAGCACCTGTGGGCGGAGGGACCTTCCTGGCCCCTGGAGATTCCGTCCCTGAAGCCTGCTCGAATCTGCTCCTCTGGGGCCGTGGTCAGGGCAGCTCAGGGGTGGACTCTGCTTTCCGGGACGCCACGGACCCTGGGGACGGCTCTCCAGGGCTCTCTGGAACAGAAATCTCTTCCACTGTGTTTCTGCACACCCTGCAGTGATCCAGAACTTGTGGAGAGCTCTTCTTACATTCAATCCATGGGCTGTGGGTTCGGAGGTAGCATACGTGAGTCTTTCTGCTCTGCCATCTTGACTCCACCCTCAGAATCTGTCTTAAGAAAAGAAGAAGAGGGCATAAACACAATTCCTCCACTGGTTCTGACTCAAAAGAGGAGTGTCTTTATCTGTTCAGCCTTGTTCTCTCTGGATCCAATACTATTTGGCTAGAACTGTGGTCACTGCCCAGAAATCAGTTTAAATAAAAATTGCTTCTGTCTTGTTCCTTAAGGCTCTCTCACATGTCAGCTATACTACCAACAACTTGGCCCACTGGGAGCAGTTTCCAGGACCCTCATTCTTCAAGGTGTTCACGATTACTATATTAATGACCACTAAAGTTCAGTTGCATGTACCTTTCTTATTGCAGAGTCATCAGATAACTGGACAAAATGGTGTTCCTCAAGAGCTCTATCCTTTTAAGCAAAGGCTCACTGACCTAGAGGGCATCTGAATGGCTCAGTGGATAGCGTGCAGGGACTGGAGTCAGGGAGACTCATCTTCTTGAGTTCAAATCTGGCCTCAAGATACTTACTAGTTGCATGTTCCTGGGCAAATCACTTGACTCAGTTTTCTCATCTCTTACGAGCTAGAAGAGAAGGAAATGGCAAATCATTATAGTGTTTTTGCTAACAAAATCCCAAAAGGGCTCAGGGAGAGTTGGACAAGACTGAAAATGACTAAAAGACAACATTTGTCTACTAGAAGACACAAAGTATTGGGGCAGGGATTGAAGGTCTCAGACTCTGGTAAAGTCAGAACCTATTTATAAAGAGTATTAAAGCCAGAAGGGCTTAGGAGAGCATGATCTAGAATTTGTGCTTTATCTCTTTTATTAGAGATGTTATCTTGTAAAACCTAACTATACAAGAGAAACAATGACTCTATGCCAGATCTGCAAAACTTGGCAGTAGGTAGGGGTCAAAATTAAAATAGGCTAAACTTCTTTGGGCCACAGATAGGTTTTTAGCAGCTTACTTTCTAAGTAACATTATAATTAATGGTTAAACTATTTTGCAAGTAAACCATATTTTTTAAAATGGAAAATTTCAACTAATATCAGTTAATTAAACTTATTTCTTAAGATTTTTATTTATCATAAAATCACATTAATGTTAAAAAAAAAAACGAACTACTTTACTAAGTGGGACAAAATCCAGAAACTGCAATCAGCAAACACTTCTTTATGAAGTTACCTTCAGTAAAAGACTTCCCAGCAGCAACAATTTCTTTAGAAATCTGAAAACTAACCTTAGTAGCTTCCTCATTTTCTGAGTTTACTTTCTTGAAAAACCATTGTTCCCTACTGAGATTTTTCAACAATTTGAATGATTTAATTTGTTTTTCACCGGTGTCCAATTTGCTTAAGTCAGGCTGTTTTAATTTGAAATGGCAAAAGATGAAGATTGTATTCCTTTGGAATGGGTATTACTTTGGGCAAGCAAGGCACAATATTTTGTCTCTTGCATAAGTAAACAAGTATCTATTTGTTCTCTCTGGATTAAATACTTTATGTTCTGATTTGATCTTCCGTTTCTTTTTATCACCCATTTTACAAAATCACTCCAAAAGTTTTAATATTAGAACCAAAAAATCTCCACAGCAACTACTCACATACATAGAAATACTGAACTGAGCATCTGACCTTGGAGAGAGTACCAGGCACTCAGGTAACTTGGAGGGTGGCCGTGCAATGAGGGAGGAGAAGAAGCCTTTTTGTTGCTACCGATCAACCATCACATAGCAGGCATCAGCTGCGTTGTATGTATGTGGCTGCCCTCACTTTGTCCCTGTTCAGCGCCAGTAATGACCAAAAACACAGCTAAAAGATATGACTCCTGCTCCTCTCAGACTAGAGACAGACTGATGATGGTTGATTGCTCTGGGTCATGTGACAAACAGGAGCGAGTGCACAGTGGTAACCCACCCGACAAGTTATATGACAGGCCCAATAGTGACTAATGGAAGACAGGTGAATCGGGACACAGACAAAGCACTCATTACATCTTTACTTTGTTTTATATTCTCTACATCTTTTGTGGGCTGCCCAAAATTCTTTGGTGGACTGCAAACAGCCCACAGGCTATATATTGTGGAGGCCTGCTTTATGCCATCCATTCCATATCAATAAGAGGTGAGTAATTGTTTTCAAAAATGTTGTATTGAATAAGCACTTTGGGGAGCTACTGGCCCCAGAAACCTAATGACCTTTGAATTTGGTCAATACTTGGTGTCTGTCATAGGCTCTGCTTTGCCTGATCCTTATTGATAGGGTTGACCTGAAAGTTTGGTGAAAGAGGCAAACAGGCTAGGTAACATGTAAATTCATATTGTTTATTCCCTTAAAGCTATCAGATGCATGCTTGCACAGAACCAAAATTTGACTTCTGATTGTCTGATAAAAGAAGGACAAGGTTTTTACATATTTTAGGACAATTTCAGGATATCTGTGTCCCTCAGATTTATGTTTTCCATATGTGTTCAACTATACCATGAGAAAGGAAGTTCCTTAGTTGAAAAAGTGGTAAATACAAATTGGTAAGACAATTGACAAAGTAGTGTCAGATGGAAATGCCAATCCCAGGATATCTGTTTTTCCCTGTATAGCATATGTCTCTGGGATACTAAGAGAAGTCCTACCACTCTAGTTGCAGGCTTCCTGTCATAAACAGGTCTTTGAAGTTGCTAACAGAGGAAAGAGCATTTTTAGAGCCAAGCAAAGCAGTCTGATTGATTAGTTCAGGCTTTGACTCTTTTTAGGAGTTCAAAATGGTTTGGGGAGAAGTCTGCAATAGAGACCTCCAAGAACATAGGACTGATAGGATCACAAGAATATAGGTAGAGAGATTGCTAGACAATATGCTTTAGATCTTCCAGGGATATCACCAGTTCTGGACCTGGCTCAAAAGAGGCATGCTTGTGAATAACTTAGTAAATGGGCTGGATTTCAATTCCTGGATTTTTTTTTCTGTTATGGCCTTTGAAACTCCCAAAGTCAGAGACTCTACTCCCAGCACCTAGGAGACTGATCAAAAGGTCAAATATCCAGACCCTTTACTTGGGGGCCAGATGACCTTCAGGAAGGAAAGTCCTCTGGACAACCCTTCCCCTTACAGTATTATTCTTTTACCAAAAGCTATGAGTAAAGGTCACAGGAAATGAGTAAACTGAGAAACTGGGAAATTAGGATATTTGAGGGAATGCCTATATGTATGCTGAAGTTCCTTTGTAGAAGAACAAGAGTTGAGTTAGAAGGACAGTGAGCCAAGCACTTGAACTCATTAAAGAAATAAAGAAAGGAAAGTGTTATGGAGGTCAGTAGATAGCAGTTACCAGAATTTCAATTGGGTGACTGCAATGAAATGCCTGAAGAGGAACCATTTGGGGTAGAGAAGGAGAAAACTTAGCTTTGGTCTCAGCCTAAGTCACCTTTCCACCTACCCTTGGCTGCAGGAGGATCTTTCAAGTTTTAGAAAGCTAGCTAATGGGATTTTGGATTTCTCACTTTTTCATCAGAGTCCTAGAGGCATTCTCATATTAGCTGACAGTAGTGTCTACATTGGGAGCCAAGGACAGTACAATCATGGCTCCACAAGGAACCCAGCAAAAGAAGCTACAGTGTCCAAGGTGAGCTTAAGTACCGTCGCAAAGGTGTCCTCCCTCTGGAAACCTTGCAGTAGGACTCTAAAGGAAAAAAAAACCAGAGTCTCCCAGAATCAGGGGCCATAGCCAGTCGTCCTGGCCTGTGTCTTGCCACTGGACTCTGAATGACTCTAGGGAAGGCTGATGTCTTTGCACAGCCCTGCCTCCCCCTTAAATTCACTTTACTTGCAAGTCAAGACATCCTTCTGACATCACTGGTCCTCTTTAAGAAGGATCAACAATGATAAGCATCTAAAGGGCCATTTTTCTGCTCCTAGAATGTATCTACTTCTTCATTTGATGCCTTCCACTTGCTGAAATGTATTTACCTTTTTAGGTTTCTCTGGTCTCCTTTCAAAGATTCTACCCAATGCCCAAAGGACAACCAAACTGTGTATACCCTTTGATCCAGCAATAGGTCTAGGTCTTCATCCCAAAGTGGTCATTTAAAAATGGGAATATACGTGCAAAAATATTTATAGCAGCCCTTTTCATGGTGACAAAATATTGGAAAATGAGGGGATGCCCATCATTTGGGGAATGACTGAACAAGTTGTGGTATATGAATGTAACGGAATACTATTGTGCAATAAGAAATGATGAACGGGAAGACCAGAAAAACCTGGAAAGATTTATATGAACTGATGCAAAGTAAAATGAGCAGAACCAGGAAAACATTGTACGCAGTATTGGCAACATTGTATAATGATCTCAGCAACATGATGATCCAAGACACGTACAGAGGACTCACAAAGGAAAATGCTATGCACATCCAGATAAAGAGCTGATAGACTCTGAAAGCCGATTGAAACATACTTTTTTCACTTACTTTATTCTTTTCTGCATTTTTTCCTTTTTATCTGTTTCTTTTACAACTATGACTAATGTGGAAATATATTTTATATAATAGCACATATATAACCTATATCAAATTGCCTACCATTTTTGAGAGAAGGGAGAGGAGGGAAGGATGGAGAAAAAATTAGAACTCTTAAGTCTTGTAAAAATGAATACTAAAAATTGTCTTAATATGTAATTGAGGAAAATACTATTGAAAAAGGTGGGGGGAAGATTCTACCCAGCTCCTCTCTTTTTAACAAGAAGATTTTTCTTCTATTAAAGATCTATTTCCTCCCACCCTACTCCTGTTGGATTATGCTTGGTTTTTCAAGGTATTGTTCTGGTTGTAAGCCTTTTTTTTTTGCCTTTTGGAATATTGTATCCCAAGATTTTCTTTTCTTTATTAATTATAGAATTGTCTTGTGTGATTCTGATTGTGATTCCTTGGTACTTGAACTCTTTCTTTCTGGATGCCAGAAAGATGAGACTTTGCTTACTAACTGTATGATGATTTTGTTATCCTTCTTAGAGTTAGTTTCTCAGGATCCATGGCCATAGTTTCCAGGTGTTAGATAATAACTCCCAGAATAGTCCCAAGGATTCTAAATAGTAGTTCTCAGAATCATAATGACAGATAGTTCTACTGAGGCTGCGCTGTGAGAAAAGAGGTTAGAATCTTTTAGGAGCATTATTTGGGGGTTCTGGCTCTGAAGTAATCTCAGGGTCAACCTTAAAATAAAGTAAGATAGAAGGAGTTTAGAATGAACTGCAAGGATGGCTCACAATTCTCCTTGGGGAGGCAAATAAAGTTGTTGATGGTTCTCATTTAATCATGGGGTCAAAGGCAACAAAAGTATTATTTCAGTAGGATATTTTATCATCTTTTATTGAAGTGCTCATAATAAGTTTTCTTTTTCATAAGAAGACCAATGTGCCCTGTTGTGTAGGGGTCCCCAAAGTAGACCCTGGCTCCTGAAGACCTGACTTTATCCTGGAGGACCTGATCTCAAAAGGAATAAGTTCTGTCTCTCTAAGTTTGCTTCTATCCTGGAGTAAACTCCAGAAAATCTCTAAAACAAAGCTTTGATATGGATCATGTCTAGGGTCTCCCCATATATGAGTAACAAAGGCACTTGATATATTATATGAGTATCAGGTGGAACAGTTTTTTGGTTTGTTTAGATGTCCTTCTTTCAGAAAATATATAACATATCTTTAAAAGGCATGGCAAAATATAGGAAGCATAAAACATTCAAATAGCCTTTTATACTCATTATACTCCCTCTGGAAGGTAAAGACCTTTTGTGCTACTATTTAATCTCTAGGCTTTCTCTTTTCCCTGGACCAGGGCTAATCCACCTGACCCTACCTGCATCCACTTTAGTAGGCTAAAGCACCTCCCCAAAAGAATAGCCGTCTGGTTATTATTCTAACTCTTATTATCCTAGGGGTATTCCTCAGGGGTGACTTATTCCCATTAATACTATAACTTGTGAGTCCTTACGGGTATATTTCCCATGAATAAATCAGCCACTAATGCTCAGTTAACATTACCCTAGTTTATTAAAAATGCAAAGCAAACACATAGTATTTACATAACATTCCACCCATAAACCTCAATTACATGCTTCCACTAATGCACACAGTATCTATGAGGAGATTAGGTAAGCACTTAATATCCCAGGGTAGTAATGTGATCAGGATAAGTTATAACTTTGAAAATGTAGACTTTGAAGCCCTTTTTCTATCTCAGGAAAAGTCCATAAAACTTTCTTAATGAGCATAGCTTCTATATTGCTTCTGTGGCTAAGCCAAGCTGATCCATGATGTGTCTGACTAACAGTGCAAGGGAGATAGCTCACCCATACTATTTAATCCACAGGGTGGATTCTCTGATTCTCTGCCTCCAAATTGTACCTTTGCTCAGCTGGACTTATTTCTTTGTAAGTATCTCTAGTATCTATCTCTTCCAGCTTTAGGCTTAGATAACATTATGCTTTTTCTCCAAAAAGCAACAATGTTTATTCTAATGTTGGCACAGTCTCTGCTACTACTCTGACCCTTTGTAGGATTCCATCTCTCAGCCACAAGAGAGGGCAATGCAGAGAAATATCATCTCTCTTGGTCAACAAACCATCAAAGAAAGCAGAATAGATTTTCTTTGCACTTTTTTCTTATTCCTCTCAGCAACAGGTGACAATAGGGAGTATTCCAGGCTCATTGCAAAAAAAAAAAAAAAAGTGCCTGCTAGCAAATGAGAGTGTAAAGTTAGGATCTCTCACATAGTTCTTAAATCTGTTCCTAACTTTTATTGGTTCAGCTAGATCCTCTCTACAAATGACCCCAATGTGGTGTATAGTTAGTGCTTCACAGATAACATACAGGAGGCACTGGAGGTTTTGGTCTCCAGCCTCTTGATCTGATCAGACATGCAGACAACTTCAGAGGGATCAATAATCAGCTTTATTCTAGTCTAGTCTTCTCAAATAACTGCTGGGAGAACCAGCTCCTACAGCATTCCCTAATCCTCCTTCTTGCAGGGGCCAGCAAGAAGAGAGGGCAACTCCTCCTACATCTCCATGTGGTCAATCAAGACAGTCACACTTGTGCACTCCCCAAAATTCCCTCAAGCCTCAGTGGGGGCCAGTTGAGGCACACCCAGATTCCCCTCTGGGGTCCCCGTGGTTCTACCTCACTCACTGACCAGTGTCCAGCTGCTTTATAGGGCAACAGACAAAGAAAACATCTTGCTAACATTAAGCTCACAAATTAACTTTAGCAATATCGTCATTCTATGCAAGTGTAGTAAATATTACATTATGTCACCCCTTATCTCACACCGCAGCCTCAGTAGAACTGCCTGTCATTATGATTCTGAGAACTACTATTTAGAATCCTTGGGACTATTCTGGGAGTTATCATCTAACACCTGGAAACTATGGCCATGGATCCTGAGAAACTAACTCTAGGAAGGATAACAAAATCATCCTTACTTACAGTTAGTAAGCAAATTCTTATCTTCTGTCTATAAATCAGGTAAATTACATTTGTACCAGAATCACAAAACTGGCATTAATTTTTTAAATTTCCAATAATTTTATTGTTCATATGAAAATCCCTAAAGCAGATTGTATTCTCCATAGGTTCTAGTTTATCATATTCAAATGAGCAACTGTTGCCTCAAAACAGAGCTCTAAGCAGAAAACTCAGCAACTGCTTTTCTTAGAGCCTTGTGGCAAAGCAGGCTCATCTGGATGAAAAGTGAAATGGATTTAATTTAGCAACTGCTTTTTTCCGAAGCCAGATTAGCCCCAAACAAGGGAGTGGTCAAGAGTCATTTTTTCACATTTGGATTGCCCAAGCAACTCACAACAATTGCCACAGAGACTCGGCAAGGTCCAGAACTGTCAGCCAGCTGTGGCAGGGCTTTAAACTTTCAGGTGTAGAATCCTCCTCATGGCAGTCCTCTTCTCCTAAAAACATGCTTTTATAGAGATCTCCTGATCTCTGAAAGCCCAAATCCTGAACTCAGGTACTCTCAATGAACAAAGTAATTGATGAGGATGGAATAGTACATTTCTCAGGATTTCTGTGTCAAAAGTGGATTTTTGGAAGAACATAACTGACTTTATTTTTTGCTACATTTGTTATTATTATGTAAATGTTCTCAATGCCTCCTTCAGTATCTTCCCCTTCCCCCAATCACTTTACAGTTACAAAAAACAAAAACAAAAACAAAAAAAACAAAATCAAACCAAACCCCAAACTTTGAACAGTTTCAGGAATTCATCTCCTTCCCCTTTACCCTATCTAATAAAGCATGTGGTAGGGGCTTACTGAATGTTGATTAACTAACTGACAAAAAAGATACTGTATCCATTGGTTCAGTATAAAAGGCTACACTAAAGAACATTTTTTTCCTTTGTAATAATTTAAGCATTTTTTCCCTTTTGGTTAAAATGTACTATCTCCCATGACCTACCTTATCTTAACCAAAACTGCTTTGTAAGTCTGCCTACATGACACTGCCTGATCTTACCCAAACTCTGGGTCATGTCGCTTAAGAGGAGAGACTATGTCTATAAAAATGTGAAACACATATGGTCCATCATATGTGTCGTACTCTTGAGTAGATAGATAAACTGTAGTATACCTGTCTGCTTGTAACTTGTACAGACTTATTCATGCAGTTATTACCAAGGACCCAGAAAATTCTTACCACAGCTAGTCACTTGAACTGTTCCCAGAACAGGAAACAGGTAAAAGAAAGGTATTCTAGAACTCAAGGCCCAAGAACTTCCAATCTCAGGCCTGCCTGAGAAAGCAAGTCTTAAACTACCATGAGTTTCTGCAACATATCATTATTACTTCTATAGGGGTATCCCCTTTCCCATCTTCCTTTGCTAGAAATCCAAGAGTAATAGGGCCATAGAACTTGAACTGAAAGAGATTTTAGAGGCTACTCAGCTCAATTCTTCCTCATTTTACAGATGAGGAAACTGAAGTCAAAAGAGCTTAATGACTTTCTCAGAACTAAGATTTTAATTCAGGCCTTATGACTAAGTTCAGTAGTCTTTCCATTATAGCAGACTGCCTCTTCTAAAGGAGAGAGAGTGTGTTACAAGGAAGGAAAGTCCAAAAGAGGCCAAACCTTTCCACAACTAATAAGCCATGGTCAGGGGGATATTCCCTAGACAACAATTCATTGTCCTTGACTTTCAGTAACCAGTTATCAGGAAGTAGGCCTAATCACTAAATAGTAGTCAGAGGAGTTTAGTGTGTTATCCCAGTAAGAGTTAGGGTTAGGCAGGGATAGGGCATCTGAGAGGTATTCCCCATTTTGAAAAATTGTCAAGCCCTATAATCTCTTCTAGTGAAAAGGGAAAGGAGATTTAGATCTATCTTAGGTGCTCCTGATCAACCACACAGTATATCAGTTAATCACTAAACATTTAATGTGTCTATTATGTGCCCAGCACTGTGTTAAGTTCTGAGGATATGAAAAGAGGCAAAAGACTGTCTCTGCCCTCAAGGCAACGTAATATTAAAATCTAATGGGGAGCCAATATGTAAACAAATATATACAAAGCAAGCTATATATGAGATAAATAGAAAATACTTTAGGGAAAGCACTAGATTGTGAGGAGTTGGTGAAAGCTTCCTATAGAAGGTGGAATTTTAGTTAGAACTTAAAGGAAGTCAGGAAAGATTGGTAGTCAAAGAGGAAAAGAGAGAATATTCCAGGCAGGGGGGATAGTTGAGAAAATTCCCAGGGCTTAGAGAGGGAGTGTATCACTTTCAGAACAACTAGGAGGCCAGTGTCACTGGATTGAAGAATATATGTGCGGAAATGAGGTATAGGAAGAATGGAGAGGTAGAAAGGTGCTAGGCTAGGAGGGGCTTTGAATGCCAGAGAGTTTTGAATTTGCTCCTTGAGACAATAGAAGTGAAATGAAAATACTTGCTGCTTCAACATCTGTTGCAGAGGATGAAGTCTTTGAAGAATTGAGCATTCTATTGGTATGGCTACAATGTCAAAAGAAAGTAAGAAAGTACTCCAGCACGTTGAGACCCCTTGTGATGAATTTTGATGACAGCATGGATAAGTCATAAAAGATGGATAGATTTGGATATGTTGTGACTTTCATCGCTGAAGGGGTTTCATACATTAGAAATCCATTTGAGTACTTTGACTATCTCATCATGTATTTGTATGTCCTCTTTGGAAATGCAACAGGCTAGAGGTATCCAATTTGATCTCCTCTCCCACCATTGATCTTTGGGGTCACCTACAACTTTTATTCTTCATAGGTTGTGGTATTATTCCAAGATTTGTAACCATATCTCTCTCACCAGGAGAACATTTGTGTGAATGTATCTCAGGGTTTGGCAAAGAGAATCATTACTTTCTGTGCCTTCATGACGGAAGGAGCTGGTGAAAGTTTGGGAGAGGAGAGTCTTTATATAAGTGGGTGGGAAGGGAGGCAAGTCTTTAGATACATAGCTTAGGGGTACTCTTTCCAGTTAAGTGATAGTGATGTGGCGTTAGCTGTCCCAAGTAAAAAAAGTCATTTCCCATAGAATAGGGATACTCACTTAGAGGGACAGATAGACAAAAATCTATTCAGGTTATATAATCTGAGATTATTCCAGCCTCCTGCAGGAATTAAAGTCTCCCTAGGAGAGGAGTGGATGAGACACTAGTTATCATTGTTCAGTCATTTTTCAATAGGGTCCAACTCTGTGTGACCCCATTTGAGGTTTTTTTGGGCAAAGATCCTGGAGTGGTTTGCCATTTCCTTATCCAGGTCATTTTATAAATGAGGAAACTGAGGCAAACACAGTTAAGTGACTTGCTCAGGATCACATGACGATTAAGTGTCTGAAATCAGATTTGAATTCAGGAGGATCAGTCTTTCTGATTCTAAGCCTAGCCTTGTATCTATTCTGACACCTAGCTGTTCTACATGAGATACTAGAGATATCTGTATTCATGCCTTTCTGAAATTCACATTTAGACAAACCTATGTGGGCATCCTCATAACCTACATGGGCAGCACACACACACACACACACACACACACACAAAACCTGCATTTAAAAGATGGGCCTTTGTGCTGGGGAACAGCTATTAACAACTATTAATTTATAATAAAAATTAATTATATAAATTTAATACTTTATATGATATAAATATATAGATAAATATAAAATAAATATAATTATATAAAATTAATTTATAATTTAAAAAATGTACTTTTCCAGTGTCCAGAATGTTCATTAGCTATACTAGGCACACTCTTAAAGGTACCTGTGAGACTGAATCAGTAATGAGAAGGTTATTTGGTGAGTTTACATCAGTTCTTTCAGACTATAAGCTCCATGATGGTAGGGACAGTGCCTTATCTAAACTTTTTAACTTCTCTGATGCCTAGCTTCATCCAGTGGGTCCTAAATATTTGTTGAATTGAATTGGAGGAGAAAAGATTACTTACATAGAAATTTTCTCACAGGTCAGTTATTCATAGATGTAGGACATCATGCTTCCACAAAATACACTTTGGGGATTATTAGACGAGATAAATCTTTAACATCCCTCTCGGTTCTAAAATTCTGTAGTTCTAGGTCATGACTTCGAACTCCCGATTAGGCGATGGTGCTGTCTTCATGCTGTCCACTAGATGGTAGAAGAACCTCACTTCTGACATGAGGGAAGGCAATGGGATGGAACAGATGGCATCCCAGCAACTCTGCTTTGTACTGCTCCCAGTCTCTCCCGGCATCCACCTCCTATCAAACTCGGGAAAAACTGAAGCTCAGGAGCAGTAGGACGGGCTGGAGTCAAAAGTGGCACTGAGCATGGAATTAAGTGATCTGGATCCCAAGCCAGTAGACAGGCTGGCCTTGTTAACAGTGGCCTTGTCCCACTCTCAGCCCAAGGCTGAGCCTCACGGGGACGTTTCTTGCTTAGCCAGGTTTCTGTTCTTCCTGGGTCTGGCAGTTAATTTTGTTCTCTTCTGCTCTAGGTCTCAATTACATCAGATCCTGGTGAAGATCACTGACTTCCTTTCCCCAGCTGTTGCCCATAACCTAAAACAAGCCTCCTCCCTTTCCCCACCCCCTCCAGCTGGTCTCTAACTGGCTAGCCTCCCAACAGCTGGGTGTACATCTGTTGCTCTCTCAGGATCTATGGGGAGGAGCCAGTTGGGGTGGGTTCTCTTACAGAAACCCCATTGGACTGTCTGCCTATCTCAATCGGTTTTCTTAGGTGTTTACGGAAGCTGTCTTCTTCCCTAGGTGTTTGCCAGATTTTTCTTTTCTTCTCTTTTCTTTTAGCAAGTTTTTTTTCTCCCCTGGAAGGAGGACAACTCTTGACCCTTGAAATATTTCAACCTCCCCTACTTCCTAGCCTTGGCCTTATCCAACTTTTACTCATCCCTGCCTGGCTCAGTGAGATAGAGAAGGCAGAGAGTAGAACTAAAGGATGTCTGTCACCCCACCCCATTCCCCGCTCAGTAAATTATTATGACTCCCTATTGCGACCAGGACCAAATATAAAATCCTGTGGCATTCAAAGCCCTTCCTAACGTGCCCTGCCCCACTTTCCAGTCTTCTTACACCTTACACCCTGTCATTCACTCAGCACTCTGCCAGCCAGGGACACTGACCTCCTTGCTATTCCTGGAACAGGACACTCATTCCATTGCCTGACTCAGGACATTTTCATTCCCTGTCCCCTATGCCTAGAATGCTCTCCTTCCTCCTCCTGGCATCTCTGGCTTCCTTCAAGTCCCAGCTAAAATTCCACCTTTTATAAGAAGCCTTTCCTGATTCCCCTTAATGCTAACATCTCCCCTTTATTGATTATCTCCAATTAATCCTGTTTATATCTTTCCTGTACACAGTTATTTGTTGTGTCCTGCAGTAAACTGTGAACTCTTTGAGAAAAGGAGTAGTCTTTTGCCTTTTTTTGTATCCTCAGGGTTTATTACAATAACTGGCACATAGTAGGTGCTTAATAAATATTTATTGACTGGCTGATTAGTCCTCCTTCATCTTACTCAGCCCCCAATAGAGTATTGGAGTCTTCATTTCTATCCCCTTTCTCGATCCTTAAACCCCAAAGTAATTATCTGACTGCATCCACTCTAAAGCAAACAGTCTAGGGGTGGGAATCCTGCTGTAGTGCAACCAAATGACCCTGGAAATGTTCATTTTTGCTGGCTCTGCATGACAGTGATCAGAACGATGTCAGGTGTCCTGGCCCCTTCCAGAGAATATTCAGCTTCTATCTATTGTTGCCCTAGACCAGAGACTATGGTTGTTGTCCATTCTTGAAGAGGACCAAAATGACACCACCGTTGTAAAGTGAAATTTCAGTGTGTCTGACTGTGGCTGGTCAGACCAATATGAGCTCGGAATGCTCTACCACAGGTTGGGCACAGATAGACCGTGTGAATATGTGGGGTGGATATCCCAAATTTGCATGTCCTGCATTTACTTTGTGCTGTCTCAATTCTGTTTTGTTCAAAAAGCACAGCTGCTTTTCTGATGTGGGCATGCCATGCTGAATGGTCCTGTGCCAGTGTCTCCCATGTTGCACAGTCAAACCCAAAGTTCTTGAGAGAGACCTTGAGAATATCCTTGTATCGCTTTTTCTGGTCACCATGTCATTGCCTGCCCCGTGTGAGTTTTCCATGAAATAGCCTTTTTGGTAAGAGGACATTTTGCATTCAAATAACATGGCCAGCCCATTGGAGTTGCACTCTCTGAACCATAGTTTGAATATTTGGCAGTTCAGCTCAAGCAAGGACTTCAATGTCTGGTACCTTATCCTGCCAGGTGATCCTCAGAATATTCCTAAGACAATTCATATGAAAGTGATTCAGTTTCCTGGCATGGCACTGGTAGACTGTCCATGTTTCACAAGCATATAACAATGAGGTCAGTGCAACGGTTCTGTAGACCTTCAGTTTTTGGTAGTCAGTCTAATACCTCTTCTCTCCCAAACTTTTCTTTGGAGCCTCCCAAACACTGAGCTAGCTCTGGCAATGCATGTGTCAACCTCATTGTCAATGCGTCCATCCCCGGAAAGTACACTACTAAGTTAAGTGAACATCCACAGCATTCAAAACTTCTCTATTTGTTGTCTATCTATTGTTGCCCTAGACCAGAGACTATAGTGTGGAGGGGAAGGAGGACTACTGGAATTTCTATTTCCCTACATTGATCTAGACCAGCAAGACATCATCCATCTTCACAGTAGTAATGCTAATGTTGATTAATCCCTGAGCCAGAGGTGGAAAATAGGGGTGGGCTTAAAGAGAAGAAGTATGCCAGGTGGCCTAGAGGGGGTGTCTCTGAACCCATCTGATGGTCAAGGCAGGGTTTGGTAAAATCCCAGGGCCCAGCTCATCATAGAGGTGTATTATTTGAAGTCCTCACACTCCAGCCATCAGCCAGCATAGGTCATCTCTGCTTTAGTGCCCACTCCCATATTCTCCTTTTCTAAGCAGGCAAGTGATACAGTCAAATCTGAGTCTAAGGAAAATTATCTTGGCAGTTGGGTGGAGATAACTGGAAGAAAGGAACCCAGTTGGGAGTCTATTCCAATGATCCAGGCAAGAAGTGATGAGAGCCTTGATTAGATCAGGGAAAAGAAGATAAAACAGAGTTACAAATCCATGTCTCTATCAGATCTTTTCACAGCAAATATATCATGCCCAAGGGTGGTCTTTAACTGAAACTTCATTATGAAGGGGGGGGTTATTAGATCTGGGAGTGAACTTTGAAGATGAGAAATATCATAAGGGGGATGATAGAAAGAGGAAACTAGAAGATCTGATCCTTAGGCTCTGACCAACACCCTGAGGTCTTGGCTCAAGATCCTCAGGACCCAGGAGTTCCAGTTACTACCCTCAACAGCACCACTGTTCCCACTCTTTGTAACTCCTCCTTCTGATAACCCATTCCTGTCCCCAGACCTTCCCAGTTTCTACTCCCATTTACCTCCTCTCCATTGCTCTCTGCTCCTTCTATCCCCCTCCTGTGGCCTTCCACCTTTCTGGCTCAGCTCCCAGTCTCCTGATCTCAATTCCCATTCCAAGTTTCTAGCTCAGTTAAACCATAGACATGGATGAACAGAAGGATGAAAGACACAGGGAGACCAACCAAAGCAGGCCAGAAGAGACCATAAATACAGTTCTCTCAAGTTCTCTTCCAAGTGAGAAGGTGATATGAATGAAGGGAGGTAGTATAACTTGGACTCTCATAGGGGCAGGGAGTTAGAAAAGGATGGAGAGATTGGGGGAGGATGATGAGGAGCTGGTGGCACAGGACGGAAGAGCTAGAAAACCTCAGTAATGATTCTTTGTGCAAGGTGGGGAGTGGGAATTGGGCCAGAGGTGAAGTTAAAAGAAATGGCAAAATAATAACAATTATAAATGTAAAAAGAGAAGGCCTAGGTTGAAGCCATGATGGAATTGGCCCTTTTTTAGTTGAAGGCATGTCCAAGTGTTTCTGATTATCATATCTCCCTATGTCTCTACTTCTTCATCCTTATCTTTATCTCCCTGGCTGTTTTTTTCTTTGTTTTTCTCTTTGTCGCCATTGTTCTTCAGTGATGTGTCTTGTCCTTAGAAGTCTTTCTCTTTCTGTACTTAACTTTGAGGCTCTGTGGAACTTTACCCATAATGCATCAGGCCTTGCGGTGGATTTGGAACTTTGGGTTCAGTTTTGGGGATACCTCCAAGATTGGGAGGAGGAGGTTGTCAGAGGCAGTCTTGAGATCTGGGGTCCTTTCAGGGGACAAGATGGTTGAGCCCCACTGCTCCAGGGGTAAGTCCCCCAGGGATCTGGAGAATACTGGGCAGCCAAGAGACTAGAGCTGAAGGCAGGACAAAGGAGAGAATGGTGGTTGTTCTTTGCTGCACTCATCATAATTACCCTTTACCCACTAACCCCAACTCCTACAGCTCACAGGTTGAGTGCCCTAAGTCATATGGGTCATCACAGTGAAAGATGGCTTTGTGATGCCTGTTTCCTCACCCCTAGCTTTTGTTATTCTCATTTCCTTCTGAAAATAGGTAGGTTCCAGAGGAGAAACTGAAGACTGGAAGGGGTCAGGGGTAGACATCAGGGTGGAGGACAGGTCCTTAGAACTGGAATTCTTAACCTTTACTGTGTCATAGATCCCCTTGGTGGTCCATTGAAGCCTAGGGACCCCCTCTCGGAATAACCTGTTGTTGCCTATATTCATAATTGAAGGGAATGACAAATTTGAGTCAGAGGTTAGTTGAGGGGAAAAAGTTATAATTTTTCCTATCCATGTTATAGGATCCTTTGATTAAGAAACTCTTCTTAGAGGGCCAGGGTAGGAAAGAGGAACTGGAGAAAAAGAAAAGAAGAGATAAGGGGTGAAGTTGGTAAAAGGGGCGGACCAGAAGGAGAGGAAAACTGGAAGGGTTATAATTGTCTCCTCCCCACAGTTTTTATAGTTCTGATCTCTCCTCCTCCATCTTCAGCCTCTCAAATGCCATTATCTCCAGTTTGTTGGAAATAGCTATTGATTCAGGAGGGAAACCCGGGTACCCTGCCATGCCCTGGTTGGGGGGGTGGGGAACTAGGCAAGGCCCTTGGCTCCAGGAACAGTGGAGTAGAAATACTGAACTGGTCCTGGTGCAAAGAGAAGGTGGTAGAGGAGGTGCAGATCTGGTGCGGCAGGCCTTTCAGGGTTGGGCAGAGTTGAGGCCTGCAGCACAAAGCCCTGGGCATGGTGCCCCATTGGTTCTGCACCACATCCAATCCTCTGATCAGGACAAAGACACCTGCGTGTTAAGCAGGGAGCCCCATTAATGGGAACATAAAGTGGAAATGCAGGTCTAGAGAGAGCGTAAAAGTTCTAGTGGCCTGGGGAACCGAGACTAGAGGTGAGGGACAGGAAGGAGGGTGATAAGAGACAGTAGGGGTAGGGACCAGGGGAGGGAATCCTTTGTGGGAATGTGGGGTGAATTCTAGAGAAATTTCCCTTAGGATGCATCTTTGTCTGTAGATGTCACCCCAAAGCCCTCCTCCACCTAATCTCCCTCTCCCTTTGCCTTCCTAGTTCTTACCTGGCATCCCTCCCTTTCCTTCAAGTGTTCTCCCTTCATATTCCTCCAGTCCCCCTCTCTTTCCCTATCCTTCCCTTCTTCCAGTCTCCTTTAACCCCAGGTTTCATAATCTCTCTCTACCTGCAGGTCCATATTCATCCCTGTAGGTGTCTTGTCACTCTCATTTCACAGGTACTAGGAAGACCCTGGAATGTGAGAACTCAGGGGCCTTTCCCTTGGGACAGCTCAGTGGGATAGTGACTGGAATGCTGAAGTCAGTCAGAAGTGCTCAGCCCTGGAGGAAACATTGCCCTGGTTATTCATCTGGAGATGGATGCAGGAAAGGCTCATGGACTGGAGAGTTGGCTAAAGACAATCCCTGGGGAAACAGGACTCTCCAACTCTTCTGCCCCTTCTTCTCCTGCAGGTAGATACCCAAAGCTCTTTTGTCTGACTCTGTCCAGTGGTTTGGCAGGGTGGACTAAGGGAGGGACCTCTTCCTAAATCTGACGTCTTCTTTCTCCTCACAGCTCCAGAGCTTGCTACCTCCCCTACTCTCACCCTTTGCATTGAGGTTGTTGATCTTATCTTTAGACCTAAGGGTGACTCTGGTCTCTCAGAAGGACCCCACTTTGCATCTGCAATTTCCTTACCTCTGCTCTAGGCCAGTCAGGAATGTCTAGCAACGTGAGGGCTGAACAGGTGACTAGAATACTTGGGTTTAGCCCCATCCCAGGATTTAGAAAAGGAGTTGAGTCACTTTATTTCTCTGTAAAAACAAGGAAATCAGATCAGATGTCTCCTTGGGTCCCTTCCAGCACGAACATTCCCTAATTCTACATATAAAGATTTCTCTCCACTTTTTCAGGACTCTGATGACTCCCATGTTTGCATGTGATGTGTTTTTAATGACACTGCAATTACTGTGGTAGAGGAGGAACTTCTTTGTGAGCTTTTTTATTAGGATACTTGGAATTGCCTGGGAAAAAAATGACCCCATGTCCAAGAACATGTAATAAAAATCCAATCTAGGCAACTTTAAAAAAAAAAAGGCAACTAGGAAGCACAGTGAATAGAGTGTCAGGTCTGAAGTCAGGAAGACCTGAATTCAAATGCAGATCAGACTCTTACTAGCTGTGTGACCCTGGGCAAGTCATTTAACTCTGTTTGCCTCAGTTTCCTCATCTGTGAAATGAGCTGGAGAAGGAATCACAAACCACTCCAGTATCTTTGCCAAAAAAACCCCAAATGGGGTCATGGGGAGTTGGACACAATTGAACAACAAATTAAATAGAACCTAATTGAAAAATAAAAAAACAGTGGTCTGCAAACAGATCAAAACCTAGAGGGATATGCTCTAGACTTTCAGCCTTTTACCCCAGGGCATTCCTAAAAGCAGGGAGACAGGAACCCTTAGGATTTGGGAGCTGAACTTCATGTAGGACATGGGCCAGGGTCCTGAAAACATTGGTGAAGTCCCTTTTGACAGAGTTTGTAGGGGGGAATAGAGTTTCATTTCCTAGGCTAGGGTGGCAGGGTGTTTGGGAGTATTCAAAATTTGGGGAGCTGTAAGGTGTTTTTTTAATAAGGGAAGAGGCCTTGGATCTACCACCTTTTCTTCTACAGAGAGCTACAATACCTTCTCTTTTTTAGGAAGCTAAGAGTCCATTCAGTGCATCCTAGTTGGAGAGGACGAAGGCAGAACGTCCCAGGACATGGTCTTCTCCCAAGGTCCCACCTCATCACAACTAATCCCTGCCTCACTCCTTGCCAATCACACTATATCCCCTCCAGGAGGAGCTTGCCTTCACTATGGGAGAACTGAGGCAATTAGGCAGATATATCCTAATTCCTTTACACATGGGTAGGTGTAGACAATTGGGATCCTGGCCATTTTGCCATCCGACCCTCCCTAACTCCTTCTACTTTCCAGCTTCCTATCTTCCCCCAATCATTCCCAGAATTTGTGACCCCCTAACCTCATTCATGAAGGAGGACCTGGCTGCAGACAAACAGGATATTACTCAGTCAGTTCTTCATCCCATTCCCACTCCTGACCCATCCCACTACTACCCCAACCTCCTCAGTCAGTCCCCTTCTCACTTCCAACCCCAGCCTAACCCACACTGACCAGTTACCACCCCAACAACACCCTCCTCCCTTTGTACGTGTTGACCCCCACTCTCACTCCTCCCCCTCATAGCACCCCACCCATCCTCATCCTTCCCTGACTCATGTCTTAGTTTGTGTCAATACACAAACAGAAATTTCAGTACAACCCACTCCAACCGGTTTGGCCAAGGAAAAGAGCCTGTCTTGGGGACAGGGACAGATGAAAACACATGTGAAAGTTCAGATACACACATAACATGCCCCCAGATAGATATGAACATGCAAATACAGAGGCAACATAAAACTGACATCTATAAGGATACAGCAACTCATTGGGGTCCACACAGAGCACACACACACACACACACACACACACACACACACACACACAGATATGCATGCTTCCTGACAGAAACACATGCAGAACTGCCCAGAACCAGGGCCACAGGCTGCCTTCCAACGTTCTGGCCCTATTCCTGAGGATACGGAGAAAGGAGAGTTCCGTGGGTGTGGACAGGAAAAATGTGTGAGACAGGGAAGGATGATGGAAGGAAACAGTGACAATCGAAAGATTCCTGCCCAAGGATCAGGTCAGATGAACAAGGTTCCTGGCTCCTGACCTGGTCAGCCTCCACCCAATGCTACCCTTTCAGCTGTCACCTCAGCAAGGTGTAAGAAAATGGGGACTGTCTACCCCAAGGTGCAGGGCCTCTAGGGGATAGAGCATAAGATTCAGTTAGAGCTTGAAAGAACCTTATATGTTATTTGGTTTAACGTCCTCCTTTTATAGGGAAAACTGAGGCAGAGAAAGGGCAAGCAAGTTATCCAAGGTCACACAGCTCTCAGGTAGCAGAGTAAGGATCTAAACCCAGGTCTTCTGACCACAAACCTGATCTTTGAAATGGGTACAGACAGGAATGAAGAGAGAGAAAAGAGAGGGGAGATGGTCTATGATCAGAGAAAAACTATCAAGAAGATATGAGGGGAAAGGGGAGGAATGCTCCTGCAAGCCAATGTGAAAAGTAATTTAGACTTATTCACATACATATGAAAAATCTGCACCTTCCAAACAATGCTCCCAAAAGGCAACAGCTGGATGCCTGGCAACAAGGTCTCCCTTTTTCCTTCACCCTCCTAGATAGCATCCCCTTTCTTCCTTTTCCCTTTCTGAACTATGTCTTGGGGAAGCTAGGTGGTGCAGCAGATAGAGCATTGGCCTTGGAGTCAGGAGGATCTGAGTTCAAATCCCATCTCAGACACTTGATAGTTATTAACTGTGTTACCCTGGGCAAGTCACTTAACCTCAATTGCTTCATACACACAAAAAAGCTACCCCTGATGCACGCTGTATCAAGTGTCACTTGATAGCAGTGGCATTTTTCCTGGGTCCTGCACCTCTTAGGGATGGCCCTCCTGCCCCAATCCCCCCCCCTCACACACCAGTATCCCAACTTCACAGTGACTGCCCAGCCCTTCCCTTTAGGAGCTGAAGTAAGAGGGGTTTTGAGCTGGTGTGGCTTTTTGAGTGATCCAGAGATACTGAGGGATAGAGAGGAAATGAAGTTTTGACTTGGCATAAAGTAGATAATTAAGAAATGCTAGTTGACTGACTGTCTGCCTGCCTGGGGCTTCAATGGGAGAAGGGGAGAAAGTGGCAGGATGCAGACACAAGAGTTTTTATTTTACTTTCTCATCTGACCATCCACTTTCTCCCGATGCCTCAGTTTACCCGTGATGCTTCAGGGAGGGGGAGGGAAGTATCCGTGGGAAGAGAGGAAACTCCACAGGGAGATAGGATCCACTGTGCGATAATTATAATCATTACAAAGTTCCTTCCCCCCCCCCTCCCCGCCTCCCACTGCCCCCTGGCCCAGCTCCACCCCAGGCAGCTTTGGATCTCAAAGCATCATCGGGGCGGGTCTTCTCCCTGTGGCACAGGTGGGATCTGAGACCTGTAGAGAGGAAGGGGCTCAGGCAAGGCGGGGGTGGAGAGAAGCTGGGAATCCTGGCACGCAGCCCAGCTCAGCCTTGCAGCTGCTCCCTGATCAGTGCAGAAGTTAAAGAAGTGTGGAAGCTGAGAAAGAGGTGCATTCTTCTGCATTATCCTTAGGTCTCTCTTTGCTCATTTTCCCAAATCTGATCTCCCAGATTTTCATCCTGAACTTTTCCTTGCCTCCCTGCTCTCTTGCTAAACCTTTTAAATGGGAGTCTCTTATGGCTCACTAGCCCTCCTCTCCCCCTCTGAATGTCCCAAACCAAGAAAGCTTTCAAATTTTCACCAACCCCCTGAAATCTTCCTCCTGCCGGGACTCTTCCCCAGTCTGGGCCTTGACAATGTCTCCTTCCCCAGCCTTGCCACTCTCTGGACCCACCCAGTGAAGTTTGTGCCACTTGGGCTGAAGGTTCATCCCTAGGGGACAGGTACAGAGTCATGCACTGTGTCCACTCCCTCTCTTCCTCCACTATCTGGAGCACTTTTACACAAGGAACAACAGAGATAACCTTGAAGAAGAAAACTATTGGGTATATCACAGAGCAAGCTGAAAGGGGTGATAGAGAAAGAGATTATGACAGCTATCAGTTCTAGCATTGGGGGTGAATGGGAGTGAGATTGCTGGTCAAAAAGCTGCCAGAATTCCCTGACAATCCCCCCAGAAAACATAGATTACCAACCCTCAACTTAGGAGGGCTGGGTTTATGTCTAAGATTTTCCTCCTTAATAAATTAAAAAAAAAACTTTTAGAAAGGATCCATTGTAGGCAGATATTATTGTAAGGTCCTTGACTCTCTGGTTGAGGAGTCATTATAGGGTTCTAAATGATGTTCTCAGAATCTCTCTGAACCAAAAATCCTTTGGCTAGCCCATGTCAAAGGTCCACTCCCAGTTCTCTATATAACCTGAATGTCAAAGGGAGATGAAGGGAGAGAGCCTCGACATCACTTCTTTGACCTCCCAAAAAGTTAGAGGTTTTCTGTTGGTGTTCTTGTTTAAGGGCTCAAAGCATTCATTGAGTAGGGTTGATATGGTGGTTGAAGGGAGAGGTGACTGAGATAAACATAGTTCCTACTTCTTTCTGGTCCCTTAAGGTTATGCTAGGCTAGAGCAAGTGGAGGGGAAAGGATGAGGGTATTTAAAATTCTAGGGAATGTTTGTATACCACTCCCAGATGGGGAACAAAGGAAAGGCATCTAGCTAGTCTTGGATTGGGGACATGAAAACCCAGAAGTCCTGACTCCATTGAGTAAGAGAAAGAGAATCGTGTGTGGAGAAGAGGCAAGCATCTGAAAGTCCAGGGCATGGTCAGTGCCCTAGGGAATAGCACAACTACTAGAACTGAGCCCTAGGTGCCCTCCCTCATTAACCTTCCCCTGACACTTGCCTCACTGATATTCCTTTACTGACTCCCTTCTGTGGCAGGTAGGTGGTGCAGTGGCCAGAGCACCAGTGCAGGAGGACCTGAGTTCAAATCTCACCTCAGACACTTGACCCTCACTAGCTGTGTGACCTTGAGCAAGTCACTTAACCCCCATTGCATCATCTTGGGTCATCCCTAGTCATTCTGATGAATATCTGGTCACTGGATTCAGATGGCTCTGGAGGAGAAGTGAGGCTGGTGGCCTGCACAGCCCTCTCTCACTCATAACAAAGTCAAGTGCAAGTCACGTCATCATTTCTCTGATGGTGTGGTCTTCTTTGGCAATAAAGGATGAACACACACTGACTCCCTTCCTGTCTCCCCCTTCACTGGGTTTTCCTCCTCATTGATCCTTCCTTATTGACTTCTCCAGAATAACCTTTCTTGCTCACTGATCTTCAGTGACCACTCTTCTTCAATGATCTTCCATCATTTACCTCTGTCTTCATTAACACTCCCCTAGGCTGACCTCTCTCTTTCTCAAAGTCCCACCAGCAATGACTTAGTGTTCCAACTCTCCCACATCTTCTCTAACATTTATCCTTCTAGAGTGTCATTCTATAGGAATTTCTTCCCTCTCTCTCCTCTTTTCATGCTCTTTTATCAGGGGTTACCAAACTTGGAATCCGACCCCATTAAGTCCGAAGATTATTTACAGAGTGACTAGGAAGAGAGAGACAGATAGGGAGACAGACAGAGACAAAGAAGGAGACAGACTATTTTCTCTTTTGTTATGTTTTGTTTTGTTTTTCTCATGGTTTCTCCCATTCGTTTTAATTTTTCTATGCAATATGACTAATGTAAAAATGTGTTTAGTAGGAATGTATGTGTATAGGACTGCATGCTGTCATGAGGAGAGAGGGGGTAGGGAGGAGGAGAAAATTTGGAACCTATGGAAGTGATTGTTGAAAACTGAAAACAAATAATAAATCTGGGGAAAAATACATACCAATAAAATATGGGAGGAAACCAAGCTTTTCTTACTCAGATACATTCCAAGTGCTACTATGCAAACTGTTCTGAGAGCATATGGATTGTATGATTGTTAATATTTCTCCGTGTGTGAATGGGTGAGTGTGTATGTGTCTATCCAGACCTATGATTTTATTGCTGTGGAAATTCTAAACCAGTAAACTCCTTTTACCAATATGCATTGACAACTATTCTGTAATTGATAATAAAGTTGGCTAGGAAGTTAAGTGACTTGAGAAGTTAAGTGACTTGCTGAACATTACATAGTCATTATGTGTCAGAGGTGGGGGGATTTGAATCCAGGTCTACCTGATACTGAGGTTAATTTTTATCCCATATTATAGTTCTATTAAAAGTAAATTTCTATTTTTCAACTTACAAAAAACACTAGGAGAGGTGCAGAGACAGAAAGAGACAGAGACAAGAGAAGAATGAAATAGAATGTTTAAAAAGAAAAACTTTGGATTTTATTGTCTAAGAGAGAAGAAAGGCATATAGGTGAGTCAGTGAAGCTACAAGGTCCACTTAAGAGAGACAGAAAGAGAGACAGAGAGAAACAGAGACAGAGAGACAGAGAAAGAGACACAGACAGAGACAGAGACACAGAGACAGAGAGAGAGACAGAGAGAGACAGACACACAGAGACAGACACACACAGAGAGAAAGAGAGAGACAGAGAGAGAGAGAGAGAGAGAGAGAGAACCTTTTGGTGGGGGAAGGCCAGGTACCAGTTCCTCTATGCAGATACGGAGTGTAGAAAGTTGGGGTGGAACCCTAATCTTTAATGGATTTTCCAAATGTTTCAGGATCATGTTACAGGTGGAACCACTGAGGCTAGGTGAGGGAGGGAGCCTGAATTCTTTGGGGCTCACTTGCTCAGTCTAGAGGGGATCCTTAAACCTCAGTACTTTTCCTGTGCATGGACTTTGGGGAAGGAAGAATGGTGGCTAAAGATGGGAATGAAGGACACTTGTACTCAAGGGTCTCCTGGCCAGCTGGACTTGGCCCTTTCTTTCAGCATGGGTTGCTCTTAGTAGACTGTGTACCTTTGGCCCAATCACTTGCCCTTTCTGACCTGTTTCCTTAACTCAGGCGCTACAGTACTTTCTGCAGCTCTGCTGAGTTGAAAGTATTATCATGTACATCTTATAAATAAAGAAACTGGCACTGAGGGAGGTTCCTTGTTTCTCTTGGAGGTCATCTAGATGAACCCCTTCATTTTACAGGTGAAGAAACTGAGATCCAAAAGAGGGGACAGCCATTTGTCCAAGTTCACACAGGTAATAAGTGATGGATCTGGATTTGAACCATCTTCAATGACTTGTTTGTGGTCATATAGTTGGTAAGATTTGAACCTATTTCTCCAAGGCCAGAACCCTTTCCACTATATGACGTTCATCTCTACAGTTCCTTTCAGCTTTAAATCCTCTCATTCAATGATCATTCTCTGTCCCCTAAATTCTCTTTAATCTCTCCCCTTTAATCTGTTTCCTAAATCAGGCTTGGCTCAATCTGGAGTGGTAAAAAGAGCAAGGGATTTGGAGTTAGAAAATGTGGTTTTGAATCCTGACTCTGTTAGTATGTGTGACCTTGGGCAAGTCACCACCCTTACTATCTCTTTAAAGTGAGGGGGTTGGACTAGATAATCTCTACAATCCCTTCCAGCTCTGAATCCTATGAGTCAAATCATTCCCCAACAAGTACTGTGCCTATGAAGTCTGAGATTCCCACACCGCCCCCCAATTCCCTAAGAGAGATGGGGAGCCCAGAGAGCCTGGGGATGTCTGCAGAAGTAGCAGGTCCCTGGCCTGTGGTGTGTGGCAATGGAGTTCTACTGTGAGCTCGCATTCTCTCCACCCATCCCAGCCCTGCCTCTGGGCACCCTGGCTCTGTCCCCCTCCCTTTCCTTGGGGCCCACACTACTGAGCACCCCCATGCTTCCCCACCACACACAGGGCTCAGGAAAGGCATCCCAGTCGTTCCCCACCACCAACCCCACCCCAGATTGGCTCCCTATACCACCAGCTCCTATTAGCCAGCCTGGTGGTGGGGGTGGTGGCTTCAGTGGTTCCTGTGCCAGGCCCGGCCCCTCTAAGACGCACCTGTTCTGACCTGCTGAGCAGGTTCCCAAGTTTCTGCTGCCGTCCGCCAGCCAGCCTCAGCGTGGGAAGAGGCTCTGGGGGAGCTCTGAGCTCCTAGTCACGGCTTCTGGGGGGGAGCTGTTGGGGACAGGGGAGGGTGGTGCGGGGCTGGGGCAGGGGATCCCCTGGCTATCACCTCAACTCCTAAAACAGACCACCGAGTGGATACAGACCAGCACCTAGGGGCTTTCAGGTGGGACTGGACAGCTGCCTTTGGGAGCTGCTGACTTTCTCTTCCTGGAACCAGAGAGAGTGGGGTGGGGGAGATCTCTTCCTTTGGCCCCCACCCCAGGGGGAAAGAAGCAGAGAATCCAGTTGATTCCCAAGGCCTTCCTACATACACCCCTGTCTCAGGAAGCCAAGATGTGGCAGCAGAAGCCATGGCTGGTGCTACTCCTTGTCTCCTCCTTCACAGGTAAGACACCTACCTGAATTGCCTCTTAGATCCTTTTCTTTCAGGCTTCACCTCCCTGACTCCTTCTCTCCTCCTCCTCTTTCTTCCAGGCCCCCCCCCCCCCACCACACACTGTTCTTTACTCTGAGTCTGATTCCAGCATAAAATTCCAAGTCTGTTCCTCACCGTTGCTGTGACTGTCCCAGAAAAGTCAGACCATCCTTTCCTTCCCCATCTCCCTTGATCCTTTGCCAAGTCACTGATTTTGGTATTACTGAGAAAGGCTAAAAGCTGCATCCTGTGGTCTAGCTATTGGGTGGGTTTGGGATCAGGCATGGAAAATAGTGTTTTGTTTAAACAGTGTTTTATGGAGAAGGTAGGACAGTCAATGGTCAGTGCCAACACTGAGAGGCTCTCTTGTCCTAACACCAGGATTCCTTTGCTTACTGAGGGTAGGGCTGGCTCAGGGATAGAGCTACAGATTTCCAGTAAGATTGATTCAAGATTGGGTAGAGTTCCTGGCATCCTAGGAGTCAATACAACTGTTTGCCTTCTCTATTGGACCCAGGGAAACTGGGATAAGACTGTCTTAGGGGTGTGGGTGTCAAAAGCCTTAGAGTAGAAGGATGAATGGGAAAGGGCTACCCAAAAGCAACAGAGCAGCTCCTTCACCTCAGCCCCTCCCTTCATCGGGGCAGACTAACAGGTGCCTGGGTGGTTGTGGTGGAGGGGTTTAGGTAGGTGGGGGCACTGGGTGGGGCCCCTTCTAGGGAAGGTGTGGTGTTCCTGGGTTGGACCCACTGGGGCTAAGGCTTCTCTGACCCCACCTCCTCATCCAAGACCCTTTAATCCTGACTATTGAAGGTGCAACCACTAGGGATTTTATCTAGAATTCTAAGGGTGGAGATGTGGTTGTGGGGGTGGGGGGGATGAGGAGGAGGTGGAATGGGATGTGTGGGATGGAGTGGTATAGGATCCTAGGATCATAAATGGGAGCTGGAAAAGACCTCAAGGTGTAGTTTAACCCTCTCCTTTTGTAGTTGAGGAAATTAGGCCGAGAATAAGGTAGTGACTTGTCCGGAGATCACCACCAGCCCAAGATCTTCCCAATCCAGTGTAATGGAGGGGGCCTCCTGAAAGTTAACATGGGATCTGCTACTATCCCCACCCTTGGCTCAGTAGCACAGAGTTGGGTAGTGGTACTGTTTAGATGTGTGTAGCACATTCCCCAGGCTGAGGAATCATAAGGAGGCTTTAAATGGGGTCCCAGCTAAAGCTATGTAGGACATTAGAGCTGGACCTCACATGGGTCCTGCCCTGCAAGAGGAAGATACTAGGTTCATCTTCAGCTTCCTAGGCATGGAGCACCAGACCTCAATCCCCTTACCACCAGTTGACACTCCTGAGTTGCATCTCCGACAAGGCTTCGTCGGAGGAGGGTGGGGCCTAGTCCTAGGGGCTGGGGAGCTAGACAGATTCTGGTAGAGCCTAGTCCAGTCAGAATATCCCAGAGAAAAGGGAGAGGGGCAGGTCTCTAACGCCTGGAGTTTATCTTACTGATCATCTGAGAAGGTTGTTGGGATGAATGAGGGGTCACTTAACATAACTCTCTTCTAATCCTAGAAGTATCTCAAGGGATAGAAAGGAGTTAGACACCCACAGATAAGATCTTCCTACAATCTACTGGCTAGAGGTCTGGATTGAGCGCAGACCCCTACTAGTGTGTAAGGTCAAGCTGTAACCTGTGTTCTTGCCCCTTTCCCTGAAAGAAAGGCCTCAGTTTTCCCTAGAATGTCTGAGTCATATACCTAGTGCCAGACTCCAAAGGAGGCTCCTTATAAAAGGTGAATCAGACCAGAAATCAGAAAAAAAAATCTGAATTTTATTTCTAACTCAGAGGCTTGCTACTTGGATAGCCTTAGATAGGTCACCTCACCCTTTAGTCTTATTACTTCATCTGTGAAATGAGGGGGTTGGACTGTGGGACCTTTAAGGTCCTTGCCAGATCTAACATTGTATGATTTCATGGGTTCTCATCCTTTGCCTTTCTGTGACAGTCTGGAGAAGGTGAGCAAAGGGGAAGACTGGGTTATCTCAGGGAAGGGCTATGGGTCTTTCCTTGGGTGATTGGGTGGGCTCTGGTAATTCTTCCCATTTCCATTTCTGTGATGGTACCCCTCTTCCTGGCTTGGCTAGTTCCCTTTCCATACTCTCGTGGGCCATTAGAGCATGGAGCCCCAGGGGCCTGGCCCCACCCACCTACTGGAAAGAGAGAAGCCCAGGGAGGAGAGGCGCCACTAACACCACAGCCCTTTGTTTCTCCTTAATGGGATGAGTTTCCGGGTGAGGTCCCCTCCCAGCCTCCCCTCTCTCCACCCTGAGGCTGGGGGTGTGTATGCGTGTGGACAGATAGGGTTCTCTTCCCCAACAGCATCCTGGCCCCTGACCCCAGAGTTGACAGTATATATATATATAGTATGTATATATGCTGAGGAGAGCAGGGCACTTGGGGTACAGGATTCCTGGATTGAGGCCAAAGCTATGAGAGACTCAGCCTACCCCAAGGCTTACGCTCAGTTTCCCTGACTGAAGCTAGTTTCCTAGAAAGGGAGGGGCCCTCAGCCCCAGTTTCTTTGCTTCTGTTTACATAAGGGGAGGGGGTATCTGTTTCTTTCCCATAGGATTTATCCAAACTCAGAGAACAGAGAAGGGAAGTTGATTCTCCTTTCCATGGAGGGAGAATCAGAAGGGAGTTCTAGGACCTTCAATGTCCTCTTGCAGAATCTAGCCCTTCCTTTCAAAGAATTTCTTTTTTGAAAAGGAGAATAGAAGGGAGGATATACATGGCAAGAAGCATAGTTTGGTGGGGAAAGTACTAGCTCTGGAATAGGGAGAGAGATTTCGGTTCAGCAGTTACCAGTTGTTTAACCATGGACAAAGTCACTTAAATTGTCTCAAATGTGATCATCCTTCCCCTACCCACTAGGGCTTTATGAGGGGAAGGTGTTATTAGAAAGAAATACAGGGGCTCACCAAGGGTTCATGTGGCCATCCCAGTTGCTTGCTTTCTAAGACATCTGAAGGTCCTCTTTGGGGCAGGGTCCTGGATACCACAAACCACAGGCCCCAGCTCCTCCCATAAACCTGTGACCTGAAAGCACCACAGGTGCAGAATGGAGCAAGGAACCCAGGCATCCTGATCTACAGGAGCCTTTTATCACCCATAACAATATCCACTGAAGCCCAGGAAGAGGAAAGAGTGTTCCAAGTTGAGAGAAGGCTCTGGAATCCAGACCTGGAACCCAGATTCTGGAATCCATTACCCAGAATCTAAAGCTGGAATTCCAAGGCCAGAATTGGCCTGTCATCCACCCTCAGGGTGGGGTGGTAGAGACTATAGGGGTGGGGGCAGCGTATTCTCTTTCACTGGGAAGGGCCAGGCTTAGGTGATGTCTACCGTCCCTTCCAAACTAGAAGCTGCTCCCTACAGTCCTCTCCCTGGAATTGAGCTGGTTCTTTCGAGCTAGGGGTTGAGGCTGAGCCCCAAACGCAGCAGGGCTGCCAGCTAGTGGGACTGGCGAAGGGGGAGGGAAGGGGAGAAGGTGAATGGCAGTTGCGGGGAAAGAGGATGGCTGAGGTTGGGAGCTTTGGAGTCCTGGGTCTCCCACCCACAGTGTGGCTGCTTGGGTGACTCAGCCAGGCTCAGACTCTGGCTCCGGGGGGTTTAGGGGACTTATCTAAGCTGAGAGCTGTGTCTGGGCCAGAGTTGAGGCTGCCTTCAAACACCACCCCCCCCCACAGTCTATTGTTCTCAGCTCCTTTTGTACAGACAAGCTCAGAGTGGCCCCCTCCTCATCATTAATCTGGCAGTGGGCTTCATGCCCAGGCTGAGAGGTTCTCACTAAGCTGGGGGGCTTAGGACAATGAGGATAGGAGTTTGATGGGAGTATGGGAAAGTAAAACAGGAGATGGGACTTTCCTGCTTTCCTCACTCAGCCTCCAACCTCTAGGACCCCATGTAATATAGGGTATACTATGGGGTTGAGGTGGAGAACTGATAGGGGGAGACTTAATTGGGGTCTGTTCTTGACCTCATAGAGTGATCTCCCCTTCCCCTAGGTCACTGGTCACTGACACTTCCTCCACATGCATACTCATTAACTCAGGAAGAAAGGAAACATGTAAGCATTTATTAAGCTCTTACTATATGTCAGGCACTGTGCTAAGCACTTTTAAACCATTATCTCATTTGCTCTTCACAAACAACCCTAGGAGGTAGATGCTACTATTATCCCCATTTTAAGGTTGAGGAATCTGAGGCAGACAGAGATTAAGTCATTGGCCCAGGGTCACACAGCTAGTGTCTGAGGCTCTGGTCTTCCTTTTTTTTCTGTTTGGGTTTTTTGGTGACGGATTTGGGGTTAAGTGACTTGCTGAGGGTCACACAGCTAGTAAGTGTCAAATGTCTGAAGTCAAATTTGAACTCAGGTCATCCTGACTTTAGGTCCAGTGCCATCTACCTGCCCAGAACTCAGGTCTTCTTAAGGTAAATAGACTTCAAAGTGGATAGAGCATTGGAACTGGAGTCAGGAAGACCTGAATTCAAATGTGACCTCAGATACTTATTTACTAGAAACGTGACTGGGCAAGTTTCTTAACCTGTCTGCCTCAGTTTCTTCAACTGTAAACTGGGGATCGTAATAACAGCACCTACCTCCCAGAGATATTTGTAAAGAATCTAGCACAACACTTGACACTAGTGAATGCTTGTTCCCTCGTCCCTTCCCCTTTCCTGACTCCAGGTCCAGGCCTCTATCTCCTAGCTCCACTTAGAACAGGCTGGATCGGCACAATTGAGGGGAAAGAAGGGTTAACACAAGGGTATGAAATCTGGAATAGGGTGGACCCCTCCCCCTCATCCCAGACAGGATTCCCCCTTACTCACTGGATCAGGAGCTGGTTTTTCTAGTGAGTGTCAGGGGCTGAGGCCCCAGATATGATCCCCCTTGAGGGGCCCACTTGTGAGACAAAGAAACTGGAAGACCTCCAGAGAGTGGCTGAGGAGACCAGAAAAGAGAGAGAGGTACCCCTACCGGGTCCTCTTGTGTTAGAATTCTAGTGAATGTTCCCAGCACTAAGAGGGAAAGGCGACCTGATTCCAAGGCTCCCTCCCACCCCCATTCCACTTAGGGCAACCCCTACTTGGGCTTCCTTGGGGAGGGGAAGGATTGAGAACTGAGTAGCCAGTGGGTGGGAAAAGTGTTCTGGCTGCGCACTTTAGCACCAGAGTTCAGAGTCAAAGCCGGTGACTAGACACCAAGGAGACCAAGACATGCGGAAGCAAAGGTATAATATAAAATCAAAACATTTACTAGGCATGTGTTCCACTAGCCTAGCACCTCACCCAGAAGTACATAAACTCAGACACTCATGGAAACATGTCCATGAGCCTACAGATACTGAAAAAGACCCTTCCTCTGACTTCACTAGGACACTCTTACCGGTCAGCTTGAGTGGCAATGTCTGTGTAGGGACCCCAGTCTAGGGATGCCATTAACAAAAAGGTCTAGTATAAAGAGAGATTCCTAGATCTGTAGGCCACCATCCTTTTGTTCCCTCCCCTGCCTCAGTTTCCCTTTGTGAGGTCATTTTTCAGGGTTCTCATAAGGAGAGTTGGGACTGAAGGTAGATATAGCAGAGACAGAGGATATGGGGGGGTGCAGACTAGCAGTGGGTGGGGTGCTTGGAGGGCAGGGCCCTGAAGAAGCCCTTGGGGGCCAGGCTGAGCCCTGGGGGGAGGGGGACGGAGATCCCGTTTGGCCAGTTGGGCCTGTTCTATGCCTTGCGCAAGGTGGCTGCTGTGGTGGTGGCTAAGCTTCAGTAGAAGCTCTCTCTGAGTCACCCATGGCTCCCCGGTCCTGGTGACCCAGTGATCCCCGTTCAGGGGAGGGGAGAGAAGGAATGAGGACCCACCAGCCAGAGTCTACTGAACCCAGGATGGAAAGACAGGAAGTGAGATACGGATACCCAGTCTGTCCCTCTGCCCTCAGGGTGACCTCTCAGACTGTCTGCTTGTCTCCCTCTGGGTAATGACGTCATCGCCCTGACGCTGGCCGGTGCACTGGGTTGGGGAGAGGTGGAGGAGGAGGAGGAGACACCACACCCTCCTCAGACTGGGAGCTAGGACTTCTGGCTCGTACTGCACCACATTGGCGTGGTGAATTCTGGGGCTTTCTGGTCAGAGACCTGATCCCTAAAGGCAGAGGCCAGGAGACCCTTCTTGAGAGGTTAGGGGGCCAGGAGTAGCGATGTCCTAGCCAAAATAGACTTTCTATCTTGTCGTTTACCTGCTCTGACAAGGCTGCCCCTCTCTCTTTTCCCCATCCCACGCCCAATTTCTAATCATTCTCTCCTCACCTTCACTTCTTGGAGTTCAGACCTTCCTTCAAAGCCCGACACAAATATTACCCTTACTAGAGCCCTTTCCTGTGCCCCAAAGGTGTTTGTTCCCTTCCCCCTCACTACCCTCCACATTATTTTGTTTTATGTTGTGGCTGGTGATCTATATCCAACTGTTCCATCTATAGACGGTAAGTTGAGGACAGGGACGGTCCTGAAGAGTTGAATGAAGGAATACCTGGGGTGAAAAGCCCAGTAGAAGAGAGGTTACCATGTCTGGTGTCTTGGGTCATGGTGCTGGTGGCACTCAGGAGTGAGGGGTCTTGTACAAGTTTCCCTACCCACACAGAGGTTACTGAAACCCAGACTCCCAGGCCTTCTCCTTGTTTTGGAGCTAGGCATCTTTGTTTTACTGAAAGGTCTCGAGTGGGGCTCAAGGATTCAGTTTGGGGAGAAATTCTGGCATAGCCCATAGCCAACTGGACTGTGCCAAGATAAAGCGTGGAGATGAGGGGATTTTTTGTGGGGGGGGGAGAGTAATAAAGAGGGAAGCATTTTCCTTTGACCAACGAGAACAATCAGGGAATTCTCCCTGGGAGGTAGGGTCTCACATACAGCATAAATCTCATCATCCTCAGGGTAGCTAAAATCTGCTTCCACCTCTGAGCCTCCACAACGGGGCTCAAACCCTTGTCTTCTTTGGCCCTTTTGGGGTGTGAGCACTTTCTCTCTCTTCAGAGTGTAACCCCAGTCCCAAAGCCCATGGGTGTGGGACTGTCTCCACCAATAAAGTTACAAGGGTTTAAGTCTTGATTCGAGGGCACCCTGTGGAGGGAGGGTCTAGGTTCCCTTTGTATCTGCATGAAGCCCAGTCTTCTGAGGAGCTGAGGGGGAAGTTGCTTAGGTAGTGCCCCCTCCCATAGTGAAGGACTGAGGTAATTGGGTGGGAGTGGGAAGAAGCAGAGGGGGAGGGTGGTTAGCTGGACTCCCAAGGTGAGCTGGGTGGGTCCAACATAGGTGCAGCGGCTCAGGGCCCTGGCATCTGGCCCTGCAGGTCTGTCCCGTCCTGTTCTGTCCCTCCCTGCTCTCAGCAGCATCCTCCCTCCCTTTACTCCTCCCATCTGGGGCCACAGGACCCCCTGGCTCTAATCCAGACTCAGTCTAAGCAGGGTCCACCCCAAGGGGAACTCTGCTGCTTTCAGGGGATAGGTTCAGATGCCAATCCTGACCTCCCCTTACAGGTGACTGTCCTCTCTCGTTTCCTGTTGTTCCCTGAGAGCTCCCTTTCTAGAG
The DNA here is from genome assembly GCA_023548195.1 of Bettongia penicillata ogilbyi. Taxonomy (NCBI): domain Eukaryota; kingdom Metazoa; phylum Chordata; class Mammalia; order Diprotodontia; family Potoroidae; genus Bettongia; species Bettongia penicillata. The sequence goes on along the minus strand of JAJHZJ010000314.1, from coordinate 24,206,569 downwards.
AGTAAAGTAGGGAAGGAGTAAAGTAGAGTAGGGAGGGAGTATGAATGGCTAGGTTTTCAGCCTGGTGTTACCATTACCAACTTCTTTTCTTTCTCAATCCACTTTCTTCCTTGATTTATCTGTCTTTCTCCAATCTGCCCCTCCTCTCCTTATTCATTTGAAGTCTTTAACAAACATTTCTAGAAGGCTTTCTATATGCAAAGCATTATTTGCTAGTTATTGGGGGTTTAAAAAAAAGACACAAGGAGGATTAGTAGTCCTTTCCTCATCCTATTTCTTCCCTATCTCTCTTTATCTCTACTACAGGCTCCTTTCTCTGCTCCCTGATGCCCCCAAATTTTCTTTCAAATCATCCTTCATCAGAAGCCCTAGGATCTTCTACCCCTTAACCCTGAGAACTTTGAAATTGTTTTTGGACTCCTTCCTTTCCACTATTCCTAGTACTCAATCAATCATCAACCTCGCCATTTTTTTCCCCTAGGAAATGTCTCATCTATCCCTTCCTTTCCATTCCCATTACCACCAGCACCATCATGCCCATGGCCACCTGCTTGAATAATCTTCACTGCTACCTGGTCGATATTCCTGTCTCTGGTTTCCCCCCTCCAACCCAATTTATATAATGCTTGTCTTCAAGTTAATCTTTCTAGAATCCAGGATTTTGTAGGAGAGGTGGTATGGTGTAGTAGAAAGAGTTGTGTTTATAGCGTTGAAAGACCTGAGTTCAAATCGTGCCTCAGGAATTTATAAGTTATGTACCCTGGGAAATTTACTTAACCACTTGCTTCAGTTTCCCCAATTTATTAGTGGGCATACTAATAATAACTAGTATTTATATATTGCTTTAAAGTTTATAAAGAGCTTTTCAAATAGTGTCTCATGTGATCCTCAAAACAATCCTAGGAGGTTTGTGCTGTTATTATCCCAACCTTACAGATGAGGAAACCAAGGCAAGCAGAGGTTAAGTGACTTGGCCAGGGTCACACAGCTAGTAAGCATCTAAGGCAGAATTCGAACTCAGGTCTTCTCATCTCTAGTACTCTATCCATTGTAACACCTAGTACTTTCAATCTCACAGGACTGTTGTGAGGAAAGCATTTTGCAAACCTGAAAGTACTACATAAATATGTTATTGTTAACATTGTTTACCTCATCAGGTGGTTATGATGAAAATGCTTTGCAAATGTTGAAAACAATAAATAAATGTTAGCTATTATTATAGGTGGTGCCGTGGATAGAGTGCTGAGGCTGGAGTCAGGAAGACTCATCTTTCTGAATTTAAAGCTGACTTCAGACATTTACTAGTGATGTGACCCTGAGTAAGTCACTTTGCCCTGTTGGCCTCAGTTTTCTCATCTGGAGAAGGAAATGGCAAACTACTCCAGTATCTTTGCCAAGAAAACCCCAAATGGGGTCATAGAGAATCAGATATGATTGAAACAACTCCACAACAACAAAATTATATTATTTCTTCTCTGATCAGAAAGCCTACCCTTGATCTCTTTCTCTCACATATTATGTGAATGCTTTTGTCTGGTTCCATGTATCTATCTCCACCCTCTCTATCAAACTATTCTACTACTACTCCTTGCCACACACCCTCTGCTCTAGTCTGGCTGGTCTCATTGTCTCACAAATAGACTATTCTTACTCTGGCCTTCTCTCACATGGTTCTTCTATTTAGCTATGAAGACTTCTTTTTAGCTAACCCAAATTCTATCCATGCCAGCTAAAATCCTGCCTATTTCATGAAGCCTTCCTTGGTTACTCTAGCCCAAAATGATTTCCCCCTTTTATTGATTCTTTAAGACTTAACATCTGTATGCCATGTATTGTCCACTAATTACTTCATTTCTGTATATGACTATTTCTCAATAAGATTTCAAGTGCCTTGAGGGCAAGGACTATGTCATATACATCTCTGGGCCTCAGTATACTCATCTGTAAAATTAGGAGGTTTGACTAGATAATTGACTTCTCTGTAATTCTGTGACTATGCTCTATAATACCTTCTGGAACAATGTCTTTGACAGAGGCCAAAACTTGGACCCATTCATTGTTATTTCTCTTTGGAATCCGAAATCAAATGACCAGGTTATCTGAGGCAGGTTGGGTATGTCCCTGTAGTGCCAGACTATTGAATGGATTTCCTGATCCCTGATTTTCCTTCCCATGCCAACCTGTCTTGACTTCATTGCTATGCTTCTCATCCTGGGTTCATCCATCCCCAGTCTCACTGACATCTGTTTTCTACCAGGATCCTTCCTGTCTCTGACAACTTGCTCATTTCTGCCTCTGTGACTTTGTCCAAGCCATCTTTCCCATGTGGAACATCTAATTCTGTCTTCTAATCCACAGCACTGGGTGATTTCTGAAATCCTTTCCAGCTCTGACATTCTGTGATTTTGATCTGGATTCACACCTCAGCTGAGCTCGGTACTACTTGTGTGACACAAGCAGAGCCTGTGGAGTCACAGGACCTGGGTGCATTCAGATTCCATCTCTTGACCTTGGGCAAATCACTTAGCAAGTCTTAGTTTCCGCATCTGTAAAGTTAAGATATTAGACTAGATGGTTTCTCAGTTCTAAATCTGTGATCTGAATCCTATGCTTTGGACAAATCATTGATCCTCTAGGACTCAGTTTCCAGATTACATCAGTGTAATTAGGATAGTGTAGACTAGAGATATTCTACACTAGATTATTTCTAAGAGCCTTTATATTTCTGAAACCTATGGTCCTTCACCTCCTTCTAGATCTGAAATTCAGCTCCTCCTAGAATTGGAGCTTTAGAGCTAGAAAGTACTTTGTACTTCCTCATTTTACAGATTTGAGATAGCTGAGGCCCAGAAAAGTGAACTGCCTTGCTGGAGATTACAGGGACAGTTAGCAGCAGAGCTGGAGATTAGAACTCAGATCCTAGGACCCCAAGTCTCAAATACTTTCTGTTAGGTCATGTTGGCATTCAGAACCTACCCCTCTTCTAGCCCCAGACAAGAATAATTTTCCCTTTAGGATGCCAGAAAGCTGAAAGAGGTATTCATCCATCTTTCTCTCGGAAGCTTCTGTTACTGAGTCTCTTCCATCCAAAAGTTTACTCATCTTCTGTGAGGTACAGAAAATTTAAGTGGGTTGTACAGGGTCATAAAACTGAAAATCACAAGAGCAGGATTTGAACCCAGGTCTTTTCGATGTCCAGTCAAGATGACATCCAGAGGAACTGAATAGTGGGCCAGTGAGTCCTTCAGGTAGTAAATAACAGGACTAGGTTTGAGAACCCAGGTCTATGGACTCTAACACCAGTTCATTGTATTATACTCACTTTCTTCCAGGGTTACCTCAGTCATTAAGCAGTGATATGACCTCCAATAAACCCCTTTACTTCTCTAAAAATGTATTTTCCTTATAAGATGTGACCTGCTGATCAGATGAGATCAAGTAGGTGAGAGTGTTTTGCTTGGCATCAACCCTATAGATACAAACTGTTGTGATTGTTTTTACAGGGTAGATTTGCATTGCCCATGAAGGTTCTGTTCATCCACATGAAGCTCCCTATTGATTATTTTTAGGAATATAACAATCACCTGGCTGGCTGATAGCTAACTGCGGCTCTTTCTTGGCATTTCCTTGCAGATTTATGCCTGGCTGGTAAGCTGGAGACATCAGCCCTGGTTACCGTGGTCCTGGGTCAAGATGCAGAGCTGCCATGTTTCTATAGGGGGGAGCCCGAGGAGCAGGTGAAGCAGGTGGCTTGGGCCCGAGTTGGAGGGGGAGAGGGGACGGCAGAACTGGCACTGCTACATGATACATATGGCCTGCATGTGAGCCCTCCCTACGAGGGACGAGTGGAGCGGCCACCACCACCTCGGGATGCCAACGATGGTGCCATACTTTTGCGTAATGCCGTGCAGGCTGATGAGGGGGACTATGAGTGCCGAGTCAGCACTTTCCCTTCCGGAAGTTTCCAGGCAGGGCTCCATCTTCGAGTGCTTGGTGAGTGGGTGCAGAGGTCTGGGGAAAGGGTAGATGAAAGATAGGTAGTCAGGGAATTGGGGCTTGGGCAAAGAGCCATAGCCAGGGAGAAAAGTAGACTGTGAGATCAAAGGGATTTTGAAGATGACCAGTCCAGCTCCCATATTTGACAAAAGAAAGGGAATCTTAGAGAGATAAAGTGACTTCTTCAAGAAGAAGCCTAACTAGAACCTTGAATCCAAGTCCAAGTTCTTCTAGAGAGATGGCATGATGTACTAAGACAGGTAATGGATTGGGAGTCAGAAGACATGTCCCAGGTACAAAGCCCAACTTTGTTCCTTACCACCTGTGTGACAGCAGGCAAATCGCTTCCTCTCTATGGATCTTGGTTTCCTCAACTATCAAATGAGCTAACCAGATCAGACAACACCAAAGTTTTCCTTCAGCTGTCCTATGGCCTGTAAGAAATTTTAACACCTTGGCTCAGTTTCTTGAGCTGTAAAATGGAGATAATATTGACATAAATGTAAGTTATTAATATTTCCATGAGAAAAATTAAATTATAAAAGCTATGAAACAACTAAGTTGTTGGAATGTTACAATTTCAATCCAACAACTGAATGAAATAAATTTGAGGCCTAAGCAACCATTCACACAGGTGGTCCTGGGGGAGAGAATATCCTAATGGACATCTCTCATTTGGACTTGTCTGGTTACAAGCGGTTCCCTCCCCTGTAAAGTAATATATTCCTTGCCTCCTCCCTACTTTATAGGGATGTTTCAGGAGTGAGATTGTAAAAGTGCTGAGCTCTGGATAGCTGAGGAAGGAAGGTGTAGATGCAGGAGAACCACATTTATCTGGAAGTCGCTTAGCTGGCAAATAGTCCAGCATCCAAAGAGAGCAAGGCAAGGATGGAAAAGGTGACAATGAGGCAAGGGATGATAGAGTAAAACTGAGAAACAGGGAGCAAGCTGCGTTTCCCAGGAAAGGTGAAAACAGAGCTAGGATTATTTGCAATGACAGCAGTGACTTGCTCCGAGGGAGGGTACAGGGCAGAGACAAAAAGAATATAGGCGAGTAGGTGGTCTTTCTGTAAGGGGTGGGGTGGGGGGAAGGTGTGTTTGCGTGTGTGTGTCTGTGTGTGTGTGCACGCGCGCGCATGTCTGACAAATAGGGCCGGGGTGTTTTCCTGATAAGTTTTCTCCCTTCCCTCCATCCCCTGTAGTTCCCCCTCTGCCCACACTGAACCTGGGTCCCACCCTGGAAGAAGGCCAAGGTCTAATACTAGCAGCTTCCTGCACAGCTGAGGGCAGTCCTGTGCCCAGCGTGACCTGGGACACAGTGGTCAAGGGTGTGATCACCAAACGCTTGTCTCATCACCCAAGATCAGCTTCAGTCACCTCAGAGTTCCATCTGGTGCCAAGCCGAACTATGAATGGGCAGCCCCTCACCTGTGTGGTGTCCCACCCAGGCCTTCCAGAAGACAAAAGGATCACACACACCCTCCGGGTTGCCTGTGAGTACCTGGATACTGAATGGGGTGAGGGGTACAGAAGCAGGCAGTGGGGGCACAGAATGAGCATGTGTATGAGGTTCTGAACCAGGCAAAGTTGCAGGGACCAGGGCCTGGGATTCACCAATCCGTCAACATTTCCTGAACTCAATGGTAGTCTCTGTTCAGGAACAAAAAGAAGTTTTGAGACAAATGCTTGCCCTCAGAGAGTTTTCCATGCTGTTAGAAAGACTAATCTGATTCAGAATATCCTTCTGTACCAAATGGTTCCCTCTGCAAATATCCTACACACCTAGAGAAGGGAGAAATCAGAGTGGGCTAAATAGGTTTTATGTCACAGATGGACCTTGAAAGGTCACCCCGTTTTGGAGAGGTTTGGGGGAGTGGAGCTGGGGCTTTTCAAGTCATCATTTTCTCACTTTCTCTCCCCTGTTTTTCCCACCCACTCTCTGGCTCCACAGTTCTTGCAGAGGCCTCTGTCTGGGGTCATGAGGACCCTGAGTTATGGCATGTGGGCAGGGAAGGCGTCATGCTCAAGTGTCTGAGTGAGGGGCAGCCTCCACCCTCTTACAACTGGACTCGGTGAGTGGAAACCCTGTGCTAGGGTCTTCCCTGGGGAAGAGATGAAAGCTGGGAGTTAAAAGCCTGGAGGGAAGGAGGCTCCTCATAGTTTCAGAGTCAGATTGGATTTCAGAGGTCAGGCTGTAGGAGGTTGCTCCTGGCTCCTTTCCAGGGTCTTGTAGGGGGAGGTGATACTCTCAGATGTGTTAGAGAAACAGTTCATGTGCACAAAGGGATGTGTATATAATACAGGTACACATGAGGGGTTAAAGTGACCTTGGGCCTGAGGATATGGCCAGGTGCCTTGCAGTGTAGCATCATACATGTTGTAGCATGCATATTCTCCATGTACAATTGAACACATGGGAGTGTGAGTTTTGCTTTGTGGGGCTTACTGACATGTGTGTGGCCTGTTGTGGGTTTGCCCTTTTGTAGGCTCCTGGTGATTTGATGAGTGGGGGAGTATGTGGGACGGCACGTGTGTAGATCTCCCCAGTTGCAGGGTGGGAGTGCCTAGGTCAGGCTGGGCAGCAGGGGGGAAGGGGGCCTTTGCCCAGGGCCCTGTGCCCAGGACCTGCCCAGGGGAGGGAGGGGGCACCGTGGGAACGGCCGGCGGCTCTGGGTGACGTCACCATGGTGGTGGTGGTTGGGGGGGGGCAGGAGCTGCCTGGGCACGTCAGGCAGCAGCGGTAGCAGCCTTGGCCTGGTCTGGCTGGCACCCATCAGCCTCCCCTGCCCTCTCAGGCTGGATAGGCCTCTGCCCAATGGGGTGCGAGTGGATGGAGGCACCCTGGGCTTCCCCGCACTGACTGCTGAGCACAGCGGCACCTATGTCTGCCATGTCAGCAATGAGATTACATCTCGGGACAGCCAAGTCACTGTGGCTGTCACAGGTGAGTTGATATTTTCGAGGGAGAGCACAGAGGGGAATTATGGGTCAGGCACATGGGTAAAGCCAGAATAGGGAGGAGAGGCTATAGTAAATGGAAGACAGGGGGACAGGTGAGAAAACAGAGGGAATGACAAGAATCACCATAATCAATCCACAAGCACTTATTAATGTAAAGGAGTCTTGGCCAGTGGAGCTCCATTTCTAGAGCATGGACATCTATTGGCCAGGCCTCCATTCTATGAAGTGCCTATTATGTTCCAGCACTGTGCTGGGCACTGGTGATTCAAAAACAAATGAAACATGGATAGAGAACTGGCGTTGGAGTCAGGAGGACCTGAATTCAAATTTGACCTCAGACACTTACTAACTGTGTGATCCTGGGCAAGTCACTTAACCCTGATTGCCTACAAAAAAAAAACAATAACAATGCAACAAGACCTACTTCCAAGCAGTTTACATTGTAGGGATCCTAAATGGATTATGGGGAAGTCATTCACCTACCCCTCCTCTTTTGCCCCCCAGATCGGGGTGGGTGCCTAGGCCAGAGGCAAGGTCAGGAGGTGGGCTTGTGACTAGGCTACGGGGGTGGGTAGATGAGGCTGAGCTCCTCTGACCCCCGGTATGTTCCCCTCTCTGGTTTTCAGCAGAGGATGAAGCCCCACCAGTTGATGTGGATGTAGTTTCTGCCTCCATGGTGGCGGTAGGAGTGATTGCTGCCCTGCTGCTTTGCCTCCTGGTGGCTGTGGTAGTGCTCATGTCCAGATACCACCGCCGCAAGGCCCAGCAGATGACCCAGAAATAGTGAGTGGTGGAGGAGGAAGAGGGAAAGGGGGATTGGTTATTGGAGAAGAAATGTCAGCGAAAGAAGCCAAACAGCAACAAGTGAGAGAGGAGAAGAGAGGAGAGGGGGAGGGGAAGGGAGGAAAAAAGAGGAGAGGTGAGGGGAAGGGGAAGAAAGAAGAGGGAAGGGGAGAGGAGGGGAGGGGAGGGGAGAGGGGAGGGGGAGGGGAGAGGGGAAGGTGGGAGGGGAGGAGAAGCGGTGGGAGGAATGGTAAGGAGTAGAAGCCTGGCCTGGGAGAATGTATAAGAGGGAGAGCTGGGGACACAAAAAGTTTGGGAAAGTCTGTGAAGAAGAGTTTGGGGCCTGAGGGGAAGGGGACCCTGTCCAAAGAGAACAATCACAGGCAGCTAACCGAAAGAACTAAGACACGTTTGTGTGCAAGCACCTCCTCCCCACTGGGCTTTCTCACAAGTTTGCTGCAGTTTCCTCTGCCTAGAATGCTGTTCCTTCCTCCTTGCATTACCCTCAACCACTGACCTCAATCTCTGTCTCTTGAAATTCTCTCCACACCATCTTGATCCCCTTGGTTGGACATTTTCTCTCTCTTTTAAAATCTGAGTGTTTTGTTTGTGCCTGTCTTAGGCACTTAACCATCCAGACTCGTCTTATCTCCCCTGCTAGTTTGCAGACTCCATGAGGATAAGAAGCCCAGGGATTCCTTTCCACATAGAAAGCACTTAATAAGTATTTGTGGAATGAATGAATGTATGACTGCTACACATTTAACAAACCCAGTTGGGCCTCTCAGGCCTACCTAGACAATATAGTCATAGAGAGTCACACACAGACCTATGTTCTCTGAGAGAATCACACCTACAGTGACTAGCACATCCCCCCTCCACTGAGATAGGTCAGGGTCCTCTTCCAGCCTGGGTCAGTGTTCTTCCCCTAATGAAGTATAATTTCTTGGACAGTGAGGAAGAGCTGACCTTGACCCGGGAGAATTCCATCCGTAGGCTTCACTCCCACCATGCAGAACCACGGAACCAGGTGGGTGGCATGTGTCTTTGTACATCTGCATATGTGTTTAGATGTGTGTGTGCATGCCTGGGTCACCTTTGTATGGATAGGTGATAGGTAGTAGGAGAAAGGTCTTCCTCTCTTGACCTGAGAGTTGTCTTGTGAGGAGTGGGGCAGATGGAGGGAGCAGAGCCTAGGGGACCTGGTCTGGTTCCATAGGTTTGGCTGATCTCTGTTGGCAGCGATCTTGGGAAAGATAGGTTCTGTCATCTGGGACTTAGATACTGAGTATCCAAGGGTTTGGAATTCCTTGGAAGGGGCAGACCAATATGGAAACAGACCTATTTCCCTTGGGGAATGCAACCCCTATCTCTAGTGGATTGGGTGACTCAGGGCTGGTCAAGAACTTGATAGGAGGACAGTTATCAAAGGATTGAGCTCATTTGGTGAGAACCAAAGCCAACCCTACTCAGGTACTGAGGCCCTGATGGCATTTTAACTACCGCAGGAGGCTTCTGTTTAGCTAGCAGTGGATGGAAAGAGGAAGGGAGAAGCAGGAGGAGGTGGGAAGGGAAGGCTAGGATGAACTGGGGCAAGGAGATCATGTCAGGGAGGAGGCTGATAGGCAGGATAATGAAGGGGAAGAGGCCAGAGGGCTAGGGCTGGGAGAAGGAGGGGAAGAGGTTGGGTTCAGGGAGGAGGCTGGAGCCCTTATTCTGACGCCTCCCCCTTGTCCGGGCCCTGCAGCCCGAGGAGAACGTAGGGCTTCGAGCTGAGGGCCACCCTGATAGTCTCAAGGACAACAGTAGCTGCTCTGTGATGGTGAGGCCCAGTCCCACCTGTGTCCCTCTAACCTCCTTTCTAACCTCTTCCCTGCCCCACTCTTCCTCCAGGTCAGCTTAGGTACCCTACTCCTCTCCCTACTACACCCCATTCAACCTCAGCCCCATCCTTGACTGGGACCCAGACCCATATTTCTATTCTACCTTGAACCCCCTTGTCTCTCCCCACTCCCAAATGACCAACTCTAAATGAAAGGATGTAGAGAAAGGGGCACCCCATGACCTTAAACCCCAACTTTTGCCCCATCTAAACGTATCTCCTGCCACTGACCCCTGAGCCCACATTTTCCCTGACCCCTCTCATCTCCCCATGTTCCTGGCCCTTGACCCCTGACCCTATATCTTGACCTTGACTTAGAACCCTATCATAATATTGACCCCTGGCATGACCTAGTTCTGGCACTATGTCAACAGAGCGAAGAGCCTGAGGGGCGAAGTTACTCCACTCTGACCACAGTGAGGGAGATTGAGACCCAGACGGAGCTGCTGTCGCCAGGCTCTGGTCGGACGGAAGAGGAGGAAGACCGAGATGCTGGAATCAAACAGGCCATGAACCATTTTGTTCAGGAGAACGGGACTCTTCGAGCCAAGCCCACGGGCAATGGCATCTACATCAATGGACGGGGACACCTAGTCTGACCCCCGCCCGGCCTCTGCCTCAACGGTCCAGGGGCCCTCCTTCGACCCCTGTTGGGAGACGTTTGCATGTCCTTGCACCCAGCATCCCTGAAACAAATGCCTGTGGCCCTACTGACTTCTGGCCTATTCCCAGGCCCCTTCCCCAGCTTCTGTTTAGAGGTGCCCCTCTGGGTATAGCCTCTCCTGGTGCTAGTCATTGTGCATGTGTATATGCATATGTGGGTGCATGCTTGCCTCTGTGTGTGTGCGTGTGTGACTGAATACAAGATTTGAGTACACTTGGATGATTGTGGTCTGCATGACTTTATATGTGTGTGTGTGTGTGTGTGTGTGTGTGGTGTGTGTGTGCGCGCATGTGCGCTGGTGATCACTTTTGAGCACTGTCTGCGTACATTGACTACACCCTCAGACCCTAGAGCAGTATTATTGAAACAGAGGAGAGGTCGGGGCTGCACCCAGGGAAGCGACCCCGGGGAACAGTCCCAGGCAAGGGGCCAGATCAGGGAGCTGGACTCTCTCCTGACTGTGGGAGCGGGGCTCCCCTTGGTTGGCAGCGTGCAGGAGCACCATGTTTGGCTTTGGTGGTTGGCACTGCTGCTGTGCCCGCCGGCTGCTTGTAGAGCCCGCCCTCTTGTGGAGCAGAGAGACTGGCGCAAGGATCAACTTGCTGAAATTCTGGATTACAGATTTAGAGCCGGGAGGGGCTTCTACCTTCCCTTCCCATTTCACAGATAAGGAAACCGTGATCCACCCAAAGTCACAGAGGCAGGAAACATCAGCAATGGCACTTGAACAAGGGCCAAGGGCTCCTCCCACTGTACTACACTGCCTGCCTTGCTTGTAAATAGGACTTTTTGTAAGTTTAATTCCATGTTAAATATTTTAGGGAAGCTTGCTATTTAAGGGATTTGTTGCAGTGAATCCTTTTTCTAAGCAAAAAGCATTTCTCTGAAAAAAAAAATTGCTTAAGGTTTGTTCTCATCTCTCCTGACGATGCTCCACTCAGCCCTTTCTGCATCTTCCTTTGCTTCTCTAGCTACCAAAGTACTAGCTTGGGGGAGTGTTGGAACCAGGGTTCCTGGGTTGTAATTTGCAATGCTGGCAAGGAAACATAGAACTGAGGGAGGGTAGAGGAGGGTCACAGTGTGGGTGAATAAGGGTGGTTTAGGCAGGAACAGCCCTTTTCCCCTGGGGATTTCTGTCATTGAACCTCTAACATTCAGACAGCAGTTCCCATAGGCAACTAGGGCTAGAGAATGGTTGGGATCCCCAAGGCTCAAGCCCTTTTTTTGGGCTCCTCCCAACACTCACACAGTGTCCTCAGTCATAGATGTGCAGACCCAATGTCTTCATTAAGCATGACAAAACCTGTGCCAAATGCCCTGGGTTTTGTTTCCTCACCCTACCTCAGAGGACTAGGGAAGATGGTGTGTGTCTGTGTGTGTGTGAGTGTGAACAAAGACACAGATGCCTGTTCACTTTCCTAGCTCTCTTGGACAGCCTGGAGTTTGAGGGAGTGACTTGGCGGAACATAGGACTGATCTGTAAATAGTGTGAATAGTACAGTAGAAGTAGTGTAAATAGTTTACAGTCCAGCCCCCTTCATAAATAAAGCTCTCCCAAACGTGTCCTGCCTCTTTCTTACTGTTCCTCTCAGACATTATGACTCCTTTGATGTCTGCTACCCTGGCCTTCCCTCAGTCCCAAAGCATTACTTTCATGGCCTCTGACCCTGTCTAAGGGAAAGAAAATATGCCCAGCTTGTAGACGTGGACTTCTACAAGTACACTTCAGTCTTTTCCAAGGGTATCTCAACTAAAGCATCAGGGCCCAGAGATGTTTCCATCATTCAGTCCATCTCTGCTGGCACCAAGCAGAGGCCTGGCATCCTCCACTGCTAACCTGAGTGCCTTCTCCTCTCCTCAGAGCCCTCAGTCAGTGGGGCTGCCAGAGCCCACAGCCCTTAAGTCTTCTCCCAATGTCCATCAGTGAGCCAGAGACTGAGGCTCAGCTTTTGCCACTCTTGTAAAAGTAGACTAGGTGATCTATCCCTAGGATGCTTTCCAGCTTTGATTCTATGGTTTTAGGATGTGTGTCTCTCAGTCCCTGCCCCACCCCCTACCTCTAGCTGCCCCACCCCAGACCCTGTGGTTGCAAGTGATGCTCTAACAGGAAGCGGGTTTGGGGAGCTGCACAGCTTCCTGCTTCCCAACCCCCACCCCCACCCAAGGGCTGAGTGGGGCGAGAAGGGTGAGCACCAGGCCCAGCCACGAGACGACACTTCTCATTAGGGCTCCGTCAGCTTCCTCCTCCATAGCCACTTCCGTGAGGCCAGGGGCCTGAGAAGCAAGACAAGCTCAGCCCAAGGCCCAGCCCCCCTGCCTGGGCCAACCCCTGGAACAGCTGAAGCAGGGCTTGTGGGACAGGGTTCGCCTGGAACTGGAATTGGGGTCCCATGGGGGAGGTGTAAGGGGAGCATCTTGGGAGGGGAGGCTGGGACCCCTCAGTTCCGGCCATGAAGTCTCGGCAGAGGGGCAAGAAGAAAGGCGGATCGAAGGAGCGGGTGTTTGGGTGTGACCTTCTGGAGCATCTGCAGCAGTCAGGCCAGGAGGGTAAGGGCTTTGGGCATGGTGTGCATGGCGGGTGGGGAGCTCTGGGTAGAAGACATGGATACCCCAGGTTAATCAAGGCTAAGGATTCTGGAGTAGGTTCTGGGTCCTCTGGGTCCTCTGGAGACAAGGAGCTGTTTGCCCAAGGAGGTCAAGAATCTTCACTGAGTAAGCCACACATTCTATCATTCCCAGTCTAGGATGTTAAGGGCACAAGGGAGGCTTCACAGAAGGGAGGTTAAGGACACAAGTTGCTGAAGGAAGAGAGGACCTGTTGACAGAAATGGGAGAAGCTGAGAAGGGAGAGAAGGTACACCAGGCCAGGAGAGACTCAAGGATGGTCTGTAGGGGCATAGGGGACAAACTCCAGGGAAGGCTAGAAAGATAAAGTTATGGTGGTTTGGAGAAATGTGATTAGTAACAGAGTCAGACCAAGAAGAGGCAGTAAGGTTAGCCCCTTTGAAGCTTAAGTCGGGCTTACCTTGAGGGACCAGGGAGATAAGATCCTCCTTTCTAAGCCTTTCCGTTCTCAATGTGTAAATGGGACCCAAAGGGAAGATAAGAAGGGGCCCAGTTACGGTGAGATGGTACTGCAGAGAAGGATTGAAGATGGGCCTTCGTGTCCTAGAACGGTACGACTAATATGAATTCCACACGTACTACCCCCCACCCCCACTCCATCTCAGCTTCTGCATGGGATCAAAACTAGACTGAGCAGATAACCCATCATATAGGACCAGTCCCAAGGCATCCTGGCTTCCTAGCTGACTTCTCCCTAGCCCAAGAAGCTTGGGGCACCTCCCAGAAAGAGGCACAGTTGTGTTCTCCCCATGCCACCCCCCCAATCTGTCATTTCCTCTTCTTCTCTTCTATCCTCTGCGACTACCAGCAAAGGGGCGGTGGTTGTAGTGTGTGGGGGGGAGTTCCAGCTCATTTCCGGTCCTTAGCCCTCCTACCTCGAGTTCCCAACCACCTTGTTCCCCTTTTTTCCTCCTCAGAGGGGAGGCTCTCATCCCAAAACTCAAATTAAGAAGGGGTATACCCCAACCTTTAAAGCACTAGCTAGATCTCCCTCTCCTAATAGGTTTGGGATTACACTCCAACAACCTGATTCCAGATTTATTCCTGTAAAGAAGATTCAATCTGCATATTAATTATTGAACACCAATAGTAGAAAAAGTCCCAGAATTGGGACCTCCTTTCCTCCCTTCCTCAGCAATTCTATCTCCTCTCTGTTTTCTGATGCTGGTACTCATTTATCTTCTTACCAACGTGAACCCTTGGTTTGTTGAGTCAGAACGTTTGGAGTTCCCTTTGAGGGGAATAAGGAAGGGAAGTAGATACTGGATAGGATCCAGGGAAGACTCTGAACTCCAAATCAGTTGGCAACAGTGAGACTGTGAACATTCATGTGAATGATCCTGTGGTCTTAGTGGACAGCAAGCTCAGTATAAATGAGCAATATTAGATGTCAACCAAAAGAATGAATGCCACTCTAAGGTCTATTAGGAGAGGCCTACTAGGAGAGGGAGGTAACAGTTACTTTGTCCACCAGCCAGGTCAGATCATATCCACAGTATTGTGTTAAATTCTGGGCACCACATTTTAAAAGGACTGTGGCAAGCTGGGGTATGTTCAGGGAAGGGTGACCAGAGCACAAATGGGCCTGGAGACCATGCTATTTGAATGGTTTTGGAGAAAGAGTGAAAGGCTCAGGGTCAGAAAGAAGCTCCTAACAGTCCTTTATACTCATCAACAGTGTGACTACAGGTGAGTCACTTAAGCCTCAGTTTCCTCATCTGTAAAATGGGATATTAATACCTGTGGTATTTTTCTTTGTGAGGGCTGAGATACTATCTTCAAGTGCTTTGCACGTGTTAAAGAGATATACCAATGTCAGCTGTTATTATTGTCAGTTGAAAAAATCTGAAATTGTTTAGCTTGGAGAAGACTTAGCAGAGTTATAGCAGTTGTTGATTTGTGTGTCTGAAGGCCTATGGTATAGAAGAAGGATTAGACTTTTTGCTTGGGCCCATAAGGCTAAACTATTAGTAAGAGCTAAATACTGTACAGAAGCTGATGAGGGAAAGTTTCCTTGGAGTTAAATGGGCCAGTAGTGTGTTGGGAGGTATAGAGAGTTCTCCATTGCAGGCGGCCTTCAAGCAGAGATTAGCTGGCCACTTATAAATTATGTTGCTGAGAGGATTTCCTGTTCTGGTACATATGGGTTGGAGTAGATGGCTTCTGAAGTCTCTTTCAAAACTGAGATTATGGGATTCTAATATTCTGTGACTAAGGCTAAGTTTGAACAGCACTTCTGATTCTTTTCTTTTCTTCTCCTCCCCTACCCACCCTCTCAAAAAAATGAGGTGAGGACTGCTTGGCCCTGGTAGAGGGGATGGTGGTATAGAAAAAGGTCTGGACATCAAGTACCTGCGTTTTGTCCCTGACCTTCCCCTCCCCACCTTAATTGACCGTTTTTCTCTTCACTCCTTTATATGGGTATCTTTGTCCACAATTGTTATTATCCTCTCTGCCTTTTCCTTCTAACCCATAAATCTTTCTGAATCTCAGGTCTATGTCCCCCCACTCTGGGATCCCCAACTTTCCTTCCCATTTCTTTAATTCCTCATCACTATATCTGAACCCCATCTTCTTGACTGTATTTTCACTGACCTAGGATATTTCTGATTTCCTGTCTCCTTGTCCTCCTATCTTTACAATATCTCTTGGCTAATTCTGGATATGTTGCTTCAAATCTATCCAATATGCATTTTAAGTATATATTATCTACAAGGGACTGTGCTAGGTGATGGGAATACCAGGTAATGAAACATTTCTTGCTTGAAGGAAGTTTAAATTCTACTAGGTTTGAAGGGTACAGGGGGCAGGAAGGACAGGAATCCACCATGTACTCAGAGAAGTACAGCAAAAGGCAAGGAGGGATAGACAGTGGCAAAGGGGAGATCAAGAAAAAATTCTATGGGAATATTTTAGAAGGGAGACAACATTTTAATGGCGGGGGGGCGGGGAGGAAGGGAAAGGAATCAGTAAAAAAGAAAAAACAAAAAGATAGGATAATGGAGGAAATGGCACCCAAATAGATCTTTAAAGAACAAGAAGGCTTCTGAGAGGTGGGGATGAGGCAGTAAGCATGGTGGGGGGAGCGGTGTTATGACCTGTGTGAATACACGGAGGTGACTGATAGAATGTCAAGTTTGGGGAGCAGCTAATAGATCATTTTAGCTAGAATGTATAGTTCATGAAGGGAAATAACATGAAATAAAGCTAGAAGGAAGGCCTGGGGCTAAACTGTGGAGAGCTTTAATTACAAACTTTATCCTGAAAATTTTTGAAGGGAAAGATTTGAAAGCAGAGAAAC
Organism: Bettongia penicillata ogilbyi; assembly: GCA_023548195.1. Lineage (NCBI taxonomy): Eukaryota > Metazoa > Chordata > Mammalia > Diprotodontia > Potoroidae > Bettongia > Bettongia penicillata. The sequence goes on along the minus strand of JAJHZJ010000314.1, from coordinate 24,190,357 downwards.
CGATTAGGACGCTATTAGAAGACAATAGTGATGAGGATCAACTAGAGGGTTGGTTGTGTAAATAGAGAAAATGGGACAGATACGAATTGGTAATTGGATCAATCAGACTTGTCAACCGACATGTGGAGGGGGAAGTGAGGGAGAGGGAAAAGTCAAGGATGACCCTGAGATTCAAACCTATATGCCCTGGAGGAAGGTGGTCTAGAAAGAGGGAAAAGGTACAGGAGAAAATTGGCTTAAGGACAGAGATGATGAGACCTGTCTTGAATGTGTTAAGTTTGAGATGCCCTTTGCACATCCAGCTGGAGATGTCCATGAGGCCACAAACCTGAAGACTTTGAGAAGAGAGATACACAGTGAAGGTTTTATGTATAGACTTTAGTGTCATTTGCATAAAGGCAATCACTGAATCTACTAGAGTGGATGAGGTCTCCAAGTGAGAGAGTGTAGAGAATGATTACAGGAGACCTCACGATTCAGAGGTGGAAGGGACTTTAGAGATCCCCTAGTTCAAAATGCTTCATTTTTAAAAAGAGGAACTAAGACTTGGAGTTGTGAAGGAAATTTCCAAAGGTCAACAAAAGAGTTGTAAACATTTGATAACTTTGCTTCCCTACCACCTGATTAACTTTCAAAATTTTGATTAACTTTTCAATTAGTAGGCATTTATGATCTTTTTCCTCACACACCTAATTACTCCTGTAATCTGGGGCTAAAGTCCATTTACATAAAACTATATTTATTAGTGGAAAAGCAACAGAACTATGATTTGAACCTAAATGCATTTAAAGTGATAACTGAAGTTGGGGAAACAACAGGTGTAGAGAAAATAAAAGGGCAAAGGGCTGATATAGGGGAGAAAATGATGGGGTGTAAAATAGGTGGAAGAGGTGGGAGGATGATGAATCAGCAAAAGAAGCAATCAGAAAGGAAGGAAGGAAACTAGCAGTTATGAAGGATCTACTATGTGCCAGGCACAGTACCAAGATAGTGGTGGCACAGGCACTACAGGAGGAGGGAGGATGGAGGAAGTGGGTGGTTTATACACCAAAAGAGACACAAAAGTCAAGGAGAATGCACACTGTGAAAAGCCTATTGAACTTAGCAATGAAATGATGACTAGTAACCTTTAAGGGCAGTAGACTTGTGATGTCAAAAGCCATATTTTAAGGGGTTGAAACACCAAGTCCCTTTGCATAGTACTCTCTTTATTGGTGGAAAGAATGATTGGTGGAGAGAATGCTCCCTGGCCTGGGTGAATGAGGACTGGATTGGGTAAAAGTTTGAGAGGGGAGAGCTCCTGACTCTTCTGACTTCCAGCTTTGAGAGAGAACACACTGGCTTTCAGACTTATTTTCAAGGAGAGGGCCCCTAGTGGGAGAGAAAGGTTCCAGGAAGAAATCAACATTCAGAGGAACCAGCACTTTGATCATGCCTCCATCCTCAGCTTACCTCACTAAAGACTTCAGGGAATTTCCCAAGGAGTAAGTTCAGGAACTCTTACTAGAAACTAAAAACCAGAAGAAGCAGGCGTTCTGTTCTCCTAAGCTCTTGCCGAATCTGCCCGTAAAGAGGAATAGAGTACTGAATAATTATTTTCCACTAGAAAAGATAGTCTTATGCAAATGGACTTGAACCACAGGTTACAGGAGTAATTAGATGTGTGAGGGAAAGAACATAAATGTCTATTTACTGAAAAAATTGATTAAAATTTTAAAAGTGTAATTGGGTGGTAAGAAAGCAATGTTGTCAAATGTTCACAACTCTTCCTATCAGTTAACAAATTAATAATGACCTATTGTGTGCTGAGCCTTGGGGATACATAAAAAAAACAACCAACAAAAAAATCTTTGCCTTTTAGGACTTTTAGGTTATAAGGAGAAACAACAGTACACATATAAGTATTTAGAAAATATATGCAAAGGAGACACAAAATAAACTAGGGGATGGCACCAGCAGCTGGATAGATCAGGAAAGGCCTCATGTTGGAGGTGACATGTAGCTGGGCTTTGAAGGGAGTTAGGTATACCAAGAGGTCATTAAAGTAAGGAAGGAGTGTATTCTTGGCATGGGTTTCATTACATATGAAGGTCCAGAGAAGGGAAATGGAATATTTTACATATGGAACACCAAGTAAACCAATTTAGCTGAAACATGGAGTATCTGAGGGTAGGTAGTTAGTCTGGGAAGGCCTCTGGATCATTGATCTAGAGCTGAAAGCTATCTCAGAAATAATCTAGTTCGACCTCATCATTTTACAAATGAGGAAACTGAGGCCCAAGGAGGTTCATTGACTTTCCTAAGGTCACAAAGTATCAGAGAAAGGACAGAGCCCGATTGTGAAAGGCTTTGAACACCACGAAGAGGGGCTTGTACTTTATTCTAAGGCAGGAGTCCACAAACTAAGTCCTGTCACCTGTTTTTGTATGACTTATAGGCTAAGAATGGTTTTTACATTCGTAATATTGCATTTACAAATGTAAAAAACATTCAGAGGTTGCAGGCTATACAAAAACAGACAGGAGTCTAGATATGACCTTCAATTCTTGACATGGTCAGACTTGTTCATTAGAAATATCTCTCTGGTAGTTAACTGAAAGAAAGATTTGGAAGGGGGATCCACTTGATGAAGTAGTCTAATCAGGAGCTATTCCAGTAGTCTAGGTGAGAGGTGAGGACACTCTGAACTAGGGTAGTAAGCACGTTAGTGATGAGGAGATAGATATGAGATATTTTATATAGACCAGAATTGGCAGTTAGTTACTGGATTAGTGGAGTAAGAGACAGAGAAGAGGAAAACACAGCCCTTATGTTAGGAACTAGCGTAAATAAAAAGATGATGGTGCTCTTAATAAAAATAGAAAGATTAGAAAGAGGGGCAGGATTTGTAGGGGTTAATGAGTTCTATTTTGGACTTGTTAAATCTGAGGTATCTATAGGATCCCCAGTGGGAAATATCCCATATGAAGTTGATGATTTAGGATCAGAGCTCAAGAGTAAGGCTGGGGCAGGATATATAGATCTGAGAGTCATTAGTGTAGAGATATTAATTGAATCCCTGGTAGCTTATGAGATCAACACAGAGAGAATATAAGGAGATAAAAGAAGGGTACCAACAGCAGATCTAGGGACATACCCAAAGTTAGGGGGTGGGACCTGGATTAGATATAACAAAGGAGACTGAGAAGGAGCAGCTAGTTAAAAAGAAAATTATCAGGGATATGTTACAAAAATCCAGATAAGATGAAGGGGGTGGGGTTTTTTTGTTTGTTTTTTTAGATTAGGGGAGAACCAAACCTATTTAAGCAGTTATAAAAGAAGCAGTAGATAGGGAGAGACTGAAAATGAGAGGGTGAGAGGAAATATTAGACTGCCTAGGAGAATGGGAAGGGAGAAGATGGAATTAAGGCTAGAAATAGGGGAGTCAGCCTTGGAAAATAAAAAGACTCCCTAGTCTCTGAGGTTGGAGTAAAGGAGAATGAACAAAGTTGAAATAGATTGTGAGGTACGGTATAGGGCAGATGAGGGCAGATAAACAGCCTCCGTTTTCATAGTAAAGTAGAAAACAATGTCTTCTGCTAGGGTTGGTGTTGGGGGCTGAAGGGGAAAGGAGAAATTGTGGAGTGATTTTCGTTGGGAGTAAAAAATGAAGAGGATTGCCACTTAGCTGTGAAGACCCAGTTGAGGTTAAACAGCATGAAATGTGTAATGGATTCCAATGGTACAGTTTCATGACTTGCTCCAGCACCACTCAGCAACTAGGAGAAGAGCTGCTCAGTCTGCAAGCATTTATAAGTAAGCATCCATTACATATCAGACTGGGTGGTACAGAATAGAGCACAGGGCCTGAGTTCAAATCTGACATCAGATACTGACTAGCTGTGTGACTCTGGTTCAGCGTTTCTCATCTGTAAAATGAGCCAGAGAAGGGAACGGCAAACAACTCCAGATCTTTGCCAAGAAAATCTCAAATGGGGTCATGAAGAATATAACAAGACTGAAAACGAATGAACATTCCAGACACTATGCTAAGTGCTTGGGATATGCAGAAAAAAAATAGTCTTCGTCCTCATGGGTTTACAGTCTAATGGGGAAGACAACACATGCAAGAAGAGAATAGGCATGAGGGGAGGAAGGGGCAAGGGTTGAGGGGTAGGGGGCGGGACAGCACCTTGCTAAACTAAGCACAGACTATGAAGTGGGGAAAGTGATGGCCTGAGAAAACAGGCAGAAATATGGAATAACTCAAGAACAGAGTTGAAGAGGTTTCAGAGTGAGGCAGTAGGAGGTGTGGAAGGATAGCAGATTGTGACCAGAGAGGAGAATTTCTTTTTTTTTTTAAATTTATTGCTTTTATTCTTTTTATATTTTATCCTTTTTAAATTTTATTTGTTTTCAGCGTTCTACAATCACTTCCATACATCTTGGATTTTTCCCCTCACTCTCTACCTCCCCACTCCCTCCCTGAGACAGCATACAGTTTTATATAGGTTCTACACTTCCTATTAAATACATTTTCACCTTAGTCATCAGAGAGGAGAATTTCACAGTTTAGAATCATAGAGGCAGAGCAGCCTGGGATGATGGTGGGTTATAAAGGATTGCCATCCCTGTCGGTGACTAGTTGGAAGTCATGGGAAGCACCTAATCTAGTTATTTCATCTGTACAGTGGGGAGATTGATCTTTTAAGTCTTTTCCAGCTCTGAATCCTGTGACCCTAACTCCACTGCCCTGAGGAGCCTCCCCGACTCTGAACTTTCACTTGCTTGATCCAGTGTTTCCTCGATTTCCCCTTTCTCTGAGACCCCGGTCGATCTCTCTGCTCTCCTTTCCTGACCCTTCTATTGAGTTGTTTTTATTTTCTATTTATTTCTCTGTGTACATGTTTCCCTCTAGCAGAATGTAAACTTCTTTAGGATAGGCACTGTTTCACTTTTATCTCTGTTTCTGTAGCACTCTGCAAAATGCCTGCACATAGTAGGCACTTAATAAATTCCTGTTGAGTTGAATTTTAAAATTATTTTTATTCTGAACTTAACAAACCTCAAATAAAATGGGTTTTTTCATGTACATGACAGACCAGAAAAAAGGGAATTATACATGAAACTGCAGATCTGTTATGTAGTTTGCTTTGCCTTTTAAATACACAATAAATTCAAGTCATAACTTTCAAAGTTGTCCTGCTTATCTATGCCTCTTTCTGACCTTCCTTCTGTCCTCTTCTATGCAGTAAAAAAAAAAAAAAAAAAAAAAAAAAGGTGCCTCAAAGATCCTCTCTTCTTTCGTTGAAGTGAAAGGAACCGATTCTCTATATCTGATCCTCTGCCTCATTGATCCTTCATCTCTCTCCTGTAGGGACAGGGAAGCAGTATAATCTAGTAGAGAGAATAAGTTACAGCTAGTCCCTGTTGCTTATTACCTGTTGGACTTTGGACAAGTATGGAAATCTCTGTGAGCCTTGGTTTCCTGGTTCGTAAAATAAAAGAGGGTAGACCAGGTGGTCCTGAGGGTACTTTCTAGCCCAAATCCTAATGGACTTGGAGAGGTCTGAAGAAAGCTAGGTGCATGATGGTTGATTTCAAGTACTTAATAGGCCACCATACAAAAACGGTATCAGAGATCATACAGTAAGTTTCCTCTGTGTGGTAGAGCCAGGTAAAAATTACAGGCGGCAGACTTAAGATTTTCCAATAATAAAAGCTCTTGAAAAAAAGGATGGAATGACTGTATCTGAAACAGTGAGCTCCTCCTCATTGGAAAGGGTAGACAGCAGCTTTATCTAATTCATTGGCTATCTGTTTGAAGGCCATGTCACACTGGGCAGAATGTTGGAGCAGATGATCTTTCAAGTCTCTTTCAACATGAAGGAATTCACAATTATTTTGTGTGTTTATTTCTAACCTGCAGCATCCCTCATCTTTTATCTCTCTGATAGGGATTCTCTAGTCTTCCTGATCGTTCATCTCTCGACAACTCATCCCCCTAACCCCTTCTATCTTGTCTCTTCTGCCTGATTCTGCTTAATTTTTCTGAGCCCCACATTGTCTCATCTCTCTTAATCCTCCTCTTTCTGGCTCCTTTTCACTCTGAACCCCATCTCTCCAACCCTGTTTTCTTTGACTCATCTCCCTGATCAAGATCTATGACGCCTGTCGCCTTGATGCCCCAACTTTTTTATTCTTTATTCCTTAAACCTCTGATCTGTGTCTAGTTCATATTGGATTTTCTATCATTTTGATCCCATAATAACTTTGACTTCTATACCTCCGGTTTCCATCTTTTCTCCCTAACCTCTGATCTCTCTGAGACTATGTTCTGATCCCCAACCTCTGAACCTCAGGCCTCTCCAACATCCTGTTTCTCTGACCATCCTCAGGTTGCCCACTTCCATTATCCCATATAGATCTTCTGTTCATCTGCCCGAATCGTGTTTCTGTGATGCATTTTTCCTTCCAGCGCTCCCACTCACCTCAATTGCTCTAACTCTTTCTGTGTTTCTAGTGCCGCAGGTTCTACGGAGTTGTGCAGAATTTGTGGAAGAGCACGGAGTGGTGGATGGGATCTATCGCCTATCAGGGGTCTCTTCCAACATTCAGAAACTTCGGTGAGTCAAGCGGAAGGGGGCCAGGATTATAAGTAAGAGAAAAAAAGGGAGACTGGGGAGAGGAGGAACTTAGCAAGGTATTGGGCACATAAAGGTATTGGCTCAAAGAAAAGGGGTCTGAGATTTCCCAGAAAATGTTAAGGCCAAGTACACAGAAACACAAAAAATACCACTTACTCCTACTACTAATTCCTAACACCTGCTAATAAAGCATTTTCATGCCTACAGTTTCATTAGTTCTTCCAAATAATCCAGTAATGTCAGTAGGGCTTATCATAACTATTTAACAGATAAGGAAACTGAGGCTTAGGGAATTTAAGTAATTTGGTCAAGATTACACAGATGAATGTCAAGGTTAGAAGTACAATTCAGGACTTCGGGCAACTTGTCCATGATACACACCTATACTGACCCCTCCTGCATCCTTTCTCATCACCCCGATCACCTCCTAGATCATCCCCTTCAGCATTCCCTGATCTCCCTGGATCTCTGTCCACTCTGCTTGTTTACCATCCCCATGTCTCCAGGCAGGAGTTTGAAGGAGAGCGTCGGCCAGATCTAAGGAAGGACATCTACCTGCAGGACATTCACTGTGTCTCCTCCCTCTGCAAAGCCTATTTTCGAGAACTGCCAGACCCGCTGCTCACCTACCGGCTCTACGACAAGTTTGCTGTGAGTGGCGGCTGGAAGGGGCCCGCGGTGAAGTAGGGGGAGGAACTATCCGGGTTTATGGTCAGTATCCCTGCTTGCTAAAGCCTGCAAGGAGTCTCCTTCCAAAATCCAACATCAGGGCTATGGGGTGTCCCCCCCAATCCTGAGCCCTGGAGACCCTGAAGGAGGGATTTTTAATGAGGAGTCCATGAACAGATTTCCCGAGTTAACCCCAGAGTAACGTCTTCCCATAACAGTATCATGAGGGAAACATATACCAGACAGATTGCCAGTTTGTGCCACCTCTCTCTGCTTGTCCCCAAAACACTTTCCCTTCACTCCCTCGTCCCTTACTCCTTCTGTAATTTTCCTTTTCCACATATATTGTCTTCCTTTATTTCTTTGTATGAGCCTGAGAATGTAGGTTTTGGGGAGTGCATATGTAAGAGCGACCACGGCAACAGACTAAATATTTATGGAACCCAGGGCACCTCCCCTGCCACACGCACATTATAGGCTTATCCCAGAACCTTACCCCAGGTCTGAAGCACACAGTGGGTATGCATGAGTCAGCATCTACTCAAAACCATAATTTATAAGAGCCCTCCCTAATTTATTTACTTCATAAAGTTAACCAGAAAAGACACACTAGGTTCAAGCAAAGACATTTAATCAAATGGACTAGCAAATTAAGCGGTAAGAAAAGATGCCCTCTTTCCCACAGAGGTACACTCTCCCACAGGTTTGTGGGTGTGCACATGCTTATGCTATGTATGACCAGGAGACATGCATGGAAGACACATGCATGGTGACACGTATGGAATAGCAAAGGTGCTTAGCTGGGCAGACTTTGCAGAGCCTCCATTGTTTTCTGATGATGTCATGTTGCTTTCATCTAAATTCTGTGGGCATTGCATTTCTGCTTTCTACTGTTTTCACTGGTCTCTGACTGTAACTTCTGTTTAGTTTCACACTGCTATCATCTGCTGGGGTGCTGCTAAACTGGGGCCATGATAGCAGCACTCAGCCAGGCAGTCATTAAAAAACCCATGGAAGTTTTCAAGTTGATTCGAAGTCTATCCTTCTGCCTGCCTCTCCGCCCTTTTCACCACAGATTTCTGGTCTCACTCAACTCTAATTTGGGGTTAGAAAAAACTTTTTTTTTTTTTTTCCAGATGAATCCTTAATTGTCAGTCTGAGTCCCCTCAACTCATTTCAAACTAACAAAGCCACCAGAGTTTTGTGCAGGTTCCAGTTTCATCATTCAACTGAAATTACTCTCTCCAAAACTGCTAACAATCTCTTAACTGTCAAATGCAGTGGCTTTTTCTCAGTTCTTATCCTTCTGGACCTCTCTGCAGCCTTTAACACAGTTAATGACTCTATTCTCTGTAATACACTTTTCTACCTAGGTTTCCATGATACTTCTCTCTCCTGGTTTTCCTCTTACCTGTCAGACCATTTTTTTTCTGTCTCCTTTGCTAGATTTTTATCCACAATTCACCTGCTAACCATGGAGGTCCCCTAAGACTCTATTTTGGCCCTCTTCTCTTAATAAACTATTTCATTTGGTGATCCCATCAGCTCCCATGGATTTACTTATCCTGTCCTAATCTCTCTACTGACCTCCAATCTGGAATCTCCAACATCCTTTCAGACATCTGCAATTAGATTTTCGTAGACCGGTTCATTTTAACATAACCAAAACAGAACTCATTATCTCTCTTCCCAAAACCTCCCACTTAACTTCTTGATTACCCTCATCCTCCAAGTCACTCACATTCACAACCTAGGTGTCAGTCAATCAATAAGCTATGTGCCGGTCACCCTGCAAATCCCTAGGGATACAAAGAAAGGCAAAAGACAGGCCCTGCCCTCAGGGAGCTCACAATCTAGTTCCAACTGTGTACAAACAAAATACTGAATAAATAGGAAAATAAAGGTACTAGAATTAAGAGGGATTGAGGAAAGGTGTCATCCTTGACTCCTCACTCTCACCCCACCCCATGTCCAATCAGTTCCTAATATCTCTTTTGACGCTATAATCACATTAGTGCAAACCCTCATCATCTTACCCCTGGGTTATGCAATAGGAAGTTGGTCTTCCTGCCTTAACTCCCCACTCCACTCCACTGTCAAAGTGATCTTCCTAAAGTGCAGCTTTGATTATATCACCTATCTGTTCAATAAACATCACTGGTTCCCTATCACACCTCCAGGATCCAATCCGTTTGACTTCTAAAGTCTTTCCTAGCTGGGCCCCTTCCTACCTTCCTAGCCTTCTTTCACCTCTATGATTCAGTGACACCGGTCTCTTTGCTGTTCCTAACAGGACACTCAGTCTTCTGAGTGCTGGCATTTTTTCTGACTGTTCCCCATGCCTAGGAAACTCTCCTTCATCTCCATCTGCTAGCATCCTTGGCTTCCTTGAAGTCTCAACATAAGTCCTGCCTTTTGCAAGATGTCTTTCCCATACCAGTAATCATTAATGTTAGTGCCTTCCCTCCAAGACTAACCTCAATTTATCCTGTATGTATCTTGTTGTACATAGTTGTTTGTAGTTGTCTCCCTGATTACGATATGATCACTGTGAGTTTTTTGAGAGCAGAGGCTGGTTTTTTCTCCTTTCATACACATATATCTATATGCATATATGTATATATATAATATATACATTATATATAAATAATACATACACACGCATACATATATTCCTATTGCTTAGTACCATAGGAGGTGCTTAATAAATGCTAGTTGATTGACTGACTGGGACTTGGGGACGAGGTTCCTCCTTAATGTTTCTGGTTGGCATTTGAATGAATCCTGGGAGAGGATCCAGAAAGTTAGGTGAAGCCAAAGGGAGAATGTTTGCATTCCATTCTTTTGTATCCTTATCTACTGGCCATAAAATCACTGATCTTTAGCATTATTGCCAAGTTAAAAACTTCACAGTTCTCCTTATAAATATTTGCCGAGGACCAGCCAAGCCAAATATGAAGAGGTAACTACTGATGACAGAGTCTTTGGCTATGGGAAACCATGAAACAGAGAAAAATACCAAATGACCCTGGCCTTGCATAGCCTTCTTCTCCTTCTCTAATGGCAAAGTAGCTGGCAGAAAAGGGAGTAGAGGGTGATAAGACTCACACAGTTTTTAGACTATCTGCAAGTGTTTACTTAGGTGCTTGTATTATAAGCATGTGTGAGCATGTATAAGCATGTATAAGCATTTTCTACTGACCAATGAATGGACATGTAGTAACAATAGATCAGAAGTATATCAATGACTGAGGGAGAGCGGAATCATACAAGGTAACCTAGTATAATGGAAAGAATGCTGACTATGAAATCAGAGACCCTGAGCTCAGTTCTTGACTCCTGCCCTTTACTAGCTCCATGGTCTTGGCCAAATTATTTCATCTCTCTGGGCCTCAGTTTCTTATTTGTAAAATGAGAAAGACTAGATGACTTCCAAGGTTCTTCTCAACTCTAAATCTGTGATACATGATCATAACATAATGTTCTTAATTATACAGAAATGGAAGAATGGCTTCCAGGTTCCCCTTGAAGAGAAAAATTGAAGGAGTTGGTAGAGTTGGTTTTATCAGGTCCTCTAGTTCCACATCTAAGGTCAATAGGAAACATTATTTTATGGAATACTAGGTTCTCTCTCATTACAGCATATATTATAGGTATTTTTAAAAAAGATCACAAAACACAACTAATTGCAGCTTATTAGTTAGCGTCTTTTGGAGAAAGTGAGGAAGTAGAGAAATTCTACAAAAACTGTCTAAAACTCTTCAAATTAAATCAACATGTACTTTAATAGTTGGTGACCAGTGCAAAAGTAGACAGAGAGGATGATAGTTGTAAAACATAGTTCAGGAGTAAAAAACAAGAGAAGTCAAAAGTTATAGGCTACACACAAGCATCACACCTTTATGGTTTTAATACTTATTTGGAGAAGAGAAGTAGACATGGTGAATCTCAAATAATATCACAAAATAATGAAACGGATTATATTCTAAGGCAAAATCAGATCTTGATGTGGCATATAATCAGATCGCTAATTTGTTACAGCAAAGATTGAAACAATATCAAAAGGAAAGGAAAAAATGAACTGAAGCTATGACAAGCCACTGCAGTAGCTCCAACCCAACCTGTTGAAATTAAATGAGCTGGGAAACTGATAAAAGAATAGACTGAGATGAACTATGGTTTCCTAAGGAAGTTAAATGATGCAAATCAGTCACCACTAGAAAGAGACCAAAAGAACCTAGAAATTGCCTGAGCTCGTAAATGTTCCATCCTGCCTGAGAGGATAAACTCATTTGTAAGATCTTATGGAGAATAGTGGGACACTATGAGTAGTACTGAATCATAAAATGTTGAGGAGAAGTGGAGGTAAGAACTAGTTTTTTAAAAAAAGTTTGGTGAGAGACCAAACTAAACAAAGTCATCCTGAGGGCATTTAAGGATGAAACTGGCAGGAAGACAACAAAGAGATAGAAAATGGAAAAGCTCTGTAAATGTTTTTGTAACAAACACTTTTCACCAGTAATTACAATGGGGCCATAACATTTGGAGTCCAACATCACAGTCCAGAATATGCTGTATGAAGAAATAGACATGGAACCAAAGAAAACAGAAAAAGAGGGTTTGTGCTAGAGGGGATACAGTTTTGTGGGTGCTGGGGGTTTAATTCTCAAGGTATCTGGAGGAGGAGATGATTCTAAGTACTAGAGAAAAACTCTGACAATAACTTATTGTTTTCAAGATAAGGTGACTAGGAGAATATGAACAATAACTGACTTGTATGGCTACTTTTCCATCTCTATAAAATTTTTATGGTAATAATAATAATAGCTAGTATTTATATAGTGCTTTAAGATTTGCCAAGCAGTTATTTCATTCTGATCCTTACAAAAACCCTTGGAGGTAGGGGCTGTCATCATCCCATTTTACAGATGAGGAAACTGAAGCTATGAGAGGTTAAGTGATTTGGCCCAGGTTGCACAGTTTTTAAATGTCTGAGGCAGTATTCAAACTCAGGCCCTCTAGACTCTAAATCCACCATTCTATAGAATAGAATTCCATTATTCTATGGAATAATCCATACCTACATTGAGTGCTGGCCTTTTCAAATGATAATCCACAGCAGACTATGTTTTTACAGTTACAAAGCAGACTAGAAAATATACAGAATACAAGATCCCACTATGATCATTTTTTGACTATGATATTTGCAGATGCCATTTTGCTGATCAAACAAAGCTCTGGAATGTTCCAGGGCTTTCCAAATAAGATTCATAATCCCTCAAAAGAAGTTGCCTAACTATACCCACTAGAAAAATCAAGTGAATAGAGAATGTCTATAGTATAGACGATGACAGACCAAAGAGTTGGTCCATTGGTATGTTGGGACCAGATTTGGAAAGGAGAAAAATGGCTAACTAGACTGGGAAACTGCAGAGTTCTTTAATGACTCCAAGCTTCTCTCTCAAATAAAGGTGCATCTTCCAATGATACTATGTAACACTATATAATTTTGCTGCATCTACAAAGAGATTAAAGTTGCAGGTCATCCAAAAGGCAACAGAGAAGTACCTGGTGAGCACGAACAGAAGGCAACTCATGGCCCCAAAATTGTGCCTTCAATGCTATGTAAAGGATGCCATTTTTTTTTGTTGTTTCGTCATTTTTCATTTGTGTCCAGTTCTTCATGACCCTTTCTGGGGTTTTCTTGGCAAAGATACTGGAGTGGTTTGCCATTCCCTTCTCCAGCTCATTTTACAGATAAGAAAACTGAGGCAAACAGGGTTAAATGACCTGCCCAGGGTCACACAGCTAGTAAGTGTTTCAGTTTGAATTTGAACTCAGGAAGAAGAGTTTTCCTGTCTCTGGGCCAGGATTCTATCTGCTGCACCATCTAGTTGCCCCCAAAGGATGTCATTAGAGAAATGGAAAAGAGAATGGGCTGGTCTTGTGATGAGAGTGAAGGGGTAAATGATAGCCCACATCTTCCATGGCTATCCATGCAATGTGAAGAGCATTAGAAGAAGACCTTCGCCGTATTAGAGGAATTTCTTGTGGAAGACTCACAGGATGTAGACTAGATGAGTTGCAATCTCTATTACTAGAAAAAATACCCACATTCATGAGATCTCGGAGCTGGACATAAAGTCTATGAAGTCATCAAGTTAATACCCTTTATTGCCCAGATGCTGACACTGTCACCCAGAGAGGTTACCCATGGTTACACAGCTCATAATAATAGCTGGGACTAGAAGCTGTGTTTTAGGATTTCATAATAGCCACATGATAAATGTCTGTTGAATTGTTTTGTTAAATTTCAGTATAGAGTTTCTTATAGCTATACAGAGTGCTGATGCTGTTGGTCAGGGGTCAAGGGTAGCAATTCCTGAAAAAATCAATCCTGAGCTAGGGGAAGTCTGAGGGGGTGGAACAGTAGAGTTTCTTTGCAGGTTTGATGCCACCTCTTAATGATCCCCTTGTAACCTCCCCAGGAGGCGGTAGCTGTGCAGTTAGAGCCTCAGCGTCTGATCAAGATCCGAGACGTCCTCGGGGAGCTGCCTGGTCCACACTACAGGTATTATGTTCTCCCACCTCCTACAACTTACACAGGGATCTCAAATCTGAACCTCTCTCCCAATCCTGTATGCTACACAAGACAGTACTCACAAATCCTGGGCCTACTCAGATTTCCATGATGCATTCCCTATTCCCTTCCTGCTCCTTTTTTCATCCTTTGGTTTCCAGGACCTTGGAATACCTCATGCGTCACCTGGTGCACATGGCCTCATTCAGCGCTCAGACCAATATGCATGCTAGAAACCTAGCTATTGTTTGGGCCCCCAATCTGCTAAGGTAAGTTGGGGTAGAGAAGGTTTGGGAGCTGTAGATGCTAGATTATACACCAGTGTAATCTTTCTGGGAAATAAGGTGTAAGAAGTGAGTGTGTGTGTGTGTGTGTGTATGTGTGTGTTGGAGGGCTTGAGTGGAAAGTAGACTTTTGGAATCAGGTAACAGAAATGAGAGGGAAGGTTTTGGAGGTACAGGCTGAGATATGGGTGAAAGGACCCAGTGGGCCAAAAAGTTGTAGCCATTCTCTCTTGGGGTGGGGCCAACTCCTACAGCAAATAAAGTGAAGAAATGAAAGAAGCATTTATTAAGTGAAGGTGGGAAGAGGAATGGGTAGAGATTCTCTCCTCTCTTTCTTCCCTCCAGGTCTAAGGACATAGAAGCCTCTGGATTTAATGGGACAGCAGCCTTCATGGAGGTGAGAGTACAGTCTATTGTGGTTGAGTTCATCCTTACACACGTTGACCAGCTCTTTGGAGGTGCCATTCTTACAGGTAAGTTCCTCCAGTGTAGAATTAGAATGAATCTTAGAGATGACAGTACATGACTCTCAATAAATGGGAAAACTGAGGCCCAGATAAGGGAAATATCATTTTTAATGTTGTGGGTATCAGAATTAGAATTAAAACCTAGATCTCCTGACTTTCAATTCATTGCTCCTTACCTCCCGGTGATACTACCCTCCCCCACTCCAATAATCATATAGCTTCTAATTTGAATCAGGTTCTCCTTGGCCCACTGTCTTCTCATTCTCACTGCCTTTGGTTAATGCCTTGTCATCTTGAACCCAATGATCCCTGAATATTCCCCCACAGCAGACTGAGAGGTGCAGATGTATGCCCCTCAAGAAATGATCCTTATTATTGCTCAAGCTGATTTCTGTTCTTCCTTAGGTGGAGAGGCAGAGACTAGCTGGCATATCCTGCCAACATCACGGGGAATGGTCAGCCCTGAAGAGCCCTTGTCCAGACACTTGTCCTATCACCTTCCCAGTGTTCTACAAGCTGGGGATGGCCCCCCACAGATCCGACCCTACCATACCATCATTGAGATTGGGGATCACAAGTAATCCTTCCACATCTACCTCTGCTACCCCTTCTGTTTTCCTTTTTTCCAATTAGTTTTGACCTCACTTCCTAAGATTTCATGTCTTTAATTCTTTATTCCAGAACCCTATTCTTTTTTTTTCCAGTTCTGGCTTATAACTTTTGTTTTTTCTTCCTTCTACTCTCCTTCTTACAAAGGAGGAAGGGGTCTCTTAAGGTCAGAAAATGGAAATCCATCTTCAATCTGGGTCGTTCTGGGCATGACAGCAAGCGCAAGCCACCCAGGGTTGGTGAGGACAGGGGTAAGTATGTGTTTGATGGGAGAGGCACCCTATGGGTACCTCCTGAGCCCTTGCCCCTTCTCACAGCCCTGTTTTACAGACGAAAAATCTGATAAAGTGTCACTGCGGTCAGCCAAGAGCATGGATTCATTGAGCGCTGCAGCAGGAGCTAACGATGGTGGGTATGGGTGATGGTGAGAGTATCAGTGACAGTATCTACACATGTGTGCTTTGAATTCAGTGGGAGAGAACCTGTAGGTATGTCTGTATGGGTACATATCTATGGGAATGAGTGTGTGTGTATGTGTGTATGTGTGTGTGTGTGTGTGTGTGTGTGTGTGTGTGTGTGTAGCCATAGTATATGGAGAGGCCAGTGAGTATATATGCCTATGTGTGTTGACCTGAGGGCAGGGTAGGAAGAATGTATGTTGTCAAGTTAAAGGTAAGAAGAGGTCAGAGACAGTATGCATGGGCATCAGTGACTGGGTACCAATGTGGTGGATGATCAGTGCCTCTGTGTGTATGTGTGTGTGTATGTAATCATGATGCTGCTGCTGTATGCGTGATGCTGTAATCATGATGCTCTAGCAGCATCTTGGACCCAAAATCTCCCAGGAAATAGAAAGCACCCTTCAGTGAGAGGTGTGTCACATCTTCATGGCATTAATTCCTTTGTGTGGCTGAGGGAGGGAGGGAGGGAAGGAAGAGAGTATCCTTGGATAGCGCAGTGTTGGGGGGAAACTCAAGGACATGTCTATCTGCACTGTTCTTTTCTCTCCGCAGAGCCAGAGGGACTAGGGAAGCCCAATAGTTCTCGGCCAAGCCCCCTTCAGCTGGAGAGTCTTGAAGATTTCTCTATGGCAGCAGATGGAGAAAAGGAGATCGAGGTGGAACCACAGACTGGCACAAGCTCAGAACCAGGCACCCCTAGAACAGGACGAGCAGGAGCTCGGGCAGCAGGCTGTAGTCGGGCAGAGCGCTGTGCTGGAGTCCATATCTCTGACCCCTACAATGTCAACCTGCCCCTGCATATCACATCCATTCTTAGCGTACCCCCCAACATCATCTCCAATACAGCAGTAGCACGACTCACACGAGGACTTGAGTGTCCTGCCTTGCAAGCCCGGCCTATCTCTGGCCCTAATTTTGGCTCTGGACACCGAGGTAAGCAACCCCAGTACTGGGAGAATAAAAGGTTAAGGGACTGGAGTTGGGAGGTTAAGAGATTAGACACTAGTTTCAAGTTGGGAAAATTGAGAGGCCATTTCTCCAAGTTTAGGGATGGGAAAGAAGTGGGAATAGGGCAAGCCAAAGACCTCAATGATTTACCTTTGATATCTATGGAGAAAAGACCCTTCAATACTCTCTTGTACACATTTCTTTCTCATTATTTTCTCTGTTAACCATTCCCCCTCTTTCCCTCCTTCCCTCCGTTTTGCTTTTCTTCCCTTCCCGTTGCCACAATCCTGGAATTGTGAATAAGAAAAGAGAATGGGCAGAGAGAGCTGGGGAATTCCAGAGGAGTAAGAAAGAGCGTTTGTGACTGGCAGATACAGGAAGTGTTGATGGAAGCATCAGTGTTGCAATGGTAGAATTATTGATGATGGGTATATCAGTGACAGGAAAGCTGATGACCTGAGTATCAGGTATATCTGTAATGGGGCATATTGGGGTCAGAAGTATTTGTGATGGAGTATTAGTGATGGGGATTATCACTGATGGGAGTTATCTCTGATGAGGAGTATCGGTGACAGGAGTAAGTACTATGTGAAACAGTAGATAGAGAGCTGGATCTGGAGTCAGGAAGACCTGAGTTCAAATTCTGCCTCAGACACTTACTCAGACAATAACCATATGGTCCTGGGCAAATCACTTAAACTTTGTCTCCCTCAGTTTCCTCATCTATAAAATGGGAATAATAACAGTCCATACCTCCAAGGGTTGTTGTGAGGAGAAAAAAAAATATTTGTAAAATGCTTTGCAAATCATAAACTATTATATAAATGTAAGAATTGGCATTGAGAAGACTGTATAAGTAAGAGAGTACAAGGATTAAGGAGTATTAGTATATCTGGTGACAAGCGAATGCTTCTTCCCCTACAGATGAGAAGATGGACACAAGCCCGGCCCCAGTTCCTCTGGTCCCCAACCCTGAATCTCCTATGCCAGGCCCCTCTTTGCCCCCAGTCCAGGAGGACTCTCTGTCCCAAGAGGTGCAAGACTCCTTCTCCTTTCTGGAAGATTCTGGAAGTAGCTCAGAACCAGAGTGGGCTGCCGTGGAAACCAGGGAAGCAATCCTGGCAGAAGGAACCTGCTCTCCTGGGGAAGAAGACCCTAATATTGGTTACCTGGAGGAGCTCATGGGTGCTGGACCTCAGGTAAGGAGGAGACAATGGAAGAAGAGGGATACAATTGGGCAGTGGTAAAGAATACAACATCAGATCAGTCTTTTTTTTGTGGGGGTGGGGGGGTGGGGGGAGTCAGATTCACTGAGGAAGTCCTGAAGGGCTTCATTGCAAAGACTTCCCTGAGCAGTGGCTACTCGCTTACAGGTGGAAGAATTCTCTGTGGAACCACCCCTGGATGACTTGTCCTTGGATGATGCACTGTTTGTCCTGGCTCCCAGTTGTTGCTCCCCAGACACTGGGACCCTTGAGCAGGAAGAAGACTTTGGAGAGGATGTCTTCCTCAGTGCTTATGATGACCTGAGCCCCTTGTTGGTTCCCGGACCCCAAGGAGGAGAGGATCTAAGGAGAAAGGAAGATGAAGTTGATGGAAGTCAAACTTTTTCTGAGCATGGAGGGGAAAGAGCTTACAAGGAAGTTGAAGAGAATAAGGTGAAGGAATCTGAGAGAATCTCGGAGACTAATGAAGAGGGTGAGGGCAGTCAGGAATCTGTGGCTAGAGTAGATGGAGGAAAGGGAAGGGATGCTGAGACAAATGAAAAAGAGGAGGTTCAAGAGGCGAAGACCAAAGGGCAAGAGGAAGCTGAGGGAGGGGAGGAAGTAGATGGTGAGGAGGAGTTTGGGGGAGAAAAAGCTGGAGGAGAGAAGACTGAAGGTGAGGAGAAACCTGGGGGAGTGGTAGAAGTTGAGCATGAGGAAAATATAGGGAAAGAAGAGAAGACAAAGGACCAAGATAAGGCTGGACTAGAGGCACAAGTTGAGGATGAGAAGAAAGGGGAAGAACAGAAAGCTGATAGAGAGAATGCTGAGGGAGAACAAGCTAGCAGAAAAGAGGAGGCTGGGGGAGAGAAGGATGAGAAGAAGGTTGGAAATGATACAGTGAGTGGGGAAGAGAAGAGCCAGAGCCAGCAGGGCACTGAGGGGAACTGGAAAACTGTAGACAACCATACACTTGATGAAAGAAGAGAGACTAAGGCTGGAGAGGAAAGTGGGTGCAGGAACAAAGAATCTGGAGAAAGACAGGAGGATAGGGAAGATGGAGGAAGCATTGAGTGGGATGTTGAGGGTATCAGTGGCAACAGGGAATGTGGGGATGGGGAGGCAGAAGATCAGGAGGTCGTAGTGGACAGTCTGTCAGGGGATCTGAACCCAGAAGTAGTGCCTTGGAGATCTAGTAATGTCAAAGATAATGATGCCAACCCTTCTGGGGGAGGAATGGCACAGTCCACTTGGCCAGAAGACAGGGAACATGAAGAGCAGACTACTCTTGAGAACTGCGTTCTGTACCCTTGTGTCCCATCTTCCTCCATGCTGCAACCTGATCTAGCAGGCAGTGTAAGTATGCGCCTGGCCTCCACCTTGGTCCAAGTTCAGCAGGTCAAATCTGTACCTGTAGTGCCCCCCAAACCACAGTTTGCCAAGATGCCTAGCACACTGGGTAGCAAGATCCATGTAGCTCCAGCAAACCCGTGCCCACGGCCTGGCAGACTTGATAGAACACCTGGAGAGGGAGTCCAAGTGACCCGTGCTTCCCGTTCCGCCTGGAGGAATGGAGGTAGCCTTTCTTTTGATGCTGCTGTTGCATTAGCACGAGAGAGGCAGAGGACAGAGGCTCAAGTCATCAGGAGGACCCAGACCTGTACTGGCGGTGGGGATGGAAGCCTGCTTCCCAATACCTCTTCTTCCCCCTTATCCTCAGCCTCTACTTCCAGGCCTCTCAGTTGCTTGGAGACCCCACTCCCAGGTCAGGAAGGGGCTGGACCCCGGAGCCGACACAGTTTGCCACCTGGAGAATCCCAGCCTCTTAACACTGTCATATCCCCCCAACGCAGAACCTATGCATTTGAGGCACATGCTGGCCTTGGGGAAGGGGAAAGGCTCTGAGTAGGGCTGGAGCACTTGGGGTCAGCAGGCTCCACCTTCTGTCCAGCTGTCTCCCTAGCAGCTCTCTAATCAGTGGAGAGATTCCCAGTTAATGGGCTCTGACCTCTAGCTTCTGTTTTCAGACTGTAGAAAGTCACCACCTTGGATCATCTGAAGCTTAGTTCAGACACAACTAGCCCTTGGGATACTCCCAGCATAAGGGTTCTGCCCCAGGGTCCAGGTCCATAAACAGAGGGAAGCGAAGTCAGGAGACAGACTGCTGGAAAGACACAACACTGAGATGGTTTTCCTTTGAAAAAATGCATGGGAACTCAGGTCAAATTCCTGTGCTCCTTTGAAGCTGGAGATCCCTCTTCTTAGAGCTCACCGTATCCCAGTGGGGATATTCCCTATATACACTAGGATGTCTTTAAGGGCTACCTGTCTTCAACTTGTTCTTGGTCTCTTGGGTATTACCTGAAATTTGAGACTTTGATGGGGAGATAAATGTTCACGAAACCCATTGAAGAAATCAACATCAAATGGTCCTGTACCGCTTCCATAAAGGTTATAAAGTCTAAGCTCCTTAACCCACCCCACTCTCCAGGGAACTGGGGGAAGTGATGGTGTCCTCTGCTGATCTCTCAGGTCTTCTGTCTTTGGAAAGACGCCCCTCCTTATAATTCCATTATAGGGAGAAAAGGATGAAAGTATCCTGACCACAAGCCTAATGTTTCCTACCATGGAGAAAAAAAACATATGACCCAGTTTGGAGAGACTAGGTCTGTGATTGTAGGGGGTGATTTGAAATAAAAGATGTATTTTTTCACGGATGTAGGACTGGAACGATTCCTGTTTTAAGGACCTTGGGCAAAAGGTAACATTCAGCAATAAACACAAATGTTCAAAAACACAAATTTTTTTAAAGTACCGTAAATGATTTAGAGAAGACTGTAAACTTCCTATTTAGTTTAAGAAAAGAATGTATAACCAATTTAACAAAATAGTAACAAGTCATCTCTCTGTCCACATTATAACAGTATTTTCTGAATATTTATCTCAATTTTGTTGCGATTATTTACATAGTTGTAGTGAATATTTTATTATTTTGTTTCCTTTTTTTTTTCACCCACTATCCCTTGGGTTCATGGGTTTAGAGGTGAAAGAGCACTCCTTTATCATTTTGACTAACTTCATTTTACAAATAAGTTTAGCACCTTATCTGAAATCACACAAATAAGTAACTGAGCCAGGATCCAAACATGGTCCTCTGACTCCAAAACCAGTCCTCTTTCATAGAAATCTTCCCCTATTTCTTTGTATTCCACACATTTATCATTTATTTCTTTCAATGCAGTGATATTCTCTTGCTTTCACACACCACAAATTCCCAATGAATTTACTGTTATAATTCATGCTGGTAGAAGTATTTGGTAGATAGTTTGGTAGACAGATATTAAGATGGTTTTAATTTAAAAAAAATTTTTTTTAAAAGGATAGGCACTCAATCGAAATGACTGTACTCCTTTGAAGTTGGATAAGCTTTTCTTAGAGCCAACCACAACTCTACCATCCACTGCTGCCGTTCCTTATCCTGCCCCATTTTTCAGGACCACATTTAGGGTATTCTTGGCAAAGGTACTACAGAAGTTCGCCATTTCTACCTCATTTTAAAGAGGAGGAAACTGAGGCAAACAAGGTTCAGTGACTCACCCAGGGTCACACAGCTAGTAAGTGCCCCAGACCAGATCTGAACCTCAAGGAGGTGACTCCTCCCAACGTCTGGACCATCACCTTATCCGCTGTGCCACCTGGCAGCACCCTCTTTGGTAGCTGGTGCGGGAAGGGCTCCGGGAAATGCCAGGCAGCAGAAGAGAGGGCCAACCTAGGAATGAGAATACTGGGCTTCAAGGCCTCCTTCGCCTGCAGGGTGCCCAGGATCCTAAGTGGAAGGGCAGGGACTGGCTTGGACTGAAGTTCCTCCACCCGGAGCTCCTTCCTCTAGCAGTGGAAGCACTGGCTAGCTGTAATTTAAAAATAAGACATCACCAGGGTAGGGTGGTGATCCACGAAAACCTCTTTGACGCAGAGGGACCACGGGCACGAATGGGTGCGGTCATAGGGGACGAGGGAATAGGTTTTCAGGAGCCTCGGGGCCCGGACATCCAAATCCCCCCAGAAGCTGAGGTCACTGCTTCTCGGCCGCGCCTCAAAAGCCGGCGACTGACAGGTGTTGGGCGAACGCAGGGTCAGGTTCCTGGAAATTCCTCTCCCAAGAGTGCCCACACCCAAGATGGCGCCCAGAGCAGCCCTCGTCAAAGATGGCGGCCAAGTCGAGCATCCCTCCCAGACTTAAGATGGTCTCTATCAAGTCTTCGACCCATCGTGGACGGCTAAGGCTGTCAGCTGTCCGGAATCAAGATGACAATAGGAGCTAGTCGCCGCCCCTCGATGCCGGATGGTGGCGAGCCCGTTCCCAATCCAGCTGGATCCGGTCAGCTGGACTTCGCTTCTGCGCCCCTCCTAGGAAGAAGGACGCCCCTCACCAAGATGGCGGCAACCGGAAGTGGGCGATGCCCCCGCCGCTCCTGGGGAAATAGGCGGATCTGGGACAGACACTTCCGCCCCGCATCGACATGGAGACGCCTGGTCAGTGCGCATGAGCGGCTGCCCATGGAGAGACCTGGGGCCGAAGGGGGAGAACGCGGTCGAGGGAAGTCGGCGGCTACTGGGGCGCCCTGGGCTGGTGAGTGTGGGGCAAGGGGTCGAAGCGGGGGGCCGGGCGACGAAGGACAGGCAGGGGAGCTGCTTTGGCTCCTTCGTCTCCTTTCGGTCGGGGGAGGTTTGCGGAAGGGAGAGGGTGCGAGCGAGCCTTTGTTTTTTTGGGAGGTGGGGGAGGGGCCCCGTCCGGGTCCTCGCCCACTCCCCAGCTGCGCCGGCACCTGCCCCAGCTCCTCCTCCCCTTGCTCCCGGTCCCCCCGTCCCAGATCCCTCCTCCTAGCACTCCCCCTCCCCCTCCGCCCCCTTCTAGATTCCTTCCCCCCGCCCCCATCCCCTTCCCAGGCTAGCAGGGGGTGGCGCGGCATGTGTCTAGGGCGACCTCCCATCCCTGTGGCCGGGGGCTGCCGGACAGCCTGTGGTGCAGCCCCCTCCTCGCGGACTGCTGTCCCTTAACCGGGCTCTTCTTTCTCCGCTTTCCGCACCTCTCTCCCAGCCCCCTTTTCTTTTCTCTGCCCCCTCCCCCGCGCTCGCTCTCCCTCTTCTGACCCTCTCCTCCTCCCTCCTTCTCTCCCCTCTTCTCCCCTCCTTTCCTCTCCTCTCCTGCCTCTCGGCCGCTTTCGAAATTGTTGGGGGAACTGGAGTGAATAGGGGATTGGTCAAGAAGAGTCACAGTGGAGTGTAGACGTGCAATGAGGACGCCATTCACACTAGTGGTGGGTCTGGCGGGGGAGGGAGCGAGGGAGATAGATACAGAGGAGGGAGAGGGAGGTCGGAGCCTTATCTCCTGAGTTCTGTCCCAGTGTTTATAACCCTAGTGGTCGGCTGGCCCTTTCCTGGACTTTTCTTGGGAAGCCTGGAAAGGTTGAGGAGTCAGTTCCCCCTGTTCTGTCCTGACAGTAAGTACATTCCACGGCTCCCCGGAGCCCCCCAGCCTATGCCACATGCAGTTCTGATAGTCAGAGAGCACTCCCTTATAGTAATTTCTCTCTGCAACCGGGCCCTGGCCTTCCTCGGGTGCCCTCAGTTGCTTGGGGATGTGTGGGTGGCAGAGACTTGGTGAGTTGTCCCAGCGTTCCAGTCCTCTTCCTTCCCCAGAAGTCAGGACGGTGTGGCCTGGAGAGAGAACTTGGAAGCTCCCTGTCTTCCTCCTTCCTTCATCCCCTTCCCCCTTACTTCCTTTTCAGGTTTCACTTTCACTTCTCTTTTTTAACCACTTTCTCTTGGCTTTGGAATCTGTCCTCTGGCCTACATTTCCCAGTGTATCCTTCCTCTCTGTTTCTCTCAGAAAGCCATCCCTTACAAACATAGTATGAAAAGGAAGGGGAGGGGAAACAGTTCATCAAAACTAGACCACACTTTGGGAAAAAGCAAGATATAATCTATAGTATTCCACACCCACCTTCCCCTACCTGTGCAAGGAAGGGGAGAGGTGTGTTTTTATATCACTTTCTTTGGGTTAGGGACCTTGTTTTGTGGAAGGGGGTTGAATTTATAAATCATAATCTTCCTAGTAAAAGCTGCTAGATGCCTGGATTTGGTGGTGCCATCTGCCTCTGGCTAGTCCCTTATTTCTCTTCCCAAGCTGGGAACCAGAAGGATTTGAGGGTCCTAGCATAGCCTGTAGGTATATTATTGCCCCAGTCCCCTTCTGTCTCAGAGCAGGGAAGAACCCTGAGCCCTAAGGTGTCTGAAATTCATTTCCCTCTGGATGAAGCATTTTTTATGGTATTACCATAGCAACATCATCATTGCCAAACCAGTCAGGCAAGGAAGAAGACTTGGTGAATAAAGGGAGAGGGAAATTTTCAAGTGCTGGTTCTCAGGCATAAGATTGTTTCTCAGATGGTTTGATCCTTGAAACTCTGACCTAAAGTCTTTGGGGGTATAACTGTTTTCTGCTGCTGCAACTCAATTTCCCTACCCTGGAGAAAAAGATAGAAAGTCTAAATCAATGTGGACCTCTAAAGTAGCCTCAAGAAACAGTACCAAATAGAGTAAATCATTACTTCTTTATATTGATGGTGATGTTTTGCCAGCATGACCATGCCTATTTGTAATTGAGCCCCATGAAACTGCTGTCTTTGCAAAGTAAAATAATATTAATAATACATCCAGGAAAACCATTGTTTGCAAACTTGCATATCCATCTCTCCAGGTAACCCCTGCCTACTTAGGCTAAAGCCAGAAGGAGGATGACTTTGTGCATAAACTGGCTTTTCCACCTGCTACCTCAACTTTTGGATTTAGGAAAGGGAGATTTATTGAAAATGATATATGCCAGATGAATAGCTTTTTAACACATGATTGTTTGTAGACATTGGGTCCCTGCTAAAGAGGGCCTACTCAGTTCCATAACTTCATAGTAAGTTGTCTCATTCTCTCCATTACCTCCCAGGATTTACAACGCAGCATTGTGAGGCAGGACGTATAAAGACTTTAAGCAAAAGAACAAGCCTTCGGATGTGCCCCCTGGCAGAGAGATGAAGGGGTGAGTTAAGGAGGGGAACTCCCTGCAAAACCTAACCTGGAGTGTAAGCTCCTAAATCTTAATCCCAGCTGTGCTGTGCTGAAAATGCCATTGAACGTAAGTGCCAGGAGGTACCAGGGCCTGAACTTCCTGCTCACTGCTTCTCCCCCATGTTTTTCCATCTTGTTTCCCCCCACAATAGGCAGCAAAAAGCAGCTGAGACAGAGGAGGGGACTGTGCAGATCCAGGAAGGTAAGTGATGGTCAGAGGATCAGAAATGGGAACAACCTTGCCACCAAGTCATCATTCTCTATGTGACGTGAGCAGCAGGAAAGACTCAGAGTTTATGAAGCCTTCTCCTGCTACTCCAACATGTCAGGTGCAGTGGCAACTGGTGAAGATCCAACCAGTGTGGCCATCGCCAGCATCCAGTCAGCTGCCACCTTCCCTGACCCCAACGTCAAGTACGTCTTCCGAACTGAGAATGGGGGCCAGGTAAGGGGGGGCCCCCAAGGAGCCACAGAAATGCCATGGGGTCTGGGTTGAGGGAGGCAGTGAAATATGGGTTGGGGAGACCTTATGTGGGTAAAGAATGTCACTGTACTGAAATGAAGGAAATTTTGGTTTGAGAAAAATCGAACTTCCTGAACTGTGAACTATTCATGTAGAAGGGGTAAAGGAGATGGAGCTTCCTCATTTGTTTCTCTGAGGACCCCCCCTGCTCCCTTGGCCTCTTTCAGGAATTCCCTGAGATTCACAAGTTAATTATTTTCTGCTCTATCTTTCCCCTCCTCCCAGGTGATGTACAGAGTGATCCAGGTGGCTGAGGGGCAGCTGGATGGCCAGACTGAAGGCACTGGTGCCATCAGCGGCTACCCTGCTGCCCAGTCTATGACCCAGGTATGAAGGAATATGAGCTTGGGGAGCAGGCTTGGCTCTGAGAAAGGTGAGATGGTGGATTGACCAGTAAGATGGGATAGGCGTCTGGGGAAGGGGCCTTAGATTCAAAGATGAGCAGGGGGTGGGGGGGCTAGAGTTACTCTAGTCGTTAGGTAACAAGGGTAACCCCTCCCTAGAGTGTACAGCTCTGAGGTGTTGGAACCATAAGAATTTTGGGGCAGGTGTAGAGATGTGATTGAAATCTATTCTTTGAACCTTTCCTAGGCGGTCATCCAGGGGGCATTCACCAGTGAAGATGCAGTGGAGACAGAGGGGGCAGCCACAGAAACACACTACACCTACTTCCCCAGTACAGCAGTTGGGGAAGGGGCAGGGGGGGCTGGTGCTGGGAGCACAGCTACTGTTGTTACCACTCAAGGCTCTGAGGCACTGTTGGGACAAGCTACTCCTCCTGGAACTGGTGAGATGTGAAATATCATCCTTATGGTGGGTGAGTAAGAGAGGGCGCCCCATGAACTGCAAGGTGTAGGAAACAGGAGAGGTGCCACAGCTGGGTATCCCTGCTTCCCAATAATGATGAGATGAATGTGGGTTTCTGGCACATGATGAGATATTAGAGTATATTGATCCAGCCATGTGAGGGAAGGTGGTTTTGTCTTTTTGATAGAGAATTTGATAGGGCTTCATGTCCCATGACCTTATATAACTCCTTTCAATATTTCTTTTCCAGGTCAGTTTTTTGTGATGATGTCACCCCAGGAAGTGCTGCAGGGGGGAACCCAGCGCTCCATTGCTCCCAGGACGCACCCTTACTCCCCGTGAGTGAACCTTGCCTCTCTTCATTTCTTGTGAGTTACCTTGATCCCCATCCCTCAAATTTCCATGTGTAAATCCCTCACCCCAAAGTATCTTTCCTACCCTGTGTGTTACTGTTCTCTCACTGTAGTCACCCCACAATTTATTTTCAGGAAATCAGAAGCTCCTCGGACAACTCGAGATGAGAAACGAAGAGCTCAGCACAATGAAGGTACTTGGAGTGGGTGACTTGGATGAGGCTGTCAGTTACAGTTCTGGGGAGACGGGGGGGATTCTAGATAGCTTTACCTTATAGGCGTTCCCTAAATCATCCTGCCTTCTTCAAATTTCAGTGGAGCGCCGCCGCAGAGACAAAATCAATAACTGGATTGTGCAGCTATCGAAGATCATCCCGGACTGTTCCATGGAGAACACCAAGTCTGGCCAGGTTAGGGGAAGACCCTGCTGGATGTTCTGGGCTTTTTGCCTGGTGGTGGTAATAGAGGTGGTAGGGTTCCAGGGCAGCTTTGACAGATGTCCCTCTTCCTCCTGAAGCACAAGGTTAGGAGGAGAGTTTATTCCTGTATTCCTAGTGTGGGTGCTCCCCAATGTAATCCAGCCCGAGTTCCAAAGGAGGGAGTGGCTCTCAGCAGACAGAACCACACTAATTCACCTTGAAACCAGGCATCCTAAAACTCATCCTTTCTTTTCTGCAGAGCAAAGGTGGCATCCTGTCTAAAGCCTGTGATTATATCCAGGAACTTCGACAGAGCAACCATCGTTTGTCAGAGGAATTGCAGGGGCTGGATCAGCTGCAGCTGGACAACAAAGTCCTTCGACAACAGGTCAGACATCTCCAGTGACAGGTCCTCTTTGAATTATATCCTCTCTTTCCCCCTTGTCCCCATCTGGCCCAGAGGCAGATACTGGAGTGTTCAGGACATTCTTGTGTTGGGCTTGAGGGGACTTGGTTTTCCTCACCCTAATTTGGGCCTGCCAGTCAGAAGGTCTGATGTTCCCTGGGCCTCATTTCATGAGCAGTCCAAGTGCTTCCTGATTTCTACCTGGAGTTCTCCTTTAACCTCCTTCTTTCCTGGCCAGGTGGAGGATCTGAAGAATAAAAATCTCTTGCTACGAGCTCAGTTGCGACATCATGGAGTTGAGGTTGTCATCAAGAATGATGCCAATTAAATAAACCCTGGGGAATTTTCCACCAGGCTTGGGCGCCAGAGCCCCTTCCCTAGGACTGCAGGCAGCCCGGGAGCACCGGACTTAATCCGTACCTTCTCCTCCCACAGCCCTTGTGAGGCGTGGGGTAGGGAGAGTTGCTGAAGCATCTGGAGGAACTGGCCCCATGATGCCCTTGGCCTTCAGCTTTGAGTGTGGCACAAAAGGACAGGCACATCCCTGCCAACAGCCTTCCTTTTCTCCCCCTTCTCCCCGGGCCCTTGTGCTTGTCTTGCACATGCATGTGCTGTTTCAACTCTGGATATCACACACTCATGGCCTGTTATGTGACTCCATTAAGCATGTAGGTAGAGAGATGGACAGGTGATAACTGGGTTGCATTTGAGAACTGGAGCATCCCTTCTCTGACCTGTAGGTGAGGCACAATTGGAAGCTCTAAGGTTCCTGAGATTGAGTCCCCTAAGGGGATGTGCTTTAGTAAGGGTAGGGGAGCAGAGATACTGAATGATAAAGCTGGAAAAGGAATTAGGGCAGAGATTGAGGGTCCAGAAATCTCTGGGATGGGGGCTAGAACAGGCAGAGGTGCTGTTCTTTGCTCTCCTTCTTCTTGGGTTCCCCCCCTTTTTTTCTTGTTTTTCTTTTTTTTTTTTTTTTAGAGAAAGATAAAATTGTTCAGAGCCACAGTTGTCCTCTAGTGTTCTGTGGGGTGATGGGGTGGGAGGGAGAGGGCCAGGAGTGGGGAGGAGATTGATGGGATTGGGGAATCACATGGACCCCTCTCCTGACGGGGAATGAGGGGCAGATGCCTCCTGGAACCGTTAAGCTTGCCGCTTGTGCCTGGCACTTGAGAATAGGGAGAAGACGCATCTTGGGGGTCCACCAGGGTGGGGTAATGGAGACAGTCGGCCGTGGTATCAAAGGACCCAGCTTGTAGTTGCAGTAGGCTACAGCTCCGTGTGACCATCCAGGCCTCAGTGCCCTCGTCCATCCAGTGGGAGGGCCGGCGGAGAGGCCCCGGGGCACTCCCGGGCCAAGTCCTCCGCACCAGTGACCCCCCCTGCGCCCGGAGCCTGCCCAGTGAGGAGGCTGCCGGCTGCCGAGCCTTGGATCCTGTTTCCATGGGGACGGGGGGCGGAGCTTAGCCGGGCAGTGTGAATCCGCGGGGTTCCGCTTCCATCCGCCGCAGTCCGGAGTGAAGATGCTGCCGAACGGTAACGGTGTGTGCATGGAGGCCGGGCCCTTCGCCCTCCCGGAGGCGGGCCACTGCGCTATGGAGGTCCGCAACATGAGCCGAGGTAACGCGAGGGTGAAGGCCCGGGTCGGGGCCGGGCCGGGCGGGGGCCGATGCTCACCACCCTCTCCTCTGCCCCGCCTCAGCCCCGGCCTTGTCGCTCCCGGCGCTCCGCTCCATCCTGGCCACGGACCGGGACCGGGTCCGGCTCATCGATGTGCGCCCTCGGGAGGAGTCCGCGGCGGGGACCATCCCCGGGGCGCTCAACATCCCGGGTACCGAGGCGGCCACGCCCGAGCTCTACTAGTGCGGGTTGGGGCGGCGCGGTGCGGGGAACGGCTCTGCGACCGGGCCGTGCGGGCGGGGGCCGACCGTGGTGCCCACTGCGGCTGGGATGCGGCGTGGGGGAGGGTGGGAACGGCATGGTACCCGCAGTAGCCGCGTAATGCGGGGGTGGCTGGGGGGACTGTGCCTGCAGCAGCCTAGAGGGAGCGGATGAAGTCAGGGACGATAGCGGAGAGGAGGGGATCTGCCCACCCGGGGTGGGGGGTGAGGGAAACAAAATAAAAAATAAATAACGCCCGAAGAGTTGCGTGCCTCTTTGATTTTTTCCTAAGGAGCCAGTTATCTATCGCAAGACAGCCTTGGTGCCTGTCTGCTGAGGGAGCCAGTTTTTCATAACGTATGTATGTATACGTGTACATACAGAGATGCTCATTCGTGTGTGTAGAGAGAGAGAGAGAAGTATTTTCTTCAGGTCCAACGATCTGGCCCCTCCTTGCTTAGCTCTTTCTTTTCCATTCTCTCCCCATTTCCCCTTTTTTTCCCAGTGTCAGAACTGGAGAATGCCCTTCGGATGGAGCCGGCTGATTTCCAGGCTACATACTTTGCCGAGAAGCCAATACCAGAAGAGGAGAACCTAGTCTTTTTCTGCCAGATTGGTAGCAACGAGTGCCATGCCAGGCAGACTGCCAGGGAGCTGGAGTATTTGGGGTAGGGCAAAAGGGCACAGGAGCATCGGGCTGGTGTTTCCATTCTCCCCTCCCCCTCCCAGTCTCAAGTCGTTTTCTTTCTACAGGGCTAATTACGAAGATGCCTACAGGGCATGGCAAGCCAAGGAGGGTTAGTTAGAAGGAAGGAACCCTGAGACCTTCCCTCTGTGACCTTTCTGTATAGGGTACAGTACTGTGCCCCCAAGGTAACCTAATAAAGAGAATAATGGAAAAATCTTTAGATGTTTTTAGTCTGTTATTAAGACGGACCCTTGGTCCTTGATCCAACCCTGGTATTAATTGTGAAGTAGATATTACTCTTTCTGCGGTTCAGCTCTGGGCTGTTTGCCTCTTCTTGCTTCCTTCATTCCCTCAAATCCACACATATACATGCAAAGTTCCTTGAGAAGTGTGATAATTCTTCCCTAGGTACTGGCCCTCCAGTTCTGATTGATTCATCTCCATGGGCTGAAGAAGCAATGGCTCCAGCTAGATACTGATAAAACACATATATGTGTACGTGGTGTATATACATGGATACATACACATATTGGAATATATGTGTATATTTGGGGTATATGTAGTTATTTCTCTGTGTGTCTGTGTGTGTGTGTAGAGAGAGACAGAATTGTTGAGTTGTTTCAGTTGTGTCCAACTCTTTGTGATCCCATTTTGAGATTTTCTTGGCAAAATATTGGAGTGGTTCCTGATTCCAAGCCCAGGGCTCTAGCCACTGTGTTGCCCACCTGCCTTCCCCCCCTCCCCCCTCCTCACTTCTCTCCACATATATACATATGTGTATATATCACTATATCTCTCTATATGTGTGTATATACATATGACAGCTAGGTGGCACAGTGGATAGAATGCTGAGCCTGGAGTCAGGAAGATTCCTCTTCCTGATTCAAATCCAGTCTCAGTCATACTAACTGTGTGAACCTGGGCAAATCACTTAACCCTGTTAATCTCAATTTCCTCATCTGTAAAATGAGCTGAAGAAGGAAATGGCAAATGACTGCAGTATCTTTGCCAAGATAACTCCAAATGCGGTGACAAATAGTTGGACATGACTGAAATGAGTGAATAATATCAAAATATGTATGTATGTGTGTGTGTATATACATACATACACATGTCTCAAAAGTAACATGGACTGTTGCTGAATTTGTGTAGTACCAAAATACACCTTGGGTTCTAGTAATGCCTCCGAAGTTCAGCATGTATTGTGTGTAATCCAATCCCCAAATTCTTTTGTCTAAACATTTCTTCCTTTTCCATGTAGAAGAGAAGTCTGGGTGAGGGGCGAAGACTCTCATTTGTCTCGTGTTCTTTTTCTCTCATCTCGCTTGCATAATAATCACATTTTTATAGAGTTTTAAGGTTTACACCGTGTTCCTCTCACAAAAACCCTATGAAAGATGTTATATGCAAGTATTGTTATCCCTGTTTTATGGGTGAGGAAACAGACTCTGGAGAGTAGGAGCACTGAGGTAATTAAGTGTGGTGCTGGGACTTGAAGGCTGGAATCTTCCATCACATCAGACTCTCTTTTATTCTGCATCCTTTTCCTCTTTTTTCCTTGGTGGACTTTTAAATTCACTGTCTTCCAGTTTTCTCATATTAAGGAAGAAGGTAATTCTACTCCTGTGGACCTTGTCATTTTCCTTGTCACATAACTCTCTTGGCCTGTGACTAATCACATTATATCACAAGATCCCAGATTAAGAACTGAAAGGGACCTCAGAGGCTTTTGGGTTTAACACCCTCGTTTTACAGATGAGGAAATAGGTTGGGCTAAGTGACTTATACAGTCACAAACTTAAGCCAGAATCTGAGCCAAGATTTTCGAACTCAATGCTCAGCACACTTTCCATGTACTACATCAATGTCTGGCTTTTCCAGTGATCATAAGACCTTCCTCCCTACCTACCCTTAAGTAAGACAGTTCCTGGCCTGCCCTTTAAGCTTGAAATAACTGCAGAGAAGATGCCACAAGTCTCTCTCTGATTTCCTCATTGCTGTAATATTCTTCCTGATACCTAATACTGTCTCTTGCTTAAATCCGAGCTTGTTTTCTTACTTTCTGCATTCACGATCTGCAAATACTTGCAACCCCTTCTTTTTAATTACCTGTGCATCTTGAGCATGGTTGGAGAAAATCCCAGAACCAAAGTGATTGGGCCAAAATGTTCACATTTCTTAACTATAATTATATCCTTGCCACTGGAAGATAATGTTACTCTCCCCTGTCTTGCAAACAGGCCCCTTTAGCTGTTGAAAATGTTAAAACTCTTCTGTAAGTGGTTGGGCCCCTTTCTACTTTCCCTGTGGTGTGTCTATCTCCAATTATCCTGATCCACATCTAGCCACTGGACTCCAGATGGCTCTGGAGGAGAAAGTGAGGCTGGTGACTTTGTACAACCCTCCCTCACTTAAATCCAATTCATTTGCAAGTCATGGTATCACCTTCTTGACGTCACAGTCCCCTTCAAATGAAGAACAACCAACAGCAACCTCCCCATGAGACAATAATGAAAACCATCAGCTCCAAGCTTGCCAAATATAATGTACTTTAGTTCTCCACTTCTCCATCTATCCTTGTCTGTTCCACAGATTCCTGAGATTTCCTTCATGTTTCCCAGATTAGACCCATATCAACTTACACCTGATTTTTTTTGTACTAGCTTCCTAATTGGTTTTATTGTCTCCCAGATCTTCCCATTCTCACCCATCACTGAGATCACTTCCAGACTCATTTTCCTGCAATATCCTTTTCCTATCACTACAGTAGGGGGATGGGAATAAACATATATATAATACCTTCCACGTACCAGGCACTGTGCTAAAAGCTTTTTACAGATATCTCATTTGATCTTAACAATCCTATGAGGTAACTACTATTGTTACACAGGGAAAAAAGGTATAGTTCTATATTGCCTATTGTTTAAAATAATAGCTGATTTTATACATCATTTCAATGTTCGCAAACATACCAACTGATTTTCACAATAATGATGTGAGATAGAACTACAAGCATTAGTAACCTATTTTTTTTTACGGATGAGAAAACTCAGGCTCACAGGAGGTAAGTGACTTACAAATGGTCATACAATTAGTAGAAAGTATGTGGACACAGATCTGATCCTGGGCTCCATGTCCAGCACTCTTTTCATCACACCACTGAAGTCTAAATTCCTTAGTCTATTATTCAAAGCCAAATCCACGATTCGGCTCTAACTTCTTTATTCAACCTCATCTCTCATCACTCCCCAACATCAAACCCTCTATTCATACAGTGGCATAGATTTCCTTTCTTTCCCAATTCAATGCCCACTTTTACCTTTGTGCCCTTCCTTGGAACACCTTCAGCACCACTTCTCCACCTCTATTACGTTTGTATCTCACTAAATAATTGTGGAACTGGATCTTGAATTTTAACAAGAAGACTTTACACTCAAAATGAGTAGGTGGAATAAAACTACTCATATAATTCTTCCAAGCTAAATTTCACAGAACTGTAATTGTACAACCCAGGAGGAAGACTTTCAGTGAAGAAGATTGGTAATTTACAGGAGCTAATATATCCAAGAAAAATGGCAGCAGTAAAATACCTAATCTCAGCTCTGTACATACAAATGCATTAAGTATGGATGATAGGTGACCTAAAGATCTTAATGCAATTGGATAAGTTGCACCAAATGTGAAAGGAAAGATTACGAGTCTACAATGCCAGGTATTGTGTTAAGAGTTGGACAAATATTACCTTATTTGATAATAAAGTATGAATAAGTGAAGGAATGAAAATAGCATTTCCTAAATGCCTTGGTCAGTTATGTTCAATGACTCTATTTGGGGTTTTCTTGGCAAAGATACTAGAGAAGTTTGCCATTTCTTTCTCCAGCTTATTTTACAGATAAGGAAAATGAGGTAAGCAGGGTTAAGTGACTTGCCCAGGGTCACACACCTACTAAGTGTCTCAGGTTTTGAGCCCATGAAGAATCTTCCTGACTCCAGGCTCAGCACTCTATCCATTGTGCCACCTAGCTACCCTTAATATTTGCCAAATACTTTACAAAGTACTGGTGATACAGTTACAAAAAGATCATCCCTGCCCAGTCAATTTATTTAAAAAAAATATTTTGATAACTACTTTTCAGTATCATTGGCTTTGTTTGCATTTCCATTTTTGATTTTATGTTAGATAAAGAGGGGAGTGCTGGACCATAATCCAACATAAACCCTAGATTTAGGCACAGCAGATTTCATAGTTTAGAGAAAGAGCAGGACTTTACATCATAAGATTCTACAGCTGCCTCTAGGAGGCATGTAAGATCCCAATTTAACAAATAATTGCAAGAAAGAAGAAAAGAAGGAACTGTGTAAAGAGCATGTGGATAAGGGTAGAGATTGTCTCACACTTGTGTAGTCGCCCCTTCACACATAGCATAGTTCCTGTTACAAAGTAGGCTTTTAATAGATGCTTGTATTACTGATTGACTAACTGATATTTTAACAGTAACTTCTATGGCTCTGATTTCCTGAAGGCCAGGTGTGTTACATTTCATCTCTCCAGCTGAAAGCAACTTCCAATTCAGGAATCCTGGGTTTCAAGGTCACCTGAACTCCACTACCTGTGCTTAACACTCAGAAAGACGAATGAAACAGATCAAAATCTCAAGCTCAGTTCTTAGGGCTAACAGGATCTAAAAGACAGTGGGAAATAGCCCTTCTCCAAACGCACGCCCAGGTCAGTGTATGGTGTCTAAGGTATCTCAGGAGAACCTTCACCCCTCTAGACAATGCCATAAAAAACAGAGCAAGATAATCCTAGTCAGTTTTAAAGACACAATTTTGGCTACACAGCCAAGGGGAAAGAGGTTGCTGTTAACCACATGGTAGAGATATGCAGGATGTCTTTCTCCTAGAAGCACGTCCTTGCCATCTCCCACATGGATACTTCTAACTTTGGTGAGCTGAGTATGTGCCAAAGTTGAGTTGCAATCGTATGTATATAAGTTAATAAGCATTTATTATATACTTCCTACATTTCAGGCACTGTGCTAAGCAACAGTGATTCAAAGAAAATTCAAAAATGATCCCTGCCTTCAAGTTGCTCACATTCAAATGAGGGAGTCATATAAATAATTGTATATGTTTACTGGGAGACTGGCCATTGAGGACCCAATCCTGAGAGTATGTGCAGGGGACCCATATTTACTGAGCCTGCTTCTGGGAGTAACTGATGAGGTGGAAGCAGAAGCTTGGCTCTCCACTTCAAAGCATGCACAGGCATTCTGTGACTGCAGTCTGATTACCGCCTTTTAATAGTCTGCTGAGCCAAGTGAGTATGCATACAAAAATCATTAACTGGTCACTTCACCTTTCACCCCAACAGTTTTAGTAAAGAGGAATCATTCTACATACATGAAAAAATACATCTTTTATTTCAAATCGCCCCCTACAACCACAGACCTAGTCTCTCCAAACTGGGTTCCATGGTAGGAAACAATAAGCTTGTGGTCAGGATATCTTCATCCTTTTCCCCCATAATGGGATTATATGGAGGGGTGTCTTTCCAAAGACAGAAGACCTGAGAGATCAGCAGAGGACACCATCACTTTCCCCAGTTCCCTGGAGGTTGAGGGTGTGGATGGGTTAAGGAACTAAGATTTTATGACCTTTATGGAAAAGGCACAGGGCCACCTGATGTTGATTCTTCAATGGGTTTCTTGAACATTTACCTCCTCACCAAAGTCTCAAATTTTAGGCAATACCCAAGAGACCAAGAACAAGTTGAAGATGGGCAGCTCTTAAAGACATCCCAGTGTATATGGGGGATACGGTAAGCTCTAAGAAGAGGGTTTGGTCTGAGTTCCCCAAAATTTTTTCAAATGAAAGCCATCTCAGTGTTGTGTCCATCAGTGACTTTGTCTCCTAACTTTGCTTCCCTCTGCTCATGGACCTGGACCCTGGGGCAGAACTTTTGTGCTGGGAGTATCCCAAGGGCTAGTTGTGTCTGAACTAAGCTTCAGATGATCCAAGGTGGTGACTTTCTATAGTCTGAAAACAAGCTAGAGGTCAGAGCCCACGAAGTGGGAATCTCTCCACTGATTAGAGAGCTGCTAGGGAGACAGCTGGACAGAAGGTGGAGTCTGCTGACCCTAAATGCTCCAGCCCTACTCAGAGTCCTTCCCCTTCCCCAAGGCCAGCATGTATCTCAAATGCATAGGTTCTGCATTGGGGAGAAATGACAGTGTTAAGAGGCTGGGATTCTTCAGGTGGCAAACTATGTTGGCTCCGGGGTCCAGCCCCTTCCTGATCTGGGAGTAGGGGCTCCAAGTAACTGAGAGGCCAAGAAGTAGAGGCTAGGGATAAAGGGGAAGGAGGTACTGGGAAGCAGGCTTCCTTCCCCACCCCCAGTACAGGTCTGGGTCCTCCTGATGACTTGAGCCTCTGTCCTCTGTCTCTCTCGTGCTAATGCAACAGCAGCATCAAAAGAAAGGCTACCTCCATTCCTCCAGGCAGAACGGGAGGCACGGGTCCCTTGGACTCCCTCTCCAGTTGTTCCATCAAGCCTACCAGGCTGCGGGCACAGGTTTGCTGAAGCTGCATGGATCTCACTACCCAGTGTGCTAGGCATCTTGGCAAACTGTGGCTTGGGGGGGCACTACAGGTATTTGACCTGCTGAACTTGAACCTCCTTAAATAGTGTTAATGTAGAGGACATGATTGAGTTCTATCTTTTGATTACTTTGTCATTTGATTTAAGGTTTGTCCCTTTCCCATCTAACACCAGTTCCACCCTGGTGGATGACCACACATAGAAAATAGCAAAGAAACCCCTTTATCTAAATCGTAGCAAAACAAAGATCAGAGAAGGTGTTGTTGTTGGTCCTTTCCTGTAAACCCCATATTCTACAGAAAGTCTCTCCCAACTCCTCTTCATTCTAGTGCCTTCCTTCTTAAAATTATTTCCTATTTATTCTACATATAGCTTGCTTTTACTCATTTCTTTTCTTGTTGTCGCCCCCATTAGATGGTGAGCTCCTAGGTCTTTCTTTTTGCCTTTTTTTTTTTGTATCCCCAGCACTTAGGCATTTAATAAATATTTAAGGACTAACTGATTTTCCCAGAGCAACTCCAGGTGGGGCCAATGAGTCAAAGTGTGACAATGGCTGGCATGAATCAGGCTCCTCCGGTGCACAGGGTGTAGAAGGCTGTTACAATTCTCAGAGCAATGAAAGTAAGGGAGAAGGAGCCAGACACAAAATATATTGTTTAATTGAAAGTACCTGAGTAGATGTTAAGGGTAAAAGGGAAAAATAAAAGATAACTGAGTCTTTTGGGTAGTGGATAGGAAGATGGGGTGCCAAAAATAGAAATAGAAGAAAGGCAAGCTTTTGGGAGAGGATAGGTTGAGTTTTAGTGTTGAATTTGAGGTGCTTCTGAAAACATTAGGAAGAATTATCTAGTAAGAAATTGACAGTATGGCATCTTTGAGAAAGCTGCTAGGAATCATTTTCCTAGAGATAATAATTAAATCTATGGAAATGGATGAGAACATCAAGGCAGAGAGTAGGAATGGAAGAGGACTGAGAATGAAATTTAGGGAGTGGAAGAAAATTGAGCTAATTAAAGGGATAGAGAGGAGTGGTCAGAAATAGAAGAGTATCTATGGGCAATAAACCTTTCCAAAGCGTCTGGCTTTATGCTAAATGCCAGTGATGCAAATACTAACAAAAAAGAAAGTCAGTCCCTGCTCTTAAGGGAGCTCAAGAGTTAGAGAAAGGATAGGGCTAAGAAGGTATTCAGGGGATGCTAGGTTGGTTCAGAGGCACAGCCAGGAGGAGATTGAAGAATGACTAGCCTGAGCCTCTTCCCAAAATGGAGGTACTTGTAAGGAATTCATCAAGGGGAGAAAGAGGTCTGCATGGGAGAAGGAAGTTGGGGAATGAGAAGGCCCCAGGCACTAAGGAAAGTTCCAGTGTGTGAAGACAGCTACAGTGTGGCAAAGTGCAGAGACTCACACAGCTCTGAGAATCACAGCTATGAGGGGAATGAACTACAGAAACTGCCGAAGGAAGCCCAAGAAAGGCTAGTGTCAACAAAGAGGGTGTAGTTAAAAGTGTGAAATTATTCAAAGCCCTCAGGAAAGTTTAGAACTCAAAAAAGGCGTTCGGATTTGTAGATAAGGCTGTACTTAGTGACCTTGGAGATAACAGTTTCAGACGAGTGGTGGGATAGAAGCCAGATAATGAAGAGTTAGTGGGTGGAGGAACTCAGAGGAGAGGAGGCAGGCAGTATACAGTAATATTTTCAGAAGTTTAGCAGAGAAGGTAGGGAGGGAAGGAGAGAGAAAGAGAGAGAGAGATTGAGATAGCAGAAGTTTAGTGAAAAGCTCATAGGATGACAGATTTAGACCTGAAAAGGACATTGGAGATAATCTAATCTAACTCATTTTACAGATTAGGAAACTGCAGGCCCAGATTGACTTTGATTTTATCAAGGTTATACAAGTAATGTAACAGAACTAGGATTTATACCCATGTCATTTGACTTAAGATCCAGTCTTCTTTTTGCTGCAGTACAGTACTCCAGGGAGACCTGAGCATGTTTACAGGCAGAAAGAAAGGAGCCTTTAGAGAGAGAAAAACTAAGATACAAGAATCATACAAGAATCCCCTGCTGGGGGACATAAGTGGGAGGATGAAATGAGACAATAATATATGTAAAGTGCTTTATTCTTCTTAAAACATGGAAACCAGAACTTTAAATATTAACTCAAGATTTTATCAGCTTTTTGGTTGCTATATCATACAACTGACTCCTATTGAGCTTTCAGGCCACTAAAATTCCCAGTTCTTTTTCAGATGAGCTGTTTATCTGTACATCCCCTGTCTTGTACTTCAAAGCTGATTTCTTTGTACCTAAGTCTAAGAACTTACATTCATCCCTATAGGATTTTATCTTAGTGGATTCATTCTAGCCTGTCAAGAGCCTTTAAAAAACTTTTTATCAACAAAAATATGCCTTCTTTGCCTTCTACCTCCTCATATGCCTCCTATTGAGAGAGAAAGAAAAAAAAAACCTATTACAAAAGCTGGCATATATAGTCCTCTAAAGTGTGCAACACCGTTTTCAAATATTATCTCATTTGATCC
This sequence comes from Bettongia penicillata ogilbyi, assembly GCA_023548195.1. Taxonomy (NCBI): domain Eukaryota; kingdom Metazoa; phylum Chordata; class Mammalia; order Diprotodontia; family Potoroidae; genus Bettongia; species Bettongia penicillata. Next base: position 24,151,169 of record JAJHZJ010000314.1, on the reverse strand, counting down.
TGAAAAGAAGCCTGGAGGGTAGGTGCTAATATTGTCAGCCCTCACCCCCCATTTTACAGATGAAGAAACTGAAGCTGACAGAAAGGTTAAGTGTCTTGCTCAGAATCACAAAGCTAGTGAATGTCTGAGGCTGTGTTCAAAATCATGTTTTCTTGAATCTAGGGTCAGCTCTCAACCTCTGTGCCATTCCTGTATTGGTCATGTCCACAAAATATGACTTCATTTGCACCTCTCTGTTGTCAACTGGTTAGCATGTTTCTTCATGAGTTTTCCAGAATCATGGCTGGTCATTGCGCTGATGAGATTTCCTAGAGTCTCTCAAAATCTCTGAAAGTTGTCTGTCTTTGTAATATTATTGTTATTAATTATTTGTATTGTTTAGGGCAGATAGGTAGTACGGCAGATAGAGTGTCAGGCCTGGAATTAGGAAGATCTGAGTACAAATCCTATCTTCAGACACTTACTAACTCTATGACCCTTTTGCAAATCACACCATTTGCTGTTTGCCTCAGCTTTCTCAACTGTAAAATGAAGATAATAATAGCACCTATCTCACAAGGTTGTAAATGTTTAGCTATATAAATGCTTATTTCCATTTTCCCTACTTAGACCAGTTCAGAAGAGGTTGAACTATCAGCTGTTCCCCAATCCCTTTCCTTTCTTTTGGACAGACTTCTATTTAATAGTACTCTGATTACAAGAGATAATTTCCCCCTCCTTTCTCTCTCTTTTTTCCTCCAAGTGCATCCCCTCCCCTCTCTTTTCATTCTTCCTTTAAGATAATCAAAATATAATAGAGTCACTTCCAGGCCCTCAGTCTATTTATGTCCCACTATGACCCCTGATGAGTTCTGAAAGGATACATGTATCATCTCCATACGACTGTTTGGCTAATATTTAGCTTTGATTTTCTTGCCTCCCATGTTTGCACTTCGAAGTCTATATGCAGCTCTGTTCTTTTCATCAAGTATACTTGGAAGTCTTCTGCTTCGTTAAAGATCCCCTAACATTACACTTAGTATTGCTGGGTAATTTACTCTTGGTTATAAGCCGATAGCCTTTGCCTTCTGGAATACCATATTCCAAGCTCTCTGCTCCTTTATATTGGTAGTTGCTAAATCATGTGTGATTCTGACAGGTTCCTTGATACTCAAATTATTTTTTTCTGACAGCTTGAAGCATTTTTTTTCATTTGATCTGGGCTATAATATTATAATGTTCCTGGGAGTTTTCATTTTGGGTTTCACGAGGTGAGCAATGGATTCCACTTCTACTTTGTCCTCTGATTCTAAGGGATGAGTCATTTTCTTTTATGATTTTTGCAGCCTCTTCTTTTTTTTGTTTTGTTTATGGCTTTCAGGTAGTCCAAAGATTCTTAAAGTATCTCTCCTTGATCTGTTTTTCATGTCAGTTGTTTTTACTATGAGATACCTTATATTTTCTTCTATTGTTTCCAGTCTTTTGACCTTGTTTTAAAATTTCTTGTTACTCTATGAAATCATTGACTTCTATTTAGTCCATTCTAATTTTCAGGACGTTTGTTGTTTGAGTAAGGCTTTATACCTCTTTTGCCAAGTTGTTAATTCCTTTTCCAATTCTTTCTTGCATAACTCTCATTTCTTTTCCAGTTTTTCCCTCATTGGTACTCTCATTTCATTTATACAAATCTTTTAAAACTTTTTTTTAAAAGACTCTTACTTCATCTCTTTTATGAATTCTAGTTGAACTTGTGCCTGCAATATGTTTTTCTTGAAGGCTTTGGTTGTAGATGTTTGGGAGTTATTCGCTCTGGATTTGTGTCTTGAGCAACCCAGGAGCTTTTCATGGTGGGACTCTAGTTTTGTTTGCTCATTTGTACAGTCTGTTTCCTGACTTTGGACTTTATGTTTAGGACAAGCTTTGAGGACTTCTAGAAGTAATGTCTGCAGTGACCTTTTGTCCTCTAGATTTCTGCTGCTGCCTTTTTGGGGTACTGAGTATTGTGTTATTCCAGGATCTCTGGGATAGCTCATGCTGGGAACCTGCAAGCTTTCAGTGCTCCCAAAAAAGGTCTCATCCTGGGCAAAGCCATCAGACTTCAGCTCTTCAAGTTCTTCACTTAAGTTGGGTCAGATCAACATACTTATGAACTTGGCCCACACTCAAGTTCCAGTAGACTGCTGCTGAACTCATTTACTACAAACCATCTGGAAAGCTCTGCTGGTTCAGAGTGACAACCTGTAGGCTCCCCTTTGTTCTACAATTCCTGCCCTATTGATTCCTCTATAGATTTCAGACTGGACTAAGATCTGGAACTGAGTCCTCTCTCTTTTCCTAGGATCAGTCATATAGCTTATTGCTGAACAAGCTCCTTGCTCAGTACACAGCCTAGCATCATTCCTGGAGAGACCTTATTTCCAGTGTCAACAGACTTTCTCTTTTGCCTCACTATGCTGACCTGGGCTGGAGATATTATTCACTTTGACTTTTTCTTGGATTTCCTAATCAGAATTTGGTCTGCTACACTTTCTAGATCTGTTTGGAGGAGCTGTGGGGTAAAGCTCACCTCTTCTTCCTTTACTTCCTGCTATCTTGTCATTCCCTGCATTTTCACTCACATTCCCCCATGCCTGAAATTCTCTTTCTTTTCCTCCTGTCAAGATCCCTTTGGATCCTGACTCTATCACCCACAATGTTTTCTATCTGTCCCAAATTCTGGTCACCTGCAAATTTAATAAGCATATATCATCTATGCTTGTCCAAATCATTAATGAAAAAAATGTTAAATACCACACGGCCATGGAGAGATCCCTGGCACATTCCACTGAATATATCCTGCCACTTTGGCATGAATGATTAATTACATTTTGAGTCTGACCTTCAAACTAGTTCTGAAGCTTCTGTATCTAATCCATCTCTCTATATCCTCCATTGTAACAGTATAAAACTGTAAAGAAGATTGGCAGAAATTAGACATCCAACACCTTATACCATACTCCACAATACATTCTAAATAGATACACAACCTTAATATTAAAGATCCCGCAATAAAAAAATTAGAATAGATTACGTACCCCTCTCAGCTATATGTAGAACATGTATTCTTAAACAGAGGACAGAGGCAATTAGAAAAGATAAAACAGAGAACTTTGATTATATAAAACTGAAAATCTGCACAGACTAAACTAATGAATCGAGGATAATCAGAGATGCTTTCAAATGGGAAAACCCTACTTGTTATCAAATTTCACTGATAAGCATCTGGTATTCAAATACCAGATTAACAAATTAACCAGATTAACAAATAGATAAGACTAATAGCCATTCCCCAATAGATAAGTGGTCAAAGGATAGGAACAAACAGTTCTCAAAAGAAGAATTGCAAAGTATTTATAATCACATGAAAGATTTATCTAAATCACTCATAATACAAGAAAATCAAATCAAAAGAGCCCTAAGTTTTTACCTCGCACCCTGCAAATTGGCAAAGATGACAAAAAATGGCGATAGTTAATGTGAGAGGGATTGTAGTATGATAGGCACATTGATGCATTGCTGGCAGAGCTGGGAATCAGCATAACCATTTTGGAAAGCAATTTAGAATTATGTAAATAGATTGTCCATACCTTTTAATCCAAGAAAGTTGTTGATAAGAAAAGGTCATTGATAAGAAAAATGTCCCCACATACTAAAATATTTTAGGGGTACTTTTGTGACAGCAAAGAATTGGCTAAAGGAATAGCTAAACAAATTGTCTCAGATTCCTCATTTGTCAAATGAGGTTAGGCTAAATGACCTCTAGGTCCTTCTAGCTCTTAATTTATGGGCCTACGAAGTGCCAGATTGGGGGAAGGTCATGAGACAGGAAAGAATGTAATGATTTGGGTTGAGATTAACAACAAGGAAAGTCACCCTTTTCCTTTGAAAGAGAAGGAACATATTAAGTAATATAGCTTTAGAGCTGAAAGTGGACTTTAGAGATCATCTAGCTGAACTTCCTTATTTTATGGATGAGGAAAGAGAGGCTCTGAAAGCTGAAGTGATTGCCTAAGCTCATACCTGAGATATGTAGGATGAGTCACAGAGAATTATAGAAGAGTGGAGTTGAGAGAGCTGGAATTGTGAGGCTATGATGGTAGGTGAGATGACCTTGGGAGAGCAATGGGGACAAAGGTGAATTGGGGAGCTTGAGCAGAGAGGTTTGGAAGAAGCCCTGGGAAGAATGTGATAGAATTAATAAGTCATGAATAAAATAATTGCCTTGAATGTAGCAAGAACGACCTAGTAGAGTTATACACAATAGATCTATAATGGAAACACCCTTCCCGCAGTCTAACGATTCTCTTCCGCAGGACCTAAGAGGTTCCTGGTATTCAAGAAACATCTGCTATTGGGTTCCCAGACTTCCGGCTCCTCCCCTGCTTTCTTACCTGAAACCCTACCTCGATCACCCCGCCTCTTCCCAGACCCCAGACGTACTTTCAGTGGTTCACCGTCAACGGAATACCGTCCAATCAGTCAAGTGAGTGGCCCTCACCTGGAGAAGGCTCGGAATTAATCAGAGGGAGTGACATTGGCCTAAACCAATCAGAAAAGTTTCGGTCTTGGAACTGTTCCAATCCTACCGGGAGTTAGGTGCTGGGTGGGGCTGCACCTGGCTACGGTGAATCACTCAGGAGTCCGAGCAGCTCTCCCTACCAATCAAACTATACAAGGGGCGGAGCGCCAACCAATCGGGAGTGGCGGGAAGTGGGGGGCGGGATCCCACCTGGTGGCTGGGGTTCAGTCTGGGCGCGGCGGTCGCAGAAAAGGCTACTGTTGAGCTTAGTCTGCCCGGAGGCACCTTGGCCAGCGGCGAGGATCTGGCGATCCCATCAGGATTGATCAGGATTGATCAGGATGGCGGAGCGGGCTGGGCAGAGGCACCTTCTCCTTTTTTTCACAGCGGCGACCCTGTGTGAGTGCTCTGGGTTTTGAGGAGGATCGTTGGAGTAGTTGGGGGTCGGGTGCTCCTCCCCTCTCCCGGGCTCGGCCCCTCCCCCCATGCCTACATAACGTGCTTTCCCGCGAACTGCAGCCCTACTGAGGGCTTTGTGCTGTTGTCACCGGTCTCTGTCTCTCCACTCTCTTCCTCCTCTCTCTCTCTCTGTCTCTCGGTCTCTGTCTGTCTGTCTCTCTTCCTCCTCTGTCTCTCTTTGTCTCTAGCTCTCTCTCGTCTCCTTCCCTCTTCCCTCTCAACACACACACATGCAAATCAAATATTTGTAAAGCGCTTGGAACTTAGTAGGCGTTACATAAATTCTTATTCCCTTACCCTATTCATAGCTTATATACACAATCCTTTAAGGAATTTTGTCCACTAGCTTATTTTCCCCATACACTTATACAACCCAGTGAGGGGGTTCTATGGCAGAACCACATATAGGAGGAATAGCTCTTACAGTTCCTTTTTGTGTCTTCCCACCACCTGGCTGGGGTCACAGTTTATGGTCGGCTGTGCGTTGGGCAGGGAAGCGGGGTGAAGATTTCTGTCCTGTTGCCGAGGAGACCTTTTCTTTAGCTACTTGCCTGATTTCACGGGAATGCGCCGTCCCTCCCCCGCTTAGTTCCTTACCATTTGCAAGTCCATAGTTGTTGCTTCAGGGGGCCATTAATTCCCAATTGGAGTAAAGTTGAAATTTGGAATGGCACAAACAGGCGGAGCTTCACTTAGACTCCTCTGTTGCTGTCCTACCTCCGCCGAACTTTTATCTTTGTTGTTGACCAACTGACCATTCCCCTTGGGGAGAGTCTGTCGATTGGGTGGACTTTTTTCCCTACCCAGAAGAATACTGCCCTTCCTCCTTTCCAGGGTCAGGATTTTTGTTTCTTTTTTAAACTCCCTTTCCTCTGGAACAATGGGGAAACGCTTTGGGTGGGCCCTGTGCCCTTAGATATATCCGTCTAGGCTAGCTGTCAGGTTTTTCTATTGGTTAGTCTGTGTTGAAACCTGTTTATGCCTGTATCCATATGTGGAAATGAGTTATATGAATGTTTATCTGTCTTATCTGAGTATATGTGCTTGTGGTGTAAACAGTGTATAGGTTTTGTGTGCCTTTTTTCTTTTCTCATTTTTCTTCTTTTCCCTTTGGTTTCTCTTTTTTTCCCTTTCTTTTCTTCCTTCCTTTTCCTTTTTCTTTGTCCTCTGATTATACTTTAGAAATTTACTGGCTTTGCCAAGTCCCTTGTGCCATAGCTAAGATTGAAGAAGTTGAGCCTTTTCAGACAAAATGTCCTCTCTGAATTACCAGAGGCAATCTGACACTCTAGCCTTCCTTTTTCTCTAGCCAGTGGCTTTAAGGGGTCAAAAGTTAATGAATCATGGACTCTTCTGTCCTCTTCTCTTAATTTCTTTTACATCTCGTGGGAATTTCTAGGCATTTTGACCCAACTTGAGTAGTACTTTATTAGACTACTTCCTAGTCTGGTTAGAGAATGGAGGAATAGATAACCTAGAGAAATGAAAGAAATATAATAAGAAAAGTAATTATAGCAGCTCTTATATTATTTCAAGGAACTGGAAACTAAAGGAGTGCCCATCAATTAAGATATATGAATATAATGGAATATTATTGTACGTTAGAAATGATGAAAAGGAGAGTTTCAGAGAAACCTGGAAAGTCTTATGTCAGCTGATAGAAAGAGGAACAGAGGAACAGCTGCTGCAGCCTGGGGATCTTTCAGGCTGAATGGGTGAAGTAAAAGGAACCAAAGATTGATTTAGTAGAGCTGACTTAGGAGTATAGTTAAGTACATGACGTAGCATGTTCAGAGGATGATGAAATTGAATAATGCTAAGAGGCAGGAGACCAGGGTCTTTAAGTAAATCACTTTTTAACTTTTCTGGATTTACTTCTTATTTGTTTAAAAAAAAATCTGTATCCTCCCCTACCTCAAAAATTTGTGGTAGAGATGAAATAAGATAATAGGTATAAATGTAAGATAGTATTATCTGATGATCACTGCCTCAGAATTGAGCATTTTTACTTAGGTGGGCTAGGGTGGAGACTGCCATAACTTTGAGATCAATCTGGGGAGAGCATCGTGGGATATTTAATGGATGAAGATAAAGCAGAAGATGAAGTGTATGTTTCTAACTCCTCACTGGTAGGATGTAGAAAGTAGGGCTGCTTCCTGGGCTTTTAGTCTGTTTTTTGACTGTTTCTCTCATTTGTCTTGAAGCATCTGTAGAGTAGTTCCTCAGACCTGTGTTTCCCCATTCTCTAACTTATCTACCTTTTCTGCTTTAGTGATCAAAGATGAATTCTTTGGAGGTTTCCACAATAAGATATGCTATCTGGATCTAGTGTTTGGAAAAGAGCGGAGTTCTCTTAGAAGGATATCTCAGAGGGTAAGGAACGGAGTTGAAAGTACAGGCTAATTCAACCAAGGTTTATTAATTGCCTATTACGTATAAGATACTGTACTAGGTACTGGGAATACAACCACCAAAATGTAATAGTCCTCAGGGGCCAAGTGGAGAAGATAAATATGCTTGCCCAAGTCTCTTTGATTTTGTGATTTCTTTGAAATGTAGCAACTGTGATGTTATTTATATTTGTGACCCTATCACATAGCCAGTGTTTGTTTCATAAATGTTTGTCAAATTAAAAGCTGAATCTCAGTCTGGGAAGTTTCTTCATGGCTCTTATATGGAGGAAGGCAACCTGCTATTCTCATTTCCTCTGAGGACCAAATTAGAAGGAAAGGCTAGAAATTACAAATAACAGGGAGCTTGGGGACTAGATATTGAGAAAGTAGGAGGTATGAATTAGCAGAACTAGTGACGAAGTGAGGTGGCTAGAATCTCCTTTCCAGGAGTTTTCTTCATGTAGGAAAGAGCCCAACGGACTGAGTTAACCTACGGAAAGTTCTGCCTAGAAACTGGGTGGGAGAACTTGTAAAGTTGTGGTACAATTCTACATAGGAGAATGTTTTGTGGCATTTAAGGGATAGTACAGAACAAGGGGCTTGAAAGAACTTGGATTGAAATTCTATGCCAGTTTTGCAGGTCCTGGTTTTCAGTTTCCAGGCATTTCAGGTGGAGTAAGAAGGGCTCCTTGCTGTGTCCCCCTGTTTCCTGTGCTGGATTTGATGTTTTTGGCCTTATTTCCTGAATTCCATGTAATTGTTATGGAAATACTTGTTTTTAGGCTACAGTTGGGTTCCCTGGGGATTATTACTGGCTGGCTGTAAGATAAGAGATGTAGTTAACGGTTCATTAACTTCATTGCCCGCCTGTAGCTGGAGATGTGGGGGCTTGTCCTGTTCTGAACTTGTTTCCTTGAGTGGGAGGAGACAGGACACAGATGCCAACTGACAAACTAGGAATGAGGGGTTAGGGAGGTGAGTCAGTTCTCTCCCTCCCTTCATTCTCCCATTCACCTTTGGCCTTTCGAACAGAATTTCGTTCAAAACCTGCAACAGGCAATAAAAAAGTAAGGAAACACTAATCACTTAACTTTATGCCAAGAGCTATCCAAATATTATCTCATTTATTCCTCATAACAACCTTGGGAAGTAGGTGTTACTATTATCCTCATTTTACAATTGAGTAAACTAAGATAAACAAGTTAAGTGACTTGCCCAGGGTCACAGAGCTAGCACATCTGTCCAAGTCTGGATTTGAATTCAAGTCTTCCTGACTGTAGGCCCAGCACTCTCTCCACTGTGCTGAGTAACTACCTCAACTAGGAGAACTGGGAAATATGTCTTGGAATACATATAATCTTTTCTCTCTTCTTTCTTTCTACTAGTTTGGCCTTTCTTTCCTTTTCCCCCAGCACCTTCATTCTACTTTCTTGTTTCCATTTCCAATACCCCTCATGCTCAGAGACTAGTCCAATTGGCCCCAAGTTGGAGGTAGTTTTTTTTTTTAATTAATTTTATTTATTTTCAGTGTTCTACAATCACTACCATATAACTTAGATTTTTTTCCCCTCCTCTCCAGATGACATGCAGATTTATATAGGTTCTATACATACATTCCTATTAAGTACATTTTCATTACTCATGCTGTGTAGAAGAATTAAAATGAATGGGAGAAATCATATAACAAACCAAAGCATAAAACAAAAGAAAATGATCTGCTACATTCTGCGATTGAATTCCATAGTTCTTTCTCTGGATGTGGAAGGCATTTTGCCTTAAAAACCATTGGGAATTTTCAGTCCTTGCATTGCAATGAAGTTCCAAGTCTACCAGAAAAAACTTTCACACTCAGTATCAGATCATATAAGTCTTTCCAGGCCTCTCTGAACTCCTGCTGTTCATCTTTTCTTATAGCACAATACTATTCCATTACATTCATATACCACAATTTATTCAGCCATTCCCCAATTGATGAGCATCCCCTTGATTTCCAGTTTTTGGCTACCACAAAGAGAGCTGCTATAAATATTTTTGTACATGTGGGACCCTTTCCCATTTTTATGATCTCTTGGGGATACGTCTTAGAAGCGGTATTGCTGGGTGAAAAGGTGTGCACATTGTTGTAGCCCTTTGGGCATGGTTCCAAACTGGTCTCCAGAACTGTTGGATCAGCTCACAGGTCCACCAATAATGAATTAGTGTTCCAACTCTCCCACATCCTCTCCAACATTTATCATCTTCCAATTCTGTCATGTTTGCCAATCTGATAGGTGTGATGTGGTATCTCAGTGTTATTTTGGTTTGCATCTCTCTGATGAATAGTGATTTAGAGCATTTTTTCATATGACTATAGATATCTTTAACTTCTTCCTCTGAAAACTGCCTGTTCATATCCCTTGACCATTTATCAGTTGGGGGAGGTAGCTTTTTTTAACCCAGTCCTATTAGGCTTTTTCAGCTTTGACAATCTGATACTGGCATTTGGTTTGTAGCCAAAGGCTGTGTTTTGAACTGAGACCTTGGGTGATGAAAATAGCCTCCTTTTCCTTAAGGGGAGCCAAATGAGTCTAAAGTGTAGTGGTAACAGTGTATCTCCTTTTCCATGTTTTTACTTGTTTTGTGGACATGATAATAAGTCTCATAATACCTCTTTTCCCACTCAACCTTGCACTGGTGAGTTTAGGACATAGGCAACTTGTCATAAGTTAAAAGAGAAAAATCGGTTTCCTCCTATCCAGAAGAATTCGGGAGTTTCTAAAAGGATTTGGATCTGACCCTAGAATCTGTTTACTTTCCAACAGTTTGAACAGAGCCTAGATGGTCACCTTTTACATAGGGGAATTCTTGCCTTGAGTAGGAGGTGGGAGCAGATAACCTATAAGGTCTTTTCCAACTCTCTGATTCAATGTCTGACTCTGGTCTTGGTCAGGAACCACATGACAGCTGAGTGGCCAACCACAGGAACAGTCATGAACTAAAACTAGCCCTTCCCTGGGAATTCTGCCTGTGACTGCCTGATAAGTGAGGTTTCTGTCTAAAGTCCAGTTTAGGGAATGAGCTCTGTGAAGTGGGGGCGGGATGATGCTGTAGGTTGAGGAGGGGCAGGGACAAACAGGAAGCATGGCGCCAGGCCCCAGTACTGAGGGCTGGGCGGGTTCTGTTGTAATGAGGCCTGGACAGGTCTGGCCCAAACCCCCTGGCCAAGACATAGGGAGGAGGGACTAAGCAGGTAGAACTGGAAATTCCAGCAAGAGGGTGGGACGGAGAGTGAGAGTGAAGACTCTAATTTTGCTGCTACTGTCCCTCTTTGCCATCCTCCTTGTCCCATGCCAGCTCCCAGTCACTTAGTATGCAGCCAAGGACAGCTTTGGCTCAGCCCAGCTTGTTCTCACGCTATGTTCCTACCCTGCCCTGGCCCTACCTTGTCTTTTGGAAAGTACCTGTTATCATCAGATCCTTCTGACTCAGGTGGAAGGGTTAAGCCTGGTTTTCAAGAAGAATATTTTTGCGGTATAGTTAAGATGTCTGTTTCTAGGAAGGTAGGAGTAGAACAGAAAGAGATGAGGGAAGGTGGAAAATCCCAGGCCCAGATTCTAGTCATAATGCTTGGTCTTGAAATTTCTACTTCCCAGAAACTTCTCAAGCCTATACATCTTACTCTCTGGCCCTTAGTCTTCCTCTGTTCCATTTACTAGACTTGTAGCACCTAAATCTTAATAATTTGATCTCATTCTTTATCTGCTATTTCTTCTCCTTCTGTGTTTTTTTCTTTTTTATTTGCATTCCTTGATCTCTTTACTGTATTTCCTTTTCTTGTATACTTCCTGAGTCTTTGTTTTTGCCTTCCTTTTTTTATTTCATTCTTCCCATTCTCCCCCATCTCATTTGTATCTGCCTTGGTCTTTACCATTATTCTTCTCTTCCCTATTTTCATTGATTTTTCTAAACTTTTCTAAGAGCAGAACTTCCAAAGGAGATTGCTTTTGTCTTCAACCATAAGCCAGGGCCTACTCGATGACTGAAAGCAAATCTGGTTCTTGAACAATTGTGCCCTGGCATTTAGTTCATCACTCTTTTTACCTTACAGATCAAGGATATTGACTAAATCTCAATGGCTAGTGTCCTTTAGAAATTTAGGTCCCATTTGTATTCTTTCGCACTCAAACACCTATATTTCTTCCTGTACATTCCCCTTATCTCTGCTTATTCATCATGAAGAAAAAAGGAATGTAGGAAGGTTTTCTTATAATGGAAGTGGAACTGTTTATAAAAATGGGTTTTTTAACTAAACTAAAAATTTGTTCCTACTGTTTTTCAAATCTGTACTGGTTTCAAGTGGTCCAGCCTAATGCCTGAAGACATCAGTCATCTTTTAGTCTGAACCCTCTAGTCTGCCTTGTGTATTCAGATTCCTTCTAAATGCTGTGTTTTCTTTATAGGGTGTTGTTCACAGATTTTGACTCTGAACAGCATTTAGTCCCTGGATTTAATCTATTGGTAGATTTATAATTGCTATCCCTTATCAACAAGATGACCTACTATTCTGCACATCTTGAGATAAAATAATTATATCTACCTATCTCTACAGTTATGTAAAATCAAAGCAATATAAATTAATATAACCCATCACTGATTCTTTTTTCTTTCTTAATATGTACTTGTGATTTCCTCGACACAGAAAACTCCTACCAATGCAGATTGGTGCCTCTTTGTTCTAGAGAGTTGCTTGAGTACCAATGACTTGCCTGGGATCACATTGCTAATGTATCAGAGGCAGGACTTGAACCCTGATTTCCCCTACTCTAAGACTGGCTCTCTAGCTACTTTGCAACACTACCTCTCAATTTTTCCTCTCCCTCAATTCACAGATACCCGTATAACCTCCTTCTTAGCGCCTGTCCTCTTCACCTCCTTGGGAATAGAAAGCTAAAGAAAATTATAATTCATTAATTTGATAGCCTAGAACTTCCTAACCATACTGTATTCAGAAGTAAGACTAGGATGAGGTTAATGGGATTAATTTGTAAAAATTCAGTCCAGAATTGGATGCAGTGTTCCATCTGTTTAATAATTTTAGATGCTGAGAGCCAACATTTGATGTATTGTTTTATACTGTTTGTTGTTTTTATGCCTAGTAACGTGAATATGTAATGCCTATGAAGAGTGGAACTTCATAAGAGGAAGAAATTTGAATACGAGGAAGTGAAAATGTAAACAAGATTCTATTATGATAAACTTCAAGGGAGTGGGGTAGTATCCAGACTTTTTCCATCGTATCTTAATTTCATTATCATAAATGCTTTCTGAACTTGGAGGTGGTCTTTGGGAATTACTCCAAAGCATCTCCCCTGCTCTGTAGTTTTTCTGTCATTATAGTCTTTTTTTGAAATAGCGACTCTATATAAATAGCAAATGTTTTATCTAGGAAATTGTGTCAATTCAATTAAACAAATACTTGCTAAGTGCTGACTGTGTGCTAAGCACTGTGAAGAGGTATAACTGAATAAGATTGTCTCTGTCCTCATGGAGCTTGTGGGCTAATAGAAGAGCTAATACACAGACAGCTAAGGTAAAATGGTTAACCTATGGACTATTGACAGGTATGTTCCCACTCCTTTGATGAGAGTATCCCTCCTTCCATTCTGTTGCTACTGTTCCTGATACTTTGGAGCGAATGATACCTACCTTTCTCTCTTCCATACTGGTGATTTTATATCTTTGAACTGGCTACCAGAAATGTTTTTATGCTGCTTTTGTGTGTGTACACACACACACACACACACACACACACACCTACTCTGAGAGATATTTTCATTAGGATCCATATGCAGAAATGGTCTTGTGAGAAAACTAGGCTGAGATCCCCAAATCCATGCATCCAACTCTGGTTTCTCTCTGCTGAATTTGACTTCTGTGTCACCAACTGCAATTTGGAAAGTTTGAATTTGAAATCCCACAGGCATCTTAAACAGAATGGCCAATGCAGAACTCATTATCCTTCTTCCAAATCTCATACCTTTTCTGAACTTTCCTGTTTCTGTGGAAGGTATTCCTTTCCTTTCAGTTATGCAGGGCACCCCTCACTCTGGCTCATCCCACTTATCCAAAAAGTTGCCCCAAAAGTTTCTTCCTCCACATCTTGTGCATATATATCTCCTTCTCTCCCCTCAGATTGCAGTTATTCTCATAAGAGCTTCCCAATTGATCTCAAGTGTTTTCCCTCTGCATTTTATCTTTGATATGGCTGCCAAAGTAACTGTCCTAAAATGTAGTTCTAACCATGTCATCTTTCCCTTCCTGAACTCACTGAATTCCAGTGGCTCCCTATTACTCTTAGGTCTGGATCTGTGATCTCCATGAAATCTCTCACCTCTGCCTTTTGGAATCCCCGGTTTCCTTCAAGACCCAGTTCAAGTCTTCTTCTCTGTTGTTACCTTGTATCTGCTTTATGTGTGTTATGCATATACCTACATACTTATATGTTGCTTCCTGTCTTTGAATGTAGACTGATTGAGAGCAGAGACTCTATTTTTCTCTTCCTCCCCTCCTTCCAGTGCCTCACTTATTTTTTTGTCCATTTGTTTCAGTCGTGTCTGACTCTTCATGACCTTATTTGGGGTTTTTTTCTTGGCAAAGATATTGGAGTGGTTTGACTTTTCCTTTCTCCTGCTCATTTTACAGATGAGGAAGCTGAGGCAAACAGGGTTAAGTGACTTACCCAGGGTCATACAGGTAGTAAGTGTCTCAGACTGGATTTGAATTCAGATCTTTGTGATTCCTATCCCAGTGCTCTGTCCACTTAACGAATGCTTGCTTAGTTTGATTCGCCCAGTCAACTTCCTGGTAAGCAGTGTTATTCTACAGACTTGCCCAAAAGGGAAAGTGTACTGGGTACTGAATTCGTTTCTACTCTTTAAATGTCTTGACTTGGGACTCTGAGTGATTGAAGCCCAATATTTTATTTGCTTCTTTGATCTTTAAAAACTTGACCACTTTTACGTCACTTCTATTATTATGAAATATTTTAAGCATCCACCATTCCTTTGTCAGCACATTACTGAATTCAAGTGTGCCTATTTTTAGGGCTTATTTACAAGGGAAGAAGTAGATTCATATTCAATATATTCATATTACAGATGGGTACCAGGAATCAAAGTGCATGAAAGCTTCTGAGTAGAAGATACTTTGGTTGATTTTGCAGCTTGTAAAACCTATCCTAGGCTAGCTCCCCATCTGCATTCTTCCTAATAGATTCTGCAGTGATTGAAGGCATTGAAGGGGGAAGGAAATGAGGTCATGGTTACTATTTGAGTACATATTGGGCTACAGCCCAACTGAGAGGAGAGGTATGTTGTGATGACTGAGAAAGGAAGGTGAGTGGAGTAATCTTGGCAGAGACTAGAAAGCAGTTTATCAGTGAGAAACTTACACTTGATCTTTAAAAAGAGTTAATTTCACTGATTTCCTCTACTCATGAACTCTAGATTAAATGAGAAGATCTGAGTTCTAATCCTGTCAGCTGGTGACCTCAGACAAGTCACTTCACTTCTTCATCTTTATTTTTCGTATGGCAAAAAATGAAAACAGTATTGTCTGGTATTGCCATTACGCCTAGCTACTGGTGCTCTGTCTCTTAAAACACCTTGTGGTTATTCCAGATTAGAGGTAGCTTGATATACTGGAAAGAGAGACAGCCTTTAAACCAGAAGGACTTCAGTTCAAGTCCTGTCTGTGGTATATGCAGACCGTGGAAGCCTGGGCAACTCACTTAACTACTTTGTAAGTCTAGCTGATTCTTAGTCAAGAAGCATTTATTAAGCCTTTATGATGTGTCAGAAGACTAGAAAGATAGGTGGCAGGTTGTAAAGGGCTTTAAAAGCCAAAGGAGCCACTGGAGTTTATTGAGGGGACATTTTTGAGACTTGAGATTTAAGAAACTTATTTCGGCAGCTGAATAAAGGATGGATTGGAATGAAGATAGACTTGGGGCAGGCCAACCAACCATCAGGCTATTGCAGTAATCAAGGTGTGAGGTGGTGAGGGCAGTGTCAGAAGAGAGAAGGTATATTTGAGAGATGCTGCAAGGGTGAAATCAACAGACTTTGGCAGCAGATTAAATGGGGGCTGTTGAGATAGTGAGGAGCCAAGGGTGATACCAAGGTTGTAAACCTGGGACCTAGGAGAATGGTAGTTCCCTCAGCAGAAAAAGGAAAGCTTGGGAGGTGGAAAGGTTTTAGGAGAAAGATAAGGAGTTCTAAACCAACTGCGAGAGCAGTTTAATTCTGATTTTTTTAAACAGAAATACCACTACTAGGTCTGTAACTCAAAGAGATCAAAGAGAGAAGAGAAGGTTTTAAATGTACAAAACTATTTGTATTAATTATTTTTGTAGTGGCAAAGAACTGGAAACTAATAGGGGTGTCCTATTGGAGAAATTACGATATATAAATGTAATGGAATGCTATTGTTGTGTAAGAAACAATGGAGGGGATAGTTTCAGAGAAACCTGGAAAAACATGAGAACTGATGGTAATGAAATGGATAGAACCAGAAGAATTTATGCTATAACAACACTGTAAAAATGATCAATTTTGCAAGATTTAGGAGCTCTGATGATCAACCATGATCCAGAAGACCAATAATGAAATACACTACTACACATTTCCTAATAGAGGAGTGATAGCTTAAAGAAGTAGAATAAGACATGCATTTTTGAACTGGGCCAATATAGGAATTTGTTTTGCTTGACTGAGTATATTTTATTTCAAGAATACTACTTTTGGTTTTTTAATAGGGAGGGGAAGGTGAGGAAAGAACATAATTTTTAAAAAGATTACTGTAGTTGAGGTGAGAAATAAAGAGGCTTAGACTAGGACAGTCGTGATGGGGAAGAAGAATGTATAAGCCCTTGTTTATGACTGTATAATTGTGGGTGTAATATCTAAGTATATATGTGGCATCTATATGTATCTGTTTCACTAAAGTTAGAAATAAAGTTACTAATGTTAGATATGCTGGAAGAATGACTATCAAATTTATGAACTGTGATTTTGTTTAAGTTTCTGTTCCCAAGGCTAGTTGCTATTTTAAATAAAGGATATACTTTTATTAGGTTCCATAGAAGAAGAAAGTGCTTTTGTATTTCACATACGTACTTAAATTTCTAAGTGTTAAGTTTCATATCTGGTATCCAGGCCTATCAAAGATAATTTCATGCGCTAACAGCCTTAATGAAGACAGAAGTCCTTATTTAATCTCGGGGAAAGACCACTAAATAAAAAAGTACTTAATGAATTTGATAAACTCTTCCTTTGTCAAGAACATAAACCTAAGTTTTGTCTTTAAAAAATGAGAGAAAGTAATAAGAAAAGAGAAGGAGTTGGTGTATTATTGCTTCTCATAGACCATTTTGTTTTTTTCTCACCTCTAAACTATTTTCTGGGCTCATTCTTAATAAGACGTTTTTTAATTAGACCTGTTGTTTTGTTCCCCCACTTTCCGTTATTTAGTACAGTCTAAGTTTAAATCCTGATTCTGACAGCCTTGGGCAAGTCCTGAGTCTCTGCGTCCTCATGTCTGTAATGAGGGGGTAGGATTAGATGGTCACTAAAGCCCCATCTACATCTAGAACTAGGCTTCTCTGGTTGCCTTTCCTTCTCGTTAGCTACTCCATTTAGCTGAATCAGTTCTGCATCAAGAATCAAGAAGACTGTTCCGATTCTGAGTTCTAGCTAGTTCATCTAACTAGTTGTACCAACTTAGGCAAGTCTTTTTATCTTTCTTTCCTCTATGGTGGTTGTGAGAATAAAATGAAATAATATACATAAAGTACTTTATAAATCTTAAGTGCTATGTAAGTGATAATTGTTTTAATTAATAAAAAATGAAGGTAATACTTAATCTTTCCACTTGTTTGTATTATTTTTAATTCAGTTTTATTTTTAAAAATAGTTTGTTTCAATCAGCAAAAATCCACCTTCTTACCCTGCCCCCTCCCTTAATTGAGAACAGAAGAAAAACAAAACCCGTTACAAGTATATATAGTCAATCAAAACAAATTTCCACGTTGGCCATGTCCAGAAAGATATTTATCTCATTCTTCATTTCTCTTTCGTGAGGTAGCATGTTTCATCATTATTCCTCTGGAATTGGATGGTCATCACGCTGATAAGAGTTCCTAATTCTTTTAGTTGTTTTCTTTAAATCGCATTGCTATCATTACATAAATTGTTCTCTCGGTTCTGTTTCCTTCATTCTGCATCAGTTCATACATGTATTTCTAGGTTTCTGTGAAACCCTTTCCATTATTTCTATAGCAAAATAGTTGTTCTACTTACATAGCATAACTTTTTTTTAATCCATTTAATCCATTCTTCAATTTATGGGCACTTTCTTACATTCTCATTCTTGCCCCTTCAAAAAGAGCTATAAATATTTTTTTATATCCTTAGAGTTTTACATCCTTAGAGATCCTTCCCTTAATCTGCCCTTCCTCAGATTCCCCCCTTCTCTCTTTTTCCCTTTGCTTATCTCCCGGTTGAGTGAAATAGTTTTGAAACCAACTCCGTGTGTGTGCGTGCGCATGTGTGTAAAAGTTTATTCTAACTCCTTTTGACCAGTTCAGATGAGAGTGAGAGTCAACCCCTTCTTCCTTACTTGTGTAGTTGTTTACTTGTGTATCTTCATTGTGAGGGATAATTTTCCCTAACCACCTTTTCTCCAACTACCTCCTCCCCAGAATATGCCCCTTCCCCCTCTCACTGTTGTGCTAAGATCATTAAGAGATAACTGAACCACTCCTTGGCCTTATCTAATTACCCTAGTGATGATAGGGTTTAGAGGGGACACAGGTATCATTTCCTCACATTTGAATGTAAGCATTTTATCCTTGTTCAGTCCTTTATCATTTTTCATTAATGTCTACCTGAAGTTGCTCTTCACTCCCATGTGTGAATTTCAAAATGTCTTCACAGCTCTGATCTTTTCATTTTTTAAAAATTTATTTATTTATTTAACTTTTTACATTCATTTTCACAAAATTTTGGGTTCCAAATTTTCTCCCCTTTTATCCTCTCCCCCCACCCCAATGTCTCAAGCAATCTAATTTTCCCTATTTCCAATCTGCCCTCTCTTCTGTCATCTCTCCCTTCTCTTGTCTCCATCTTCTCTTTTCTCCTGTAGGGCCAGGTGACTTTCTATTCCTCATTAACTGTATGTCTTCTTTCCTAGTAGCAACAACAATACTAAACAGTTGTTCCTAAAACTTTGAGTTCCAAATTCTCCCCATCTCTCCCTCCCCACCCATTCCCTTTGGGAAGGCAGGCAATTCAATATAGGCTATATCTGTGTAATTTTTTTTTTTTAAATTTTAATTAATTTATTTATTTAACTTTTTACATTCATTTTCACAAATTTTTGGGTTCCAAATTTTCTCCCCTTTTATCCCCTCCCCCCACCCCAATACCCCAAGCAATCTAATTTTCTCTATCTCCAATCTGCCCTCTCTTCTGTCATCCCTCCCTTCTCTTGTCTCCATCTTCTCTTTTCTCCTGTAGGGCCAGATGACTTTCTATTCCTCCTTAACTGTATGTCTTCTTTCCTAGTAGCAACAACAATACTAAACAGTTGTTCCTAAAACTTTGAGTTCCAAATTCTCCTCATCCCTCCCTCCCCACCCATTCCCTTTGGGATGGCAGGCAATTCAATATAGGCCATATCTGTGTAGTTTTGCAAATGACTTCCCTGATAGTCGTGTTGTGTAAGACTAACTGGATTACCATCCCTCCTAACCTGCCCCTCATTGTTTCTCTTCTGTCTTTTGATCGTGTCCCTCCCCAAGTGTTGACTTCAAATTGCTCCCTCCTCCCTTTGCCCTCCCTTCCATCATCCCCCACCTTGCAATATCTCCTCCCCCACTTTCTTATACTGTAAGATAGGTTTTCATACCAAAATGAGTGTGCATTTCACTCCTTCATTTAGTCATATGTGATGAGGGTAAACTTCTTGTTTTTTTGTTTTTTGTTTTTTGTTTTTTTTTCTCAGCCCTCCTCTTTTTCCCTCCACTAAAAAAAAACTCCTACCTGCCTCTTAACTGACATATAGTTACCCCCTTCCATTTCCCCCTCTTTCCTCCCACTACATTTCTCTCTCACCATTTACCTTAATTTCTTTTAAGGTATGGTCCCATCCTATTCAGTTCAACCTGTGCTCTCTATCTCTGTATGTGTGTGCGTGTGTGTATGTGTGTGCATGCGTGTACATGTGTATGTGTGGTCCCACCAACTACCCAGATACTGAAAAGTTTTAAGAGTTAGAAATATTGTCTTTCCCTGTATGAATGTAAACAGTTCACTTCTGGTAAGTCCCTTAAGACTTCTCTTCGCTGTTTACTTTTTCATGCTTCTCATTCTTGTGTTTGAAAGTCAAATTTTCTTTTCAGCTCTGGTCTTTTCATTAAGAATGATTGAAAGTCCTCTGTTTCATTGAAAGACCATATTTTCCCTTGAAGTATTATACTCAGTTTAGCTGGGTAGGTGATTCTTGGTTTGAGTCCTAGTTCCTTTGCCTTCTGGAATATCCTATTCCACGCCCTTTGATCCCTTAATGTAGAAGCTGCTAGATCTTGAGTTATCCTGATTGTATTTCCACAGTACTGGAATTGTTTCTTTCTAGCTGCTTGCAAGATTTTGTCCTTGAGCTGGGAGTTCTGGAATTTGGCCACAATGTTCCTAGGAGTTTCTCTTTTTGGATCTCTTTCAGGTGGTGATCAATGGATTCTTTCAATACTTATTTTGCCCTCTGGTTCTAGAATGTCAGGGCAGTTTTCCTTGATAATTTCATGGAAGATGATGTCTAGGCTCTTTTTTTGATCATGAGTTTCAGGTAATCCCATAATTTTTAAATTGTCTCTCCTGGATCTATTTTCCAGGTCAGTTGTTTTTCCCATGAGATATTTCACATTCTCTTCCATTTTTTCGTTCTTTTGGTTTTGTTTGGTGATTTCTTGGTTTCTCGTAAAGTCATTAGACTCCATCTGTTCCATTCTAATTTTGAGAGAACTATTAAATTCAGTGAGCTTTTGAGCCTCTTTTTCCATTTGGCTCATTCTGCTTTTGAAAGCATTCTTTTCATTGGCTTTTTGAACCTCCTTTGCCAATTGAGTGAGCCAATTTTTCAAGGTGTTAATTTCCTCAGCATTTTTTTGGGTCTCCTTTACCGAGGTATTGACCCGTTTTTCATACTTTTCTTGCATCTCTGTCATTTCTCTTCCCAGTTTTTCCTCCACCTGTCTAACTTGCTTTTCAAAATCCTTTTTGAGCTCTTCCAAGGCCTGAGCCCACCCGCCACCCCCCTGGGGTGTCTGGGGTACTGAGGCCCCACCCTCCACGTCTTTCCCTGATGGCAGGAATACGTCCTCGTCATCAGATCCGAAGGTCGGGATCATTTGCATTTGTTGGAAAAAACTCTCTATAGTCTTATTTTTCTTCCCTTTTCTAGGCATTTTCCCAGCCAGTTACTTGACTTCTGAGATTCCTGTCCACCCCCGCCTAGATCCACCCAGCTAGTGCTTGGGGTCTGAGATTCAAATGTGCTTTCCGCGCCGCCCGCCCGCCTGCTGGTCAATGTGAGCTTTAGTTCTGGTGCTGGGGTGGGGGCAGGGCCGCCTCCCAGGCTCAGCTCCCTCAGGGGCTTTATGCAGAGACCTTCAGGAACAGAGCGGGTGGGAGGGTGGCCCCGCCTCCCAGGCTCAGCTCCCTCAGGGGCTTTATGCAGAGACCTTCAGAAAAGGAGCGGGTGGGGCAGGGCCGTCTCCCAGGCTCAGCTCCCTCAGGTTGTTTATGCAGAGACTTTCAGTAATGAAGATCCTGCCTGCTGCTGGGGGAGTCCCGGCCGCCGTGGCAGCGCCGCTGCTGCCTCTGCCGCTGCCCCCGCCTCTGCCTCTGCCGCCGCCCTGCCTCTGCTGCTGCTGCTTCCTCCCGAGGGGGCCCAAGTCACAGAGACACCCCGCTCCCCTCAGCCAGCCAGCCGTCTCTCTCACTGACCTGTAGCTTCTGTGGGCAGAGGGACTTTCCCGGCTGCCAGAGCTTCCGTCCCTGAAGCCTGCTCAGGTCAGCTTCTCTGGGGCTGCGGCCAGGGCAGCGCTGGGGTGGGGTCCGCTTTCTGGGGTGCAACGGACCTTGGGGACGGTTCTCCAGGGCTCTCTGGAATGGAAATCTCTTCCACTCCATTTCTGCACACCTTTCAGTGGTCCAGAAGTTATGGGGGTCTCTTTTTACATAAATTCTATGGGCTGTGGTTTCGGAACTCGTAAATGTGCGTCCTTCTACTCTGCCCTCTTGGCTCCGCCCCAGCTCTGATCTTTTCATCAGGAATTCTTAGAAATTCCTTATTTCATTTAAAGTCTATTTTTCTTTCTGTGGCACTAAACTCAGTTTTGTTGGAAAAGTTCTTCTTGACCCTAAGCCCATATCCTTTGCCTCCTGGAATATTGTATTCCAAGTTTGCTTCTCCTTTCGATAGTGGTGGCTGCTAAAGCACGGGGGAGCCTGACTGTAGTAGCTACTTAGTACTTGAATTGTTTTTATTTTTTCATTTGGCTGCTTACAGATATCTTTCTTTGACCTGGAGAATCTGAATGTTGATTGTGATATTCCTAGGAATTTTCATTTTGGGATTTCTTTCATGTTGTAAATGGTAAATTTTTTCCCCCCACCTTGTCTGCTGGTTCAATTATCTTTTAAGATACCTTTTTTTTTAATTTAATTTTTTTCAATTACATACAAACAAAATTTTTTGACATTCATTGTTTTAAAATTTTGAGTTCCAAATTTTCTCCTTCCCCTCCTCTCTCCTTGAGAAGTTAAACAATTTTATATAGATTATATATGTTTAGTCATACAAAATATTTTCAGGTTAGCTATGTTGCAAAAGAAAACACAGACCAAAAACCAAGAATAATAAAGTTTTAAAAAGTATTCTTCAATCTGCATTCATGTATCAGCAGTTCTTTCTCTGGAGATAGATAGCATTTTTTATCATAAGTCCTTCAGAATTGTTTTGAATCATTGTATTGCTGAGAATAGATAAATCATTCATAGTTGATGGTAATGCAACATTGCTGTTACTGTGTACAATGTTCTCCTGGTTCCTCATATTTCACTTTGCATCAATTCATGTAAGTTCCCAGGTTTTTTCCCAAAGCATCCTGCTAATCATTTCTTACAGCACGGTAGTATTCCTACAACTATTCCTATGAACTACAACTTGTTCAACCATTCCCTTTGATGGGCATCCCTTCAATTGCCAGTTCTTTGCTACCATATAAAGAGCTGTAAATATTTTTGTACAGATAGGTCCTTTTCCTTTTTTTTTTTTTTTTTTCATCTTGCAGACCTGGTAGTGACATTGCTGGGTCAACGAATAGGCATAATTTTGTAGCCTTTAATACATAATTCCAAATTATTCTCCAGAATGGTTGGATCAGTTTACAATTCTACCAAAGGGCCTTAGTGTCCCATTTTTTCCCACTCCCCCCGCAATATTTGTCATTTTTCTTTTCTGTCATATTAGCCAATTGCAGAGAGGTGAGGTGGTATCGCAGTTATTTTAATTTGCATTTCTCTAGTCAATAGTGATTTAGAGCATTTTTTGATATGACTATAGATAGTTTTGATTTCTTCATCTAAAAACTGCCTACATATCCTTTGACTATTTATCAATTGGAGAAGGACTCATATTCTTACAAAATTGACTCAGTTCTCCATATATTTGAGAAATGAGGCCTTTATTGGAGAAACTTGCTATAAGTTTTTTTCCCCAGTTTCCTACTTCCCTGCCTATATTGGTTCTGTTTTTGCAAAACTTTTTTAATTTGATATATTCAAAATCATCCATTTTACATCCTGTGGTGCTTTCTATCTCTTCTTTGGTTGTAGATTCTTCTCTTATCCATAAATCTGAATAAAGTATTTCATGCTCCCCTAATTTGCTTATAACATCACCCTATAAAGGTTCTAAATCATGTAGGCATTTTGACCTTGTCTTGGTAGATGATACTGGTCTATACCTAGTTTCTGCCAAACTGCTTTCCAGTTTTCCCATCAATTTTTGTCAAATGGTGATTTCTTGTCCTAAAATTTTGGTTCTTTGGGTTTGTCAAACATTAGATTCCTATGGTAATTTACTACTGTAAATTACTGATTTATGCCACTGATCCACTGCTCTATTTCTTAGCCATTACGAGATTGTTTTGACAATTATCATTTTATAATGTGGTTTGAGATCTGGTACTGCTAAGCTACCTTCCCATCTGTTTTCATTGATTCTCTTAGTATTCTTAACCTTTTGGTCTTCCAGATAAATTATGTTATGATTTTCTCTTGCTGTAGAAATACTTTTTTTGTAATTTGGTATGGCAATGAATACCTAGGTAGAATGATCATTTTTATTATATTGGCTTTGCCTACCCATGAGCAATTAGTATTTCTCCAGTTGTTTAGATCTAATTTGTGTAAAAAGCATTTTGTAATTATGTTCATATACTTCCTGAGTTTGTCTTGACAGGTAAACATATTCCCAAATATTTTATATTGTCTGTAAATATTTTAAATGGAATTTATTTTTCTTTCTCTCACTGCTGGATTTTGTTAGTAATATACAGAAATACTGATGATTTATATGAATTTCATTTATATCCTTCAACTTTGCTGAAGTTATTAATTATTTCAACTAGTTTGCTAGTTGATTCTCTAGAATTTCCTAGGTATACCATCAAATGATCTGCCTATTCTAATTACTTTAATTTTCTTTTTTCTTATCTTATTACTATAGCTAACATTTCTAGAACAATATTCAACAATAGTAGTGATAATGGGCATCCTGATCTTATTGGAAAGGCTTCTAGCTCATCCCCATTACAGATAATGCTTGCTCTTAACTTTAGATAGACACTACTTATCTTTTTAAGTGTTTTTAAATAGGAAATAGGTGTTGTATTTTACCAAAAGCTTTTTCTGCATCTTGTTATCTCATGGAGTCTTTTTAATGCTTGCTTCATTTCTTTCAAGAATTCTAGTTGAACTTTTGTCTAAGTTGTATTTTTCCTTAAGCTTTGCTTATCGATGTTTTGGAGTCACTATTTTCTTCTGGGTGTCTATCTTCTCTGTCTATGTGTCTATTACCTTAATAGCACTTTATGGTGAGATTCTTCTTTCTTTTACTCGTTCTTCCAGCCTATTTCCTAATTTCAAACTTAAATGTTAGTCCTGCACTTCTGGAGGAAAAGTCTGTGCTCATCTTGTTGCTGTTTTCTTGGGGGTTTTGAGTTGAATTATCTAGAAACTCAGAGATAGACTGGGTACCTGAAGGCTTTTTGTGCTCCCTTAGTCTGATCCAGGCAAAGTCTGATTGCCGTTCCTCTGGTCAGAGCCCTGAATTCCCAGAATTGAACTAAAACTCTTTTGCTTCAGAGTGGCAGAATTGTAGGCTCCCCTCTGAGATTCCTGCCCTGATTATTCCTCTGCAGATTTGATAGATGATGAAACTGAGACTCTGCCCCTGGGGTGTGAGCCACACTGTTGGCTTCTGAACTTCTTCCTTTATTTGTACATTACCCAAGGGCTCCCTGTTTGGAAATGCTACCTCCATGGACAGATCCCCTTTTCATTCAGCCCTAGATATGTGCTCCAGTAAAGAAGATACCAGTTTGCCCCTCTCCCTGCTGAGGCACTTCAATGTGGATCTGGTGGTATATGGGTATGGGTCTAAAGCCCCTTATTAGTCTGGTGCACGGCCCTGCTTGGGCATGTCCTCCTGGCCAGACCCTGTCCCCAGTGTCAGCTGACCTCTCTTTCTATCTCCCTATGTGGAGCTGAGCTGGGAAAATGACTCTAAATTTTTCTGAATTTTCTCTATCAGGATTTAGTCTGGTATATTTTCTGCATCTATTTGGAGTAGTTTATTATAGAGGGGAGCTTGACTGTATACTGCTTCCTACCATTCTGCCATCTTGGCTCTACTTCCTAAAATTCAATTTTGTTTTCATTTCAGTTTTGAATTCACTCTCTATAACATATTGAGAAGGCAGAAAAAACCCCAAATCATTGCAAACATGTATAGTTAAGCAAAACAAATCCTGCATTAGCCATGTCAAAAAGGAAGAAAGAGAAAGAAGGAAAAGAAAAATAACATCAGTTTGCACTCTAAATCCATTAGTTCTCTATCTAGAGATAGATAGCATGTTTTATTATGAGTCCTTTGGAATTATTATTGGTCATTGTGTTTTTCAAGTTTATTTTGAGGATCAAATGGGATGCCTATTAAAATACTTGGAAAAATGTAAAATGCTGTACAATTGCCAAGATATTATTCTTCTCTTTCATCTTTTCCTTGCTTCTAGTAGTAATTACTGCTCCATGAAATCATTGGCTTCCATTTGGTCTTTTCTAATTTTCTGAGTTATTTTCTTTGGGAAGATTTGGTAACATTTTCCAGACTATTCTTTTCTTTAGCTTTCTTTCATAGCTCTCATTTCTTTTCCAATTTTGTTTTCCTTTACTGTTCTCATTTGGTTTTTAAAATCCTACTTTAGCACTTTAAAAAAATTTATGCTTTAATTCTCCCAGGAGTTCTGGTTAGATTTTTATCCAAGTTGCATTTTTCTTTGAAACCTTGCTCGCAGATGTTTTGTTTTATTCTGGGTTTGTATCTTGAGCTTCTCTTATCACCTTAACAGCTCTTTATGGTGGGGTTCCTTTTGTGTTTGCTTATTCTTCCAGTCTATTCCTTGATGTTCATGATTTAGACTGAACCACTGTTAGTCCATTGGGAGACTCTGTAGGTTCAGAGCCACTGAACTGCAGATTCCCAGTTTCCATTTTGGTTTGTGACTCCTGGACTAATTATTCCACTCCAGGTCTCAGCCTGGTCTAGAGGTAAGAACTGAGTCCCCATTGTGCTCCTGGGATCAGCCACACAGTTAGGGTCCACTAGAGATTGATTGTTTCTCTCTACCATGTCTATTTGCAGAACTTCCCTTCAGTTCCCTTGGGGATTGGGTGATGGATGACCAAGCTGCCAGCTGGCATCCTTTCCTGTACCCAAGCCTAGGACCCCTGGATTCTCTTTCTCCTTAGGTGCTTCCTGACCTTTGGTGCCTAGTCTTAGCTCTTTCATTCCCTGGGTGCTGGCATACTTGGCCAGAACCGAATCCTAGTGTTCATAGTCCTCTCTATCTCCCCAAGTTACCCTTGCCTGGAAAAAGGACTCACTGTAACTTTTTCTTACTTTCCCATTTGGATTTCAATCTTGGTATATCTTCTAGATCTTTGTGGAAGAAGTTTGGTGAAAGAGCCAGGCTTTACTTTCTCCTCTTCTAGCCATCTTGAATCTGACCATAATTTACTTTAACAACATGTATTTATTAAAAAGTCTTTGAGCCAATCAAATGTCATATTATAGATGGTTTCTGTTGGAATTTTGCTGTCACAGGGAGACAAATTAGAGATGAAAAAAGTTTAGTGAAAAGGTGTTTTTCCATCTTTACTGAGGGAATAATAATTAAACTAAAGTTGTAGGAAATATTTAAGCCAGATATTAGGGGTAACTTCTAATGAAAATGGGTTTCAAGACTTAGGAAGTGATGAAAGAGGAGAGTGATAGAATCTTCTTCCCTGGAAATTTCAGCCCAATTTCAGAGTCTTCCAGCAGATTATAGTGGCAGGAATGTTGGATTTAGAATTGAGACATCTGAGTTTAAATCCTGGCACTGACACTGTGTCCATGGGCACATTGCTCAACCAACTGCCTTGGCCTCTGTTTCCTCCTCTGGGAAATGATGTTGATGATGATGATGATGACAACCATTTATATAGCACCTTTGATATGCCAAGAGCTTTACAAATAGGATCTGAGTTGATCCTCACAACCACCTTGGGAGGTAGGTACTATTACAATCTCCATTTTACAGATGAGGAAACTGAGGCAAACAGTTTAAGTGACTTGCCCAGGATCACACAGCTTACATAAGTGTCTGAGGTCAGATTTGAATTCAGGTCTTCCTGACTCTAGGCCTGGCCTTTTGTGCTACCTGGCTGTCCAATAGTAAATAATTAATTACCTGTTTCACAGGTTTGTTATACGAAAAACACTTTTTAAACCTCAAAGCTCTATGTAAATATGAATTATAAAACTATAATTGGAGGTTAGAGGCTGGGTTGAGTAGTCTGTAAGTGGTTCTTAAAATTTAACCTTTGTCTATCCTTTTTGCCTTGTTAGCCAGTTGTTTCCACACCAACCCCTCTCTCTCCTCAGCCTATGCCCTCTTTAACCATGTATTTTTTCTTTTACCCTGACCTAGTTCATTTTTCTCCTCTCCAGGTTGTTCAGCGTTGGGTGCTGTCAGTGTCTATACTCCTCAAGAGCAAGTTAAAGTAGACGAGAATCAGCGTGAGTGGGTTGAGGTTGGAGGTGGTGGGAAGGGGGTAATGAAGGGGGTGGATGGTTCTCAGGAGCGGAGGAGAAGGAAGCAGGGCCTACTGTCTGGGTGTTAGGTGTTCCCTCTTTGCTGCTGCACCCCAGCTTCCCTTGTTCCATTCCTGTAGCTGCCACACTGCGCTGTTCCTACACGGGCTTTTCCTCACCCCGAGTGGAGTGGAAGTTTGTTCGGGGGAGCACGACCAGCCTGGTTTGCTATGACAGCAAGATTACTGGTAAGTCACTGGAGTCCTCTTGACAGCCTCCCCAATCCCCAAAGGGCTCAAGTCTGTGGCAGAAGCAGTTGTGCCATAACCTCAGAGGAAAACATGGAACCAATGTAGTGTCAAGAGAGCCCCTACAGCTCTTCTACACGATGTTTGGGGGTGGTGAGAGAAGACTCCCTGGGCCCTTTGGATTTAGGGGTGCTTATGAATTTGGTGTGACATTTCTACTTTTTGTATTATTCTTTCTCCATGCTTTCTCCTTTCAACCACAGCTTCCTATGAAGGCCGGGTGACCTTCTCCCAGTTTGGTATTTCTTTCCGTTCTGTGACCCGAAAGGACACGGGGATGTATACGTGTATGGTCACTGAAAGTGGTGGAGGAGAATATGGAGAGATCAACGTGGAGCTCATTGTGTTAGGTATGAAATCACACAGGCAAATCTACATCATAACCTCTCCTAACCCTCCTGCTTCAAGGATCATTGTCTTAGGCTTAGAAGGGAGGTGATGAAAATGCCAAAGGAAGAGGGCCTCAGAAATGAAACTTTTGGTGCCTGGGGTGGGAAGGGAGAGGGAATCCTCAAATCATATAGAAATTGAGGGGCACCCAGCCAGAGGCTTATGGAAACTGAGGAGTATTAGGGTTGGAATCCAGACCTGGCTTCTAGCTTTCTATCATGGCTAAGCCTGATACAGTTAAGGGTAGCCTGCTGTCAGGATTCAAGTAAGATTTTAGGTAGATAGACAGACAGACAGATATGTATAGATATAGTGACATGTATGGACATAGCTATCTGTGTACACACACATTTTAAAAGAATGAAACATCATGCCAATGTAAACTTTCATTGCTCCTCCTTTTCCTTCTTTCTTATTCTTTAGTATTTGTGATTTTTGGTTACAGAGCCCTCTAGAGGATTATTGTTTGTCTGGGGTAGCTCTCTTCTCACCCCAACCTTGTATTTAAGATCTGTGTCTTGTCTCTCTCTTCCTAGTGCCACCATCAAAGCCCACAGTCAGTGTTCCATCTTCAGCCACCATTGGAAGTCGAGTTGTGCTGACCTGCTCTGAGGAAGATGGTTCTCCACCCCCTGAGTATAAGTGGTTCAAAGATGGGATGCCTTTGGATCTCAAGAAGACCCGTGCCTTCAGCAATTCTTCCTATACCATAGACACTAAGACAGGGGAATTGGTATGAGGGTCATGGGTCTTAGGGATTGGTGAAAATGTAGAAAAGATAATTGAGCTGAATCCCTTGAACTTTGGGGGAGGCCTAGACGCTCCTTGGAGTAAGAGACTGACTTATATCCTCCCCTCTAGGTGTTTGAACCTCTATCAGCTTTCGATACAGGGGAGTATTCTTGCCAAGTAAGCAATGGGGTTGGGGCTGCCCAAACCTCAGAAGCTGTGCGAATGGAAGCTGGTGAGTAAGGGTGGATCAGGGATGTGGTACCAGGCCTCTATGAAGCCGGGTTTGGGGTTTGTGGGTGAGTGTCTCTCCTCCCTCCCATCTTTCCCCAAATTTGTGTTTGTTTGGCATTGAGGATGGCTGAGTTGCCAGGGCTGATAGCTAGGTTAGGTAATTAGAAAAAAGCCTTGGAGTACAGGTTCCTGATGCCTCTGGTTGTATTCCACAGTGGAACTAAATGTAGGGGGCATCGTGGCAGCTGTTATTGTGACGCTGATCCTTCTTGGGCTCCTGATTTTTGGTGTCTGGTTTGCCTACTCTCGAGGCTATTTCCCCAGTAAGTGCCTGCCTCATTCTACATTTCTCTTTTTCACCTACCACTCATCCCTACTTACTACGAGGTGATAGACCTTGCCTGGGTTCTGGAGCAGTTACATTATCTGGTCCTCTGTGGGAGTCTGGTGGGGTGGGGTTAGGGAGTGGGGGATATCCTACCGTGGAGAATTGGAACGGCACCAACCAGATTGCTGCCTGATCTTTATGGCCCTATTTTTAATTTTCTTTCAGAAACAAGTAAAGGGTGAGTGAAATGCTGAGATCTCCTCTCTTATCAGACGCTTAGAGTTGCCCTTAATCAGCAGGAGTTTCTGAAGCTGAGAACAAAGAAAGGGGACCTACAAGCCAGACCTGTGATGGGGCTAGGGATGGGGATGGGAATGGGAATGGGGATGGCAGGAGGAGTCCAGCCTGGGAGGGAGGACTACTGAATTCATGGGCTTCTATATATCTTGAAATATTCCATTCCTGGTACCCTATAACGTTGGAAGTAGGGAATTATCTGGCTTTTAAACTGCATATCAGAGGTGAGAAGACTGACCATCTGTCTTTGCTGAATTATTTTCAGGAGCACTAGTAAGAAAGTAATCTACAGCCAGCCCTCCGCCCGCAGTGATGTGAGTGTGCAGAGTTTGGGAGCGGAAGGGTGTGGGCCTTTGGGAAGGAGGGGGACACTACTTAGTCCATGGGAATTATAGGGAATTTACTTGAAGTTCTGTTTTTCTAGGGAGAATTCCGACAGACATCATCATTTTTGGTGTGACCCCCAACCTATCCCTTCTCCTGTCTCCTGAGTTTGTCCTTTTTGGATTCTGCTGGACTCTGACCTCCTGATGTTTATGAATTTCACAGGATGCCTTACTTATTTTCTTAGATCATCTCCTCTTAGGATTGTTTTTAATGGTGACTCTCCAGCCAGGGCTTCTGTGTGTATTTATGAATGAAGTGGAGAAATAAGACCCTGTCCTGCCTCCCCTCTCCCATCACTGATGGACTTGGGGACCATATTTAGGGTTTCACTCTTTTTTGAATCAGGCAGGCTGAGTGATGCCTATTCCTCACTACTAATAACTCCTTACCAGCAGAAATGGCCAAGCCCCCAAGAGTGAATATCTTCCTTTTTGCGTCCTGAACTTAACCCTAATTTGGGCTCTTATGGCATTTGGACTGAGTGGGGAGAAGCTGAGGCCTGAGACCAGAACAATGTTTCTCAAATAGACTCAAGAGATTGGTGCTGTGGACTCTGAACAGTAGATTAATAGTGAAATGTCTCTTCTGTTTTCTGGACCCGTCTCTCAGTTCCTTCTATGAAAGATGCTTCTCGAGAGTCTTCCTTGCTTAGGAACACTTGGCAATATGGCCACTTCTGCAAGACCAGCTGGATCTTTTTTGTGTAGGGACTCCAGTGCCATGAGAGCTCTCAAGGAAAAAAACCCACGATGACAATATTTAAGACCCACCGATCTACAGAAAGCAGATCTGGGGCTGGAGGCTCGAAGCCTTTTGCTGACTGGGACAAATAGGATTGATTGCCTTTTCAGAAAGGTGTCATGTGCTTGGGAAGCCTCAGCTCCCTGCTGAATTACAGGGTGTAGTACATGTTGTGAATGAGTGTCATTTTAAATAAAAATTTTTGTTTTGTCTAAGCAGTGTGTTTTGTGTATATTAGGGATCTGAGGTCTCAGAGTGAAATAAGCCAGTTAGGTTCAGGCTGGGGACTTCAGTGATTATCCTGGTTCTTGTTTACAGGAGGGGGCAGTTTTGCTCAAGGATGGGCCTCTGCTGCCCTCTAGTGTGGTGTCATCACTGCTATGAGCTCAGTAACCGCTGAAGGAGCACAGTGAATCTGATTACGGATTTTTTATGTCAGGCTTTAGGAATTGGAGTGTTAGGAATAAGAACTAATGAAGTTAAAGCTTCACTTGACTCTATGAAGTATCCCTAGATTCCTGGGATTGCAAATACTCTTGGAAATCTTTGAAAGATTCTTTTTCCTGTGAGTTTAACAATTATCAACAAACATTTCAAAGCATATACATACAAAGAAGAAAAAATGGAACCTGTTATACAGAGTGTTTTCTTCCCTGCTCTTTTAAAATTCTATTTTATTTTGACTTTTTCAATTTTAACTTTGAGTTACTTAATATTTTTAAATCTGTAATTCCGATGAAATCATAGGCAGTATGTTTACCAATTTTATGAATAATATAAATCTGAGAAGACTAGTTAAGATGTAGGTTGACAGGATGGGAATCTAAAATAATCTCAACCAGCTGGAACAGTAGTCCAGATTTAGTAAGGTGAAATTTAATAGAATAAATGTAAAATTTTACACTTGGGTTCAAAAAAGCAACTCCATTAAGTACAAGATGGAGGGAAGCATGACTAGGCAGCAATTCATCTGGAAAAGATCTGAGAGTTTAATGGATTGTACTCACATTGTCAGCTTTCTCTCTGAATCAGCTTTACAGTCTTTATCTATGGTAAAGACTATCCTAGACTCCACTGAAAGGAAGTAGTCAGATGATGAGAGATGCTAGTCCTACTGGACCCTCTTCTGGCCAGACCACATCTGTGTTAAATTACAAGTCTATTATAAAGTGGACATTGATAAACTGAAGAACATTGAAAGGAAATTGAATAGGATGGTGAAAGGCTTGAGAAGTCATACTATAATACAGCAGGAATTATAGTCTATAGAAGATAAAATTTGAGGGGGCCATAATATTTTTCCTTGGATATTTGAAGAGCTGTTGTTTGGAAAGGGGATACAATTCATTCTGTCTGCCTCCAAAGGACAATACTTAGAGCAATACGTCCAAGTCCAATGACTTTGCAGAAAGTCATGTTTTATCTCTAAGGAAAAATTTCCCAAGACTTGGAAGTTATCCCAAACTGGAATGCACTGTCTCAGGAGGTATATATTCTTGCTGGAAGTCTAATCCAAGTCAGATGACTTATTGGGGATATTCTAAGATAATTCTAACTTATGTCTGGATTAGTCTAGATGGTCTTGGAGGTGCCTTCGAAATCTTGAGATTCTGTGGTTTTATAACTTAAAAGCATCATTAGGTACATGTATTACTGAGGAAAAAAGGCATTGCCAGTCATGAAACAGACCAGGGATAGCTGATGGACAGTTTGGGAACTACCGTGTTATCCAAGAAACAGTAATGGAACTAAAGGAAGACTTCTAGCACACTGAGTAGGATTTATAAGAAGAGACAAAAATTACACAGTATTAGGTAGCATGGATGGGGTTGCAATTTGCACCAGGGGGTATAAAGACCAAAGTATTCAAGGTGAACTATTATTGTCAAGTCAGTAGGTCTGGAATTTGGAATAAGATAATTGGTATTGTCCAGTCAAAAGCTCTGACCTCCCAGTTCCTCAACCTCAATTTCCATAACCCATAGTTCCATTCATTTCCAACCCAACTACCCAAGGAGGTGGGTGGTCAAACCTGAGATCCCACCATTGTCCTCTTTGAATTTGGATTCTGAAATTCCTACCTTTGATCAAAATCTCCTGTCTTTTCAACTCTGTCACTTTTCTTCAACTTCTTTATCCTCAGTACAAGCTGGATTCTCTATATCCTGTGTTTTCTCAGTCTGTTACTGTGATTCTACTCCCTTTCCTTCATAGGCTTGATTTTAGTAGTGATTCCCAAACCAACCTGCTGAGTATGAAGATCCCTTAAAACACACACACACATGCACATGCACACATGCACACATGCACACACGCACACACACCAAACTATTGCTATCTTTTTTTTTTTAACACCACCTTAATCTCTCCTAATTCAGGGAGCCATCCCTTTTAATAAAATGTATGAGGATAAGAAAAAAACAGTTCAGTAAAACTAGCCAAAATATCAACTAGGACCAACAGTATATATACACTTCCATACTCACAGCTCTCCACTTCTGTAAAGAAGAGAGAGATACATTTTAAAAATTAATCTTCAGGGTCGGCCTTGGTCATTATAAATAATTAGCATTCAATTTGACTGCAGACAGGGAGAGAGTTCTTTCCATTTGTATTGTTGTTATGTGTATTAATTTCCTGGTTCTGCTTACTTCACTGTGCATCTATTCTTATAAGCCTTCCTCTGCTCTATATACTTTATATTGTTTCTTATGGAAGTCATATTTTATTATTGCATTCATATACCATATTTTGTTTAGTCATTCTCCAATTGATAAATACCTACTTTATTTCCAGTTCTTTTCTATCACCAAAAAAACTTCAATAAATATTTTCATCTGTTATCGGACTTTTTTAACATGAAAATTTCACAGTCCTCAATATGCTGGCAATTGTGCTATTAACACAGGTTATTGGGAATATGTGTAATAATAAAATAACAATTTATGCCAGAGGAAGAGATATGAGAGGTAGGAGTCAACTCAGAGGGGAATGGGTCTGGAATTTGGAGGGAGGTAATTGGGAGATGTCCAATCAAAAGCTCTGACCTCCAAGTTTCATACAGCTTTACAGACGCTTTGAAATAATTCCAATGATTTCTTAACTTCCAAATCTCATCTCTCCTCAGCTTTTAACATTCATCTTCCCCTGAATACTCTTCCTCAGGCTTTTGTGATCATTCCTTCCTGGTTCTTTTACCTGCCCTCAGTTTCCATCATTGATTCATCATCTGTCTTTCAAGTATGGATGTTCTCTAGTTATCCTGGGTTCTCTTTTCTCCCTATACCTTGCCTTACTGAACTCATCTGCTTCCAAGGGTTCAGTTGTCTGCAGGTGAATGATTCCCACATACAGAGTCAGACCTCATTTTAAAAATGTTTTTATGCTTGTTTTAAAACATTGCTATTACTTCCTGATAACCTCCCATTCCCACAACAGAGCCCTCCCTTGTGGAAAGAGCACTGACTACAGTCAGAAGGCCTAGATTCAAGTCTTGCCTCTGCTACTACCTCTGTGGCCTTAGGCAAGTCATTTTTCCTCCATGGGCCTCAGTTTCCTTATCTACAAAATGTGGAGGTTGGATCTGATATCCGCTGAGAGCTCCCTAGGTTTGATTCTATTCTCCTGTGATCTATGATACTAAATAAAATTAAGTAAAACAAACTAATTTTTTTAAAAATAATTTATTTATTTAACTTTTTACATTCATTTTCACAAAATTTTGGGTTCCAAATTTTCTCCCCTTTTATCCCCTCCCCCAACCCCAATACGCTGAGCAATCTAATTTTCCCTATCACCAATCTGCCCTCTCTTCTATCCTCCCTCCCTTCTCTTGTCGCCATCTTCTCTTTTGTCCTGTAGGGCCAGATGACTTTCTATTCCCCATTACCTGTATTTCTATTTCCTAGTAGCAACAACAATACTAAACAGCTGTTCCTAAAACTTTGAGTTCCAAATTCTCCCCATCCCTCCCTGCCCACCCTTTGGGAAGGCAGGCAATTCAATATAGGCCCTATCTGTGTACTTTTGCAAATGACTTCGATAATAGTCGTGTTGTGTAAGACTAACTGTATTTCCCTCCAACCTATCCTGCCCCCCATTGTATCTATTCTGTCTTTTGATCCTGTCCCTCCCTGAGTGTTGACTTCAAATTGCTCCCTCCTCCCATTACCCTCCCTACCATCACCCCCACCTTGCTTATCTCCTTCTCCCCCACTTTCCTGTATTGTAAGATAGGTTTTCATACCAAAATGAGTGTGCATTTTATTCCTTCCTTTAGTCAAATGTGATGAGGGTAAACTTCTTGTTTTTTTCTCAGCTCTCCTCTTTTTCCCTCCACTAAAAAGTCTCCTGTTTGCCTCTTGAATGAGATATAATTTACCCCATTCCATTTCACCCTCTTTCCTCCCACTACATTTCTGTCTCACCATTTACCTTAATTTCTTTTAAGATATGGTCCCATCCTATTCAATTCACTCTGTGCTCTCTGTCTCTGTATGTGCGTGCATGTGTGTATGTGTGTGCGTGCATGCACGTACATGTGTGTGTATGTGTGTGTGTGTGTGTGTGTGTGTGTGTGTGTGTGTGTGTGTGTGGTCCCACCAACTACCCAGATACTGAAAAGTTTTAAGAGTTACAAATATTGTCTTTCCATGTAGGAATGTAAACAGTTCACTTTTGGTAAGTCCCTTATGACTTCTCTTTGCTGTTTACTTTTTCATGCTTCTCATTCTTGTGTTTGAAAGTCAAATTTTCTTTTCAACTCTGGTCTTTTCATCAAGAATGCTTGAAAGTCCTCTGTTTCATTGAAAGACCATATTTTCCCCTGAAGTATTATACTCAGTTTTGCTGGGTAGGTGATTCTTGGTTTGAGTCCTAGTTCCTTGGACTTCTGGAATATCCTATTCC
This sequence comes from Bettongia penicillata ogilbyi, assembly GCA_023548195.1. NCBI lineage: Eukaryota > Metazoa > Chordata > Mammalia > Diprotodontia > Potoroidae > Bettongia > Bettongia penicillata. The sequence continues at coordinate 24,114,998 of JAJHZJ010000314.1, read as the reverse complement.
ATGCCCTTTGATCCCTTAATGTAGAAGCTGCTAGATCTTGAGTTATTCTGATTGTATTTCCACAATGCTGGAATTGTTTCTTTCTGGCTGCTTGCAATATTTTCTTTTTGACCTGGGAATTCTGGAATTTGGCCATAATGTTCCTAGGAGTTTCTCTTTTTGGATCTCTTTCAGGTGGTGATCGATGGATTCTTTCAATACTTATTTTGCCCTCTGGTTGTAGAATATCAGGGCAGTTTTCCTCAATAATTTCATGGAAGATGATGTCTAGGCTCTTTTTTTGATCATGACTTTCAGGTAGTCCCATAATTTTTAAATTGTCTCTCCTGGATCTATTTTCCAGGTCAGTTGTTTTTCCCATGAGATATTTCACATTCTCTTCCATTTTTTCATTCTTTTGGTTTTGTTTGGTGATTTCTTGGTTTCTCAGAAAGTCATTAGACTCCATCTGTTCCATTCTAATTTTGAGAAAACTATTATCTTCAGTGAGCTTTTGGACCTCTTTTTCCATTTGGCTAATTCTGCTTTTGAAAGTATTCTTCTCCTCCTTGGCTTTTTGAACCTCTTTTGCCAATTTAGTTAGCCTATTTTTCAAGGTGATATTTTCTTCAGCATTTTTTTGGGTCTCCTTTAGCAAGGTATTGACCTGTTTTTCATGCTTTTCTTGCATCTCTCTCATTTCCCTTCCAAGTTTTTCCTCCACCTGTCTAACTTGATTTTCAAAACCTTTTTGAGCTCTTCCATGGCCTGAGCCCACTGGACATCCACCTGGGATGTCTGGGATACAGAGGCCCCGGCCTCCACATCTTTTGCTGATGGTAAGAATAGTTCCTCGTCATCAGAATTGAAAGGTGGGAACATCTGTGCCCCCTCAAAGTAGCTTTCTATAGTCTTATTTTTCTTCCCTTTTCTGGGCATTTTCCTAGCCCGTTACTTGACTTCTGAGATTCCTGTCCACCCCCGCCTAGATCCGCCCAGCTAGTGCTTGGGGTCTGAGATTCAAATGGGCTTTCCGCAGCAGGCATGGCTGCTATTCAATGTGAGCTTAAGTTCTGGTGCTTGGGTGGGGGCAGAGCTGCCTCCCAGGCTCAGTTCCCTCAGGGGTTTTATGCAGAGACCTTCAGTAATGGGGCGGGTGGGGGCAGGGCCACCTCCCAGGCTCAGTTCCCTCAGGTGGTTTATGCAGAGACCTTTGGTAATGGCCCTGAACTTCTGCCTGCCTGCTCGGGGAGTTCCGGCCACCGCTGCCTCTGCCACTGCCTCTGCCCCTGCCTCCCAAGGGTGCCTGAGTCACGGAGACACCCCCGCTTCCCTCTCGGCCAGCCCAGACGTGTCTCTCACTGACCTGTAGCATCTGTGGGCGGAGGGACCTTCGCGGCCACTGGAGATTCCGTCCCTGAAGCCTGCTCAGATCTGTTCCTCTGGGGCCACCCAGCCAGGGCAGCGCAGGGGTGGACTCCGCTTTCCGGGGCGCGATGGACCCTGGGGATGGCTCTCCAGGGCTCTCTGGAACAGAAATCTCTTCCACTGTGTTTCTGTGCGCCTTGAAGTGATCCAGAATTTGTGGGGAGTTCTTCTTGCAGGAAATATATGGGCTGTGGGTTCGGAGCGAGCATACGTGAGTTCTTTCTACTCTGCCATCTTGGCTCCACCTCCAAAACAAACTAATCTTAGCCATGCTGAAAATGGATGTGCCATTCTATACCTCTGTAGTTCATTATTTAATTAAATTATCTCAAATGATATATTACCCAATATTAACTGCTGAAAGAAAGGAAACATGTTTCACTGTTAGTCCTCTGAAATCCAGACTGGTGACTACATTGACCAGAGTCTGATGTCTTCAACTCTGGGTTTTGGGTTTGTTTCTTTTTACATTATTTTGGTTATTGTGTAAATTTTTTCTGTTTCCATGTACTTCATTCTACTATACTAGTTCATTGAAGTTTAGCCATGGCATTTTGGATTCTTCATAGTCATTGTTTCTTACAACACAATATTTTATTACTTTCATATGCTATAATTTGTTCAGCTGTTACACATATTTTGCTTGTAGTTATTTGCTACCACAAAAAAAAAAAATGCTGCTACTCTAATCTCTTACCTGAACTTCAGGATCCTATAACTAAAGGCCTGCTGGACACCTCTATGTGGATGTTCCATCAGCATGGCAAACTCATTCAACATGCTTAAATAAAGCTCATCTCCAGAAAACCAGGCTCTCTTCATGCTTTCCTTGTTATATTAATTCCTTCCTTATTCCTGCACCACCTCATTTCTAGTCAACGAGGTTGGATACCTCAGTCTCCCCAGACCCTTCTCTTCCACTCAACTCACCCCAAGTCTCGGACTCTGTTTCATTGTTATTTTTGTCTTGCCAGAACACTGTTTTTCATGTACTTTCCATCTGCACAATATCAGTCACACCCATCTCCTTTCTACTTATAAAACCACCTCCCTAGTTCAGTCCCTCATCACGACTAGCCTGGAATATTTTAATGACTTTCCATTTTGGCTCCTTGTTTCCATTCTCCCTTCTCTAAGCTATATTCCACAAAGCTTCCAATAAAATCTTCCTAAGTTTAACCAGGACATTTTCCAGTTTGGAAACCTTCACCTCTTGCCTCTAAAACAAAATGGAAACTCCTTAGTTTGGCATCTAAGGCTCTCCACAAATTGGCTCCGAGGAGCACTTACTTGTCATTGGAGTGATTGCATTGGAAGCTTTCACTGGCAGTATTATAGTTCTTTCTAGAATAAAAAGTAAATATATTCAGCCTATCTGAATTTTCTGTTGTACATACAGAGGCCAAATCCCTACCGTTTATACAAAAATGGCTTCTAGTGGCTGTAGTAATGCCTTTTCTTGGTTCATTCTATGGGATGGGTGTCTGTCTTCCAAACTGGGTTGGCTTATGGTGAGTCCATAACCATTTACCTCTTTGCCTCCTGAGATATTTAGGTGAGCCCCTTCTTATGTCAGAATCTCCTTTTGAGTCTTTTTTTCTGAGATGCTCCTCTACTTTCTCTCTTTGATTTTCAAAGCTCCTACTTCTATGCTTAGCATTATTATTATTTTATAGTCTTGTTTTTCTTTAGTTATATGCTTAATTCATTATTTTCTCTGTGTTAATGTAAATGCCCGGGGATATACATTTTCCTCTGAGGATTGCCTTATTTGTATCCCACAAATTTTGGTAGGGTTGTATCTTTGTTATAATTTTAAATATGTAAATAATCATGTTTATTGTTACTATTTCCCTCAATGATTATTGTGTTATGATTTATAAGGGATACATTTAATTGTAATGGGGTAGACTGACCTGTGGGGGTCCAGTCCTTGGAGCATGTACAGTTTTTCTCTGCCTGGTTTCAGTCCAAACAACCATGTGGAAACCTGGGGGGAGCTGCTATCTGGTCACTTGTGACCGAGGGACATATACTGTGTGGTGATGTTAATTGGTTGTGAAGCCAGAAGAATTGATAACTCAAGTTGCTGAGGTGGAACTGAGTGTTGGGTATATGACAGGGGTGATCTACCCCTTCCATTGCTCTTTTCTTTGCAGATGAAAAGAAAGCAAGACTACTTTCAATTAGTCCCAAGAGTTTAGGGTAGAGAGGTAGCAGGCCTGTCTTCCCCATGACTACAGCAACTGTGAGCACATGGCTGCCTCCGGCTCTTTGAGTTTTCTTCTTTTCTGATCATAAGCAAATGTAATATTATGACTTGGAGGTGTCCACGTGACTCTGTGAGTTCCAGAGGTCCAAACAGAGGTCTCCTTAATGGTTGGAAATGAATGTGAGTAGTAGAAGTAACTATCATAGCCATGGTAACAATCAGCAGCAAAACTGGCTGTGTTTGGAGATACATAGACAGTCACCCAGAGATGCAGCAGTCTCAGGAGCATGAACCTTTAAGGCACAGACAGAGCGGGTCTGACAATGGATCCTAGAAAGATACCGAGCCTCAGAGCTCAGCAGAGAGCTACACCTGGGGGTGAGTACCCCACAAAGGGAAAAAAGGACTTTCAGGGGTTGGAGGTACATGTAATCTTTTGCTACATGTAATCTACACATGCACATTACCATAACTGTATTATAAATTTGAGCTTACTCTTCTCTGAGATCCTTATGTGTGCAAGAGAGGAATGTTCCCCTGATTTTGGGGTGGAGGGCTATTTTGTACCGATTGTTCTTACTATACCTTCTTAATAAATATCTTTTGTAAAAGTCTATGGTCTGGTTGGCTAATTACTGATGGCAAATATATCAATGGACATTTGTGAGTGAATGTACTAAAACTTTGGCCCATCAAGCTCCCCTCTAGATTAGAACCCTAAGAGCAAATAGCAGCCACTTTCTAGGCACTCCAAACCTTGGTAGTGAGTATGAGTTGGGAGAATAGTCATAGAAATGCTACATAACATTTCAGTCTTTCTGAATTTATAAGTCCTTTATTCCTGATATAGTACACTACATATTTTACCAAATGAATTAGAATTACTATTGGGGTCCAGAGAAAACAACTGAAAATGAAATTGAGATTTCCATATCTATATTTTTCAGTTGTTTTCCAGTCATGTCTGACTCTGTGGCCCCATTTGAGGTTTTCTTAGTAAAGAAACTAGAGTGGTTTGCCATTTCCTTCTCCAACCCATTTTACAGAAGAGGAACTGAGGTAAACAGGGTTAGGTGACTTGCCCAGGGTCACCTAGCTAGGAAGTGTCTGAGGCCAGATTTGAACTCATGAAGATGATTCATTCTGACTCCTGGCCTAGCACTCTATGAACTATACCACCTAGCTGCCCTATATCTATATTCCCTCCTATATTTATTGGAAATTGGCCTCTAATGACTAATTTTATGATAAACTAACAGCCACCTGCACAGAGTAAAAGAAACTGGCCATATGTACAGAATTTACATATCCTAATTGAGTTTATTGAAGGATATACTCTATAGCCAGTAGGGGTCTCTGGGGGACTGGAAATGAATTGAAACATTGCCTAATCTATATTGGCTCTCTACCAGCTATCTGAATAGCATTACTACAGAGGCCTGAGGTTTTAGGGTCAGCCTTAGTGGAGTGATGACTGATGGAGGTTTAGTACCAAAAATGGCACTAAAGAGGGTTATATATATGAGGGACCAGTGCTGGGACTGAAGTAGAGGGAGTACAGACTTCAAAAATGGCTCACCAGCTTTTCCTTTATACACAGAAAAAAAAAAAAGTCCCATGTAAATTAAGGACTGTAGGTCGGTGATTATCTAGAAGAGATTGTAGATATATAGGATGAGGGCTCATCTTTAATATCTGCAGAATTCAGAAACTTGTAATCTATAAGAACTAATGTGCTAAAAGAAACAATTGAGCATTATTTAAAAAATTATTCATTTTGAACTTAAATACATGAAAACAACAACAAAAAAAACATTTCCATGAACACAGCATAACCTTAAAAGAGGATTCACTATAAAACTATGAACTGACATTTTGTATCATTTCTTTTTTTTTAAAACCATAGAATAAGTTTTACTCCTTTTTGAAGCTACTCTGCTTTCTGTGTCATTTTCTTTTATTCTCAGCTGTGCACTTATATTTTTTCCTATCCCTCCCCCACCCCCTGCCCTAGAGATGACTACTATTAGACACAAATATGTGTATGTATATATGTATGCATATATACATATGTACACACACATATGTATGTAAAGCCATACTATACAGACTTCTATTTATCAGTTCTTTCTCTGGAAGTGGATAGTATCTTTCTTCATAGGTCCTTTGCAGTTCATTTGAATATTTATAAAATTCAAAATGACATTCACTCAAAGTTGTTCTTAAAACAATATTGCTGTTACTATAGACAACATTTCTTGGTTCTTCTCATTTTGCTCTTTATTATTTCATGCAAGTCTTTCCTTGTTTTTCTAAAATCAACCAGCTCATCATTTCTTATAGCACAGTAGTATTCTATCACAATCATATACCATAACATATTTAGCCATTCCCCAGTTGCTAGGCATTTCCCCAATTTCCTGTTCTTTGCCACATTAAGAAGAGAGTTCCTATAAATATTTTAGAACATACAGGTTCTTTTCCTTTTTCCCAAGTCAGCTTGTGAAATAAACCTAATTGTGGAATTGCTGAGTCAAAAGGTATAAAGCAGTTTAATAACTCTTTGTGAATAATCCCAGTTTGTTTTCCAGGATGGTTGGATCAGTTCACAGTTCCACCAACAGTGAACCAGTGTCCCAATTTTTCCACATCCTCTCCAACGTTTGTTGCTTTCTCCCTTTATCATTTTAGCCAATCTGATAGGTGTAAAGTGATACCTTAAGGTTGTTTTAATGTGCATTTCTCTAATCAGTAATGATGTAGAACATTTTTATATGACTAAAAATTGTTTTAATTTCTTCATCTGAAACTGCCTGTTCATATTCTTTGTCCATTTATCAATTGGGGACTGTTCATACAGATTTGACAAAGTTCTTTATATAGTTGAGATATGAGACCTTTATCTGAGAAACTGTCTATAAAATTCCACCCCCCCGCCAATTTTCTGCTTTCCTTCTGATCTTAGTTAGCTACATTGTTTTTATTTGTACAAAACCTTTTTAAGTCAATGTAATCAAAATTATCCATTTTATACCTCACAATGCTCTCTGTCTCTTGTATATTCATAAATTGTCTACCTATCCATAAACCTGATAGGTAACATGTTTCATGTTCCTCTAATTTTCTTGTAATATCTCCCTTTATATCTTGGTCACATATCCATTTTGACCTTGTCTTGGTAAACAGTGTTTTTGCCAGAAGACTTACCAGTTCTCACAACAATTTTTACCAAGTAATGAATTTAAGTCTTTACGCTTGTCAAACACAAGGTTACTTACTATAGGCATTTGCTGCTGTATGTTGTATGTCTACTCTGTCCACTCACCTACCTTTCTATTTCTCAGTCAGTATCAGAGAGTTTGATAATTACTGCCTTATAATATAGCTTAATATGCTAGAAGGGCAGCTAGGTGGTGCAGTGGATAGAGCACCAGTGCAGAAGCCAGGAGGATCTGAGTTTAAATCTCACCTCAGACACTTGACACTCACAAGCTGTGTGACCTTGGGCAAGTCACTTAACCCCAACTGCCTCATCCTGACTCATCTCCAGTCATCCTGATGAATATCTGGTCATCTGGATTCAGATGGCTCTGGAAGAGAAGTGAGGCTGCTGACCTGCACAGCCCTCCTTCACTCAAAAACAAAGTCAAGTGCAAATCATGTCATCATTTCTCCGATGGCATGGTCTTCTTCGGCGATGAAGGATGAACATACACTGCTAAACCTTCTCCTTGTACATTTTCATGATTTCCTTTGACATTCTTGATCTTTTGTTCCTCCAAATGAATTTTGTTATTTTTTTCCTAATTCAGTAAAATAATTTTTGGTAATTTAATTGGGATGGCAGTGAATATATAATTTAGGCAAAATCATTGTTTTTATTATATTGGTCCTGCCTACCCATGAACAATGAATATTTCTCTAATTATTTAAAATTGACTTTATTTGTATAAAAAGTCTTTTTTATAATTTTGTTTATATAGTTTCTGGGTTTGTTCTGGCAGGTGGGTACCACTCCTGAGTATTTTATACTGTCTGTAATTATTTTAAATGGGGTATCTCTTACTACCTTTTCTTGCAGGGTTTTGTTGGTGATATATAGGAATCTTGATGATTTATGTGAATTTACTTTATATTCTAAGAGGCTGTCATTACTATAAATTTGGAAGTAGAAAGAAATCTTCCCAAAAGGTAAAAGACGTAAGACAAAATAGCAAAATTGCAATAAGTTTCCTAAGTAAGTGGAAAAACAAGGAAAGTGTTTTAGGAAGTAGTCTTTATCTTTTAAATAGATACAATACTCTGGGTGTTGGATTGATTACATTATAGCCAGAATTTATGAAATGTAGTGTAGCTGTTATAGTTTTGTTGAGACCAAAATAATGTCCTATTATGTGATTGATTTTTATGTAAGGGCATTGTTGATACTAAGCAGACTTCTTATCATTCTCATTCAACAATAACCAAAGATCCATCATAGATACATTTTCTAACATTTTGTTTAGATCAACTTCTTTCCCATTTATATTTCTATGAGATTTGTCAGAAAGAGCAATGTTAAAGCCAACTGTAATTATTTGAGTACTTTCTAGCTGTTATTTTAATGTTAGAAGCTCTTAGATAATAAAAAAAAATCTCAGTGGAGTAAGCATGTGGCATTTCTAGTAGGAACGATGTTATAAGTTTTATATCATATTTGTTCCTGTTTGGAAGAGGGTCACACCTATGTAGTGAGATACTTTGGAGTTTCAAAAGACGTAAAGGTTAAAAATACTGACAACATTTCTCAGTGAAGGGAGAGGCTAAAAGAAACCTGCCAACTCAGTAACTTCTGATCATAAGAACTGTGGCAGACACCAGTGACGATAGAGTTTTGCTAAGAAAGAGCAATGTTCAAAGAATACATAAATTAACAGATTAGTGGGTAGCTATCCCATTCTAAGCTGTTGAGAGCTTGGGTAACTTGCCTCTTTACAGAATTGTCACCAATGGTGACAGTGAGATGGGAGAGTTACCTCAGTGGATTCTAAGCAGAAGAGACCACTCATCAGTTGTATAAGGACTGCCTAAATCAGATAATTTATAAAATAGTATTTCCATTGAAAAAACACCACCACCACTACTCTATACTGTTACTCAACCTTGCTTTAATTGAGGAAAATCCTAATTTAGAAAAGGGGAACGGATCAGTTACAGAATAAAGAGAATTCACAGGGCATTGAAATGTTGGCTTTTCAACAAGTTCAGGTGTAAAGATGGAAGGACTGTGATTGTGAAAGGGATGCTCATCAGTCTCATTCGAGAGGTTTAGGGGCAGAAAGCTCACAACTGATGTTCTAGGTAAAACTGGAGAAGTGGTTACACATGAAACCAGGTGACAATATAGAAACTGTACACATACAAGATGCCTTGGATATAATTGCATGTACATGTTTGAATTGTGCTCCTACTTGATTATTTGGCTGTTAACATTTGTTTCTGTGCTAATATAACACAGTAACTCCTGTGTTAGTTCATCATTTTATTACTCCTTTACATGTATCCTAATGTTTATGCATGTTTTTTTCTTTTTAGGCCTATTCATATCACTATTGCTGGGGGTTTTTTGCTACTATGAAACAGAATGGAAAAAGCATTTATTAAGCACTTCTAAACATTGTACTAAGTCCTTTCTCTCAAGGAACCTACATTTTAATTACAAAAATAAAAGATTTAGTTTCTGGAAGATGATAAGCTAAAGGGTTATGATTATACTTTATATGATCACTATACTTTAAGCAACTAAGGGGCACAGTAGATAGAGCATTAGTTCTGGAATCAAGAAAACCTAAACTGAAATTTAGCCTCAGATACTCTTTGGTTAGCAACAGTTTTTTTTGCCATCATCAGCCTTTTGTAGGGATAGGCATGGCTGGTAACCTAGGATTGGCAGCAGCTTTGTTCTCTTTAGCTTCCTACACTCTGAAGTCTGGCACACCACCAGGCAGGGCACAGGGACAGTTTGCTTTTACAGGGTTCCCCAAGCAAGAGAGCCCCTCATTGCTTATGATGATCCTATCTATCCCATTTCCTAGGTTCCTGTTAGGTCTCATGAGATGAGTTGCTGGAAACAAAGATATGGGGGCAGTCTTGTGCCCTAGAGGAAAGTTCAATCATAAAATAAGGATGTAGATTATTATTTAATTAAATTATATTTATAAATTAAATTATATTTAATTCTATAATTTATATAATTATTTACAATACTCTGGGTGTTGGATTGATTACAGATCAATGCAGGTGACTGCTGAATCCCTCACTGCAACTATAAATGAATTCTTTCCACTTTTGAGAATACAGCCCCACCATGTTAATTAACTCAGGATAATGAATATGCTCCTTTTATAAGAATTCTCTTCATCCTTTCCAGATGAGGCAGCTATCAAAGTTGAAACAGTTCCTCTCTCCATTGTATTTCTAGGCTGGGACGCTAGGGGGCGCCCTAGCACAGAGTGGCGGCCTGAATTCAGAAAGACTCGTCTTCCATAGTTCAAATACGACCGCAGACACTTCCAAGGTCTGTGACTGAGCGAGTCACTTGACTCTCTCATTTCCTCATCTGTAAAAGCAGCTGGAGAAGGGAACGACAAACCCCCGCAGAGTCTTTACCAAGACAACCCCCACAATGGGGCTGAAGAGGTTCAGGGGTGATGGGGACCCCAAAATACGGACAGTCCGGGTCGTGCTCCAATGAATTCGACTCAATCCTTCTTATAGCCAAAGAAAACAAAGTTTATTAAAGATAAGCCAAATTGGGTTGCCTCTTAAGGAGCGTAAGAATTTGTGAAGCTTGTATTCACAAGCGGGCCAGACAGAATCCCAGTTAGACAGAGTCTGAACTGGATTGAATCTGAGCGCCTTCATGGAGGCAAGATGGAACTTAAATACATGAAAGAGTATTGGAGGGATGGGGGTTGGGGGGTTGGCAGTCTCTCTAGTCTAGAGTGATGGGAGGAGGGGTTTAGGGAAGGTCTTGAGAAGCAGTCCAGGGAGGGTCAAAGACTAGAAACAGCTGGAGGCTATCAGGAGATGTCAGACAATGGAGGGTTTGGGTGGGAAGCAGGTGGGGTAATCCGGAGATCTTGACTGGGGCCGTTTGGGAATGAATACAGATCTTGATGGCAGTGGTTGGCAGCCTGGGGAATGGGGTTTTGATGGGACCAAGGGTGGGGGGTGCAACAGAGACCGGAGTAGAAGGATAATGAAGGCTTCCTAAGACCGCGGGAACAAATGGGAAGATTAGATTTGAATAGAAAGGCCAGATGAAGTGGGAAGACTCAAGGAGGCTCCCGGAGTCTGAACCCCACCAGGGCCACGGAGAGTGGGACACGCCTGGCATGGATTCGGTAGTGGACCTGGAGGCCGGAAGACACTGCAGTAGACTGTGCGATCCCGCACTGTCTGCCTCAGTCTCCTCATTTGTCAAACGGAGATTTATATAATATATATAATATAATATATAATATTTATATAACATAAATAGCACCTATCTTGAAGGGTTGTTGCGAGGATAAGATGAGAAAAATATAAGATAAAATGTAACGCTTAAAGAAGCATATGCTGGTTAGCTACTATTATTAAATGTTCTATAAATACCAGTTATCATTTCTCCATGATCATTATTTCTCAATTACTTTATTCTCTGTGTTGTCCCTCCCTCCCCAACAAAGAAGGCCCGAAGAGCAGAGCAGGATGGCTCCGACCGGGAACCTACCATCCCACATCCTGGGTGTCCGGGGTGCGTCGGACACGTTTCTCCCGGACGCGCTTCCGGTCCCGGCAGGACTATTTCCGCTACGCGGCCTTCGGGAGGACCGCTTGAGTCTGTCTCCCCGGTCTCGCCGGTGTAGGGGCCAGGGGTGTCGCCATGGCGTCGGCCGCAGGCCCGGCCCCGGCAGTGGAGCTGGGCTTCGCCGTCGAAGCGCCGGGCTGGCGCCTGCGGAGCGAGCAGTTCCCCAGCAAGGTGGGCGGCCGGCCGGCCTGGCTTTCGGAGCGCGGCCTCCCGGGCCCCGCGGAGCTGGCGTGCCCGCTGTGCCGCCGGCCGCTCGCCTTCCTGCTGCAGTTGTACGCGCCGCTTCCGGATCGCGCCGACGCCTTCCACCGCAGCCTCTTCGTCTTCTGCTGCCGGGAGCCTCCGTGCTGCGCCGCCCTCCGAGGTCAGGCCCGCTCCCCCTCCCCCCCACCCCGCGGGGCCGCCCCTAGCCAGGCCCGGGCCACCTTTGTTAGTAGTGTCCGTTGAGAGCTGTGCCCGGGGGGGAATCCGAGCAGGGAGCGAAGGGCCCGCTGGTTCCGATCGTTCTCTCATTCGATCCTCGAAGCAAGTCCAGGAGGTAGGAGCCGTTTTTATTCCCGTTTTCCAGGTGAGGAAACTGAGGCAAACAGGGTTAAATGACTTACTCAGGGTCACACAGCTGGCAAGTGTCTGAGGCCAGAATCGAACTCGGTCTTCCCGACTCCAGGAGCGAGGGAAGGGGGACCTAGGAAAAGAGGGGAGCCGGAAACCCTACTGTGTGTGTGTGTGTGGGGTGTTCGGAGAGAAGTGCTGTAGAGTTCAAGTTTTCAGCTATTTCCCAGTAGTCCCTTCTTTCTTTTTTTCCCCCACCCTTTTCCTTAATTATTTCTTTGCTCCTTTAAAAATTTCCCTCTTAATTCCCTTCTCGCCCCCTTTTGGATTTTGGCTCCTTTAAAAAAAAATTAGCCTCATAGGTGCCCGGAGCTCAGAAGGACTTGCTACAATTATTAGCCCCAATTTATAAGTGAAAACATAGAGGACCAGAACAATTAAGAATTGTTACATGGTCGCACAGTAGCTGGCAGAGGCAGGATTAGGAGGAGGTTGGGGGCAGCTAGGTGGTGCAGTGAATACAGAGTGCTGGGCCTGGAGAAGGAAGACCCGAGTTCAAATTGGACCTCGAATACTTACTAGCTGTGTGACAACGGGGACGTTACTTAGCCTTTATTTGACTCTTTGTTTCATCAGCTGAGAAAACGGGGATAATAATACTTACCTCCCAGGGTTGTTGTGAGGATAAAGTGAGATAATTGTAAAGCCTCTTGCACATAGTGAGTGCCATATAAATGTTAATTATTATTAGATCTCATCGTTATTAGTGTGTGCTGTGCTTGTGTTGTCTGTGTAGGGCACACGACTTCAGGTACTTGAAAGACTGACTTGAAAGAGGGATTACATTTGCTCTGTTTGGCCTCAAATAGTAATGATGATGATAATAAGTCAGGCTTTTGTGGTGTTTCAGTGTTTACAAAACACTTTAGAAATATTGCTTCATTTGAACCTCACAACAAGCCTTTGAGGTATGTACTGTTAATGCCCCAATTCTACAGATGAGAAGCTAAGCTGAAAGAGACTAAGTGACTTGCCCAGGTGAAACAGTTATTAAATGTCTTGAAGAAGAATTGAAACCTACATGTGCCTGTTTCAAGTCTAGCTTTTATCCACCAGTTTGGGTTAACTCCTCAGTGTGTAGAACTACCAACAGTGGGTGCAATCTGCAGCAGATAAGCAGATTTAGGATTAGATACAAAATACCTACAGAAGTAAATATATGGTAATGTTAGGGGCACCAGCAACTGGGGCAGAAAATCTGAAGAAAGGCCACTTAACTTGACCCTTTAATGTAGTCTGGACTTCTGGAGAACAGGAGGGACAGCATTCCAGGGGTGGGGCACAGCCTGTGCAAAGTCATGGAGGTGGAGGAATTGGATGTTATGTTTGGGGAAGAGCAAGGGAATTTCGCCTGAAATGTGAAAGTCTCATGTGGTAATGTGTGATCAACTTGGGAAGAGGCTGGTGTGAGGTTGTGAAGGGTTTTAAATCACAAACAGGAGTTTATATTTATCCCACAGGCAGTGGCGATCTGCTGAAGCGTTTAGAACCTGGGAGTGACATAGTCAGACCTGTGCTTTAGGAATATCAATTTGGCAGCTATGTGGAAGATGATTTGCTGAGGGGAATGACTGGAGACAGGGAGACCAGTTAAAAGTCTTTTGTAGTAGTGCAGGTAAGAGCTGATGACGGCCTGAATGAGGGCAGTTGTAGTGAGAATAGAGAGAATGAGACAGATGAGAGGGATCTTGTGGAGGTAAAATTCACAGGACTTGGGTGAGGATAAGGAAAAAGTGTCACCCTCAAGGGATGGTGGTGTCACCGATGTAAATCAGGAAGTTAGGACAGTGAGGTTAGAGTGAAAATTGTATTTGAGACTTGCAAAGTTTCAGATATCTGTGGAACATAGAGGTGGAAGTATCTGGTAAGCAGTAGGTGATGGGCCCAGGATAGAGCCAGAGGGTACACCCTCCTCAAGACTGGGACATGCATGGTGATGTTTCAGAGAGGTTGGAAAGAATCAGTGACGGGGTGGGAGGGAGTGGTTGGCAACTTCAGATTCTACAGACAGCTCTGGGAAGATGGGGACCAAGAAAAGGATTTTTGTTGGTATTTTTTAAAACTCTTATTGTGATTTTTGTGCCATGTTTATGTTCATTAAAGCTTGAAAGTATAAGAGGTAGGATTCAGATCCAGATACCTTCTGACTTTCAAGTGTAATGCTGTTTTTGGTACATCATGCTTCTGCTAGGAAAAAAAAGACATTTTCTTTCATTTTTTAATAGTTCAAACTGATAGTTAACTTATTCATTATGTTGAGTTGAAATTTGCCTTCGCTAAAAAAAAAATTGCCAGTTGTTCCTCAATTTGGCATATCTAGGAGTTAGGGACCTCAAAGATTGTCTTATCCAGTCTTTGCTTAAAGCAGGAATTCCCCACCAACATATTTCTAAAATATTGTCTAATAAGTTTTTCCATGAAAAAAATTCAGAGCAAATGGGGGAAAAAAGTCAAATTATACCTGATAAAGAAACAGATGAAATGGAAAACTTATCTAAAAAGGAATGTTCACAACAATGTAACATTCCCTGTTATCTTTAGATTGTACTGGAGGCAAGAGTTTGTATTTTTGAACAGTTTATGAATTGTTCAACCCAACTATTGCTGTTGACCACTCGGTAAGTAACAGATTCTTTCACATTTTGAGCAACTCCAGAAGCACTGAACCAGTGTTTTTACTCTAATACCAGCTTCCTGTGAATGCCATAATTTTTCCTTTGACATAATTTAGAGAACTCTCTTTTTAGTGGCATACTATTTTTATGGATATATTTTGACTATTTTCATCCTACTTTTCTAGTTTTTAGGAATCAACTACCCAGAAAAAATGATCATTACTCTTACGAACCACCATCTGAAGAGCCACCAGATAAAGAAGATGATTCTCTAAGCATGCAGCTTCGATCTGGTGTTCATCTCTGTAGGGTTTGTGGCTGTTTGGGTCCCAAAGTTTGTTCCAAGTGTCATAAGGCCCATTATTGTAGTAAGGATCATCAGACTCTCGATTGGAAGTTGGGACATAAGCAGTCTTGTACAACATCAGGTAAATTAAATACTTAAAGAAATCATTTTCCAAGTAATTTTCCTTCAGCTCCCTATCCTTCTATTTTGTGGTTCTGAGTTCTTAATAGTGATGTCAAAAATGATTTTGTTTTAAAGAGATGAGCCACTGGGGTGTACTTAATTTTTAAAATAAAATTTTATTGATGTATTTTGTTTACATCACCTGCCTTTCCCACTGTGCTCCTCTTCCCATCTCCCTCCCAGAGAGTCAGACCTCTCTGATAAAGAATTTGAGAAGAAAAAGGTCACATAAAACTAATCAAAATATTGAAAAGACTGACATTATGCACAGTATTTCACAGCTGCAGACCCCTTTCTTATGCAAAGAATAGAGAGGATGGCAAGGAGGGCACACTTTGAGTTAGCTCTGTAAGCTCATGAGAAGCACCGTGGGAGACCCTTTTCCCCAAGATGGCACCGAAGGCTAAGAAGGAAGCCGTTGGCCCCCCCACGACAGAAGCCAAGTCCAAGGCCTTGAAAGCAGTGTTGAAGGGTATCTGTAGCCACAAAAAGAAGATCCGAACATCCCTCACCTTCTGGTGACCCAAGACACTAAGACCATGAAGGCAGCCCATATCCCTCAGAAAAGTGCCCCCTGGAGTAACAAGCTTGATCACTATACTATCATTAAGTTTCCTTTGACCACTGAGTCTACTATGAAGAAGATTGAGGACAACAACACCCTAGTTTTCATCGTGGATGTCAAGGCCAACAAGCATCAGATCAAGCAGGCAGTAAAGAAGCTGTGTGACATCGATGTGGCCAAGGACAACACACTGATCCGGCCTGATGGAGAGAGGAAAGCTTATGTCTGTCTTGCTCCAGACTGTGATGCTTTGGATGTTGCCAGCAAAATTTGAATCATCTAAACTGTGTCCAGCTGTCTCACTGCACCTACAATAAAAAGTTTTCCCCAATAAAAAAAAAAGACGGCACACTTCCCTGTAAAGTGACACTTTTGATTGTTAAAGCTGGAAGAGATGATTACTTTCTATGTAATTTATTATATTACATCATATGATGTGATTTGGTATCTTCTGGGAAATTAAGTACTTTAGGGGTGGATCTCATTAATTGAAATATTAAAACATGAATGGAATTATCAAAAAACATGTTAGAATTTCTGATAATGTTCTTCAAGAATCTTGGTGCGTAAAAGTAGGTAGGTCTCCACATGTACAAAAATATTTATAGCATCTCTTTTTGTGGTGGTCAAAAACTGGAAATTGATAGGATGCCCGTCAGTTGGGGAATGGCTGAACAAGTTGTGTTACCACATCCCTTCTAAGTAAGCCTTTCCTCAGCATACATCATTCCTGAACCCAAAAAATACTTTTATTTGAAGGGCTGCTATATAAAGATCATGAACTTTTTAAGAGGCCCACAGAGTCATTTTTCTATTACCTATAATTTTACATGCTTGCTAATGCAGATATATTCTTTTAGATAATTTGAATAGTACAATCCCAGACCATGAGTTCCTTTTTCCGGAATATGAAATTGTAATAGAAACAGAAGAGAGAGAGCCTGACGATGTTCTGGTTGCTGACTGCATTCCTGAAGGCCTGGAAAAGTGTGAAGACTCAGAGCTCATAGGCAGTATAGGTAAGAAATAAATTTTAAGAAGACAGTTCATTCACACATAAATAGAATATAACTGCAAAGATAATCTCATTGTTATTAGCTAGGCAGATGTGCAAACTATAAGTGAAGGAAAAAGAAGGCTAACTTGTGCTATTCCTTTCTGATTCCATTATGTAATAGGATGGAAGCAGAAGCAGTGTGGAATAGTGGAGAGAGAACTGGCCTTGGGTTCTAGTCCTGGTTCTGCCACATACTGGTGTTGTGATCCTGAGGAGTTCCTTTAACTTCTCAGTGACCTAGCCAGCATGCATTTTTAGAGGGAAGTTCTTCACCCAGAGCATCGGTAAAAATCACAGGACCAGTCAAAATAATAACAAATGACAGGATAAAAGCACAGAATATCAGAAAATATCAGAAAAGACTTTCTTAGTTTTTTAGCAATAATTTGCAGTAGATTTGGATTCTTGGCTCTCAGTGAAGCTTTTCACCACTAGATATCAATGAGCCTTTCTCACTTAACATCTAGGATTCTGTCCCTCCTTAGTACAGAAAATGCTAGGATTCCAGTCATTCCAGTTGGCTCAGGTCCAGGCCAGATGTCACTTATCTAGCCACCTCACTAGCTGACGCCTGTAAATAACAGTGTTGCAGATTGAAAAAATACATATCTTCTACCTCTTAGCTTCCTTAGCTCTAGTTCACTCTTGCAGTTTTTTGTGGCTTCATAAAAGCAAAAGAATGTAGTCCATGATACTGTATATAAATGTGGCTGTTAACATCAGGAGAAAGTTTATCATTTCATCAAGAAAATTTTAATCCCCTTGTCTTGGGAGGCATTTTCTAATTAATGGTGGCCACTTAAGTGGTTAGAGAGTTATACTTACCCAGGGAAATTAGATGTTTTGTCTTGAGCAGTTTACCCTAATTTAGCCTATTCGTACAACCCAAGTTAATACCTTGTATATATCTGCCAATAATTTGACAGAGTAAGCCATTTCAAGGCACTTTGAATAGTATCACATATGTGTTGGGAGTCCAGGTTTAAATCCAATTCTAGTGTTATGTGGAGTCGAGAAAAAATTTAGTTTCTAGCTATACAGTGGAATAACACATTCAACAAAATTGTATACAAAGTATTTGAAAATTACATAGAAACTACATTTTCATAAATATTTTTAGGCTACTATGATAAGTTTTTTAGTGCTAACTACCTGTAATTTGAATTATAAATACCCGAACTTGAAGGCTTATTTGGTTTTGATTTTTTTTCCTCTCAATATCAGGTTGCATTTAAGTTCTTTTGGACTTGGGAATTTTGAATTCTTAAAAGCTTTCCCTCCCTTTCCTTTATGGAGAAAATAAAAGTAATTGGGCATGAGTTTACTCATCATCTATCTTCTTTAGTTCAATATTCTTCCTCCCACCAGTCCCTTTTATCCCTTATTTTTGCTACCACAACAAAAGTGTTCCTCTAAATGTTTTTATATAAATCCTTCCATTTGTCTTTGGTCTCCTTGGGGTATGTGCCCAGTAGTAGTATTACTGGGTCATACGGTATGTATAGTACATTGACTTTTCTAGCTTCCAAATACTTCCAAATTGTTTTCCAGAATAGTTTGACTAATTTGCAGGTACACTAGGAGGATTAGTATGCCTTGTCTTTCTAAAGGCCCTCTAACATTAATCATTTTGATTTTTTGTTATCTTTGCCAATCTGATAGGTGTGAGGAGATACCTCACTTTGTTTTTAGTTATAGCTCTTATTTGTGTTTTGGAGTGTTCTTTCATATGACTGATAGTTTCCATTTTTTTTCATTTAAAAACTATTTTATATCCTTTAACAACTGTATCTATTGGGAAATAAATCATTGACTTTTTACGCTGAGTATACAACTATGTCTAAATCTCCTACCTCGGAGGGAATATTTTATTTTACCTTGCTCTCACTCTATTCTTTCTTCTGTTTACATTCAGATTTTTTTGAACTGCTTAGTTTTTATTGGCTAATTCTACTTTCTTACTTTACTGCAATAGCTCATGATTGGGCTAGTACAATAGTTTGCCAGATCTTTTTCCTTTTCCAATTCCTTTGGCACCTTGATGCCAGCTAGATGGTTCAGTGGATAGACTGCTGGGCCTGGGAGTCAGGAAAATCTGAGTTCTGATACAGTCTCAGACATTTGCAAGCTTTGTGTCCCTGGGCAAGTCACTTAGTTTTTGTCTGTCTGTTTCCTCATCTGTAAAATGAAGATGATAATAGCACCTGCCTTGTAAAGTCGTTGTGAGGATCAAATGAGACTGTCATTATTATTAAAGGCAGCTCTCATTTTGGTATCCTCTTGCCTGAAAACCTCTAGTGGTGTCCCATTACCTGCCAAATGGTCTTGACTTACTTGCTTTGTCATTCAAGTCTTCTCATGAACTGGTCTCAACTTCTATTTTACATTTCATCACTACTCCCTTGTGTGAACCTTATACCTTAGTTGGCTTGTCTTCTCAGCTTTCCTGAACTTATCTTTGTCTTACCTTCTTCTGAGCTTCTCCTTGTGCCATCACCTCTATCTGAAGTGCCTGTTAGACTCCATATTGCCTTCTCTGCTTGTCATCATTTATGTGTCTCACAAGTCCCAGCTCATGTTACCTCCATTCAGTTTTCTCTGATTCCTTCCCCACGCCCCCTCAGAGAAGACTATCTCCTTTGTAAGGTATAGACTTTGGCCCTTGTCTTCTGTTGTGATCATTTTGTCTGGGGAAACCACTTCTCTTTTGTTTCCTCCTTTGTAAAATGGAGATGTTAATAGCCAGTATCTTATAGGATCTCAAATGAGGTAATGTCTGTACAGGGCTTTGTAAACTTTAAAGTGCTCTGTAAATGTTAAATAGTATTTTAATTTTTCATATGGGACTATAAACTCTTTGAGGCTAGAGTACATAACACAAAGAAACAGCAATTAACTGTTGTACTGTACTGCTACTATATTTACAACCTAGCCATTACCATACAAAGAAGGAAATGGGAATGATGTAATGAAGGGGATAGAATTTGAAGCTTGGATAGGATTCAGATCCTGAGGAAGGTGGTGAAAATAGCTGCCTTTAATTTTTTAACATACTTACAGGAAAATATATGCATCGCATCCCTCTGCCTTCTTTGAGAAGTGAGACATTATGGATATAGAAGGTTGTGTATCCTGTTAGACTCTGCTGATATATTGGTTTGTTTTGCAGTCTTTTTTTCTCTCTTTTTTTATTCTTTGTTTACTAAAGGGGAGGTAGGAATATTTGAATCAATGATTGAATGAAAAAGTATTTATGCTGGAAGGAAACATTTATTAAGTTCTTGTCTGTGTCTGGCACTCTTAAAAACTTTACAGAGATCACATTTGATCCTCACAACAACCCTGGGAGGTAGGTACTATTACATTCATGTTGCAGATGAAGAAACTGAGGCAGACAGAAGTTAAGTGACTTGCCCAGTCACACAGTTATCGTCTGATTTGAACTCGGATTATCCTGACTCCAGGGCCTGTACCATACCTACACACCTCACTTAAATTTTAGAAATAAAGGAGGTATAAAAATAGAAGATAAAACCATAAAAAAAGATGTAAGTGCGTGACAGTTACTTTGAATAGATTTACCATGATATGGTATAGTAGGAAGGACCCCCTGACAAGTTACTAACATCTGTGATCCTCAGTACCCTAATGTGTAAGATGGGGATAATATTGTTAAGGTAATCACAGTTGTTAAGAAAGCTCTCTGTGAACTATGAAGTGCTAAATAAGTGGATTATTGTTATTGTATATCTATTGCCATTAGAATTTGTTTATAGCATTTGTTTCTTTCAGATGAAGCACTTGAGGCAGAATTGGATTCCATAGCAAAGCATGAATCTAGGGAAGATAAAATCTTCCAGAAATTTAAAACTCAAATAGCCCTTGAGCCAGACCAGGTAAAGTATACAAAGAGTAATTTTTGCATCTTTTACCTTTAATTACCTTTACCTTTTTGAGTAATTACCATAGAAGGTAAAATATCCACCACAACCTATTTTTCACAAAGGACTGTGCCTTGATGGGCAGCCTATAAAAACAATGCTCTGTTGTAATATGGTTACGTTAATACTTTACGACTGATAATCTTTACAGAAATTTTTTTCTTTTTATGATGTCTTTGCATCCTTTTATGGTGGGGGGGGGCGGTCTATGCAGTTTGCTTTTTCGGGAAGAAGATAATTTACTCGCCTTTCTTGCTTTATCATTCACGGGACTCTGTACTTTGCAGTTTGGACTCTTCACCTCAAACATGCTAGCTACCTGAAAACAGCCCATTTAAGTTTGTGTAAGTCGCACCCCTAAAATATCATGAAACCCAAGCAGCAAGCTCAGAAGTGAGCAAGGTTATGAGCGGGAGGAAATTCAGATCATTACTTCATATGATGTTTGGATCTTATGAATGAAGTGTGTGATTTCTAGCTGGGTATTAATTTTCACAGTATCCTGTTAGAGCAGAGCGAATATTTGGTAGAGTTGGTTCATTAATGGATTTTACCTTAGAGTGGTTCTTCTGGCATTTGTTCAGTTTTTCTATTTGTTTCTTAATTCTTCTGACCAACCTTAAACATATATCTTAAGTATAGGATGCTAAAGACCTGAGCACTGCACTGGAGATGTATTCTGCTGGACCATAGGCTAGATTTAGACTGGACACTCTGCTTTCTTACTTGCTGCTCTGCTGCCAGCTGCACTAAGTAGAATGCATAGATAGTGACAAATGGAATAAGCATGGAATAATTTTGAGATCTTTCTGTTGAATCATAATGCTTTCATTACTGGTGAACTGAGTAGATTTGTCAGCTTTAACATCACAGTGTATGTTTTGAGAAAACATTACTGTTGCATAATAACAGGTATTTTTTGACATATATATGTTATGTTATATATCAGACTATTTCAGGTAATTATTTCTGCCACATTTAGGAGAACTTTAAACTTCTGTAAGCTTTCCAAAGCTTTCTGTAAAACCACATTATGGATGGAAAATCTTTACCTCATAACTCTTTTTTCAAGATTTATAACTGATAATGTGTTAAGAAATTTCCTGTTTGATTTTAGATTCTTAGATATGGCAGAGGCATTGAGCCTATCTGGATTTCGGGTGAAAATATTCCTCAAGAACAAGATATTCCAAATTGTTCATGTGGTGCCAGGAGGATATTTGAATTCCAGGTACAAGTTCTGAATTAAGGGATGATCAAGGTTAAAAATTAGTCCATTTTCTGAATTACTAATTTTTTTAATCTATGTATTTGTCCTTGACATATAAAAGGAATGGATCCTCTATGGAACATTTGTGAAAAGTCATAAATTAGAATCACATGGGATGAGAAAACATTGGGGGAAGGTGATCTGCATCAGGGAAAGTACTCACAGTGGTGAACATGGATCTATCAGACTGTAAGAAGTATTTGCCTCTAGTTGGCTGTAAACAGGATCCTTTTCAAGTAGAGACCCATATGTACAAAAATAGCGATAATAGCTCTTTTTTGTGGTAGCAAAGAACTGGAAACTGAGAACCAGTTATAGTATGTGAAAGTAATGGAATACTGTTGTGCTGGAAGAAATGATGAAAGAGAAAATTTCAGAAGAACCTGGAAAGACTTGTATGAACTGATGCAGAGTGAAGTGAGCGAAAGTAAGAGAATAACTTATACGATAACATCAGTATTATAAAGACACATCTTTGATGGACTTAAGAATTCTAAGCAACACAGTGACTAACTGGGATTCCAAAGGACCCACGAGGAAACATGACATAGGCTTTTTGACTCAAGGTACAGAATGGGACATTAATTTTTTAGACATGGCCAGTGCAGAAATTAGTTTAGTTTGACTGCATAGTTGTTAAAAGGATTTTGTTTTCTTTCTTTTCACTGAGTAGAGGGAATTGGGAGAGAACCAGATCTTTAAAAAAATCTAGATATTTTTATATTGTATGGACTAATACCATTGAAACCTATATGCATTTAGTGGAAATGTCCTGAAAACATAGTTTCATTATTCAGTTGGTGAATAGGGACTATCACATTACATTTTGTAAGAGGATTTTAGGTAGGAATTTTATTTTTTCCATATATCAACTTGACATTGATTTTTAAAGCACTGAAGTGTGTCTCCTAGTGGGTTATTTTGGAATTGCAGTGATTTTTAGATTAACCAGTATATGATCTATTATAGGACATAATTTCAAATAGTATTGCCCTGATTCTAACTTTTTACTCTTTTCTCAAAATCAGTAGGTTATAGTTTCTGTATATATTGTTATTTATAGTATTCTTTCTTAACATTAGAATATTTTAAATTTAAAAAGAATTTTTAAATAAAAATTAACAAAAATTTTTTTCATTTTCCTCAAAGGAGGGGGAGGGATCAAAACCTTTGTAACAGATATGCACAGTCAAACGGAATTTAATTTTGCATTGGCCATGTCTAAAAATATCTCATTCCGTACCCTGAATCGGGGTGGGTGCCATGTTTTCTCATGGATCCTCTGGAATAGTGTTGGCTGTTGTGTTGTTCAGAGTTCCTAAGTCTTTCAAATTTATTCTTGTTATCGTATAAGTAGTTCTTTAGGTTCTGCTTATTTGACTCTTAGACTGTCCATGTTTGCTTGCTCTGGCAATGCATGTATCAATGACATTGTCAATGTGTACATCCCTGGAAAGTATACTACCAAGGTAAGTGAACTTATCCACAGCGTTCAAAACTTCTCCATTTATTGTAACCGATGGTTCCATGTCTGGATGGTGTAGTGATGGCTCATTGTTTGGGAGACTCCAAAGAAAAGTTTGGGAGAGAAAGAAGTATTAGACTGACTACCAGACTAAAGGTTTACAGAGCCATTGTGCTGACCTCATTGTTATATGCTTGTGAAACATGGACCGTCTACCAGCACCATGCCAGGAAACGGAATCATTTCCATTTGAATTGTCTTAGAAAGATTCTGAGGATCACCTGGCACGATAAGGTACCAGACATTAAGTCCTTGCTCGAGCTGAACTGCCAAGTATTCAAACTATGCTTCAGAAAGCTCCAACTCCAGTGGGCTGGCCATGTTGTTTGAATGCAAGATGTACACTTGCTAAAAAGATTATTTTATGGAGAACTAGCAGGGGGCAGGGGATCACATGGTAGCCAGAAGAAATGATACAGGGATGCTCTCTAGGTCTCTTTCAAGAACTGTGGATTTGACTGTGCAACATGGGAGACACTGGCATAATACTGCTCAGTGTGGAGCACCCACATAAGAAAAGGTGCTGTGCTCTTTGAGCAAAGTAGAACTGAGACAGCACAGAGTCAACACAGGATGTGCAAATTTGGGATATCCACCCCAAATATTCAAGTGGACTGTGCCCGACCTGTGGTAGAGCATTTCGAGCTTATATTGGTCTGATCAGCCATAATTGGACACAGTGAAACTTCATTTTATCTTGGTGATGTCCCTTTAGTACTCTTTGAAGACAAAGGACAACAACCAACCAACCTGACTCTTATCAGTTCATATGTGTTCTCAAGTTTGTCTGGTTTTTACCTTTAATTTCTTAGATTTGTATATCATGTTTAGCTGTTCCCCAACTGATAGGCATCTCCTTAAGTTTCCAGTTCTTGGCTTTCACAAAAAGCCCCTATAAATATTTTTGTACATATGGGTCCTCTTACTCTTTCTTTGATATTTTTGGGTTTTAGTCCTAATAGTGATATCACTGGATGAAAACATATATGTATGTTTCAGTGATTTTTTTTAGGTTTTGGTTCCAAATTATTTTACAGAATGACTGGACTAATTCACAGCTTCACCAACAGTCTGTTTTTTTGTAGCCTCCCCAGTATTTGTCATTGTCCTTTTTTGTCGGCTTTTCCAGTCTGATAGATGTTGAGTTGGAATTTCAAGAGTTGTTTTAATTTGCCTTTTCTCTTGGAGCATACTTTCATATGACCTTTGGTAGTTTGGAGTTCTTCTTTGGAAAACGATTTATTTGTGTCCCTTGACTAATTATAAAGTGAGGTAACATTAGTGTTCTAACATTTTTAGTAACTGTGTTAGAACTATTTTAATAAAAAACAGCCAGGACAGATGATCTCTCCAGGACTTACAGACTGTGAAATGAGACTTTTACTTAGTTGGCTGCTCCTTCCCAATAAACAGGCATATGTTAAACTGAAGGCTACATGGAGCTGGAGAATGTCAGTTACGTAGTAACTGATCTTTCTTAAAGGGTTTAATAATTTAAGATAAAAGTATAAAAACCAAGCTTGTTATAGTTAGCCTTAATCTAAACAAGAACAGGGGTGTGCTACTCTCCAATTCTGTGTTGTCTTTTCTCAGGTTATGCCACAGCTTCTAAATTATCTGAAGGCTGACAGATTGGGCAGAAGTGTTGATTGGGGGACTCTGGCTGTATTTACCTGTTCGGAGAGCTGTAACGTGGGCGGCAAGTACACAGAAGAGTTCGTTTGGAAACAAGACTTTACAAACACAAGCTAAAATCATGAAAGACAGATCTCTAGTCTGGTTATTTTGTACCCTCCACATTTTACAATAACTAAAGGATCTTCAAGCCTTGAGTGTACTGGTGTAATGAGGAGAAAAGCTAATGTTATAATAATTAGATAAAACTAACACAACAGTCCCAGTGTCTGCTGGCAGTCTGGGTGTGGTGGCCATTTAGTTTAATGTACTTAGTGCTAAGTCATGGGAGGAAGGATTTTATTAGTGAACTGCAAAGCCTGGATATTAGAGAACTTACGTTCTCATAATCAGGTATCCATTTGTTGATGGTTTTTTGTTTTTACAATTAACAGAAGGATATTAGAGAACTTACGTAGCTCATAATCAGGTATCCATTTATTGATGGTTTTTTGTTTTTACAATTAACAGAACCCAAAGCCCTTGCAGTACTATTTTGTACATAATCAGTATGCTGACATAGGATAGTACAGAGCCATACCTTTATCTTTTTAATGATAAAAAAATCTTTTTTTATCTTTGTAACTCTTTAGCACATCAACCAAGTTGTGGTAGGGAGTGACAAGAGTAATTGAACTCCCTTTTGCATATGAGGTTGCTAATCACTTCATTCCTTAAATCTAAGGTTGGATGTTTTGTTTTATTTTCCCCTTTGCGTTCTGTCATCTTTTTTTCTGTCTCCTCCCTTTTGTCTTACTTGTTTTTCCTTATGTTCTCTGTAGCTCTCAGACAATTAACACCTCGCTAAACTAATCCTTTTTTGCCTTAACTGCCAGAAGTTCAGTGCTCATCTGGAGTGAAGAATTTATCACATTTGCTCCTTTTAATTGTTTAAAAAAAAATAAAAATTTCCTGTCTTTTGTGTTAACTTGTATACGTTGTCTCAAACTATCTAAAAGTTAGCAGGGCTATAAATCATAAATTGTAAAACATTCTGACTTACCTTTTTTCCCCTTCCAACTTTGGTCATGAGCATTGTGTAGGAAAGAAAGTGCTGGATTTGGTTTCGGAGGGATTTGAGTTTAAACCCTGGCTGTACTGAGTAAGTTGCTTAGCCTCTCCAGGCCTCATATTTATCTCATCTCTAAAATGAACTGACTGAACTAAGGAGCTCTAAGGGTCTAATCATATGACTACAGCCTTTATAGAAAATTAAAATATTATCTAGGTCTAGATTTCTTTCCCTTTGAGTAACAAATTACGGCCCCAAATTTTGCATAGTGGCAACAGTTTCATCTTTTATCTTGCTATTTTAGTCATTCGCTGTTCACAAGAATACTTTTTTTTTGTAATTTTGAATTAGTAGTTTTATCAGTTTGAGTTTTAACTCTGATATTAACTCCTCTCTACTTCTTACACTTTCTTATCCTGGTTGATTTTAGTTTTGTTTCTCATAGATGTTCCAGAGGAGCTCAGTGTGTGCTGGAGGCAAAAAGAAATAGCACATTAAGCTGAATGATAAAAGTAGGCTTTTGTTATCACACTATTGTGAACAATCTCCTTCCCTTTCTGATCATAGGGATCATCTGATGTATCTCACTCCATTTGGGCATAAATTTGTTACTGGTAAACATGCTATGTGATTTTGCCTACCATGTTTCTATTACCCTCCGCATGACTTGTAATTTTAACTCTTACGTGTTATGGTGCTCCACATTCCGAAGTATCACCGGGCACTAGAATCTGCACTAGATAGAGCATTCTGGCCTTAGCCTTTGTTTGCCTTAATCCACCGGAGAAGGAAATGGCAAACCACGAAGAGTAGGCCACAGCTGAACAGTGACAACATAGCATCACCAGAATTTGGATTTAAATCTGTGAGCTTTTGTACTAGCAGAGATTTTTGAGATTTTGAACGCTCTGTGGAGTGTCCTAGTGCAGTCCATCTTGATGTCCTCCACTTCTAGGTTCCCAGCTCACTGTTGGTCAGTACATCTTCTCATATGTGTACAAGATTACAGTGTCTTAGTAACATGTTGAAAGGTTTTGTACTTGGCATAAAGGCAGGCAGTTATTAGGGGGAAGCTGAGTTGTACTTACAGCTCCCAATTGTCCAAGAGTTAAGGAGTACATTACTTCAATATTTTGAAGATTGGAAGTACACTCTTCGCTGTTAACAGATCACACATCTTGCATACTTTTAAAGATACTCAATTTGCTGTGGTCAGAATCACTGGTTAACTGGTGGTGAGTCTCTCAGAACTTAACACTGGTTGGTTTGGTAATGGATATATTAGCCTTGCCAAACCTGTACTCTAAATGGTTCCATTGTAGATACGAGATTTCACCACAACTTGACTCCTTTGATAGCCACACCTCTTTTTTAAAAAAAAATTACTGATACTTTTATTTTTTAATTATCTATCCTGCCAAATCCCTCCAACCCCCAGTGGAACCCTCCCTTAAGTAAAAAGCAACCAAGTTTAACATTGTAACATTCTGCATCATCATCATCCTCACCTGAGAATAGAGAAACATTTTTCATTTCTTTTTCAGGGAAAGGTTACATGTTCTAGTCTTCAGCTATACTAGGATGAGGGAACTGAGTAATGTCAATGTTAAGATTATCTTTGGTGACTTGTCAGAGTATTATGGAAGATACTGAGATTTCATCTTTAAGAGAATTATCTTTTTTCAAAACAGAGGTTTAAAAATCTCCATAATGGAGAACTACGTAGTAACTACTAAAATGGAATTTTAATTTAGACTACCCAAAGCTATATAGACTGCCTGACCATTATAAATTGTACTGGTTTACAAATTTATTATTTTTATGTAGGCTAAGATTTCTCCTGTTTTCCTTTCTCTTCCTGATGAGGGTCAGGAAATATATAGTTGGAACCTTGAGTCTTGAGTTCCCTGGGTGGATTGTCTGGAATGAATTCAGACTCAAGAATTCTTGAAGTCAAGGTGGTAAAGAGTTCTTAGGGAACCTGCAACATTAGAGGGGTACAGGTAAAGTTTATATATTCTATAGTATTGCAAGTGCCAAATAGGCTAATTAGGTGATTTAGGGTAGCATTAGGGAGTGGTTGGTTCTTAAAGAACATGTACTTTTAGTTAGACAACATAAATTTAGACTTATGTCAGTACGCAGCCACTTCAACTAGTACGTAAGCTAGTTCAAACTAACAGATTCCACATAGCAGCTGGCTTCTGTATCAGGAAGAGATACAGGTTTTCCTAGAGCAGGCTGTCTTCTGGCTGGAGAGAACCTACCAGGGATAGTGCTTTGAGGCTAGAGAGAAATGTGATTTTGGAACTGGGATCCAAGCACAGGCTCCCAAGCACCCCATCACTCCCACCTCAGAACCATTTCATATAAAAATTTTTTGGAAAGAAAAACATCAAATATATTAAACATCTGATTATGCAGTGTTCTAAATATGTAGAACCCTCTCCCACCCCTGAAAAGGTGGTGGAGAGGCATATTTGGAACCAAGCGCATGTGATCCAAGGCTGAGCTTGGCAGAGCACAACTGGTGATCTGCTAAGGGGGGCCCTTACCAAGGAAGACAGCATAAAGTTTAACTGGCTCAAAATGGGGGAAAGATGAGTGTAGTAAGTGTGGGGGAGAAAACAGTTTTGAGAGACTGGAAGTTACAATGTGAATAAAGAATGGGGTTTCATAAGGGAAGGCAGAGGGCAAAGTAGAAGCTTAAAAAGACTGTGACAGATAAGGGTATTTCAGAACTCTTGAACACAAGAGACATGATGCCTTTGTGAGTGATGACAAGATCAAGAGTATGACCATTTTTTCAACAAAGTTGAGGTAGGGAGGAGTAGGTCATGGAGAAAGGAGTTAGAATGAGGAACAGTATGGTTATGGTGTTTTGAGTATGGGGAAGTCCCCTACTGTGAGGATAGTTGAGGGAAAAATTGTGATCCAGATTGTGGTTTGTCCCTCATTTTTGAAGAGGACCATCAAATTGGGAAGGTGATACCATGGCTTGCAAGTGAATTGGATTTAAGTGAGGCAGGACTTTGCAAAGTCTCTCTCCTCCAGAGCCATCTGGGTCCTGGGGCAAGATACAGATCAGGACAACTGGAGATGGTCCAGGAAGCAGAGGGAGATCTTGATCTTTCTAAATTAAGGTCTTTCCCAGGTCTCAGTTGATCTGAGGCAATGCCCATTCAACGATTAAGGGCTAGGTAAGAAATGAGGCAAAAAAAATGGCCTCTTTTACCTGGTTTAAAAAGAAATCATTTTGGGAGGGGAAGATCCTAAAGGTTTCTGGTCCAAACAGAAACAAATGATACTTACATTCACTCTGAACCATCAGAATCCAAAACAGAAACCAAGGTAGGCTTGGGCTGGGACTGACTGGCCAGTCAGTAAGAGTAAGAGTGAGAGTGATTTAAGGTATGGTCCTTAAAAAAGAAATCTAACCTGTAAAACACTAGATGTATCTTGTTTTTCAGATCCAGGTACTGAACTTGCTGAGGGAGGAAGGGGAGTTGACCTAGTCTGTAGATAACAGCACAGCTACTAGATGTTGGGTGGTAGATAACAACAGTGTGAATCAATGGAGAAGAGGTTACTGAGCCATGGAGGAAGTGGGAGAACTGGAAGTGGTTGATGGTGAGTAACTGCCATCAAACCAAAATGTCAACCAGTTGGACTTAGATCTGGGAGAGTAAGCATTTTCAGGCAGAAGGGAGTCCTCCTCAGGCAGCTTAGACAGTAGCATTGGTGGGCACCTGAGGAAAAGCCTTGGAGTTAGGCCTCCATTTTCAGAGGAGGGACATCCTAAGGGGGCCTGGTCTGTGCCACACTGGGTTCCTTTCTCTGCCCTGTGTTGCAGGCAGGATTTTAGGCACAGATGCCTCTACAAATGCAGAACAAATACCTCTTTGTGGAGTGTTGTTACCCAATGTAACCCAACTATTTAGTGACAGCGATAGGTGTCCTTTTGCCCTAGCTGTAACACAGAAAGATACATTTTCATTATTCCATTTTCTACTTCTCTAAACTTGCTGTTGTTATGGGGGAATCCTTGGTATTAAAGAGTATTAATAACCTCAAATTTCATAGTAACAAGGTTATACCTCCCAGTCTATTTGAATACCATTTTGCATGGGGAAACTTTACTGTGGTACAAAAATTTAAGTCCATCCAATGAAGGCTCTTTTTGGTAGAGTAACAGTTCATTCAATAAGCATTTATTAAACACCTATGTCCATACTGTACAATGTAAATGCTTATCAAACTCAATTATCTTCCATGTGTAGCTGTGACCCTATGACCCTTTTGTCTCTCAGGGTTTATTTTTTTCCTAACTCAATGGAAGGTTCACAAATTACTCTTTTGGGGGTACTTATTATGGCTGTATTAACGAGCTGTAGGGAAGTACTACTAAATTATTTTTATAGGGTACCTTAGGGTAATCATGCTGCTGGAAGTTAGTTGGCCATTTATTTCCCAAGAATGTCACAAAAGAAATTTTTGCTCAAGCTTAGGAGTAGGTGGAATCCCTTTTTACTTGGATTCAGTATACATGAAGAGATATACCAGATGCTGTATCTAATACACTGTCTTTTTGTAATATGAACACCTAAACCTTGTGAGATAACATTAAAACAATTTCTCACACTTGTATAAACAGCATTTATTGTACAGAGTGCTTTGAAGAAATAGGATAGTTCTGGTCTCAAAAGAAGAATATGTACAGCCAAGCTTCTAGTAATACATCTATTTTGTCCTGCAACACTGGAAAGGGAATGTGTGGCACAAAACAAAAACAAAACCCTTTTAAGTTATAAATCAGAAATAAACACTTTTAAAAAGGTTTCATTTTATGGTAGAAATATAAAAATTATGGTTTATGGGTGAAAGTTTAAAACAAACCCCCCCAAAAATGGAAGTAGTTTTTAACACTTAGTAACATAGTTTTTGTCTTTTAAACCAACTTGTGAATTACAATTGAAGATTAAAGTGTTTAAAATCTAAACATAAATAAATGGACAGTGCTGCTCCAAAACAGCTCCACAAAAGCAACTCACAGTAATGCCGCATAGATGTTCTCTGTAAGAAATAATACAGTTTCTTCAACAGTGCCAGGAAATAGGCACTAGAAAAGTATCTTAAGTGTTGCAGTTTGCAACTGAAAGTCCATCTCATTTCTGTGCCGTACACAATAACACCATGTAATGTACCAAGACAACTTGTAAAAAAAAAAAAAAATACAAATGTGAGAAAACAGTTACGTTGTTTTCCTGAATCCTTTTAGAATAGGGTAAATGTTTTCAAATGCTTCATATATCTCTGCTCTGACCTTAGCACCTAAGAGATTGTGACAGAGAAAAGAAAGATGTTTAAGCACATTTTGTAAACATCCATTAAATTTACTTAAATGAAGCAAACACTAAGAGGCAACTGTGCAGGGCACTGTGTTCGGAGTGATGAGAGAGTGTGTGTGCGCGTGCGCATGATGTATGTATGTGTGTGTGTGTGTATATGCATATATATATATATATATATTATATATAAAAAAGCCACAGTTATGAGGATAACGTGCCCCTCCCCCTCCAGTAATTCTGTGTGTGACAGACAGAAACACACACACTGCGCATGCATGTGTGCCCTACACTATTCTGCACTTTCTAACTTCAACACTATTTGCTGGGTGTAAACCCCTGCCCTGCCATCAGCTTGTTTGTGTACTGCTTTCCAGCATTAGACTGTAGGCTCCTTGAACACAGGGATTAACTTTGTCATATTTGTATCCCTACTGCTTAGTACCATGTCTGTCTCATAACAGGCGCTTAATACATTACTAACACACCAGCTGTGATAAATACAATCACCACAAAGGGAGAGGGGAACACACCAGGGAAAAGGCTTCATTAAGGAAGTGGTGCCCAAGTTGGGCTCTAAAGGCATTCTTAACTTGGGACCATAAGCTTTTTTTTTTTTAAAAAATACGTGATAACTAGTTCAATATAATTGATTTCCTTTGTAACCCTATATATTTTAAGCATTTAAAAATATTGTGAGAAAGGTTCCACTGGTTTCACCAGACTGCCAAAGGACTGTGTTATGAACAGGTTAAGGACCCCTGCTGCGGAGAATGCAAAAGGAAAAGAGGACTAAGATGACGAGCCAAGGCAAGGAGACCCAACGTCTGGGAATACTACGCAAAGGAGTAACATGAGCTAATAAGGCTGCAAAGCAGAATGGTGCTTTATGGAAAGTTCTGCTTATGGGACTGTGACCTTAAACACTGTCAATAATCTTGGTGTTACAGAAGACATGAGGAAATACCCCTCCTTCCTTTCTTTGTAAGAGTGAAGTACCATGGCTATGGAACAAGGGCATATGTTGTCAGACAGGATCAACGTACTGAATGGTTTTGCTTACGGCTTTCCCCTACTTTGTTACAAGGAAAGTGCTCTGGAGGTAGGAGGAGGAAAGGGCACAGCAGGAAACAACTAATGATTTTAAAACAAAAGGCATCAAAACTTCATAACAAAGTATTTAAACTTCTCTATACTCAAGCAGACTTAAGAAATAGGCACATTAAACACATCGGTAACATTCTTTTCAATATTAAACACTGACCCATATGGCTTAAACCACTAAACTCTAGTATGCCAAACACCTTCCAACTTACCAGTTAATACAACTTTTCCCGAAACAAAAATAAGCAGGACAATTCTGGGCTTGATCATTCTGTAGATTAGTCCAGGAAATAACTCTGGCTCATAACTGAAGGAAAATGAAAAAGGTTACTTTAGCCAGTATTTTGAAGGCCTTGCTCATTACATTCGTACTCAAAATTTTTGAGAGTGCTACTGTTAAATTCACTTATTTGCAAATGTCTTTGTCATTTTCCCAAACCTATGGAATTGTTTTTAAAAATTTTTGAGCAGAGATGCATGTTGTTTAATTCAAAAAGGGTAATACAGTTTGAGTGGAGCACACAACAAATGAAGGGGAATAACAGGAAAAGGAAGGCTAAAAACCAGGCAGGGTGGTACTAGATTTTGAAGGATCCTGAATATCATACTGAGTCCCAGAAAATTTCTGAGCAATGGAATCAAACAACCAGATTGAGGCATGAAATATTTCTTAGTAAGGAAGACTTGTACGAGAGAGGCAGCTGTGAAAAAAGAGAAGTAAGGAAAGGAGAGAAGGAATGGACAAGACTCACAGTTGGATATGAAAGTTAAGAGAGAAGGATAACTCAAAGATAAAAACCAAGGTTTTCAACATGGGAGACTGGATGAATGGTGCTGTCACACACAGAAACAGTAGAGTCAGTAAGAAGAGGAAATGTAGAAAAAAAGGACAATGAGCTCAGTTTTGGACAAGTTAGGTTTGGGGTGTTAGTAATATCTCAGTACTGAAGGCAGATGAAGATGCAAATCTGTTGTATACCATATGGATAGACATAATAGTTAAGACTTTCAATAATGTATGTGTTGATGTATAAAAGAGTATGCCAAGGTCATGTCTTTGTAAAATACCCACATTAAAAAGTAGGACAGAGGATGAAGAGTCAGCAAAGGAGACTGAGAAGGTGTGAGAGGTAAACAAAGGTAAATTCCATCTATTCATCAAATATTTATCAAGCACCAGAAGCTGACATTCTATTGGGAGGAATACATGGACACAAAAACACGAAGGCAATTTGAGAGAAAAAACACTAATGAAGATTAAATGAGGCCTATAGAGGAAAAGTTGAACCTTTTAAGAAAATAAAGATTTGAGGAGACAGAATTGAGGAGGAATTATGTTCTAGGCATGGGAATAGTTTGAGTGAATACATTAGTGGAAAATAACACTGTTTAGTTTAGGGAACACTCTAATTTGCCTGAAACAGAAGAAATAAAGTGAAATAAGCTAATGGTACCATATAGGAGGGGGTAGGTCATCAATATTGTCAAATGATGTGGAGAGGTCACTGGATGAGGCCAAGGATCTGATCATGATTTCAATTGAACAAACAAATGTGCATACTATGTGCCAGGTCACTCAGCATCACATGCCTGTATGAAAGAGGCTGTGCTCTATGAGCAAAGTAGAATTTCAGTAGCTCAAAAGAAATTCAAGATACACAAAGTTAGAGATTATCTTCACTCCAAATGTTCATGTGGACTATTTGTGCCCGACCTATGGTACAGCATCCCAACCTTGTACTGGGTCTGATCAGTTTGGGTCCTCTTCTACAATAAAGGACAACAACCAACCAATTACTTTATCACTGATTATCTCTGTGAGATTAAATAGGATGGTGGGGATACCAGACTGCAAAGGAGGAAGGGAAAAAGATAAGGGTAAAGAAACTAAAGCAAAAAGTATGGATAAATTTTCCAAGGAATTTAGGTGTACAGATGAGAAGAGATATCGCCAGTTGCTATATGGGAGAGAGTCAAAGAAGGTATTTTTATGACTAGGGAAATATGAATATGCATTATGCAAATAGGAAAAGGCCAGTGGAGAATGGGATGGAGGCCACAGAGAGAGGAATAAGGATAGCTCTGCTTCTATGCCCAGAGGGGAGTTAGTCAGTGAAAAATAATTTGTTATACCCTTCCTAGGTGTCAGGCACCCTGATAAGGGTGGGATATAAAGAAAGGAAAAACACCACCCTTACAATCAAGGAGCTCATAAGTCTAATTGGGAGGACAACATGCAAATAGCTATTTGTATACAAGATGTGCCCAGTATAAATTTTTTTTAGGGGTGGCATTTAATAGATATTCATAATACTAAAAAAGATAGTAACGATGAACAGAAAGGATGTTTTTCATTAAGTTCTAGCTGTCAAAGTACTAAAATACGCTTTTCTCTAAACTTTCACAACAAGCACAGGTACTGTCCATGGTATGAAAGAAAATGTTTTTGTTACCTGCTAAAGATTTCAATTAGACACAAACTAAAATCTATCAAATATTCTTGAGAAATGACTATGCTATTCAGTTTTCCTAAATTTCAGAAGCAAATTTTAGTTTTTCTCTAATTTAGTTAACTAATTCATTTTTAAAATATGAGGCACAGATTGGGAAACCTAACTAGTTTGATAAGTTATAACTGATTTAATAAAAAATATTTTTGCTTCAAAAATGATTTTTACTATTTTAAAAATTAGAACCCGTGAAAATTAAATAAATCAAAGAAACAATGATGGCCTCCACTGCATACTTTATACTTTAATAACACATACACACATCCTTTTAAAGTTGATGTGAATCATGTCTGGTCTTTGGCAATAAATGCATATGAGCCTTAATGAGATTTTTTCAAAAATGCTTTGCAACACCTTGCATTGCTCATACATAGTTGCAAAGTCAGAATCATTTCCGTAAGATGGATCTTCAATAAATAAGTTATTTCTGAGAGTCATAGCTTCCAAGAAGTTCAATTCTAGTTGTGTAGTTTTTAACTTCATTAACTTTTCTATTCAAATCTCTCAGACTGCTTTCGTCTATATATAGTTTATAATCAAAAGAGGAGGAAATCTACTTTGGTAATCTGCCTGGTAATAAGATTCATGGTAACACTATGTTGCTTTATGCAAGTTTGCCCTTAACAATCAGTAAGGTTTCTTATTTCAGTGCAAATGCTGCTGCACTGTCTCTTCAGCTCATCTGATATTTTAATCAGTTACAACTTTCCTAAAAAACTTTCTGCTATGGATGAGTAAGAAGTATTACCCACACTTAAGAAATGCAAAGACTTGGTCCCCTTTATGGCTATTTTTCATTCCTACTCTACATATCTCTTTTCACATTAAAGAAAAAGATGGGGCAAAAACCACAGGAGTGAAATCAAATTAATTCCAGTGAAAGGGAATTCTGATTTGATAAAGTGAACTAAAAGTTGCACAATTAGCTGGTGAAGGCAGAAGATTTATAGATAACCCAGGCAACTAATCAGAAGTTTAAAATTCTGGATACAATTACACAGGTATTAGATTTATTATATGATTATTAGATTTCTTAGATTATAACACAAATTCCTTACATTTTTTCCCTTACCTGCTAAATTGCTGATGTGTCAGTACCAGCCCTTCTAATCTTATGGGAAACTTCACATCGCAACTCCCCACCATATTTTGAATCTTAAAATCCAAGAACTTGGCTGGAAAGCCCAATTTCTGTACAACTCTGGCATATTTCCTGGCCGCTAATCTGGACTGTTCTTCACTGAGGAGAAAAAACACAAAAATATTTCTAGCCCCAAATAGTCAAAAGATGATATAAAGCAAAAACAAGTACTATAAAAGAAACACAATGTGTCATGTGGTAACAACAACAGGAAAGAAAAACAAATTATGACTGTTTTTTAAGGCTGTATCAGAAAATTTGCCTTAAGCTTTGGCCTTGATAAAAGTATGAAGATGTGGTCAGTTTTACTCTTTGTGACATTATTTGGTAATTGTCCCTAAATTTCCAAGGAAAGTAGGAAAAGGGAGGAAGGAAGAAAGAATGTCTACTCTTACTGACTCCCTACCTCATTCTTATTTAGATTTCTCAATAGCCTTGTGAGGCAAGTACCATTGGTATTATCTCCACACTACAGGAAAGTTAAATGATCTGCCCATAGCATTTAACTAGTTAAGTATTAGAGATAGGATTCAAATTTGCTTCTAATATTGCTTCTAACACTACAACTCAAATGTTTTTTCCTTTATACCAAGCAGCCTTTCCTGTCCTTAAAGGTGATGTTTCTGAAGGTTCTCTTCTCTACTCTTCTCTCTTCTCATTCAATAGGTAATTTAATTCATTCCCTGGGCTTCAACTATGCCCTCTATGCAGACACCTTATCCTTTCTCCTCAATTCCATTCCAGACCTACAGTAATTTCCTATATGACAGCTCCATTTGAATGTCTCACTGACAACTCAAATATTACCTGTATAAAAATGACCTTATCAATTGATTCATTACTTCTTTCAGTAGCAGTGCCATTTGTCCATAACTCAAAGGCTTAATGTTCTCTTTGGAAGTTCCCTCTTTCTTTTATCTAATCAGTCACCACATACTGTCAGTATCTCTTCCATCCACACCATTACTTCCAACTCTGTTCCCACAGCCACCATCCTAGCATGAGCATTCTGCCTTTGTTATGCTCCGCTTTCTTCCCACCATTCCCAATATATCCTTTACTGGGCAGTTAATCTTTTTTATTCACATTTCAGTTCATTACTCTACTGCTTAAAACACCTTTAGTGATTCCTTTCTGCCTACTTCGTAAAGTTCAAATTCCTAGCCTAGCATTGAAAAAGCCTCATTTTCAAGACTGATTTCACACCATTGCACTACAGTAACACTGCTCTGGAGTTGGAGGACCATTCCCTATCTTCCTAACATAGCTGTGCTCTCCCTATACCTTCTGCTCATGTGGTTCCTTTTTTTTTTTTTAAAGAAACAAATGCATTCCTTAGAGTCCATTTCAAATTCTACTTCCTTTCCTGATTTGCAGTTAGTGATGCCTGTTCACTTCCTGCCTCTCAGATAGCACACTGCTCATACCTCTTTTATGCATGTAGCATGTTCAAGTGTTTCTTATGTTTTAATCATACCCCCTACTAAGCTGTAAGTTACCTGAAGATAACAAGGGTTTCTTATGCAAATTTTGTTTCGCTCCTCCGCAGCCCATGTCCTACATACAATAGGGGCTTAAACGTATTTGTTGTTTAATCATGTTTGACTCTTTATGACCCCCATTTGGGATTTTTTTTGGCAGAGATACTGGAGAAGTTTTCCACTTCCTTCTCCAGCTCATTTTACAGATGAGGAACTGAGGCAAACGGAGTTAAATGCCTTGCCAAGAGTCACACAGCTAGTAAGCATCTGAGGCCAGACTTGGACTCATGAAGATGAGTCTTCCTGACTCCAGGCCTAGTACTCAATCCACTATACCACCTAGCTGCCCATTAAACCAAAAAAAGGCAGTGGAGGAAAATATTTATGGAACTGCACTTTTAAAAGGAAAAGATGAAACAAAGGAATATCTTATCTCTATCCAAAAAGTTTACTTTGCCTTTTTCTTTACCCCAGTGCTGAACTCAAATAGAAAGAATCCCTGGAGCAGCATATTGACTTAGAAAACCACAAATAAACATTATCTATGTTTCCTATTCTTTCTCTAGCCACACACATCTTTGTGTGGCTAGATTTTCCTAATATACTTCAACCAAAATAAAAAAGGGTAACAATGAATCCGGAAGCAGACAGAAGAATCTAGGTGTCTTCTATTAGACCAGATATTAAACCAATGTCATTTTCTATACTAAAATTTTTTTGGAAGTTATTTTTCATAAAAATGTTATTTATATAAACATGTAATTGGTTTAGTATTATTTTTAAATGAGTATTCTAAAACATTTATCAGTTTTAATTTTAAATATGGAAAATACTGATAGATGGAATCCACATAAATAAAAACTCTTTGAGGTTCTCAATAATTTTTAAGAGTATAAGGGAGTCTTGAGACCAAAAATTTTGCGAACCACTAGCCTAAGAGCTTGGAAGCTAACTTTACTAACAGAATGACAATTAAAACACCAAAGCAAACTTTTAACTTATCCTAATAGTTCCCAAACCCAGGGTTCATGATCTTTTCCTTAAATATTCACCAAGAGGAAAGTGATGCTTGCTCCTACCTTTTAGCTCCTGTGCATACCATCTTCCCAGAACTGAAAATAAGGGCAGTAGTCCTTGGCTCTCTTATTCTCATGATGACTGCAGCAAAACGCTGAAATGTTATCACAGAAAATCCTCAGTTACTGAACAGTGATTCTACTAAATAATGGAGGGCTTGACTTACAAAGCATTCTACCAAAATGTCAATGCTCCTTTCTGGAGGTCTTACTCTAAAAG
The DNA here is from genome assembly GCA_023548195.1 of Bettongia penicillata ogilbyi. NCBI lineage: Eukaryota > Metazoa > Chordata > Mammalia > Diprotodontia > Potoroidae > Bettongia > Bettongia penicillata. The sequence continues at coordinate 24,075,931 of JAJHZJ010000314.1, read as the reverse complement.
AACTTTCTGAAGCTAAACAGCAATTAGTTAAAGGATATTAGTGGTGTGAATATTATCATTTTTTAAAATTCCCATTTGTTCAGTGTATATTTTGTTTAGTTAAATTTTAAAAAATGTCTTTTGTTTTAACACTGCCTAAATTTCCCCCTGTATCCCTGACCCTCCCAAAGATCCATCTTCTATAACAAGGATTTAAAAGAAAAAAGAGGAAGAGAGAAAAAAAATTAGGCAAGAGCAATCAATATACTGGAAAAAAAAATCTGATAGTATACACAATGTTCCACACTCATGGTGACAGTCCCAATTCTAGAAAGCATCAGGGGAAGGTTTCTTTTCATGTCTCTTTGGGACCAAACCTGTTCTCTACAATTCTGCAACATTTATTTTTGATTGCTTTGTACTGCTTTCCCCCATTTACACTGTTGTAATCACTGTGTATAGTTTTCCTCTTACTCACTCTGCATTACTTCATGTGAGTCTTTCCATACTTCTCTGTGTTCACCATATTCATCATTTCTACAGTAAGATAATATTCTATTACATTCATGTGGCACAATTTGTTTAGGCATTCTCCAACTGAGAACTGTTTGCAGATCTTTGCTCTAAGAAAAAGCCCTGCTACAGATATTTTGGTGTATATGGAACCTTTCTTTTAACCCCCTGGGAGTATATGCTTAGCATAATTTCAATTTTTTTTCCTGTCCCCAGAGACAATACTCACAACAAATATATGAAAAGAGTGGCAGTCTCCACACTGGTATTCCACACATGCACAGTTTTGCTTAAAAATATTATGTCAATGCAAGACAGAAAGAATGAAGGTTCCATGTTTAGCACTGACATGTGACTGGTCAATGGTAAGGTAAATTTAACATATGCCTCTAGGGGAGTTTCTCTGGATAGGCAAGTGAGTTAAGAGGAAAAAAATAATTTGAGTTTTCAGAACATTATTTACTCATGATCTACAACAGTTGTATTTGTTAGTTAAATTTCACAATATTCAGTAGAAACTATGTGGCAATTCTTTTACCCATCTTAAGCAAAGGCAAGGAAGATCTCCCTAAAGTTATGGTGAACCTATGATTTAAGCTAGAAACATAATTCAGAGCAGTTGTCAACTTTTTCGATTAGCCACTGAAAAAGACTATCACTTTATATATAATAAAAAGAAGAATTCTGGGTTTTGTAGCCTTGTTCTGGAGACTGAAAGAAACCTGAAAATGTGATACAAGATGTGTTTTGATATAATTTAAAATTTTGAGAATGTTAAACCAGCTTTTACCTTGGGATTGTATTCAGCATTTCGGGCACGAAGTGCAATGGTTTTCAGGTCTAGTTTACAACCAAGATTCACTGTGGATACAATGTTCCTATAAACAATTTAAAGAGAAAATATGAATAATTTACATAATCATTTAACCACTAGGATATACTAATACAAAGAACGGACTAGGAGTAACAGTTGCATAAGAATACTGAACTCTTGAGCTCTGCCTAAAAAACCACCAATGAATTTAGCATAAATGAAGAAGACACAAGAGAACAAAACAGTCTACTTACTCACAAATTAGAGCAATACAAGTAAATAAGACAGACCAAACCTATCTTCTAAAGTAAACATCTCTAGGCAAAAGGTGACAGACTCAGGCTCTATGTTACAGTCTTCTATTTAGGACAAAAAACTGTCTCCTTTTCTTGATCAAGTGGGTTACCACTGACCAAAGAGAAAAAAAAAATTATCTGTGAAAGGAGGACTGGAAGGGGAAAGAATATTTAAAGCAGTCTCTGATCAGTAGGTTAATTTTAATTATTAACTATTCAGGGGAGTAAACAAAGGACCCTCTTGATTCCCATTATCTCAAGTTCACACATGCAATTTAATTCAACAAATAATTATTTAGTGCCTTCTATACAGCACAAAATTAAAGGGAATTAGAGGCAGATAAAATACATAAAATAATTTGCTTACTAAAAGCTCATATACAGAGGCTTCTTTGGGATTTGTAAAAAATAATTCAAGTTTTAACTAAGATATTACTATGGACATTTCAAAAATGAATACATAAACCACCAAAAGAAATACTTTCTCAACTAATTCAGCAAATGGAAGTAGATAGATATAAATACTTTCTCAACTAATTCAGCAGAAGGAAGTAGATAGATATACTAGTCATAGAAAGACTTACTGTAGTTGTGGTACAATTCCAGAGCTTTCAGATGCAGGTGTGGCTGGTGTAATGGGGGTCATAGGGGTCATTGGGGAAGGATACAAGGGGGTAGTGCCCGGCAGAGGGGCTGTGGTAAGAGTCTGTGAATGGAAGAGCTGTGGGGTTTGGCCAGAAGTTCCCTGCGTTGCTTGCTGAGATGTAGACTGTTGGGCGGCTTGCTGCTGCTGTTGCTGCTGCTGCTGCTGCCTCTGCTGCTCCTCCAGAATAGAAAGGCTGCTAGTACTTTGGACAGGCTGGGGAGTCAGTCCTGTGCCATAGGGCATCATTGGGCTAAAGATAGGAATTCCAGGAGTCATGGCACCCTGTAGATAACAAGAATAAAATAAATTACACAGGCATTTGGCTGAGTGTATATGGTTTGACTGGCATTCGACATTAGTAAAATGTGGGGAAGAGGATGTTTTCATTTTAACATTCAGTCCTAACCCTAAATTTATGATCTGAGGTCCTATGTAAGTTTGAAAAACTGAAAACAAAAGAGATTGCTTTCAAAAATGACCAAAATCATTATTCTCTATTCAAAAGTGCCTAAAAGAACTGAATTCTACTCCTCACAAAAAAGGCAAAATAGTCTTCCATCATCTACATGAATATCCTGCAATTCTAAAATTATTTCTAACTTGTAAAGTCATACTCATGTAGATTATTTCATCCTGACAAATATAGAGCTAATTAAGAACAGCATAATTATTCCCAATTTTGCAGCTAAATAAGTCTCAGTTTTCTGAAATTTACAGCACTAGCTAATGGCTATGCAAGGGAGTTTAGAACCCACACTTTCTATTTATCTCTGCTCTACTAGACTATACGTGCTAATAACCAAGAGACTCTTTCCTACCTACAATACAGGACAGAAAGTATGAACTCTTTCTATTTCAAAGGAATAGAATATTTCTATTAAATAGTTTCCACCACCCAAAATACTGGTAGAAACAAGACAGACTAGAAATGGGAAAAAAACCACATACTAAAAGTTCTAACATTATGTGTATGTGCTTACTTTATTAAACTTTCTACTTAAAGGTTCATAAACACATTTACAGCATGCAGAACAACCTCATTCACACACCATTTAGAGCTGATGCAAAGTAATCATTACTATGAGATTTTTTTTTAAAAAAACAGGCCTGTGATTTAGGATTTTAAACATATAGGCTTTAAGGATAAAACTAGAAACCTAATACTTACGATAAGTTTTTAAAAACTAACTCTATGATTATTTGGTATACCGCTAGGATTTATCCGTAAATTAGGTAGTCCCCTTGTAAAAAAAAAAAAAAAAAAAAAACTTTTACTAGTTTAAAATAAAATCCTGGCTATGACAGAAGCCTTTGTAATTTCTATTCAAAACCTAGTGGAGTTCTCTGAACAAATAGTAACAACACAAGGTTCAAACAATAAATGCAAATCCATGCCAATATTTCAACAATTCACCTCCCTTCCCTCCCTCTTACCTGTCCCTTACAATGCAGCTTTCTACCCATGGTCCAACTGTATTACCTGAGGAGAGGCCAAGCCCTGGGCATAAGGCGGCAAGCTGTTGTTTTGATCCATGATGTTCACTTCCTTCTTAGACAAACCAAAGAGTTCCGATCCCTTTGCTTCAGTTTGTCCTTCAAAGCATCACAAGTATTTATGTCTTAGATCCTTTCAAAACTCTTTAGGTTACATCCACTTCAAGGAAATGTGATGTCTCTTTGGGGAAAAAAAATCAGGAGCTTAAATAGGGAAACAATGTGAAGTCAACAGTATCTTAAAACCATGTCTCACAAAACACCAACATTACATTACAATAATGTAATCCTCTGCACCTCACACTATGGGGTGCCACACTCTTCTCATTATCTTCAAGTTTACCATTTCTATAAAAATGTTAGCATCACATTATAATACCTCATCTGAATCTATGATGTAAAGTTGCTCATCTGACTAAATTCATTATCGGGTGACAGTTAACTCATGTTAGCTAAGCATGACAAGTATGCCACATAAAGGTTGTGACCTCTATAAAAAAAAGATTTAATTTTTGCATTCCAAAGCATGTTATAAACAATGTGTATTATCAATTCCCAAAATACTAAGCACCAATTGTGAACCTGTTGCTCTTTTAGATAATAGTCACAAAGCGTGGCCTCTACTTGTTAATTTGTAATTTAAAGCAAGGGGTTCTTAATCTTTTCTGGACCCCTATGGCAGTCTGGTGAAGTTTATGAACCTTTTCTCAGAATGATGTTTTGCTGTGCATAAAATAAAATACACAGGATTACAAGGAAACACTATTGAAATATGTTGAAATAGTTATCAAAATATTTTTTAAAAGAGTTTCTTGGACCCAGGTTGAGAACCCTTGATTCACAGGGTTGAATAATGCATTTTGATAAAACAAACACATATATACATACAAACATGCATACATGTAATTTCTGGTCCCAAACTACGATTTCATCCCTGTAGGGAACATTCTATTCCAATCAAGCAGATAAGCAATTCTGACACTGAAAAACTGACTGGTCTATGATCATGAAGCAGAGAGGTTTAAACTTAGGACTTCAGGACTCAAAGGCTGTTTCTTTACCCATCGTCCATATTGTTTCTCAAGTACGTATACACATACATTTAAAAATTATACATTTTGCTATTTGTTTCTTTTTAACCTTTTAGAAAAAGGTTACAAGTTGCTTTGGGATTGTATATACACTGTGAAGGGGAATATTGTAAATATAGGCATATCCAAAGAAAGCCTATGAGAAAGCTAGGAAATAAGGTAACTATAGAGGGAGCTGGGTTTAAAAGGAAAAGATTCTAAGAAGTGTGCCAAGATATTTTTGTTTCTGTAATGGCTGATAAACTCTTTGCTCTGTCCCCTTACTATGGCAAAAGAAATGCTAAATCTGTTACTATGTACCCTTTAAATTATTAATTATCTCCAGCTTCCAAAAGGAGACACACCCATTTTTGTTCAAGCTAAAATTTATACATTTAAAAATATTCTTTATAATTTGAATTTTAGAACAGCCCCTGGACCAACTGGAGGTCCCTTCAATTAAAAGCATGCATTCTTGTTGCAAGAATATCAGGAACCATTTTCAAATTTGTAGTGTCACAGATCAAGACTTGAATTTAGAGTAACAGAGCCTGGTCTTGGATCCTAGCTCTGCTCCTGACTATCTCAGACAAGTTCTTGACACTTTCTGCGCATCAGTGCTTTCATCTGAAAAATTCAGGAGATCCCTCAAGGTTTTTTCCCAGCTCTAAAATTTATTATCCTATTATAAGTTGAATATTCATACTAAATTTGAAATTTCTAAAAAGTTACTCTATCAAGATTGGAAAATACTATTTTGCACTTTTTATGCTCCCTGAGAAATTTAAAAGTGCAAAAAAAATGCTTTCACTATTGCCTCAACTTCTTAATATTACAATAGGAATTTTATACACATACACACCCCCCTTCATGTTGTCACCTCTTGATTTACTACTACCCTAACTATAGCTTATACCACACTGGATAGTTAATACTCATAATGTTGGCAGTATAACTGATGACGAGGCAAGAGATATTGGGGTGGTAAAACCTCAACAGGACTTCGCACCTTACTGGAATGTGTGTGAGGAGAAATAGTTTTAGCAGCTAGGATCACTGTGGTTCCATGTAAGGTCTAAGAATATAATAAGTATCACAATCAAAACAGGAAAGTTGGGAGGCCTGGAGAATATAGATCAGTTCAGTTTCAGGAAGATCAAACATCCCAACAGGTGCTGGGAGGTCATTCAGGCATAAAATGTCTGATGTTTAAGAGTCACTTTAAGATAACAAAACCGGAACTCAAAAGAAGTATTTGAGGATGGATAACCAAAACTTGGGAGTCTCTGCAGAAATTTGACCATGGAACTCCTGGGAACAAGTAAAATCAGCAAAAGGAATAGTACTGCCAAATAAGAGAAGAGGACCCAGGCCAGAGTCTTAAGTGATACCCATCATTTAGGCAGTTCAAAGTCCACTAGGCAATCCAAAGATTCTGTATCCCTTATTGTTCAATCCTGTTTGATTCTTCGTAGTCCCATGGACCACAATGTCCACAGGGTTTTCTTGGCAAAGATGCTGGAGTGATTTGGCATTTCCTTCTCTAGCAGATAAAGGCAAATAGAGGTTAAGTGACCTGTCCAGGGTCATAAAGCTAGTGTCTGTTTCATGCAAAAATGGGCATGATAAAAGAAAAAAATGGTAGGGACCTAACAAGCAGAAGAGATTAAGCAAGCGACAAGAATACACAAAAGAACTATACAAGAAAGATCTCAAATCACCAAAGAGCCAAATATCCTACCGAATGAAGTCAAGTGGGCCTTCACAAGCATTGCTAACAACAAGGCTAGTGGAGGTGTTGGAATTCCAGCTGAGCTATTTAAAACCCTAAAAGATGATGCTGTTAAAGTGTTACACTCAATATGCCGGCAAATTTGGAAAACTTGACAGTGGCCACTGGATTGAAAATGACTTATGTTCCAAGCCTAAAGGAAGACAATGCCAAGGAATGTACAAATTACTGAGCAACTACACTCATTTCACATACCAGTAAGGTAATACTTAAGATTCTGCAAGCTAAAATTCAGAAATAAGCGAACTGAGAATTATCAGAAAAGCAGGCTGGCTTTCAAAGAGGCAGAAGTAGAGACCAAACTGTCAACACTTGCTGGATTACAAAGAAAGCAAGGGAGTTCCAGAAAAACATCTACTTCTGCTTCATTAACTATACTAAAGCCTTTGACTGTGTGAATCATAAGAAAATGGGGCAAGCCCTCAAAAAGATGGGAGTACCACATCATCCCACTTGTCTCTTAAGGAACCTGTATGTGGGTCAAGAAGCAACAGTTAGAACCAAACATGGAGCAACTGATTAGTTTAAGATTGGAAAATGAATGACAAAGCTGTATAATGTCACTTTATTTATTTAACTTATATGCAGAGTATACATGCAAAATTACCTGGAGAAATCAAAACTGGAATTAAGGTCACTGGGATAAATATCAATAGCCTCATATATGCAGATGAAAGCACTGCGAAGGCAGACAGTGAAGAGGAATTAAGAAGTCTCTTGATGAGGGTGAGAGAGGAGAGTATAAGAACTGTTTTGAAGTTTAACATAAAAAAACAACTAAGATCTTGGCAACTGGTCTGGTCATTTCCTGGCAATTAGAGGGAGAGGAAAAGGAAGCAGTGTCAGATTTTATATGCTTGGGCTCAAAGATCACTGCAGATGGCAACTGTAGTCATGAAACTAAAAGACGTCTGCTTTCTTAGTAGGAAAGCTATGGCAAATATGGACAACATATTAAAAAAGAAGAGACTTCATCTTGTCTACAAAGGTGCATATAGTCAAAGCTATGATTTTTTCAGTAGCAATGTATGGCTCTGAGAATTGGACTATAAGAAAAGTTGAACGCTGCAGAATTGACACTTTCAAATTGCGCTGCTAGAGAAGACTTTTGAGAGGCTCTTGGACAGCACAGAAGTCAAATCAGTCAATACTTATATTAATTCAGGCTATTCAGTGAAAGGTCAAATATTGAAGCTTAAGTTTAAATACTCTGGTCACATAATGAGAAGATAGGACTTACTAGAAAAGACCCTCATGATGGGAAAGATGGGAGGCAAAGAAAATGGGGACAGCAGAGGATGAGGTGGATAGTGTCATGGAAACAATGAATATGAACTTAAACAAACTTTGAGAGATAGTGGTCTGTGGCACTGAAGGGGCCTGTAGTGCTATGGTCCATGGGGTCATGAAGAGTGGGACATGACTGAAGAGCGACAAAACAACAATTTCCTGACTCCAGGCCCAATACTCCATCCACTGAGTCACCCAGCTGCCTCATGTGTCTCTAGTACAGTATTTTTCATGTAGTAGATATCGAATATAATATGAACTGAATATGTGAAAAAAGTACAAAGACACAAACATTTAAAATAAATTTTACTAATCAGCTGTTCTTGGTGATCAAAGATTTCTTAAGGGAAAGGCTCAACTTAAGAAGTAGTTAATAGTATGTGAATGATAGAACTCAAACAAGCATGATCTATCAATAATGTTTACTAAGTACCTACCTACCATGTGCTAAGTTCTGCATCTACAAGAGAAAATTTGTTAACTATAGAAAAATTTAAGACAGTGTTTCAACTTGGGCTATCACAGTAGCATAGAGACTTAAGACCCATAGATTATGGAGTTTTGGAAGTAGCATTTATTTACTAAATTATACAGTAAATTGAAAAAAATTATCAGCTCCCCAGCAGGATGTTAATGTCACTATATCTATACCTCAGCCTTCTAGTTCGAGAGTTAATTTGGACAAGTAGAAAGGGTTAGAGAGGATCTAGAATAAGGCCAAGCTCCTCTGAAGTACGCTAATTTTTTAAGAGGGAGGAAGGACAAATAAAGGGTAGAGGAATACCAATTACTCTGTTCTCTCACTTGCTGATCTCATCAGTTCCCATGTATTCAATTACTGTAGAAGACTCCCAGATCTAAATACTTGACCCTCCTCTTTCTCTTAAGCTCCACTTGCTTCAAGAAGTGCTTACCTGACATTTCAAACTGGCTGTCCCATAGGCATCTCAAACTCAGAAAGTCCAAAATAGAACTTTCTTCTCCCCCCACCAATCAACCTTTCTTCTGGAACCTTCCCTATTACTGTGAAGGACAGCATTCACACCAACCACATTTGCTTCTCAGTCATTCAACCCCACATAACGAACTACCTTCCAAATCTTGTCCCTTTTATCTTCATATTATCTCCTCTATATGTTGTCCTCTTCTCTCAACTAACACAACCACCACCCTCTTGGATGAATTACACTAGCCTTCTAAATTGGAATGTCTCAGGTATCTCTCCATTCCCCATACAACGGCCAAAGTGATCTTCCTAAAAGCACAAGTCTGACCATGTCCGTGTATATGGGAGATATGGGAGTGGTTTTCTATTTCCTTCTCCAGTGGATTTGGGCAACCAAAAGTTAACTGACTCGCCCAGGGTCACAAGTCTTAGACCAGATTTGAACATCCAGGCTCAGTCCAATGAACCGCCAAGCTGCTAGGAACCATGTCAGTCCCTGAATCAATAAATTCCGGTGACTCTCCATTACCGCCAGGATCAAGTATACATTACAGTTCATTTAAAACTCTTCGAAACCTGCCCTCTTGTCTTTCCAGTCTTCCTCAACATTTTGCTTCTGCATAGGCTCTAGAGGCCAGCTGTGGTGACCACCTCGCTGTTCTCCACTTTCTGTCCCCCACCACTGCAATGCTCTCCCTTCTGTCCTCTGAGACCGTGGGCTTACACCGGGACTTCCCAGCGGCTACTAAGTTCCCCTGATTGCTGTCTGCATCGTGTACGGACTTGTACAGGGACACGCTGCCTTCCCCGATGGGCTCTAAGTGTCTGGGAGGCACGGGCCGTTTTCCATCTTCCTTCCTATCCCCACTTTTAGCACGGTTCCAAGCATCTGGGAAGGCACTAAGTGGTTTGTGGATTGACCCAGCATTTCATGGGTAGAGAAAGGTTCAGAACACGCCGTCGTCTCAAACAATCACCTATAGATAACGTAAAGGTGGGAGGGCTGCTCGGGGCACTGAAACTGGTCCAGGGTCACCAAGACGCCGGGAGTCAGGGGAATCCGGGTTACCCCTCGGGTCCTATTAGGGTTATCACCCAGGTCGGCCTGCAGCGAGCCGCAGGCACGCCTCCTCCGCGGGTCACCGGCACGTGCGCAATCTTCCCTCCGCACTTTCCCCGAGCTTTGGAGGAAATTACCGGGAAACGGCCCCAAGCCCTACAATGCCCTGGACCGGGAGACCGATCGAGCGGCCAGCGGCTGCCGCATCCAGGGCCCGGCGCGCTCCGGCCGCGAACCCCCGAGCACCTCGCGCCTACCTCCGGTCGTTCCTGCAGCGCCCCCCGCCCCCCAGCCAACCCTCCTCCCCTCCCCCACTTCCCGAAAAGCAGCCCGCGCGCCACACGGCGGCCTTCGCCTCGGCCGCCCCCACCGAGGCCACTCCCTCAGCTTTCCCCACCTCTTGACTCTCCAGCGAGGGAAGAAATCAAAAGAATGATACCTAGAGTCACTGTAGCCACCGCCGCGGCCGGTGGAACCCGAGGTCGGGCCGGAGGCAGTCTCTGCGCCCGCCACGGCGACCCAAACCTACCCGGCCTTCCTAACCTCCCGGCGCGCCGAGTGACGCCACTTCCGCCATCTTTCCGTTTAGCTTCACTCTCGCCGGCGGCCATTGGCTTATATAGCCATGTTCGGTGTGGGCAGTCATATCACTTCCGGAAGCTCTCCCACGTGACTGGGAGTGGGCGGTGCTAGGACCTGGGTGGGCGGAGCTGGTAGCTAAGTTAGCTCTTCTGGTGCTGCAGTCTTGGTCCTTTTTCTCCTTTAGGTCTCTGGAGTGAGGCTTGAGTAACCTCTACTTGTCGCATTTGGGTCTTCCTGGAGAGGCGCGTGTTCACGGCAGCCATGCCCATCAGTTGGGCTGGGCCCTTCTCACTCTGGGTGCGGGTGATGGCTTACACTTTGCCTGGGACTGTGGTTTTCAAACTTTTTGTTAGCCACACCCCTCCTAACATGTCTTTCTTACAGCTCCACCCCCTTCTTTTTATAAAATTGTCAAGTCAATAATTGCCATTGTAAAGGTTTTATGAAAATAAGATTAAGGAAAAAAATGACTACTCTGCCCCCTTCTTTTTATAAAATAATCAAGTAAATAATTGTCATTGTAAAGGTTTTATGAAAATAAAATTAAGGAAAAGAATCAAAATTAAAGTTAAAAATCACAAAGTAAATGCTAACATAAAAATAAATCTCATAAAAAAGCACATAATTGCCTTAATTCAGGTTTTATACAAATAAAATTAAGAAATTACTACTCCACCCCACCTCTTTTCATAAAATAAGCAACAAAACAATTCTCTGTAGGTATCTGTTGGCAAAAGAGACAGGCTTGGCCCAGGCCTTTTGTTGGTAGTCAACTTATCCAAGATCCCTAGAGTTTCCTACCCTGAGACCACCAGTCAGTTCCAGTTTTACGGGCAAAGAAGCTAAAGACTTCCTGAACTCACAAGATTGTAGGCAAGCTTAGACACATTCACCTCAAAGTTAACATTTGGTCACTTTGAAAAAGGCTGCCAGGAACCAGGTAGTCAAAAGCTCATCTACTTGCACCTGTATTTCACATGGCAGTGTTGGTGGATTGGGAGGAAAGGATATAACCTATTCCTCCACCATCTTCATGAAGAATCTAGATATAGCTTATTACTTGTCTAATGGAAGAATTGAAGCAAAGACACTGAAGCTGTTTCTTCTTTTAACTAATATGGTATCTCACCCCCGCTTCTGTGATGGTGGCTGAAGAGAACTAAGAAACTCTTCCAAGGTCATCCAGAATGCCTAGTTATTTCAGTGCCAAGTTACCCCATGACTAGAAATGGACCCCAAAGTTCCCCACCCTGGTCAACTAGAGGGCAGCTAGATGGTCCAGATGACAGGGCACCAGGTCTGGGGTCATGAAAACCTGATTTCAAATCTAGCCTCAGATACTAACTGTGTGACTCTGGGTAAGTCACTTAACCTGGTTTGCCTCAGTTCCTCATCTGTAAAATGAGTTGGAGAAGGAAATGGCAAATCATTTACCAAAAAACCCAAAAAGGGTCATAAAGAGTCAGACACAACTGATACTACTGTCCAACAACATGGTCAATCAGAAAGAAGGGCAGTTCTGAGCATTGTTCATGTTATAGCTCTAATTCAAAGTCCCCTAGACCCAAGCATTTATTGATAAACTTTTATATTTTGTATCCTTTAGCTCAGATCTCCCTCTCCCCTCAACAAGGGAGTCAGTTTAAATTGACTAGATTCATCAAGGTAGGAGGGCTGACCCCAGGTCAAGTCAGATTTCTCTGTTGGTTTGTTCCCATTTAGAAATTTTCAGCAAAGCTAAGACTTGAGTCATGTTTAGGGTTGTCTCTTGGTTATCAAATGTCGAACAGTTTTTGTATGTCTTTAACAGAAACTGAATATACACAAAGGACTCAGAGTTAGACATAAATAATAAAACACTCAAATATTCTGTGAGAGATGATGTTTAAATCCTTGGGAACTGGTGAAATTACCAAGTTTCTATGCAGATGACTTGCAGACATATATCTAGTGCCATTCATTGCCCTAATCTCTGACCTTGCATTATCAATAGCCTATTGAACATTTCTTTTAAAAAATTATATTTCCTTTTTTCAACAAATAAAATTCCATCTTCTCTCCTTCTTTGAGAATGAAAGGAAGAAAGCTGTTACAAACAAGTTGTTACATGTTACAAACATGTAAAGTCAAACAAAACACATTCCTATATGGGCCACATCCAAAAACCCTTTGTTTTATTCTGCACTCCGGGCCCTTCGTCTCTCTATCAGAAGGTGTAATTGTTAGTACTCTGGAACTGTAGTTGGTCATCACAATGATTAGCATCCTTGATTCTTTCCAAGTTGTGTGTCTTTACCATGGTGTTGTCATTGTACCCTCTTGCTTCATCTATTCCAGGAATTCTGGTTAAATTTTTTTTTGGCCTATGCTGCACATTTCTTTGAAACTCTTCTTGTAGTTGTTTTGAGGTAATTTTCTTCTGGTTTTGTCTTCAGCGTCCCTATCACCATAAAAACTCTATGATAGGATTATTTGTTTATTTTTCAAACCTACTTTCTGACTTTAGACTTAATTTAGGGCCAAGATCTGTACACTTTTGGAGGGAATATCTGAGGTGCTTCTACTGCTACTTTCTTGGCATATTGAAATGTTGTGTTACTTCAGGATCTCAGGAACAATTCAGGCTTGGAGTTTTCAATACTCCTAAAATTGTCTGATTCAGTGCCAAGTCTGATAGGTGCCCGCTTAGTCTGACCTCTAAAACTTCCTGGTGTGGGCAGTAGTAGATTACTGCTGGACTCAGCTATTATCAGCCATCTGAGAAATGCTGCTGTTTGAGAGTAACAGAATTGTAGGCTGGCCTTAGCTCTGGAATTCCTGCCTTTGTTATTACTCTGCAAGTTTCAGGGTGGGCTAAAAGCTAGAACTGAGAGCCCTTTCTCCTCCTGGGATCTGAGCCACACTGCTGCTGCCTGCTTCTCATCTCTCTGTACATTGTCCACCTTCTCACTCTCCCCAGAGTTACCCCTTGTAACCATTTTTTCAAAAGAGGAAAAAAATTCAGCAAAATTGACATAAAAAAAGTCAGATATTTTATGTAATATTCTTCCTGATAATTGCCCCAATGCAAAGGAGTGTGTGTGTGTGTGTGGAGGGGAGGGGCAGGGAAATGTCTTTTTATGTTCTTTTTGAAGCAAGGTTGGTCTTTGTGATTTTGTACCAATATGGTAATTTTCAAAAACTTTTTAGAACTGGAAGGGACCCCAAAGATCATCTCTTCCTACCCTCCCCAGTTTCATGGAGGAGAAAACTGAGTCTGGGAGTAATTAAGCAAATCATCCAAGGGCAAAGCTGGTACTTTATTTATTTTAGCTTTTACAAAAGCATATTTTTATGAAGAAGATATCAGAGAAATAAAAGCACAAACCCCTCCAAAACCAAAAGTACACTATTCTGGACCAGTTCAGTCGCTGAAGAGTTATTAAACATTTTCCCCACCAAGTTCACTTTACTGGCAGAATACAATGTCTCGGCTGCCAGGTCATTCCATTGGTGGGTTGAGTGAAACAGACCAATCCTTAGTGCTGGCTCCTGATGAAAGCTGGTACTTTATCTATTTTTAAAATTTACTTATTTGGTTTGAGTTTTCAACATTCACTTCTATAAGCTTTTGAGTTTTGAAAGCTGTTAGTTTAACAGAAGGCTCCGAGCTGGATCTGGAGTCAGAGGGCCTGGGTTTGAATTTTACCCTTCCCTACCAGTCAGACTCCAGCAAGCCACTCTGGACCTCACATCTTCATCCAAAAATGTGGGGTGGGAGGGAACCTCTCCAACTCTGGAGATAGGTGAGAAGGTGCGATCTGCATTGGTGGAGGGAGCTGGCTCCTGCGGGAGTTACCCCAGCCGGTGAGCTCCCAGATCCAGGTTTCAAGGGACTTCCCCAGCCAGCGTCAGTAGGTGCCAGTGGTGAACCTTGAACCCGGGGCTCTCTAGCTCGGAAGGGAGATCCTCCCTCCATCCCTCCCTCTCACGTCCCCCACCCACCCAGAGCTAGGAGCCCCAGAGAGCGCTTCCGAACCATAGGGGGCGACGTGCCCGCGGGAGCGCACGATAGAGTGTACAGGAGATAGAGCGGCTTGGCCGGAAGCGGAGCGGGGAGGCGGGATCCGGAAGTGACTTGATTTCCGGCGGGGCCGCCATCTCTCGGTGAGACAGCAGCCAGGGTTCCGCCGTTGCCGCCGCCGCTTCACGATGTTGTCCGCTGCCCCCTTCGCCGCTGCGTACCCGGGGCTGGGGACGGAGCGGGAGCTGGAGCCTCACAGCAGCGCGGGCCCCGTGCAGCGCCGCTTCTCGCCCTACGCCTTCAACGGAGGGTAAGGGCTCGCTGGGCCTCCTGGCGGCGCCGCATTCCTCGGGGGAGGCCGGGCGGAGGACCCGGCGTCGCTTCCGCTTTCGATTCGCTCCCGGCGCCCAGATCCTGAGCCCGATCCCCTTCCCCGGGGACTCCAGGCCTGCCTTCGGCTTCCCTCTGGCCAGTCGGCCCACTGGCCTGTGTTCACTTGCAGAAGGTCGTGCCAGGCTTTGTCCGAAAAGAAATCCGTGGCGCGGTCTGCCCCCGCCCCCTCTAAAGAAGCGGCTTGCGCGTGAACTTGGCCGTATTTTGTGAGCTGGTTGGGAAGTCAGGATACCTGGATTCTAGCTTTGACGTTCTGTCCACCCCCCATCCCCCACTCTGAGCGTCTGCAGCCGTGCACTGGGGGAGTTTTCTCACTGGGGAGCCCCCCCTCCAGACCCCCATTCATGCGATCTCGCATCCTCCTCAGAAATATCTATGAAGCTTCAAATGGGTTAGCGTGTTTTATAACAGATTTTACACGTGCTTCTTTTAACGGGAAAAGGGTGGAGTCGGATTGTATGGCAAGGTTGGTGTCAGCGCTTTCAAAAGAATTGTAAGGGCGATAGAATTTTAGAACTGGAAAGGACCGCTTCGTTATTGTGGTGCGTATTGGAGAGGTGGCCTGGTGTAGTGGAAAGTCTTCAAGGCTCTGACACCTATCAGCTGGGTGGCCCTGGGCAAGTCACCTAGCCAGTGCTTTAGGGGATTTTGGTGGAAGGAGTTTCTTCATCTGAGAATTCCTATACCAATGAAGTCAGAGTCCCTCTTTCTTTAAAGCTGCTAATTATAGCACTAATTATATTGCCCTTAAGTATAATCTCTTTAAATCCAAGTGGAAGCTTCAAGCTCCGGTAAATGTTATGTGTCTACATACACATATATTTATAACTTACAGAAGGGTGATACAGTCTTTACTCACATCATTTTTGTGAAGTCTTACAAGGATCTGTTGCCATGTTACAGGTACAGGAACTGAGCAGAGATGCTAAGGATTGCTATGGTCACATGTCTAATAAAAAGGGAGCCCAAATATGAAGGAAGGTTCTCCGACTCAGCACTATTGCCACTATAACTGTGATATTCTATGTAGGACAGTACAATGAATATAAAACATAAATCAAAGTAGTGGCTGAGGTTTTCCATCCCGACAAGTTTCTGTGTGTATATTTTTCTCATTTTGTATATCATCAGATATATATTTTTTTCAGTGAGAAAAAATGAGTGTAATTATGTCATTAGGATTTTGAAAATATTGTTAAGTTTTTCTTGTGTATATTTTTTGTTCTTTTCATAACTACAGTTCATTTTTTTTGGTAGCAACATGGTACGGTAGAATCCAGTACTAAATATCAAATGTATTTGAATCTGATACCAAAAACCATAGACTTAATTATGTTAGAGGTCAGATTGTCTCCCTGAATAATTGTATGTTTGAAATGAGATATAAAAGGATAAAAATCTATAGGATTATAGATTTAGAATTAGAAGGAAAGTTAGGTACCATGTAGTTCAACTCTGTCATTTTACAGATGCAGAAAACAGACTGAAAGAGGTTAATCACTTGTCCATGGTCACACAGGTAATAAGTGTCAGAGGTGAAATTTGAACACAAGGTCTTTGATACTCCAAGTGTAGCACATTCTGTCCAGTAGCCAAAGTTTTTGGTGTCAGGATTCCTTTATGGTCTTAATTGTGGAAACTGCTTCCTCTTCCTCTCTCCCTTTCCTCCCAGCTTTTATTTATATGTTTTATTTACAGGCATACGAACACCTTCCCCCCCCTTAGTCTAAAGAAAGTAGTTTTGGGTTGGCAGATTCCCGGAACGTTTCTTGGGTAATCCTACAGGGGTTGTTTGATTACACTTTTGAGAGCCACTACATTAAACACCTCTGTTTCTAGATATTCTTTATGGTGACTGATAAACCTGCCCCCTGATATTAGCATTATAAAGGGATTTCAGTGTATTTCTTAAGGTCTGACATATTAACACTTTGCAATTTGATTTTCATAACTACTGCTCTTGAAGGCTATTAATGATCACTTAATTGTCAAATCCAATGATATTTTCTCAGTCTTCTTCTCCTTCATGCCACTGTTACATTGGATATACTGCTGGTCATCTGTTTCTTAAAACTACCCTTGGTTTCAGTGGCAATATTCTGTTTAGTTTTCTATTCTGCTTTTTGGGCTCTTCTGTCTCTGCTTTATTTCTGTTCCCTAAATTTGGGAATACCCCCTGCCCCTCAGCTCAATTATTGATCCTTTCTACTCATTCTGTGTTCTCTTTATTAAGTTCATGAGTGCTGAATTAAGCCTTATAACATACAAACTTGTGCAACAACACATCTCTAAATACCTTAACTCTCCAACTAACTTGGTAATAGCACTACACTTTACTTCTCTGCAAAGTAATTTTAAGCCTTACATTGTTAGCATTTCTGAGGTACTCTTTAGTATGACTGAGATGTTTAAAAACTCAAAATCCAACTCTGACTGAACTTTAGGACTGTGTCTCTATTGTTCCTGATATTCAGGCATTTGTCCAAAGATTTTGTACACTGTAAAAGGGGGTAAGGGTTAGATAGACTTTATTTAGAATTATTATACAATAAAACAAAGCATAATGCTTGGCAAATAATAACTCCTTAATAAATACTTGTTGCCTTTCACTGATAGGCTACTTTAATGGATAGAGCACTAGTGCAGGAGTCAGGAGGACCTGAGTTCAAATGTTACCTCAGACACTTGACACTCACTAGCTATGTGACCTTGGGCAAGTCACTTAACCCCAGTTGCCTCATCCTGGGTCATCTCCAGTCGTCTTGATCAATATCTGGTTACTGGACCCATATTGCTGTGGAGGAGAAGTGAGGCTGGTGACCTGCACAGCCCTCCCTCATTCAAAACAAAGTCAAGTGCAAGTCATGTCATCATTTCTCTGATGGCATGGTCTTCTTCGGCAAGGAAGGACAAACACACTTTCATGGAAGAGTGTTATAATTAGATTCCTTCCTATATGGAAAAGTAGAGAGGGAAAGGAATAAGTGTTTGATTACATGTCAGGCACTGTGCTAAGTATCTTTTACAAATATTTTATTTGCTCCTCACAGTAACTCTATGAGATATTATCCCCATTTTAGAGTTGAGAAAACTGTGGAAAAACAGATGTTAAATAACATGACCACACAACTAGTAAGTACCTGAAAATAGATTGAACTCAGGTCTTCCTTACCCCAGGCCCAGTGTTCTAAATCATAGAATTTGTTTTGTCTTAATTATAGACTTGGTTTAGCCATTGCCTTTGAGTAGTGATAGACAAATATGAACAAATAGGACTTTGTGCCCCAGAGACAATCCACTCCCATTCCCCGCCCCCGCCATACAAGATGCAGAAGTCTTAATAAGTAGACTTTTACCATTATTTAATATATTGGTCATTTGACTCTAGAATAAATCCTTTTCTTTTTTTAGTGTGTGACAATTTCAACAATTTCAAAATGACTAAAAGCAGAAAATAAATTTATTAATTTATACAGAAACCTATCTCATTTTTATAATTTCATAAATTAGGACTATTGAACAAAAGTTTTAAATGGCCACTTATGATCAAGGTTCTCCAGTTGAAGCCTGCTTAAATATTGTAAACTTAGGTACGTAAAGTAGCTCATTATAAGGGATGTCTTTTTTTGTTATAAATAAGACAATAGATAACTGGTAGGTTTTTTGACAGAGGCTCTCAAGCCTGCCTCTTCTAATGCCACCAAAGATAGTATTGTTTTTAGGGCTATATTTATTGGGGTTTTCCAAGCCTACAATATCTCCTCAGATATTACCTTTGCTTTTGTTGTCACTTGTGCAAGAGAATCTTGGAAACTGACTGATCTTTCATCTACAATTCACACAGATTAGGTCTGGTATTGTGATTACTTTCCTTTTCAACTGTGTAGCCCTGTGCACACTTTCAAGCAGAAACCTTTCTAAATCATTCATTGATTTGATCTCACAAGGTCCCATCTCAGTTGCCATCTTTCCTACTTTATCTGTCACCTTCCTTTTAATGCTCATCTCTCATGGCTTTATTTAGTACCTTTACACAGTCAGTCTTTTACCTCTACAATTTTAAATCCACGCCTTCAGCCCTTACCTCTTTTTCGAACATGACAAGTCTTTTATCTCCCACTGATGGTTGGACATCACTTGGATGTCCTGCTGTCACCTCAGTATTCCAAATTCAGCATACTTAAAACTAATTATTTCTTCAGAACTCTTCCCCTACTACCTCCCTTTTCCATTCCTCACTCTTCTTTAACCTGGAGTCTCTCATGGAAACCTTTTTCTTTCTCACTTGCCATTCCTTCATTCCTCTTGTCTTCCTACTTTCTATTCTCGTGACTACTCTTAGTTGTTGTTGTGTTTCGTCCTTTGTTCTCAAAGAGGGCCATGACATCAAGATGATGACGTGATGTTGACTTTGATTTGAGAGAGGGAGGACTGTGCAGGGTCACTAGCCTTGCTTTCTTCTCCTGTGCCGTCTGGGTCCAGTGGCCTGATATTCATCAGGATGACTGGAGATGGCCCAGGATGCAATATGAGACCCTTTCAGGCTAAGGTCTTATAGCATTCTCACTTTGAGTGTAGGCCTTTACAACTGGCCCATTGCAATTGTCCCCCATCTGGTATACATTAGTAAAGAAGGGAAAAGGGACACTCAAAGATGACTCCCAAGATTTTGAGCCTCGGTGTAGAGACTGAAAAATAGGGGAGTTTGGAAGAGAGGTGGATTTATGTATATCCTAAGTTTGCAGTAAATTTTGTTTTTTTTCTGAGCTTGAGATGCTTTCAGGATATCCATGTAAAGGAGTTTGGTAGACGGTTGGCAATTTGGGCCAGAGACTTAGAGGATTTCCAAGTATAGTTTTTGGAATCGTCTGTATAGAGTTAATAATTGAACATTAGAGGGGTAGAAAGGTGACCAAAAGATAGAGCCTCGGGGAAACCTAATTGATTTACGTTGTCTCATTTTTTTATAGTACTGTCTTGGCTATTGCTGGAGAAGATTTTTCCATTGTTGCCTCGGACACCCGACTAAGTGAAGGTTTTTCAATTCACACTCGGGATAGCCCCAAATGTTATAAACTGTAAGTAAATTTCTGAGGAGATATGCAGCATGTATACATGAGTATGAATTAATAATATGCAAAATGGAGACGATTTCAAGTTTATGTGTTCCAAAAATCTTTTTAAAAGTCTCTTAATAATAATGACTAACATTTATGTAGTTCTAAAAATACTTTCCTCCCAACACCTGTGAGGTATATGCAACCCTGTCTTCCCATGGAAACTATTTTAAATGATAGATTCCTAAACTAGGGCATAGAAACCTATTTAATTAATGTTACTGAACTAGCATGAGCTTGTGTTTTTATTCGTTAGAGAAGGGAACATTCAGTGTGAGAGGACAGAGGTGTAGAATAAGAAGAGACTTTTCTCTTTGCAAAAATGGCAACTTGGCATTTGCTACATCTTCTTTGTACACCTTTGTTACCTCTTGGTGTCCTCTTCTATTTCCAGTCATCTAGCTCTCATGTGTTAACCTAGGACCCCAGTTTGGCACTCTGCCTTGGTCTATGCTTCTCTTAAAGCACCTCATGTTCTAAAATTACCTTCTACTTAGAGCTAGAGAAAAGTTCCCATTATTTCTTCAGCTGTCAATGGATCTTAGGCTCAAATCTGACAGCCATGTCATACCTAGTAACTTCCTATTACCGTCAGTGTAGTATACCTGCTCTGCTGTTCACCATTTAAAGCACTCTATAGTTTGGGTTCTAATCCGTCCTTCTAGGCTCATTTATATGTTACTTCCTTCAGTCATTCTGTGATTTGTCCAGCTGGTCCACTTGATGTTCTCCATACGTAACATTCTATGCCTTGGCACAGGTTGTCTACCATACCTGGAATAGTCTCTTTTTTAGCTCTGCTTTTTGAAATCCATAGCACCTTTCAAGGATTACCTCAAATACCACCTCTTACAAGAAGTTGTTACTCTTTCTTACACTGGGCATGCTCCTCCCTTCCCCAATTAATTTATATTTAATTGTATTATACCATTTGTATTTATTCTTGTATATAGTTGTTTTCTCCTACTAGAATGTAATAAGCTTCTTGATGGCAGGGATTTTTTTGTCTTACATCCCCATGGTCTGCTATGGTTCCTGGCTTAATAAATATTTATTGAATTGAATTGAATAAAATAATCTGATTAACCTGTTACTAGGGTATGAATGAGAACCCCTAATCTTCCTGTAGATATTTACATTTTAAAAAGAACATTTCTCTGTAGGTTACGTCTTCTTACTCCCTTTTAGTTTTTCATATCTTCCCTTCCTCTTCTGAATTCTTCCTTTCTCCCTCATTCAATTCTTCCTTTCCCTTTAATCCCTCTGTCCTTCCCTTCTTCCGTGCAGTACAAATAATGCTACTTTTGAATTTGTATTTTACAGAACAGACAAAACAGTCATTGGATGCAGTGGTTTTCATGGAGACTGCCTTACACTTACTAAAATTATTGAAGCAAGATTAAAGGTAGATATCCTTGATACAGTCTCACTGATTCATTAGGCTCTGTTAGCCTGACAGCTTGACAGACTGTTACTCTTTGAACACTAGATTAGGTGAAACTACAGAGACCTCACATCCTTTCCCCACTAAATATCATGCTGTGATAAATGTATTGTAGGCAGTGTCACTAAAGCAATTTAGACTACAGCTCAAATATTACAAGAAATACCATTGGCAAACATCTTTATACTAAATAATTGGAGTCAGCAATCTTTAAGAAGTAGCATGTTGAGAGGGTATAGAGGGCATGGTAGACCCTGTATTTTTTTTTCTTTTTTTTTTTTTTTGAGGGAGAAATTGGTAGTATCCTCTAGAAAATAGGCCTCCCTCTGAATGAGGCAGCTAGGACATAGGAGCTTAGTTGTATATCCTGGAGAAGAATGCTTGCCCAAGCCTTGCGTTTTTGGAGGGGAGTAGACTAGGAACCATTCTGAAGGGGGTCACAGCTTAATCCTATTATCAGCTAACAGTTTAGTTATAAGTTAGAATGTTAGCAAGAATTAGATAAAGGCTAAGAACAACAATGATTTTCAGGGTTTTGGCATTGTGAAGAGGAAGAAAAGAGGTTAAATTTACTTGGTAGTTTTGTTTTTTTTTTTACTTCTTTTACTTTTCTTGGTAGTTTTGCCCAGAATTGATTCTGTCCGTTGTTATCCAGAATTATCTCCTACCACTCTAGGTGTATTAGTCTTGTTTCAAGTCATATTTGGGGCAACAAAATTCAACTGTAAGAAAAGAATTTGATGTAATCTTTTGGTATTTGTTATACAAACTGTATACTAAATTTTGTGTTTTGCTTTGTAATACAAATACTCAAAACAATATTAAAGTGCCATCTTTTGGCTACTTAAGACAACGTGTAGATACATAGACTCAGCTTTTGGCAATTTATTATTTTTTAAGAAGCTACAAGTTTAGTCTAACTTAAAAAAGGCTACTGATAGTGTAGATGCTTATTACTATTTAAAACCTTTTGTTTTGCTTGAGGGTAGAGGCAGAATGGTTACTTTACAGTTTTTTTTTTTAAGTTTTATAGCTGTCTTTTAATTACTTTATTTCCTATCATGTAACAATTGCCTTCCCTGCCCAGAGATTGAACTTTGTTGTGAAATGAAAAATAGAAAAGAGAAAAAAAGAGCCGTTCAGCAAAACTAGATGATACTTAACACATTTAGTTTAAGTGTTTTGAGATATTAGAGGTTAGCTTCATTTTGCTTTCTGTGGTTTTATATGACACTTGACATTTGCTATCACAATTTTAAGTAGTCATACCTATCACATTTTCATTTTTGAAGTCCAGATTTGCCGTTCTCTTTTTCAGACTAATATTTTTAAATTATTCTTTGTAGTTTCAAGTTATTTGCTGTTTTATTTTGCTTTTTGATTTGTTTGGTAATTTTAATTTCTGTCCTTCAAAAAAATTTTTTCCTATTCCTCTGAAGCATGGAGCTTTTTGCTCCTGTTTTGTGATCATTTTTGGGGGGAGGAGGGTCTAATAACTTAAAAGCAATTACAGTGCTTTGCACATGGAAATGTTTATTTTTTCATTTTTATAGTTATTGGTACAGAATTTTTCTTCTCAGCTGGGGTTTTTTAATTGTTTTCTTTTTCTTCATTGTATTTATTCATTTTAGAGTCTTTTTAGGGAGTTTTATTTTTTAAAAAATTTTTTTGGTAAGGTTTATCTTTTGAGCCACAGTTTCCTGTTCCCTCTTTGTTGTTTGTTTTTTTGTGCTCAATTTTGGTGCTTTTTTTTTTTTTTTTTTTGCCATTTTTATAATGCTGGAGGGAAGTTGGATTTAGATACTACCTCTTACTCATCTACATGTTGCCAGAATTGTGTCGATCATAGTTCTGAGAGTACGTACTGAATTTGTAAGTTGTAAGACATGTTTTTGAAATGAAAAGTTGTGAAAAAGATTTTTCAGTTCAAAACCTGTATGTCTTGAAAAAGTATTTTAATTAATATGTGTATTTTAATAGTGAATCCCAAATTTTTGGAGGCTGTGACACTATTGCTGTTTGATTTTGCACCAATTCACATCTGTTTAAAAATAGATATTAGGCAGATTTTAAAAATAGGTTAAGTTGAGCTAAAATCAGTTTTGGAATATTCTGGAAAATTTTGACACCCCTTCAGACAATAAATGGTAACCTTGGGGCGTTACAAAACCACAACTGGGAATCAATATAATGAGCGTATTTTGTGTAGTTCTGTTTTCCAAGGGAACAGTCTAAGTGCCAAGGCTGTTACTATGGGCTGTTCTAGATTTATCAATATTAGAGGAGTGCTTTGTGAACCTCCATTTCCCATTCCTTCAAATGGCTGTGACTGTGAGCTAGAAATGGTCTTATAGCAGAGTACCATGACCCTAGATTTATGATATTCTAGGTTATCTAATGCTGTATGAGTTCTTATCTTCTGATATGCTAAAATGGAACTTTGTGGCCTTTAAAATATAAAAAAAGTGTGTGTGTGTGTGTGTGTGTGTGTCTGTCTGTCTGTCTGTCTTAGGAAATGCAGGCATGCACAACTGGACTGTTCTACTCTAAGACACTGGAAATTCAGCATTTTAAAAATGTTTTTATAAAAGAGGTCTGGTAGCTTTAATTCTAGCATGTGATAATTCTCTTAATCATGTTATTTTACCTAATAATAGTAAACTTGCTTTGTATTTGCCTGTCAGAGTTATCCTGTATAATAACGTTTATTTTTGTTTTCATATATAATTGCAGATGTATAAGCATTCCAATAATAAGGCCATGACCACAGGAGCAATTGCAGCAATGCTGTCTACAATCCTCTATTCAAGGCGTTTCTTTCCTTACTACGTGTATAACATCATTGGAGGACTTGATGAGGAAGGTCAGAATTTCTTTCTGGAGAATAAGTGAGAGTGAATGGCTTTTCCCCTTTCTTCAGCTGTGTGTTAGTAAAAGTGAGAGGCAGTGTTATGATTCTCGGTCTCCTGTGATACAGTAGATTAGAAAGCATTTTGATCTCTGATCTCAGGAAGCAGGTTCTGAGAGGTGAATAAGGAAGTTGACCAGAATTATATAGTTAAAGAATGGTAGAAATAGCTACCATACATAAGACTGTGAAATAATGAAATATTTTAAGTAATCGTCTCAGAATTTTCCTATCTAACTGAATGTTGTCTTTCCAAATAGTCCTCTTGGCATGCTGTGCTCTTATTTCAGTATTACTGCCACTGACCTCAAAACACTTGGAATTTTTCAAATCATTGTTGGTATAAGGGATCTTGGAGTCCGGCTGTGTATTTGGGAGACTTTTGAATGTTGGTCTGGATGTTTACCAAGTGTGTGGTCTCGAGCAGGTCTCTTTGGCTGAATTTGTAAAATGGGCATAATGTTTGCACTACCTACAAGATATTGGGAGGAAAGTGCCTTGTAAACCTCTGAATAGCTAAATGAATGTATTTGAAATATCCATTGAAGCCAGTTTCCTGGATATGAAAATCAGCCTTAAAACTTTGTTAGTTATATTTTAAAAAAATACCAAAAGTTGAATGTATTACATATTCAACACTATGTGAACCAGGGGATACAGCTCTAGACCATGAGGTCTCATTTAAGCTCAGCTTCTTAATGGAAGGTACTCCTGTGGGCATTGAATTCCTCTTCTAAAAATGAACTAAGGTGAATACTAAGTGAGGTTCTTTCTATTTCTCAGTTCTGTATTTTTATAACTTTTGGCTGTTCCAGATAATCAAGTCTACCCTCAAAGAATGCAGATGTGTCACCATTGAGAATATTCAAGAAGAGGGTACTACAGGTTCTAAATGAAGGTGTTTCCAAAAGATGCATTCCAGAAAATTTCTTGAGCAATGGCAATTTTTGACTGAGTCTGTTTTTCTGTTGCTTTGACTGAGATCATGGTTATGAGTTCTGATTTTTGGTTTCACTTGAAGCATAGCAGATTCTCTTCTAGCTTCTCACCTTCATTTCATGAATTGTTTAAAAGCTGTTTCTTGTAAATGACAAAGTACCATTATTGGATTCTGCTTTCAAATCCATTTCAAGTTCATTTTTCCTTTATTTTTTAGGTGACTTTACCCATTTCATATTGATAGTTTAGATTGTTGAATGTGTTTTCCCCTCCAGTGTACCCTGTTATCACATTTCCTCTCTTTGGCCCCTCCTTCTTTTACAGAGAAAAAGAAGGTGGTGAAAGAGAATAGAATCAAGCCTAGTAGTCTGTGATTGAGGTGATCTGATACTACTCCTATGCTCTTTCTCTCTTTACCCCATCCAGACATAAATTGTTTGGTTTTGCCCTTTGTTTCTTTCCTTTTAATCTCCCCTTTATAATCAGTGGTACCAGTAGCATATTGGTTAATAAAGCAAGTAATTTGAATGAAACAATATTTGTTTGATTGAATACATTTTGGTATGTTTATCATAACCAATGAGTAATTCCTTTATAGTAATGCCTTTAGTAATACATGCTTTCTCGCTCCCAAAATATTTATAATCTTTATAACTGTGCTATGGAGTCTGGAATGGAGACATTGGAATTGGCATTTGAGACATAAAAATGTTGAGCTTCATTTCCTCTAGTTTACTTAGTAAAAGTCTGATAGAACCTGGTATTGTATTTTTCAAGTGAAGCAATTTCTAAAAAAAGGTAAGCCTTTTTGAGGTTTGAGAAGAATAGATAGATAGATAGATTGATTAGCATTATCCAAACCAATTTCAAGAATAATAAAAGGATGAAGAATTACAGCCAACAGAATTTGGAATGTGGGGAAAAAAACCTCTTTTTGAAATGTAAAAATTATTAACTTATTTAAAGTCTTACTTTAGTTCTTGAATTCTTAATTCAATTCAATATGCAGTTTTCCAAGAAAAACCACCTATATGGTGTGTGTATAGGTGTTAACTAGACGTACCAAAAAAAGCCAGTAAAATTGGAACTCCTGAACACAGAAGCTAAGTGGATGGGCAGATTTTCTCATTACCTGAATTGGCTTTGACTTGGAGGGAATAGGTAAGAGAGGACACTGAAGAAAAATAGCCCAGAAACTCTGATCTATCTTGTTGATACTTCTTTATATGGAATCTTTGGGGTTTTCTCAGATGTATTATGCAGTTATGACTAGAATTTTTCTAAAAAGTTCTAGATATTCCAACTGTAATTTAAGAATACTATAATCTGTACTAACAAGATATCCTAAGTATTTCAATCAAATGATAGTCAACATTTAAACCTAAGAGCAAATTGTCTTCCAGTTTTTAATGCTTTTGTAGTGTAGAATCAGTGAAATTATTATTATTATTTTTTTTTTAAGGAAAAGGAGCTGTGTACAGTTTTGATCCTGTAGGATCTTACCAAAGAGACTCCTTCAAGGCTGGAGGATCAGCAAGCGCTATGCTTCAGCCTCTGCTTGACAATCAGGTAATAAAGCTGTATGCAGGTTTTTATCCTATCCAAAAATAAGTATTTTACTTTCATTTCATGCCATATTTGTAATATAGTTTTCTCAGTTCATTTGGAAGACTTGAGAAATCAAAATCTCTTGCTACTTTGTGAATTTGGTTTTGTTTCATTTACTTTTTTATTCAGTGAGCATTTAATGATTATACACTGTATCTTACATTTTGGGGAAATTCTATAGCTGTGTTTGAAAGGACTTTGTTTTGGAAGTAGGGAGAAGCGTTTGAAAGTTCATTAAAATGTATTTACCTTTCTTCATATGTGATAGAAATCATACTTCTAAAAAAATTAGGATTTTAGGAAAAATGTTTTTAAAAGCCTTTTTTCCTAATATTACAACATGCACTAATCACCTAGTTGTTTTCTTTTTCCTCATTAGGTTGGTTTTAAGAATATGCAGAATGTGGAGCATGTTCCTCTGTCCTTGGAAAGGGCCATGCAGCTAGTGAAGGATGTCTTTATTTCCGCAGCTGAGAGAGATGTATACACTGGAGACGCACTTAAGATTTGCATTGTTACTAAAGATGGCATTAAAGAGGAGACCGTTCCACTAAGGAAGGATTGATTTATACAGTATTACCCTAAATCATTTGAAAAGATTATCTGAATTTTTGCAAGGTTTAGTCTACTTGTAACATTGTATGACTAATTTGTCTTATTAAAATGTTATTGCAAAGTCCTTGGTCTTATGGTTTGCAGTTTGGGTGATGTAAGAGATTTATTGAAAGAAACACAGGATCAGGTAGAAATCAACAACCTCACAGTCCATTTCCTCTGCTCCTGAACTGGCTATCGCAATTCTACATGACTGGGCCTGAATCTCAACCTCTTTTACTCTGAGATCTGTTTCAGGTCCTATCAGCACCATCAGCACTGAACTACATCATAGAAGCCCTTGTTGGGACGTGGGGTGGGGGGCTTTTTTATACTACATAGGATATTGTATAGAAAAGTACTGATAGTGTCCTTGTTCCATCTCCTGAGAAAGCCTTATGCAGGACACCTCATGGGAAGAAATGGAACTGGGTCTTGGGGTTAGGAGGGACTTTTGCAGATTGGATTATGTATACACTCAATCCTTCTGGCCTTCTCTTCTGTGACCTACAGATCTTTCCAGGCAAGATTGACTTGGAAATAGAAGGTCTTTCATCTTTCCTTTCCATTTTTTCATAGTCATTTTTGCACTTGGAGCAAATCTTAGGAGGTTCTTAAAAGCACATTTAGTCCCTCCTGTCTTTATGTAAGACTCCTTTTAAATCATCCTAGGTAGACAAGTCACAGTTTCAGAGTAGAAAGGGATTTAAAAGGTCATCTAATTCAATCCATACTTGAACCAGAATTCCCTCTACAATATCTTTGATGTTTCTTTCAGTTTCTACTCAAGATTTGCAGATAGGGAGTTTAGATTAATGACCCATAATGCTGCCTTCATGAAAGATAAGTCTAAAGCTTCCCCTTTCATGTGCTCAGGGGCAACTTAAGAGTTATCCTTAATTCCTTATAGCCAATCATTATAATTTTAGAGTTGAAAAGACTCTGAATGGACATCTAGTTCAACCCATACCCAAAAAAGAATTTCTACTAAATATGCCTCATACTTTTTTTTTTTGGTCTGGTCTCACTTTCTTTGATAAGAAAATACTAATCAGTCAGAGCTGTTTTCTGGTCCCATACCTCTTGATGATATGGTATGAGTGCTAATCTTAGCCTCCGTAGAGGGAGTATGGTGCAGTGGAATGTGCTTGTGGAGATTAGTTGTTAGTACCATCTCTGCAGAGTCTTTTCTACATGTCCCCTTCTCTCCATTCACATGGTTACAACCAGCCCTAGTTACGTAGACAAAAAGCCCTTAATTTTTACTTACATGCATTTCTACATAATGAGCCACTTACACAGTGAGGATACTCTGAAGTATTAAAAATTAAATCTGAAGCCATTTGAGAAGCCAGCTAGAGAAAACAGAAGCTGATGAGAATAGCTTTTTATAGAAGTAGATATCAGAAGACAGAAACCAAAGGAATTGAGAAGTCATTAGAGCTGCGTAGCTGACAACAGATCAAAGGATAGCAAACAGGCTTTGCATTTGACATAGGGAGATCATTTGACTGGAGGAAAACTGATGATGGGAACTGATTAGAGAAGGCATCCTATGTTATGTGGAGAGCTACTTTTAGGGTTAAAAGCAGCATTACTCTACTTCTGTTTATAGCTTGAGATCCCCAAACCCTTAAATGTAGTTTGTTTACATTGTCTTTTCTTGCTCTGTATTGCTTGGGATCGGGAAATTCCTTAAAACCTGTAGAAAGCAGATCTGAATAACTTTGCAAATCCTAGACTTAAATGGTACTAGTTTTCAATGAATGATTGCCATATGACTTCAGTGTCTAGACAAGGAAGCCAATCTTGGAAACTGCAGATCCCAGATCTGAGGGTGTGGTTAGCTAAAAGAACTTGTCATTGCTTCAGTATCTTGAGGACAGCAGAAAAATGGTTTTGTCCAACAGGAGAGGAGAGAGGCACAAGAGGGGAAGCAATCCCAACTAGTGGTTGAGCATTGGTACCCACTGTTGCATAAAGAAATCATAGACGTCAAGGCCAACACCTAGTCCAGAGCTGGAAATTGCCTTGGGTGTAAGGCCTTACTTATATACTTCACTGATAACTTTTTATAAGATCTTTGTTGGCTCTCCCCCTTCCATTGACATCGTGTGCTATAGTAGTTTGGTTAAGTGCTAGCTTTGTAAATTAATTTCAGTAGTATCGCCATTTATATTATATTGGTGTGGCTCAGTTGTAGATTAGGGATGTATTCAATTATTTATATTTCATTAAACATTTAAAAAATTAATTGTTCTTACGTTGCATTCATTTCTTGATATATTCCATCCTTGAATATTGAGCTCTTCCTTGTAACAGAAAAAGCAGTTAAGCAAAATCAGCCAACACAGTGACCATGTCTGACAGGGAATGAAATACTTGGCCATTGTAGTCTCTACTTTCTTTACTGAGAAGAGTGCAAATAATCGTAAAAATAATGTAGCAGTTCTTCTTTATATAATACTTGAAGGTCATAGACCTAGAGCTGGAGGAAAACTAAGAGGCTAGTCCAACTCCTCATTTTGTAGTTGAGGAAACAGGTCCAGGGAGATAAGTCCAAAATCTTTTAGGTAATAGGCATCAGAGGTAAGATTGGAAACCAGGTCTTTTAGCATCAGAGCCTGTGCTCTATTATAATATCATGGGATTTACAAAGCACTACCCTTTATACCAACCTTTCGAGATAAATAATGTTTGACATTCAGAAAATACTTGGAAAGGTTCATTAATTGCCCACAGTCACCTAATAAGAGCTGGGGACTCAAAATGCAGGTTTTCTGGTTCTGAGGTCAGGGTCAGGGAGAAAATGTAATAGCATTGAAATCATTTCATGGATTTCTTATAGAGGTCATGCAGAACACAAGTGTTTTATTTGTATTTCTTTTTATAAATGTATTTAAAATTGACCTTACAGATCATTCAGCATTACAGCATCAAAAATATGGATCCTTTTGATGTATAATTGACAATATGTATAGATGTCTATAATGTTTACATGTATTATATATATAGAGTGGCATTCATGTCTATGTAGACATGAATGTGTATATATGTCTATACATAAGCATCAATTAATAGACACAATTAATTATATAAGAAAGGGTATAAAAACTGAGGCCAAAATTCTCTTCCTATATCTATTCCATCTAAGTGCTTTAAAATATATTGGACTAAATGTCCTTTAAGTTTCCTTCCACCTCTAAATCTATGTTTCTAAGTAATTATTGATTTGTTTTTTAATTTAATTTTAAAAATATTTTTATTTAAAAAAAATTAATATTTTTTTCCCAATTACATGTTGAAAAATTTTAACATTCTTTTTTCAAATGTTGAGTTCCAAAATCTCTCTCCCCACTCCTCCCTGAAGTAAGAAGGTTAGCAATTTAACCTAGATGTTTATACATGTGTAGTGATGCCAAAAAAATTTTCATGTAAGTCATGCCATGAAAAAATACAGATAAAAAAAAACCCCAGGAAAAATAAAGAAAAAATGTCTTCAACCTACATTCAGGCTCCACCAATTTTTTTCTCTGGAAACGGACAGCATCTTTCATTGTAAGTCTTTCTGAATTGTCTTGGACCGTTGTATTACTGAGAATAGCTAAGTTATTTACAGAGAACATCACAATATTGCTGTTAACGTGTATAATGTTTTCCTGGTTTTGCTCATTTCACTTTGCATCAGCTCATGTAAACCTTTCCAGGTTTTTCTGAGAGTATCCTGCTCATCATTTCTTATAGCACAATGGTATTCCATCACAATATTGATTTGTTTTTTTAAAGGTAGGAGATACCTAAAATGATTTGGGGAATTATATAACAGTCAATAAATGTTTGTGAAGCACTTACTACGTGCCTCTAAACACTGGGGATGCAAGAAAAGGCAAAGACATTCCTTGTTCTCAAGGAGCTCACAGTTTAATAGAGAACACACCATGCAAACAACTCCATTGAAACAAGCGCTACAGGGAGTAACGTGGAGATAATTCAGAGGGAAAATACTGTCACTTCTGCATTTGTGTTCAGTCTTTCCCCTGGAGTTTTACTGAGAAGGAGTTTCTCTCAGACATGGAGTAGTCTAGACATACCTGAGCAGAGACAAAAAAGCTTTTGTGATCACCAGGTGCCACTGTTGGCCCTCATATCCCTTGAAAGTGCCTGTTTTAATCAACTGTTGCTAAGAAAACAGCATTCATGTAAAAAGTAACATAGGAAGAACATAGAAATCTGAGTTGAAAGGGCTGACTTAATTTCTTTCAGAGAAACTCAAATCACTCTGTTGAAAGAGACTGTCATTTATATAGCATTTTAAGGTTTGTAAAACACCTTATAAATACTATTTTATCCTTATAATTTGGGAAGTACGTGTTACTCTGTGTGTGTGTTTGTCCTTCATTGCTGAAGAAGACCATGCCATCAGAGAAATAATGACATGACTTGCACTTGACTTTGTTTTGAGTGAGGGAGGGCTGTGCAGGTCACCAGCCTCACCTCCAGAGTCATCTGAATCCAGTGACCAGATATTCATCAGGATGACTGGAGATGACCCAGGATGAGGCAATTGAGGTTAAGTGACTTGCCCAAGATCACACAGCTAGTGAGTGTCAAGAGTCTGAGGTGAGATTTGAACTCAGGTCCTCCTGACTCCTGCATTGGTGCTCTATCCACTGCACCACCTATGTGCCCCAAGTGTTATTATAACCCCCATTTGATAGATGAGCAAACTGAGGCAGGCAGAGGTTAAGTCACTTGCCCAGGGTCATACAGTAAGTGTGTGAAGCTGGATTTGAACTTAGGTCTTCCTGACTCCAGGTCCAGTGCTCTAGCTGCTACCAATGTCTGGTAGCCTCTTAGACATTATTTCTATTTAATATCTGCCTTTGGCCTGGGGGTAAATGTCTTTTCTATCCATTTTTTTTCCTACATTCCCATTGTCACCCATTGTATTCTAGACTTTCATCACCTTTGGTTTTTTTTTTTTCCTGTTTACTGTAGCTGCAAGTCCCCACACTCTAATCTTCCTGCATTCCTGCCCCAAATTACTTTCCTAAAACACTGTTCTTATCATGTGCATTTCTTCTCCAAAAAGCTCCAGTGAAAAAATAAATAGAACCAAGAGAATAATCTACACAGTAATGTAAATGAAAAGATCACTGAAAGGAAGCTGAACTTTGAATCATGGAAAAACCAGTGTCGCTCCAGGAGTAGAGCAAATGAAGCATCTCTCCTCCTTCATGGTAGAGAATTGGGGGGGCGGGTTCTGCTGGTATAGGCTATTGTATATACAGATGTTTTATTGAATTATTTTTCTTTATCTTAAGATCAGGTTTTGTCTGGAGGTAGATGGCTGGGAGATAACAGGTGTAAAAAAATTAATAAAACATACTGTCCTTCCCCTAAACCCCCAACTCTTCAATGGCTCCACCAAATCAAGACCACACTGCTTCCTGGATTTCCAGTTCCACCAAAATATGGCTTTATCTACTTGGCCAGCATCATTATTTTCTACTATTTCTCACTATCACTCAAGACAACTCCTAACTTTTTTAAAAAAATAATATAAATTTATTTATTTAACTTTTTACATTCATTTTCACAAAATTTTGGGTTCCAAATTTTCTCCCCATTTATCCCCTTCCCCCACCCCAATACACCAAGCATTCTAATTTCCCCTATCACCAATTTGCCCTCTCTTCTATCATCCCTCCCTTCTCTTGTCCCCATCTTCTTTTTTGCCCTGTAGGGCCAGATGACTTTCTATTCCCCACTAACTGTATTTCTTATTTCCTAGTAGCAAGAACAATACTAAACAGTTGTTCCTAAAACTTTGAGTTCCAAATTCTCCCCATCCCTCGCAGGGAATTCAATATAGGCCATATCTGTGCAGTTTTGCAAATGACTTCGATAATAGTCGTGTTGTGTAAGACTAACTGTATTTCCCTCCATCCTGTCCTGCCCCCCATTGTTTCTATTCTGTGTTTTGATCCTGTCCCTCCCTAAGAGTGTTGGCTTCAAATTGCTCCCTCCTTCCATTGCCCTCCCTTCCATCATCCCCCCCCTTGCTTATCTCCTCCCCCACTTTCCTGTATTGTAAGATAGGTTTTCATACCAAAATGATTGTGCATTTTATTCCTTCCTTTAGTCGAATGTGATGAGAGTAAACTTCATGTTTTTTTCTCAGCTCTCCTCTTTTTCCCTCCACTAAAAAGTCTCCTGCTTGCCTCTTGAATGAGAGATAATTTACCCCATTCCATTTCACCCTCTCTCCTCCCACTACATTTCTCTCTCACCATTTACCTTAATTTCTTTTAAGATATGGTCCCATCCTATTCAATTCACTTTGTGCTCTCTGTCTCTGTATGTAAGTGCATGTGTGTATGTGTGTGCACGCATGCGTGTACGTGTGTGTGTGTGGTCCCACCAACTACCCAGATATTGAAAAGTTTTAAGAGTTACAAATATTGTCTTTCCATGTAGGAATGTAAACAGTTCACCTGTGGTAAGTCCCTTATGACTTCACTTTGCTGTTTATTTTTTCATGCTTCTTCTCATTCTTGTGTTTGAAAGTCAAATTTTCTTTTCAGCTCTGGTCTTCTCATCAAGAATGCTTGCAAGTCCTCTATTTCATTGAAAGACCATTTTTTCCCCTGAAGTATTATACTCAGTTTTGCTGGGTAGGTGATTCTTGCTGGGTAGGTGATTCTTGGTTTCAGCCTCAGTTCCCTCAGGGGGTTTATGCAGAGACCTTCAGTAATGGAGTGGAGCTCCTGCCTTCTTGGGGGGCCCAGGTCTGCTGCTATCCCTGTCTCTTCCGCTGCCTCCTGAGGGGGCCTGAGTCATGGAGACACCCCGCTCCCCTCTCAGCCAGCCCAGAAGTCTCTCTCACTGACCTGTAGCGCCTGTGGGTGGAGGGACCTTCATGGACACTGGAGATTCTGTCCCTGAAACCTGCTTGGATATGCTCCTCTGGGGCCAGGAGGCCAGGGCAGGGCAGGGCTGGGCTCTGCTGTCCATGTGTGACAGACCTTTGGGGTCGGTTTTTCAGGGCTCTCTGGAACGGAAATCTCCTCCACTGCATTGCTGCGCGGCTTGCACTGCTCCAGAATTTGTGGGGAGTTCTTTTTACAGAAAATTTATGGGCTGTGGGTTTGGAGCTAGCATATATGAGTCTTTCTACTCTGCC
Source organism: Bettongia penicillata ogilbyi (assembly GCA_023548195.1). NCBI lineage: Eukaryota > Metazoa > Chordata > Mammalia > Diprotodontia > Potoroidae > Bettongia > Bettongia penicillata. The sequence continues at coordinate 24,041,257 of JAJHZJ010000314.1, read as the reverse complement.
ATCTTGGCTCCTCCCCCCAACAACTCCTAACTTTGATCACGTTGCTTCCTTTCCTGGATTGTTACCCACCCTTTTGTGCCTGCCCAAATCCAAAGCTTATTGAATGCCTCCTTCAAGGCTCATCTCTCCGAGTCAGTCAAAAAGCATTTATATAGAGTGCTTGACAAAGTGCTAGACACTGTGCTAAGTGTTGAGGTTTTATATAAGGAAAGGCAAAGCAGTCTCTACCTTCAGTTCTAATGGTGGAGATAACATGAAAACAGCTGTGTCCAAACAAGATATAGACAGGATAAACTGGAGATAATCAATAGAAGAGAGGCATTAGTATGAAAGAGGATCAAGAAAGGCATCTTGTGGAAGGTGGGATTTTAGCAGAGACTTGAAGGAAGCCAGGGAAACCAGAGGCAGAGATGAGAAGGGAGAGCACTCCATCATGGAGTACAACCAGTGAGAATGGCCAGTCAGAAAATGGAGCCTCTGGTTCAAGGAACAATAAGGAGCCCAGGGAGTTATTGGATCGAAGGGTGTGTGTTCATCCTTTGTTGTTGAAGAAGACCATGTCATCAGAGAAATGATGACATGACTTGCACTTGACTTTGTTTTGAGTGAGGGAGGGTTGTGCAGGTCACCAGCCTCATTTCTCCTCCAGAGCCATATGAATCCAGGGACCTCATATTCATCAGGATGACTGGAGATGAGCCAGGATGAGGCAAGTGGGGTTAAGTGACTTGCCCAAGGTCACACAGCTAGTGAGTGTCAAGTGTCCGAGGTGATTTTTGAGTCAGGTCCTCCTGACTCCTGCACTGGTGCTCTATCCACTGCACCACCTAGCTGCCCTGTATCGGAAGGTACATTGGAAAGAAAGGAAGAAGCCAGATGATAAAGAGTTTTAAAATGTCAAACAGTCAGCTAGGTGATACAGTGGATAGAGTACTGGACCTGGAGTCTGAAGGACTCATCTTCCTGAGTTCAGATCTGGCCCCAGACACTTACTAGCTGTGTGACCCTGAGAAAGTCACTTAACCCTGTTTGCCTCAGTTCCCTCTTCTGTAGAATGAGTTGGAGAAGAAAATGTCAAATCACTGCCAAGAAAACCCCAGAACAAGGTCATGAAGCGTTAGGCACAACTGAAAAAAGATTGAGCAATAAAACCCAAACAGCTGCCTACAATCACCCCAGTCCATTGGCTTACTGCCTCAGAATTATACTGGATTTATAGTCAGGGACCCTCCGTCCAAATCTTAATTCTGTTATTATCTGTTCAGTCTTGAAAAAGTCAATAACTTCTTAGGGCCTTTGTTTGCTAATTTGTTAGATGAAGAGATGGAACCAGATTCTCACTAAAATTCCTTCTTGGCTCTAAGTCTTATAATCCTACTGTATAATATAATATTTAGTTCTGTACTGTCCTATATACTTTATAATTTTAAAGTATTAATCCTATATAATGTTTAGTTCTGTACTGTCCTATATACTTCATAATTTTAAAGTATTAATCCTATCCCCAACTAGACTTAGGGTTCTTGAAGAAAAAAAATTCAATTCAATAACCACTTATTTTATTTTTAAATATACAACTTATTTTTCAGTTCTCAACATTCACTTCTGACCCGTCCTGCAGGCCAAACAGACGTGGGTGACCGAAACCGGAGAGTGCCGGGGGAGCAGGGCTCGAGGAAGGTCTAAGAGACCTGGGAACAGGATCACGAAGAGGAAGGAGACTAAAGCATAGTTGGTGTCAAGCAGTCTCTCTTTATTGCACCAGGGGAGGGTTTATATAAGCAATTACTGCAAAGTCATATCCTGGGGGTGGAGTTTTTCATCTCATTGGTGCGAGCCCCTCCAGACCAAACCAAAAAAGGGCACGATTCCCTATCCCGGGTCGTATCCCCTTCTGGTTGGTTGGTGGCTGCTTAGTCTCAGACCAGGAAGTCTTTCTAGCGCTGAGCTGGCAGAGCCACGTCAGCAGGTCAGGACTTCCTAGTACTCTCTTCCCCCCAGGAAGGGCATTGGTCCATTGTGCCCCTGACAACTAAGAAGAAGGAGAAGATAGTAGCTGACAATTCAGTCTCCAGTCTCCGGCACACTTCCACAAGAATTTGAATTCAAAATTTTCTCCCCATCTCTTCCTATCTCACATCCCAGGACAGCATGCACTCCATCCACCCCTTCCTCTAGTCTGTCCTTCCTTCTATTACCCAACCTTCTTCTATCCTGCTTCCCCTCTGTTTTCCTGTAGGGCAAAATAGATTTCTACACTCCATTGCCTTTATGGCTTAATTTCCAGTTGCATGCTAAAACAATTTTTAACATTCATTTTTAAAGTTCCATATTCTTTTCCTCTCTCCCCACCCATGCTCATTGAGAAAACAAGCAATTCAATATAGGTCATACATGTGTAACAATGCAAAGCACTTCTACAATGGTTGTGTTGAAAAAGACTAACCACATTTCCCTCTGTCCTGTCTGCCCTCCATTTATTCCATTTTCTCCCTTGACTTGTCCTCCCACAAAAGTGTTTATCTTCTCTCTCCTGTCCCCTTCCCCCTTGCCTTCCTGCAGGGTAAAATAGATTTCCATATCCAAATGAGTGTGTGTTATTCCTCCTTGAGCCAAATCTCATGACAGTAAGGTTCACTCCACTTATTAAACACTTACTGTGTGCAGAGCCTAGGAGCAATTCAAAGTTTAGACAAGACTCAATTCTTGCCTTCACGGAGCTTAATTTAACAAGTGTACAAGGCCCAGATAAATGCGTCAGAGAAATATGAAATAAGTAACGCATGGGACTGAGAGGGAAGGTTGTCAATGAGGTAAGCCTTGAAGAAAAAAGAAAAACTTGAGTTCTACACTCTCTGCACACACAGTGTAAGTGCTTAATATGTGGGTTGTTGAATGGATTAAATTCTTTTTGTCTTCAAGAAACTTCAGTCTAGTTAGAGGAGAGGATTCATACTTATAGAGTAAATAAGGTAATATAGAATTGAGTATCATATTTGAAAGACTGATGTTTTTCAACAAGCAAGAAAGGGTAGGAGTCATCTCATGTTCTTAATACTTCACAGTGCCCACAGGAATTTTGCTCAATTAATGAATCAAGAATTTATTCAAACCCTACTTTTTTCCAGGCACTGGGTTAGGTAATATAAAGAAAAAAAATGAAGCCATTTCTTCTTTCAAGGAGCTGAAATTCTTGGGGAATACACATAATAATATATAAGCATATATTGAATAGATACAAGCTAATGGGGATGTTAGCAGCTGGAGAAGAATCAGGGAAGGCTTCATCTAGAAGGTAGTGTTTGTATAGAACTTTGAAGGAAACTTGGGATTTTAAGAATCAGAGGGGAGGAGGGAGGGCATTCCAAGAATGAGGCACAACCTGTGCAAATGTATGGAAGGAGACAAGAGATAGAATGTAATTTAAAAGGAAGAGCAAAAAGGGAAGTTTAATCGGACAAGAGGGTGCATAAAAGGGAGAAATATATAAGGTTAGAAAAATAGGTTGGAGATAGGTTGGGAATAGTTTTAAATGCCAAACTAGAAGAGTTTGTATTTTATTTAGAAGAAATATGGAGTTACTGGAGTTAAGATAATCAATATATATTCATTTGTAAATTAATGCGATACATTATTGATAAATAGATAATAATAGCTAGTATTTATATCTGTGTCTATTGTCCTTCGTTCTCAAAGGGGACCAAAATGACATCACTATGATGAAGTCAAGTTTCAACGTGTCTGACTGTGGCTGACCAGACCAATATGAGCTCAGAATGCTCTACCATAGATCGGGCAAAAATAGTCCCTGTGAACATTGTGGGTGGATGCTCTACATGTGCTTACTGCATGTCCTTTGAGCTGTTTCAGTTCTGCTTGGCTCATAGAGCACAGTGTCTTCTCTGATAAAATATACTGACCATGTGCTAAGCACTTGATAATTATCATCTCATTTGATCCTCACAATAACTCTGGTAGGTAGGTACTATTATTACTCCCCATTTTGCAGATGAGGGAAACTAAGGCAAACAGATATGAAGTCATTTATCCAGGGTCACATAGCTAGTAAGTGTCTGAGGCTAGATTTGAATTCAGGCCTTCCCGACTCCAAGCCCATTGCACTGCCCAGTCAATACTTGGTGATATTTTTTTAAAAGAAGACAAAAATATCATAAAGTTCTTAATATTTATATATTTATTACTGGTGATGAAATCCAATCAGGGCTTAAATTTCACCCAGATGCTAGCTGGAAGTAGAAGGAATCCAAGCGAAGGCCTCCCTTTGAGAAACTGTGTGGCTCTTTTCATGACCCCAAACTTCTCTCTGGAACAAAAGGCTGTCTTTTAAACATCATTATTCTTTGGTTGATGCTATGCTTCTTTAGGTTGTTAGATTCCAGCCTTTAAAGAATTAAGGTTTCAGGTTATCCAGGGAGCCATAAACTTGGTGGGCATGAGAAGGCTACAAAATACTGTTGAGGAAGAACTACACAATAAAAGCAATGTGAAAGATGTCATCCAGGAGATAATAATGGCAATTATTTATGTAAGCATTTTTCAAATATTACCTGATATTTTTATTTTAGCTGCATGCCCAGAAGAGAAAGTTGGCCAGTCAGATGGTAGCAGTGAAAGGTAAGTGATAGATGATTTGAGAGTTCTGCTGTTTATTGTACAACATCAAGAGCCTCAGAGGATGGCCTCCAGCACGTTAATGATGATGACGATGGTAATGATAAATAGCCAACATTTATATAGTGCCTTCAATTTTGTAAAAAAACACTATTGGAATATTTCTAGATGCTTCTTTGTAGGGTTTCCCAGGGGATTCTTATCATGCAAGAAGGGGCTTTTAGCTGAGTTGTTGGAAGAAGTACCCACATCTCTGAGATTTTAGACTTGTAGAAGTCTGGAAATATGATAATAAGAATCAAACTAGGTAGTCCATTTTCAGGAATTTCTCAGTCTTCATTGATTGGAGCTGGTTGGTATGTCTGAACAGATGCCTGGGAAAGACAAAGGTCTCTTTGCAAATCTTTATAATTTTAAAGTGTTAATTCTGTCCCCAAGTAGACCTGAGGTCCTTGAAGACAAAAACAATTCAATTCAATAGCCACTTATTATTGTAGATTCAAAGGCAGTTGAGTTCCCATGGACGTTTGTCATCATAAGCATTCATATTGCAGGCCCTGGTGTGCTCTGGGGTGTGTACGTAGTATCTGAAACATAAATTCTTCTGAGACTGTAGTACTCAAGAAAGGCCACTGGGTGGTGCAGTGGATAGATTGCTAGTCCTGGAGTGAATCAGATGGTACAAATCCAGCATCACCCACCCTAGCCATGTAACTCTTGGCTAGTCACTCAACTTCTGTCTGCCTCAGGTTCCTTATCTGTAAAATGGGGATAATATTAGCACCCACACCTCCTGGGGTTCTTGGGAGGATAAATTGAGCTAATACTTCCAAAGTGCTTTGCAAACCTTACAATGTTGCATAAATGCTAGTTAAAATAATTATTATCCCACAACTCAATACTATACTCCTACCATCGGAAGAATATTGATCTTAAAAAGGATGACTTTTGGGTCAGAGAGAATCTTGGAATCTTTAGAGCATCCCAGTTTCTCAAAGCTGGTCTAGTCCCTTCTTTTCCCTATTTGGGGATTCAGCTCATCGTTTGTCCTTAGGGGAAGAGCCGTAGAGGGATGCCAGTCCCAGCTTGGGCCAGCACCTCTGGACTACCTTCTATGCACCTTCTGAACATGCACCTTCCTCTATGAGAGTTCAGGGGGCGTATACACCTGATTTTTAGGATGGGGTCTAGTGACTTACACCTTACCTAAGGAAACAAAGTGACATGGGGGGATGGACTGTGTGCTTAGGAATTATAAAAACTTGTTTTACATTTAACAATTGTCTATTAGCCATTCCTGGAAATCAATTTTCCATTCTAGAGAGTAAGGAGAGAATAGATTCTCTAGTTCTGTGTATTGTTTCTAGCTCTAAGTCAGAGCCCGTACAAATCCTTTGTACAATCCTTCTTTTCTGTCCCGAGGGTGGCTTTGTGCTTTCACAGTCCTGGAACTCATTTCCAAATTATGCACATCTTACTGGAGCTACCCCTACCAGGCAAGTGGCTCTTAGCGTGTGGACAACCTTTGTTTTGAGGTGGAAGACTTTTGGAAACAGTGGGTCTGTAAGGGAAGGCTTCTACATATGCAAAAATATGGTAATGGTGCCTTATGGGTGTTGTGGGGATTGAATAGGTCAGATTGGAAAGGTACTCTGAGCTCATTATTTAGAAAGGTGCTATGTAATCATGGTGGGGTGTCATAATGCTTTGACAAGCATACCAATAGCTAGTAGCCTTTTGCAGAGAGAGCGCTACTGTTTAGTAACACAGATGAAGAGTCCTCTATTAGGGACTGTTGGGAGCTGAAAGAGTTCGTGCCCTTTTGGCTCAGATCCAGAAAGATGGAGAGATGTGTTTTGTTTTGGGGGAAAATCTCACTCCTTGACTCCTAATAGTACCGCTTGCCTGGCACTCTGCTGGTAACCACCAGAGGGCAGTATTGTCTTGCTCACACCAATGCCTCTCATTAACAATTTCAGATTAGGTTTGTATATAAAAATAGCATTTGGCATGATGGCTTGCAGAAACTTTCTTACTGCTCAGCCTTTGTTGAAGATCTGAGCATGATATTGTATCCCTGAGTATTTCTTATTGTTTCTTTTATAACCCAAATGAGAGGTGGCCAGGTCCCAAATAGGAACGTAGGAGCAGAGCTAAACCTGGCAAAGTTGACTGTATCAGACTGGAACTTTTAGTATATAGGAGAGAAGATGATGACAGTGGTATATGGGGGAATGTAAGTCAAAATTCAGAGAACTTGTTGAGATGAAAGGGACCTTAAATATCATTACATCTAACTTATTCATCTTGCCAGACCCAGGGAAATTAAAAGCCAACCAATGACTTCATTAAATGACAACTCAATAATGGGAGAGCTAGACTAGAATTCAGCTCCATTCATTGCTAATCCAATGTTTGTTTTCTCTTTTTTTTTTTAAGAAAGAAATATTACAGAACCACAGAGACTTGGAAGTCATCTGGTCTAACCCATACATGAAACGTATCTCCTCTATGACTTAGGAAACAAGTAGTCACCTACCCTTTGATTGATTCAATCTTTGATTGAAGATGTCCAAGGAGGGAGAACTCATCAATTCTCCAGGCTACTCATTCTAGTTTTTAAAGGCTCTAATTGTTTGGAAAATTGTCCTGACATCAAGCCAAAATTGCAACTTCTTTGCAACTTCTACCCATTGTTCCTGGTTCTTCAATCAGGGTCCAACCAGAATATATCTAACCCCTCCACCATATGCTGATCTTTCAAATATTTGAACACAACTATCATGCCTACCCTTTCTTCTCTTTTCCTGATACATGTTCCCAGTTCTTTGAACGGGTTGTCATATATTACATGGACTCAAGGCCCTTTTCTATCCTTCTAGACAGTCTCTAGCTTATACACGTCCTTCTTAAACTGTGGCATCTGGAACTGAGGGCAATTTTCCAGATGAGGTTTGACAAGGGCAAGGAATAATGAGATGACCACCTTGCTTTTCCTGGAAGTTATACTTCTCTGAATGTAACCCAATTTTATTGATGTCTTTTTAAAATCCTCCCTGTAACAGAGAGTATATAGTTAAGCAAAGTAAATCATCCCATTGCCCATGTGTCTATTTCTGAACCTCTAGCTCATCTCTCTGGGGAGAGGAAGTCAGCTTCTGGAGTCAATAATGCTCACACCACTGACCAGAGTTCTGATGTCTTCTAATGTTGTTTTCCTTTAATAGTAGTCTCCGGGTAATTTGTTCTCTTGGTTCTACTTCCTTTGTTTTTCTTTAAGTTAATACGGCGGGGGCAGTGTCTCTTTTGTCTTTGTTTATTGATAGATATTCTGAATTCTTTTTATGTCATAGGCCAGAATAATATTTCTGTACATTCATATGCCACAGTTAGTTTAGTTTTCTCCATCTGGTGGGCAGCCCCTTTGTTTCCCATTTTGGGCTATCACGAAAATTGCTGCTATAAATATTTTGTATATGTGGGACCCTTCCCTCTATCTTTGACTATATCTAGTTGTGATATCGATGGCTTTTCCAGAATGGTCAGACCTATTTACAACTCCACTAATAGAAATTCCTACAGCCCCTCCAGCATTTACTATTTTTGTCTTTTGTCCAATACTCTCTCCAAAATACCGTGCTACTTTGGGAAGGTGGTACAGTGAAGAGAATGCTAGACTTGGAGGCAGGAAGACCAGAGTTCAAATCCTCCCTCAGATACTTACTACTGATGTGATGCTGAGTAACAACTCTGTCTGCCTTAGTTTCCTAATTTGTAAACTGGGGATAAAAGTAGCACCTGTCTCTTCTGGTTGTCATGAGGATCAAATGACATGATATTCGTAAAGCACTTTGCAAATATTAGAGAACTATATACATGCTAGCTACTATTATGATTTCCACTTTAATTCTCTTGTATTCCACTGCTGGCAAGTCATTTCATTTTCTGTGTTTGTCTTAACTGATAATGCTCTTGTTATGGATAGGGGACGGCTAAGGTGGTACAGTGGATAAAGCACTGGGTGTGGAATCAGGAAAACCTGAGTTCAAATCCAGTTTCAGGCATTTACCAGCTGTGTGACCTTGGATAAGTCACTTAACCTTGTTTGCCTCAGTTCTTTATCTATAAAATGAGCTGGAGAAGGAAATGGCAAACCTCTACAGTATCTTTACCAGGAAAACCCCAGAAGGAGTGATGAGGAGTCAGACATGGCTGAAATAACTGAACACCAACAGCAGTTGTAATGGGTGTTGGGTACATACACAGATCCCATTTGCTTGCTTTGTTCTCCGAGAGCTTGCATCTGGGAGAATCAGGATGATGTACAAGGGAAGCACTTTGGAGAGATTGTGGAACATGCCCCTTACATTTCATAGTTGGTTCTGGTCAGCTAACCACATAGTGAAAGGGGAGGATCTCTGATTGGCTTCAGAGGCATTCAAAAGAGCTCATTAGAAGTGCAAATGGAAACAGCTCTAAGATACCACCTCACACTTATCAGACTAATATGACAGAAAAGAAAAATAATAAAATAGGGGATTTGGGAAAACTGGGACATTAAGATACTGTTAGTGGAGTTGTAACAGATCTAATCTTTCTGGAGAGCAATTCGGAACTATGTCTAGAGGGCTAATAGATTTATCATATATTTATTATACAGTTATATATTATATGAACTCTTTTTAATATTATGTTAACTCTTTTTATTATATATTGTTATATATTATAAATATAATATATTGATATGTTTAAATTTATTATATATTTATATTTTATTACTAAATAATTAAAGGTTACACAAGAAAATTAAAACGATTACACAACATTTTGCCCATAAACCCAGGGGGACACTCTTGCACCAATGCATAAAGTGTCTGGGGAAAAGTCCATAAACTATATGATACTGAAACACATTGTAGGAAACATATATGTCCAGGGACTGTAACTGTGGGCCTCTATGTCCTATCTTAGGTACTATGCTCACAAAACTCATGGTGGGCATAGCGTCTGCATTAGATAAGTGACTGCTACAAAATGGCACAGCACTGCAGCTACTCCATAGCTGAACTTTAGGGCTAGGCTGTAATTCTCCTGGGCTGGGCTATTTCCCTACTAGTCTAGGTCACCTGACTGCTGGGCTAGACTTCTCTTTGCTATGCTGCTAGGGTTGCCCTATACTCTATCAGAAGGAGTGGTGACCTTCAGCTTACTATTTGCAGAAGCTTTATCAGTTCTGTTCCCTTAGTTGAGCTCTGAGTGATTTCTCCCTCCCAGGCAGCAGGTAGAAATACAGAGAAATATAACCTTTCTTTTTCTAACCAAGTCTTCTAGGTGACAGGTGGCAATGTAGAGAATAGAGCCTCTCTTTTGCTAGATTCTGAGGCCTTTCCATAGAGCAAATTTGTAAGTTTAGGGCTGGGCTCCCCCAGCTCAAGACCTCACTTAACTTAGGGCAATCAATCAGTCCATTTACCAAATTCTCATCTCTGCCAGCTAAGCAATAACTAGGCAATATAATTTGTCTAATAATCATAAAATAGTTCAGGGTTCAGGATTCTCTAGCTTTTATCTACAAAATTCGCCTCCTGTTGGTCATATGAAAACAAATAGCTAGGAAACCCTATGCTGAAGCAGTATTTGTCCCAGCTAAGTGCATTATCTGCACAGGTTGCTTTCTTAGTGTTTTTTTTAATATGTCAATCTTACATGTGTTTTTGGTTTTGTCCTCTCAAACAGTAAAATTGCCAAAGCCTAAAAGGCACATCTTTACATCGTCATATAGGCAATATCCCAGATCAAAAAATCATCAAACTCAGTTATGCTGAAAAATATTTATTAAACAGAAAGATTTCCAAGCCCCAGATCAGTTAACAACCTACTTGTACAACCACAAGATCATACAGGCTGCAAGATTTGGCATAATGATGACTTTGAAACCAATATTTATATAACCTATAGCTTGCTGAAAGCACACAGTGGCCGTAGATTGAGGGTACCTGTTGAAGACAGCTCATGTGATCTACCTTGTTCCCTGAAAAGAAGCATCAGAGTCCTCTAGGTGGAAATGACCAGACAGAGCTAATGTCCTCTCAGCTTGGAAAGCCATGGCCTTCTTAGGTTCTTGATGTTTCAAGGGGCTTGAGGCCCTATCTGTCCAGGCTTGGCAAATATCATTCCCTTGGATTGGGATCCGGTGGGTCTGATGGTTGTGTTACATATCCTGCTTCAACTCTCTCATTTTATCGATTATTTTAAGAAATACTTAGCAGGCAGCTAGGTTGCACAGTGGCTAGTGCTCTGGTCTTGAAGTCAGCAGGATTTGGGTTCAAATCTGGCTTCACACACTTACTAGCTGTGTGACCCTAGGCAAGTCACTTAACCCAGATTGCCACCAAAAATAGGAAATGAAAAAATATTTAGCATGACAATATTTTGATCACACACTCATATATGCATTATTCCATGGAATTTGTTTCTAAGAATATTTTATCCTTATGGTCATTATGTACTAGCATAGTCAAATGCCTTCCTCCTTCATAGGTTAAATTATTATAGGCAGGAGTGTGCTGGTAACTAGCTCCAACTGGGGGACAAAAAGCTGATTGTTAAATTTTCAGTCTGAGCATTTACACCTCAGAAATCTGAAGGCTGAAAATAATCAGGGCTTGATTTATTGTTTTGTTGATTTGTCTAAACTTAAAATGATGGAGAAAATGTTAATAATTCAGTTTAGCTTAAAAGTATCTTATTCATTCATTTTTTCCTGGTTGTTAAACATTTACCAGAACACTCCTGATTATGTCATCTTTGTTTTCATGGTATCACAGAATTCACAGAATTTCTAAGTTGGAAGAGATCTTATTGGCCATTTAGAACTCTATAGCACACTCAATAAATGGCCAGCTAGTATTTTCTTGAAGACCTCTAATGAGGGAAAATGCACCATCTCCCAAGACAGTTTATTCCACTTTGGGATGATTAATTGTTAAGCAAGTTTTTCTTGATGTCAAGTCTAAGTTTCCCTCTTTGCAACAGCTTTTGGTTCTAGTTCTGCCATCTGAGGTCAAACAGAACAAATTTGGTCTTTCTTCTTGTTGACAGCTCTGTAAATACTTGAACACAACTATCCTATCCCTCATAAGTCTTCTGTTCTCTAGACTTAAAATGCCTTGTTTCTTCCACTATCTTCATGTGGCATTGAATTTGAGTCTTGTCAGCATCCTGGTTGTTCTTCCTTGAACTTTACTCTAGCTTATGTTCTTCCTAAAATGTGCCACCCCCAAAGTGAACCTAGGGAGAGTACAGCAGGACTGCTTCTTCCTTATCCTTTGGAGGTATTACCCTCTCAAAGTAGCCTACAATCACATAAGATTTCTTGGTTGCCATATTTCTTGTGATTGAGTCATCTCAGTCATGTCCAACTCCCTGTGAAACGTTTGAGGTTTTCTTGGCAAAGATACTGGAGTGGTTTGCCATTTCTTTCTCCTGATCATTTTACAGATTAGGAAACCGAGATGAACAGGGTTAAGTGACTTGCCCAGGGTCACATAGCTAGTAAGTGTCTGAGGCTGGATTTTCAGTCAGGTCTTCCTGACTCCAGGCCTGTTACTCTATGCACTGTACCACCTAGCACTATTATCATCTTCTTTTTTTTTAAATAGATGAGAAAACTGAGGCTTGTGATTTATCCAGAGCTTCAAACCCAGGTCTTCCCAACTCCAAGTGCAATATTGCTCCATGATTCCTCTCCAAGGTGGGAGTGGGGAATGCTGGATTTTAGATGATATTACTTCCTAAAGCAGAATTTAACTTTTTTCCTTTCCTTTTTATTTGTAATATTAAAGAAACCCAAGTCTCCTTCTGCAAAAACCTGAGTTATTGGTTGGCATTGACAAGGATGACATTGGTGGGGGGTTTATTACTTCAATTTTTCTTTTGGTTTCTTGGGAAGAGTATGCTGCTTAGGAACTGTCAAATTATATTCACAAACCATTTGTCAAACACCTTGCTCCTTCAGAGCTTCACGCATCTGTGTTTGTTATAAAATGTTCTCCTTGTGGTTTTCATGACAAGTTGCTCACAGTCCTTTTCCTGAAAGCTGTTGACAGTGACTAGACCAATACAAGTATTTGCTGGGGGTTTTCAGGGAACTGAGGAAAAGAGTACAAGACAAAGGAAAGGAGAGAAGAATTGAGGAGTAGCTGAGGGAGATGGAGACCTCTAATCAAGTCAGATAGATGCTGGTACTTTGATTTATAATTATTCTTTTTGGTAAGCATGCAACCTTTGTATACATGCATATCTAAACATCCACATATATGTACTTGTGTGTTTGTGTATGTGTGTGTGTACAAAGGATGGCTTTGAGGAGGGAAGAAGAGAGAGATATATTTGTAAATGAGGATGATATAAAGACAAAGAATATAAAAACTTTTTAGAAAAGAGCTTGTCTTAATATCACTGTTGATCTCTCATTTTATTTCTGTTAATCTCATGCAAGGTCCAAAGGACAGAAGAACTCTGATTGAAATCCAGTGATGGTTAGGAGACAACAAGGCAAGTGGTTAGGTGAAGAATGAGAGAAGATGCCAATTGAGAGTTACATAGCAATAAGCCCACGGAGATGGACGCAGCTTAGATTTTAGTCAGTAGCAGGACTCCATCAGACCTATAACCCAGCGGACTTTGTGTAAGTGGTTCAAGGAAGACCCAAATATAAGAAGATTCTGCCTGCTAGGCTATGCCACAGACAAATACTCACTGTAGGATCTTTGGGACTTGGGGGTTGTTGTATAGATTTGTTGCCAAATATGTTACATTCACTGACTTTTCTTTTGATAGAACCTTCCTTGGGCACTTTGTAGGAATCATACTTATAGATGGGGATTGGTGCCCGTCTCTAGGTTTTTTGGCAGAGATATTTCTCAGTTTTCCTTTGGGAATTCAAGACAAATGAAGTATAAATCTTTTCCATATACACACAGAAGCATATGCATATATAATGTATATATAGAAAGTATTTACAAAATATACTTTTTATATATTATATATAATTACACATATTATATATAATATATACACATTATATATAAGTATGTATCACACATCGATACCTTCTAAACTATTTATAGTGTTTATATATATACTTTATATATACTATACATGATGTTTTGTATATATGTTTATATATACTATATAGTGTTATATATATGCTTTATATTTACTACTATATATAGTGTTATATATAGTTTATATATACCACACATACCTATGTACACATTTTATATACATGCTAAAGGTATTGTATATACACTAGAGAGTATATATACTTTATATATGTCATATATGTAACTGCACACATACTTCATATATACCATAAATATGTATATGTATATATTACACATATGCATGTATATTATATATGTATAATATATATTTATATGCACTGCATATGCGGTAGGTACATATATATTAGAGTACATAAAGTAGATAAAGGTATCTGTGTAGTATATATTTATATGCATGTGTATAACTCACATGTATATGGTTGTTGTCCTTCGTTTTCGAAGAGGACCAAAATGACATCACCGCTATAAAGTGAAATTTCATTGTGTCCGACTGTGGCTGATCAGACCAATACGAGCACAGAATGCTCTAACACAGGTTGGGCACAGATGGTCCATTTGAATATTTGGGGTGGATATCTCAAATTTGCATGTCCTGCGTTTATTTTGTGCTATCTCAATTCTGCTTTGCTCAAAGAGCACAGCACCCCTTCTGATGTGGGCACACCATGCTGAGTGTCCAGTGCCTCCCATGTTGCACGGTCAAATCCAAAGTTCTTGAGAAAGACCTTGAGAGTGTCCTTGTATCGTTTCTTCTGGCCACCATATGATCCCCTGCCCCATGCAAATTCTCCATAAAATAGTCTTTTTGGCAAGCATACATTTTGCATTCGAGCAACGTGGCAAGCCATCAGAGTTGCACTCTCTGAAGCATAGTTTGAATACTTGGCAGTTCAGTTTGAATAAGGACTTCAGTATCTGGTACCTTGTCATGCTAGGTGATCCTCAGAATCTTCCTAAGACAGTTCAAATGGAAATGATTCAGTTTCCTGGCATGGTGCTGGTAGACTGTCCATGTTTCACAAGCATATAACAATGAGGTCAGCACAATAGGTCTGTAGACCTTCAGTTTGGTAGTCACTCTAATACCTCTTCTCTCCCAAACCTTTCTTCAGAGCCTCCCAAACACTGAGCTAGCTCTGGCAATGTGTGCATCAACCTCGTTGTCAATGTGTACATCCCTGGAAAGTACACAACCAAGGTAAGTGAACTTATCCACAGCATTCAAAACTTCTCCATTTGTTGTAACCGATGGTTCCACATATGGTGTGCTGGTGGCTGACAGAGCACCTGTGTTTTTTTGGTGTTAATTATGAGGCCGAAATTAGCACAGGAAACGGAGAATTGATCCATACTTTGTTGCATCTCAGCTCCAGAGGCTGCATTGAGTGCACAATCATCTACAAACAGAAAATCATGCACCAGCACTCCCTCCACTTTGGTCTTGGCTTGTAGCCTTTTCAAATTGAAGAACTTACTGTCAGTACGGTAGTTGACCTTGATGCCATGTTCATCCTCAATGAAAGCATTTGTCAACATGACTGAAAACATGATGCTAAAAAGCATGAGACTGAGCACATAGCCCTGTTTCACTCCATTGGTGACCGGGAAGGCATGAGAGCTTTGTCCATTATCCAGAACCCGGGCAAAAATGCCATCATGAAATTGACGAGCAATATTGATGAACTTCTCCGGGCAACCAAACTTTGACATAATTTTCCATAAGCCCTCACAACTAAGTATCAAAGGCCTTGGTCAGATCCACAAGCGTTGTGTACAGACCTCTGTTCTGCTCCTGACATTTCTCGTGGAGTTGTCGGGCAGCAAATACCATATTGATTGTTCCTCAACCCTTTCTGAAGTCACACTGGCTCTCAGGTATATGCCCATCTTCCAGGTGAAGGATCAGCCTATTAAGGAGGACTCTAGCAAGGATTTTGCCAGCGATGACTAAGAGAGAGATCCTCCTGACTGTCGCAGGGCAATCTATTCTCTTTACCCTTATAGAGATGAACAATGGAGGCATCCTTGAACTCTTAGAGGATAATCTCCTCTTGTCATATAAACTGGAAAATTTCAGACAGCTTTTGTACGAGCAATGGTCCCCTTACCTTGTAAATCTCAGTTGGAATAGAATCAGCACCAGGTGCTTTGCCACATGAAAGGAACCTAATGTCCCTCAAAACCTCTTCTTCAGTTGGAAGTTCAACTAAGGAGGGATTGATTAAGGAGGATTTACCTCAACCTGAGGTGAACAGTCAGTGGTCTCAGCATTGAATGATGATGGTCTGTTGAGAACACTATGAAAGTGTTCAGCCCATCTCTCTAGGATCATGTCCTTGTCACTAATCAATGTGGCTCCATCAGCACTGAGTAGTTGTGATGCATCATAAATTTCTGGTCCATAAATAGCTTTCAGGGAATCATAAAAGTGCTTTGGATTGTTACTATCAGCATAAAACTGAATTTCATCTGCCTTCTTACTGAGCCAGGAATCCTGCATCTCTCTAAGCTTTGCTTGTACTTTGCTTTTGATGGAATTAAATGCTGTCTTCTTAAAGGTGGATGAACTATCCTGTTGGTGAATCCTGTGGAATTCACATTTTTCGTTTAGCAGTTTCTGAATTTCCCCATCATTTTTATCAAACCAGTCTTGGTGTTTGTGAGTATTCTGACCCAGATGAGCAAATGCAATGCTGTACACCAAATCTCTGAGAGCTGCCCACTCCTTTTCTGCTCCACTATTGCCAACTGTATGTTGGCTCAACTGTACCTCCAAGTCAGCAGCAAACTGTTCATGCTCAGAGAAGAGCTCTAATTTGTTGACATTAATTTTTATGGTAGTCACTTTGCCTTGGGGGTGGCACTTTTGATGAATGCAAATATTTAGCTTGGAAAAGATAAGTCTATGATCAGTCCAGCCCTCTGCACCACACATTGCCTGTGTCACTCTCACATCTTGTGTCTCTTCTTCTTACAATCACATAGTCTATTAGATGCCAATGTTTACTGCAAGTGTGCATCCATGAAGTTTTATTGCATTTAGGTAAATGGAAGACAGTGTTGGTGATGAGAAGGTCATCACAATGCACAAATCTTCAGCGGTAAGTGACCATTGCCGTTGCTGTTTCCAAATCCATTCCTCCCTAGGACTCCCTGACAAGTCTGGTAGTCTGAGCCTCCTCTAGCACTAAAGTCATCCAGAATTATAGACTTGTCCTCTTTTGGCACACTGATGATAAGGGTCTCTAGGTCTTCATAAAATTTTTCTTTGACTTCATCAGGATTTGTCATAGTGGGAGCATAGGCGCTCATGATGGAAGGTGGCATCGTGTTTTTCTGTGAGTGGCAATCACATTGTCATGAGCCCATCAGTCGCTCCTTTTGGCAGGCATACCAGCTTTCTGACTAGATTAGTCTTGATTGCAAAACCTATGCCAGCTTCACAGTGCTCTCCTTCACTGCAACCACTCAAGAAAAAAAAAGCTCCAACTTCAGTAAGCTGGCTTTCATTTGCCATCCTTGTTTCACTCAGGGCTGCTATTTGGATGTGATACCTGTTGAGTTCTCTTGCAATAAGAGCAGTTCTTCTTTCAGGTCTACTGGATTTCATGTTGTCTATTAGTGAGTGCACGGTCCATGTGCTGATGGTGAGTGGAATCATCTTTGCTGATGTTTTTGTACATTTTTTTTGTGTTTTGACAGCACAGTGGGATTCCCCATGCTGCGGTAATCAGGCCAGGGTTGGGTAAGCAGGCAATGTTTAGGGCACCTTTTCTAGCCCCCTTCCTCACACCAGGAGGTGAGCAGAGTGATCCTTAAAAGGCTGCTCAGACACTCAGGGGGATGCCAAGTCCCACTGCAGCTTCCAGTGAGAACAAACCCTATGGCCTGGGCCACCTGTGTGCAGAGTTGTGACTACAGCTCCCAGTGTATCCGCACCTGCCGCTTCATCACTTGCCTGTTGCCACAGGACTTTCAGGAATAATGGTGAAATGGTATGGGTGAGGTCTTTTGATTTGTGCGTAAATTGGATTTAAGTGAGGCAGAATTGCACGAAGTTGTTAGCCTCACTCTCTCCTCTCAAGTCATCATAGTCCAGTGGCAGGATATAGTCAAGATGGCTGGTGATGGCTCAGGCTACAGTGGATAACCTTGGAGTCTTCAGTGTCTAACCAAGCTCTAAGCACTCCCCATCTCCTGCTTCATCTGCCTTCATGGCCATTGGAACAAATTGTTCTCATCTGCCCATTTCACCAGATGAAGTCTTCACATGCTTGGGGTAGACACTCCCATAACTCACCAACAGGTTTGAGAACCCTTGGTTACCCTCAACCTGGTTTGCCCTTTCTGCTGAAATGGTTTACTGGGGTGTGGCTGCTTCGCATACTGCAGCTTCTTGGAGCCACAGGTGAGACTTAGGCAGAACAAGTGGACACCAAAGGTGGAAATATGGTATAGATGTGTATATATATATATATATTACATATGTGTGTACATATTACATATATTGTATACACACATGAAAGATTTTCACTTTACTTTTCTTGAATTCCCAAGAAGACACCTGAGGAATATTTCTGCCAAATGACCTAGAGGTGGGCACCAATTCTCCATCTGTAAGCATGATCCCTACAAAGTGCCTAAGGGAGGTTTTATTAAAAGGAAAATCAATGAATGTAACATATTTGGCAACAAATCTATAGCGACCCCCAAGTCCCACAGATGCTACAATAAATATTTCCCTATGACAGAGATCTAGTATAAAGAATTTTCTTATATTTGGGTCCTCCTTGAGCTACTCATGCAAAGTCAAGTGGGAAAATGAGTCTAATGGAGTCCCAAGAGTTACCTCTTATGTTGGCTTGGTCTTTTCATTGCATCATTGCTGTGTTGCTCTCAGTTGGGTTTTCCCTCAGCATCCCTCACCTAACCTCTTACCTTGTTGTCTCCTAATCACATCTGGGTTTCAACCAGGGTTCTTCTGTCCTTAAGAATTTGCATGAAGGTAACAGAAATAAAAATGTATCAACACTAGAAACCAACACGTTTACATTAAAACAACCTTTTTAAGGAATGCAATTTCTTTTGAAAAATTAAGTTATATTGAGATCCTTTGTTTTTATACCATCTTTGTTTACAGATACATCTCTCTTCTTCCCTCCATAGACAGCTATCCCTTGTAACCAAGAATTCTTTTTTTTTTAAAGAGAGGAAAATAAAGTAGCTCAGCAACACTAACCAACACATATGTCAAATCTGATAGTATATGTCCGAGGACATCTTTGAGGAAAAATTTAATCATTACAATTTCAGGGTTCAGTTTATTTGTATTTGTTCTTTTCATGTACATTATTTTAGCCGTGTTTCTGGTCTGCTAACTTTATGAAAATAATTTTGAAAAATCTGAGCATTGACTTAGACATTGGGACATATGGGTGTATTTTCTTTACATCTTTTGATTTTATGTAGTTGAGATAATGAATTCAGTTTGATTACTTGGTTTCCTGTCTTTAGGAAAAGTTTGAAATTAGAGTCCTTAACTTCTTTAATTGAAACAAAAATTTTAAGTAGTAGGATTTATGAGGTAAGAGCAACTCCTTTATAACTCAGGCAGAATGTTAAGACCTGATGAGACTTAATCCTATGTACATGAGTACATACGAACCAATAGGGGTATTCTTTTTTAAAAATCACTTTAAAATTTATTTTTAAATTTTATATTAATTTTTAATATTCTAAGTTCCAAATTTTCTCTTTCCCTCCAGCTCTTCTACCACTCATTGACAAAGTAAGCAATATATTACTAAGGGTGTTCTAATGTAGTTGTTTTGGAAATTTATAAACTCCCCTCTAGTTTAGGCCTATACATACATAACACATGCACACACACATATAAGCATAATATGTACACATATGTGTATTCTTTTCTTTTCATAGATTTAGAGCTGGAAAGGACCTTCGATGACATTTCTCTAATATCCGAATTTTTTTGATGAGAAAACAGACGCCTAGAGGCATGACTTGCCCAAGATCACACAGATTAGAAATGACCTGTATTATTGAGGCAGAATTTGAACTCAGCTCCTCTGAGTCCAAGCTAATGCTTTTTCCATTGTACCACCGTTCCTCCAAGTTGTCCATCTACACCAGGACTACGTAAATCAGTCATGTCCAACTCTTTGTGACCCCATTTGGATTTTTCTTGGCAAAGATACTGAAACACTTTGCCATTTTCTTCTCCAGATAATTTACAGATGAGGAAACTGAGGTAAACAGAGTTAAGTGACTTGCCCAGGGTCATGCAGCTAATAAGTGTCTGAGGTCAAATTTGAACTCAGGAAAATGAGTCTTTCTGGCTTCAGTCCTGGTATTCTATCCTGCACCACCTAGCTACCTTAACAATGATAATAAAAAATAATTTATTACTATCATTCTTTTCATTGCTTTTGCCTCTTCCATTATGAATTTTGATTTACTCCCACTTTTGGGACAGCTGTGGGCTACAACCGGTAGAACCAATGTCTTTGAGTCCCAGCTTCCCCAGATGGTCCTGGCCGGACACAAAGGGTGGCAGGGTAAGTGTGATTTATCAATCCATCTCACTACTGTAGGAACTGTAGGTTCCCTTTTATTAAGAGTACCAGGCTATTCCTGGTGATGTATGTTACTTGCTCCAACTGGCATTTCTATGGGACTCTGGTACTTCATGATAAAGACATAAAAAATACTGTCTTAGTCAGATCCAAGAACCATTCAAGCGCAGTGCTTTGTCCCTAACAGTTAAGCCAAAGGGTGGGTGTTCCAAAGTAGGATGATTTTCTTCCATGACAAATTTTCCTAGGACACTGAATATCTTCTTTGCCCTTACCCTATACCCTACCTTGTGCTGTTTATCTGCAAACCTCTTGTAGGCTTAGTACTGCCCCTGCTCATAGGAAAGAATGTAAGTTCCTTGAAGGTTGGAAATAATGCTTTCTCCTCCAGCCTCCATTTTTGAGTGCTTAGTGCCTTGCAGAGGTCCTTCGTAAATATTTGACGAATGAAATTCATGTCATTATTACTGGACCCCAAGCATTCTTATCATATTAACACAATTTGATCAGTTAATAAATTATTGAAATCCTTGTACATATTTATGCATTTTTTACTTGTACTATTTCTGAATGAATGAATAAAAAAATTAAGTGCTCACTATGTAGGAGGACTTCAGCTAAGTAGTGAGTATATAAATAAAAAATAAAAGATATTCTTTGCCTTCAGGGAGCTAGGGAAGGTGTGGCTTGTTCAGGGATGATGAGTAGAGTCATAGGGCATAGAACTGACATGTCCTTCCCAGGAATGGTACTGTTGATTTGATTATCATTTCAAGAGCTGGAAGTGGGGGTACTAGTGGCATTGTGGCATGAATATGTCTGGGGAGCATGAGCCATCATGATGGGTCTGAGTCAGGCCTCTGAGAGTAACGAGCTCCAAATTATTACAACGAGATGTGTAGAGTACCGTTTCCCTATGTTTTTCCTGAAAATTTCTCCCTCAATCTTCACTGTAATCCAGATGCACCTGGATTAAATGAACAATGAACAAATCCAACTACCTCCTGTATTATTGGGGCCAGAGGGGATCAATGCCAAATTAATTATATTGACTTATTATCCCTGGCATCAGCTGCTCTTTCATGAGTAATCGTTGTAAAACAGAAATTGTACAAACAGAATTTAGGTGTGCCCTTTAATATAGGGATACGGCACATTGCTAAAGGATTGTCTATAAAGGCAAATTTGCATATACAATCCTATTTCTTCAATGATTTGCATTACAAAATTGGAGATGTATTCCTAAAGGGAAAAAACACGAAGCCCCAGCTTTGACACATTTTCCAAGGGACATGTCTCTACAATTCTCTGTTCTGCTTCAGAGTTCCTTTTTTTTTTTCTTTTAAAGACCTGTCAGTGTGGTATGTATTCATACCATGGTGGAATGAGGAAAAGAGTTTTAAGAAAACTTATGGAAGGGGGGTAGATGTTCACAAACAAGAAAATTCAGACTCAGACAAGAATAGTGGTTAACAAAGCATAGCTGGTTCAAAGATAGGTGGGGATTTTTTTTTGCATTTAGTTTTTTTTTATTGATAAATTATGTTTTTACTTTACTTTCAGCCCCTTAGAGCCAATGTGTGTATGCTCAGATCCAGGGGAGGTGCCCAAGTCTAGCAGATGAGAAGTTTTCCTAGTCACACATGTTTCACATAGCTATTTGGATACATGGATACATATTTTTTTTACATCAAATTTTTATTTTTCTCAATTACATGTAAACAAAAATTGTAGACACTCATTTTTTTTGAGTTCCGTATTCTTTCATTCTCTCTCTCTTTTCCTTCCTTCTTGAGAAGGCAAGTAATTTGATATAGATTATTCATGCACTGTCTTGCAGAACATGTTCATGTTAACTATGCTGCAAAAGAAAACGCAGACCAAAAGAAAAAACAAGAATAATAAAAAAAAGTTTAGAAAAAGTATGTTTCAGTCTGCATTTAGATTCCTTTCAGATCTTTCTTTGGAGGTGGATAGCATTTTTCATCAGAAGTTCCTCAGAATTGTCTTGGATCACTGTATTGCTGAGAATAACTAAATCATTCACAGTATCGATTACTGTGTACAGTGTTGTCCTGGTTCTTCTTACTTTACTCTGTATCAGTTCAAGTAAGTCCAGATTTTTAAAAAATCATCCTGCTCATCATTTCTTATAGCACCCTTTGTCTCAGTTCATATAAGCCCCTTGCTGATATTCTGAAAGCATCCTGCTCATCATTTCCTTTAGCACAACTCATTTAGCCATTCCCCAATTTCCAATTCTTTGCCATCACAAAAAGAGCTGCTGTAAATATTTTTGTACGTATATAGGTCCCTTTCTTTTTTCTTTGATCTCAGGTCTAGCAGTGTTGCTGGATCAAAGGATATGCACAGTTTTGTGTCCCTTTGGGCATAGTTCAGGGATCCTATCTTTTCTAAACTTTGCTTCTCCTCTACCACTTAGCATGGTTCTTTGTCTTTAGTAGGTACTGGTTGAATTGAATATTGAATAATCCTATTCTCTTATTAAATGATTTTAGCAAAAAAAAAAAAAAAAAGCAAAAGCTTTTCTTTAAGGTCCCTCTCATTCTTCTTGACCTTTCCCAACTGGAAATTAACATTTATGTAGCACATTGCAGTTGGGCAACTTGAAGTAACATTATCCTCATTTTGCAGATGAGGAAGTTGATGCTTTGTGGTTAACGTACTTGTTCAAGGTCACAGACCTAGTGGCAGAGCTGGGACCCCAACCCAGGTCTCCTGAATCTGAGTACACCGTCCTGTGTCTCCATAATCTCCAGTTCACAGGGTGGTTGTGAGGTCATTGATATCATGAGGTCTGTGGACTGTAAAGCATGATGGAAAGGGAGCACAAGGTTGTTGCTATTATTAATATATTGTTGTTCTTATCATTATTATTATTCAGGTAAACTGCTGTAGATGTAGTAGGGGCAGCTAGGTGGTGCAGTGGATAGAGCACCAGTGCAGGAGTCAGGAGGACCTGAGTTCAAATCTCACCTCACACACTTGACACTCACTAGCTGTGTGACCTTGGGCAAGTCACTTAACCCCAATTGCCTCATCCTAGGTCATCTCCAGTCATCCTGATGAATATTTGGTCCTGGATTCAGATGGTTCTGGAGGAGAAATGAGACTGGTGACCTGCACAGCCCTTCCTCACTCAAAACAAAGTCAGGTGCAAGTCATGTCATTATTTCTCTGATGGCATGGTTTTCTTTGGCAACAAAGGATGAACACACACACACACATACACATCAGGATGTAGATCTAGTGCATGGCTAATCTTTAGACTACTTGCCCTTCCTGGGGGTGGTATTTAGCTACAAAACTCCTTGATTTGAGGCTGACTGGTCTCACCTTTTACTCCTTCTTTCAGTAAAAATGTTAGAGCTGTAAATTGTGTAAATAATTATTTATATTATTTATAGCACTTTATGGTGTCAAAGTACCTTATGTGCATTATCTCACTAGAGCTTCACAAGAAATCTATGTGGTAGTGTCATCATCCCCATTTTACAGATGAAGAAAATTGGGCGCAGAGGAGTTCCCTGTCACCCAGGGAATGTTGATCACCAGAAGATAGTGTCCTCTTTTGACAGTGCCTGGTAAAATCCTAAGGTCTACAGAGTGAGGACTTGCCAAGTGCTAGAATGGTGAAGCCTCAATATCTGCAAAGTGCAGCAATACCAGGAAATTCACCGGCATTTGGGACAGGGAACCATCAGGAACGGTAGAAATTAAGTATAAGGAAGAGGAACCCTCTGGTTAATAACAACAGGACCGAAATAATGACAATGACAACTAGCACATATATATGTGTGTGTATACACACACACACACACACACATCACTACAAGGTTTGCAAAATACTTTAAATAAATGCAATGGTGGTTCAGCCTCCTGGTTTCACGTGCTTTTCTCTTTTTACTCCTATTTGTCTCTTTTTTGTTTTTCCTCTCTTATGCCTTAGCCTCCATTTAAGACTTTTTGTGGTCTTCTCTTTATTTCTAAAACAAATTTTTCGTACTCTCTTTTGTTTTACTTCAATTTCCAATCTATACCTGCTTCTACCTTTGCCCAAAGAGCCATCCAGTATAAAACGAAGAATAAAACAGAAAGAAAAAAATGATCCTGAAAATTAACCAATGTAGCAAAAAAGTCTCCTATTATATCTAGTATTTCTCATTTGTGAATTTCCACTTCTTCGAAGAGAGGAGATTATCTTCCTATATCTCTTCTTTGGGGCCAAGATTAGTCATTATAATTTTGAAATATTTACTTATGGTTGTTTTATTTTCTTTCTACTTACATTGTTGTGATTGTGTATTTTTTCCCTTGTTCTGCTTCCGTCACTTTGCTTCAGTCCCATGTCTCCGTATTCGCCGTTTCTTTCAGTCAATAATATTCCATCACATCTACGCGTCATACATCTTTCACTTTTTCTCAATGGTGCGGTATCTACTTTGCTTCCAGTTTTTTGCCATCGCAAAGAAGATTGGCACTTTCCTTTTAAGCCAAGTAGCTATCATAGCATTCTGGGACATGGAATCCAGAGATTCTTAACAATGAGTAAAAGGCTTTCTGGGCCCCAGAGTATTGCCAGAATATGCTCTGGAGAGGCCTCTTACATCTGAGTACTTTAAGATAGGGTCCCTGCTCCTTTGCTATTTACATTCTAATTAGGCTATATTAGTCTAATTAGTCTAATTTTATCTCATTACTAACATTACAGCAATCCTTAGTTTAAGTAGTTATGGAGAAAATTAATTTTATTCCAGTATCTCAGTAGGACTACTAGCAGGAGTTTGATATTAATTGGGTCCTCATAAATAGTTACAACACATGTTAATATGGAAGTTAATTGAGCTCTTATTGGTTGGGACTTACTAAGGTTCTAGAATCCACAAATGGGGCAGTGACCCCAAATGCCAAAGTGTGGTTATGGCCCTGTTTCTCTGATAATTGATGGCCTGTCCAGTGAGATTGTAACCTCTTTGAGGGCAGGCATCCTGTCATATGCCTCCTAACATTTTTCATAGTGTCTTGCTCATAGTGTGTGCCCAATATATATTTATTGGATGAATGGATTTAGCTAAGTTATTAACCTCATAACTTCTTTCTTCTTCCTGCGAAGCAATCTTATAGATTGGAAAGGAGTCAGAAAACCTGGATTTCTGTCCTGGCTCTGCCACTTATGAGTATGACTTTGGGTAAGTCTTCTCAACCTTTTTGAGCATCTTTTTTCCCTATTTGTAAAATAAGGACTGTATTATTTACATTACTTATGTTGTGAGAAAAGCATCTCGTCAATCTATCGTTCCTCTTTCTTCTTCTCCTCCTTTTTCTCTTTCACCTCTATCACTATGACTTTTCATTTTCCCAGAAACTCTTTAATATATTCATTTGTAGGATGGCATGTCTCCCAGGTAGCAAGGGTGCAGCAAAGTCAGAACAGACTAAATGCCCCATTCTTTTATGGGACCCCTCCTGTGCCAGTAACCGCTGAATGCCATACCACTTTGTAGCATACATCACAATATAAATTTACATTTAACCAAATTGTGGTAATTCCCATTTATGGTCTTTACCTATGATTTCACTGGTGTATGAGGTATCTGACTCAGGCCTGTCAGTAGGCAAAACTTCCAAGTGCTGCCAGAACCAGATTAAAATATAATTGGGGATTTATTTAACAAAATAAGTAAAAATACAAAAAAACATTTTTAATCTAAGTCAATGTGTGGCCCACAGGGATTCTTATGTGAAGATTAGTGGCCCTTGTTTCTATTAGAGTTCGGCAATGTATGAGTTAGGCACTCCCAGGTTGAGGATTCTTTCTACCAGGATAGGCTAGCAATCAGGGCAGCTAAGTGATGCAGTAGATACTGGCCATAAAGTCAGGAAGACTCATCTCCATGAGATCAAATCTGACCTCAGACACTAGCTGTGTGACCCTGGGCGAGTCACTTAACCCTGTTTCCTTCAGTTTCCTCATCTGTAAAACAAGCTGGTGAGGGAAATGGCAAACCTCTCTAGTATCTCTGCAAGAAAACCTAATGGGGTCACGAAGAGTTAGACATGACTGAAAAGCAACAACTGATCAGCAACCACTTTGTACCTTAAAATTCTTAGAGAGTTACTTGGGGCATTAGAGGCAAGGTGACTTACCTAGGGTGACACAGTAAGCAAATGTTGGAGCTAGGATTTAAACCCAATTTGTTTGGCTTCAAGGCTAAGCCCCCTTTAAAGCTTTCGGAGGGATTAAAGGAGAGTGGGGTTCTGGCTTAAGTTGAGGGGAAGTATTCATTTCTCTTCTTCTCATCAGTCTGATTTCCCTCTTACCTCTCCTACTTCAGTTCTATTGCCAATCTTATCATGAAGAGTCTAGACTAAGTCTGAGGCCAACTAGGGCAGTGGAAGCTTGGATTCTTGCCTTGGATCATCAGGTTTCTGATCACTTCACTTCAGACTGGCATTCCTGCCAATGGCAGTCACAGTCCGAATGTGGAGCCTGTATGAACAGCCCAACCATTGCAGTCAACAAACATTTATTAAGTGCCTACTTTGTGCCAGGAAGTATGCTAAGCCTGTTTTTCTAGAAGATTTCTTCTTGACTCTGCAGACAACCCACATGCTAGATTCTGTGAAGTATAAGATGACGACATCAGTTCGTGAACTCATTCATCTTTCTGTCTTCAAATGGACGGGGCCCTTCAACGTTCCTGCTGTTATCCCTCCCCAATCCATATTATTGCTACTTGTTTCCCTGTTCTTGGTTATCAACTTAACCAAGAAGGGGACAAGTAGCAAATGAATATGGCAAATGTACTCTAGAGATGTTCTATCTCCAGTTTAGGGAAAAAAAGAGTTAGCTTAGGATCACAGGATTTGGATGGGACTTTAGATATAATTTGGTACAATATATTCATTTTAAAGGTGAGAAAACTGAGGCCTAGGGAGGAGATATGAATTTCCCAGGGTAACAAAGCTAATAAATATGAGAGCCAAAATTAGAACCCAGATCTTTTGTACCATATCCAGCATCATCTCCACTGCACTCCTTGGGTGAGATTGGAGTAGCACAAATCAAGTACAGGCAGTCATGTGAGAATTAGAATTTCCTTGCCAAGTATACTCGAGTATATTTAGTAATTCATGTATTATATGTATTACTTCATGAGTTCAATACAAGTATGCATGTAATAATGAGTACACAAGTATACATGTTTGTGGAGTATAGGGGTGTTCAGGAGGACTAGCACCTCTGGTGGGAGGGCTTGCTGAACCTTTTTCAGGGCTGCTCATTCACCTTTGAAATCCATTTGATTCACTCAACTCTCACCTGTGGCTTTAAGAAGCTGTGGCATGCACAGTGGCCACACCCCAGCAAACTGTTTTGGCAGATGAACTAAACTAGAGAGTAACCAACAAGACTCCAACCTGCTGGTGAGTTAGGGGGACGTCTATTTCAAGCATGTGAAGACTTCCCCTGGCAGAATGGGTGGACAATGGCCATGAAGGTGACTGAAGCAGGTGCGGTGGAATGCTTAGAGCTTGATCAGGCATCAAAGACATCAAGATCATCCATTGCATCCCAGGTCACTGCCAGTTGTCTTGACCTTTGTCCTGTCACTGAATTCAGGAAGAGAGTGAGGCTGGTGATGACTTTGCGCAACTCTGCCTCACTTAAATCCAATTCATACGCAAGTCAAGACATCACCTGTGATGTTACTGGTCCTCTTTGAAACTGAAGAACAAATGACAACATGTAACTTAGTAACAATTCGCTTTAGTATACTTGGTAACAAGATCTTCAGCATCTTTTCTAAGGATTTTAATTTTCCTTGCATGGTAGAAGCAATATCCTAACCCCTTCTCCCATGCAAGTGAGACTAATTTTTCCTTTAAAGGTACCGAGACCATTCTTGAGTCTTGATGGGTTCATTTGTTGTTGACATCACTTGCCGGTCAATTACAAAATAACTCTATGATACTTGGCTGAAAGGTCATGATAGGCAATTCAGGTAAGGGAATTCAGGTGTCTTTAATGCCTCTCCTTGTTAAATATCCTTCTCTTGTTATTACTGAGCAAATCCTTTGTTCATTGTGGATGACCTACGGGTGTCTCATTTTGTTCTAATACTAAACTTGCCTATTAGAGTACTAGCCCAAATCAAACTCAGCACAGAATATGTTGTATGAATTTGATTCAGATAGAGGAAAAACAACTTGTCTATGGAAAAACAGCAACTAGACTATTCAACTTAGTATATTAATGTCATGTGCCCCCAGGTATTCAGTTAGTATTGATAATGCTGATGAAGAAGTTTATGAAAATTTCTCATCCAGTGTACTTTTTACTTTTGTCACTTTCCAACTCGCATCCTTTCTCTTAGACCAGCTCATAGATTTACAATACCCTCATGATGGCCCTATAGTTCCCATTTCTAATGTAATTTTTTCCAGCCCTCTGAGGTAAGGACAAAATTTTACTTCCTCACCAACATTTTGTTTTGTTTTGTTTTTGTCAGCCTTTCTTCTCCCTATTTATGCAACTCATCAGGATTCACATTCTTTACTGTGGTGCATTAATATATAATTTCAAAATCTCTGGGTACATAGACAAATAATCAAGACCACTATAGAATTCCCATTTGGCAAGTTGGAAGCTGACACATAAAACTAAAATGACTCCTTCAAGGTCACACTGTGAGGGAGCAGAGACTTGGCAGGTAAGCACTGGAACTCTGCCCTTATTATTACCAGGGTGGGACTGCTGCCAGGGAACAATTGAATATTTTGATAGTGGCCATGAGGCTAACCTGCATATTTTTGCACTTCTAGAAGGCAGGAGGTAGAGCAACAGCTGCCCACCACACCCTGGAAACTCAGCCTTGGAGCTTGGTATCAAGGAATTTACCCAGTCTCTTTGATGGAGGTTGTCCAACCTAATCTGCCACTTGGAGAGGGTCTCTGTTTTCTGACAGGTGTGATCTTGGAATGCTTTCAGTAATGTGGCAGAGCAGACAGGAGCTAGCTGAGATGAAATTAGTGGGAAGCTATGTGTGCCAATGGTAGTTACCAGTCTCCAAATATAGAATCACAGACTTTCTGAGCTGGAAAGGATCTTGGAGGTCAATGAGGCCAACTCCTTCATTTTACAGATGAGGAAATTGAGGTTCCAAGAAGTGAATTGCTCAAGGTCATGACTAGCATGGACTCTACTTGGCTAATGAATACTACGGCAGAAAAGACTTTAGAGATTGATCATACAATCCGACCATCTGAGTTTATTGATGAGGAAACTCATGGCCAGAGGGATAAAATGATTTGCCCAAAGTTCATCAGTGAATTAGGTTTACATAATGGCAAACTGGGACTCAGGAAAGTACTGAGGTTCATAGACATACATAAATTTAGCACTAGAGACTTATTATATCTGAGCCATGGAAGGAGGTAGAAATACCAGAGCCAGAACTATCTGTTTCTGTTCCTACTGAGATGAGGGGAGAGAGCAAAAGAGAAAAGGGGAGAGAGATAGAGAGACAGAGAAAGACATACAGAGAGACAGAGAAAAACAAGAGAGAAGCTCAAATCTGGGGCTGGACATAGGAACAGAGTAGAAGCAGAAAAAGAACAAGGACACGTGCTATTTTTGGCAAATCACTTAACCTTATGGGTCTCAGTTTTCTCATATGAGAAATGAAGGGTCTGCATTTCAAGTTCTATGATTCTTGGGGAACTAAACAAGGGGCTATCAGGAAGTGGATTAAACAGAGAGATTCAGAATCAGGGAACTTTCCAGGGACAGTGATGGATTAGTAACTACTTGGCAGTTCTATAAATGGTGGAACTGTATATAGTTTCCCCATAGTTAAGTAGTTTCTTGTACTGTAAAGAGCTAACTGGAGGATGATGCTATGGATGATCCAATTTTTAAAAAGTGCATACGCCTTCTATCTATATCACTGTCATTTTGACTTCTACCTCCAACAACAGATTAAACTTTCTCTTGTAAGGAAGAAATAACAATTAAGCAAAACCATGCAGACACTTCCTGTTTGGGATGGAAGGGTATGGAAGAGATAGCAGACCAGGGCTCTGCCACTGTAAAAGCACCTTCAAGTTGTACTTTGGGAATACTAGAAGTGACCAGTTACATTGTCATTACATGCCTTTGTCCTAAGCTGGAGATTTCCCTATAAGCAGAAACATTGCCTGTTATAAATGAAATAATTCTGACCCATTCTTATTCTTTATCTTGCAGTTGCCCGGCAAAGTCAGTTTTCCTTTAGTTTGAATGTACAGGAAAAGGAAATTCCATTGAAAAACATGGTCAGAAGTGTCTATTTTAAAAAATAACCTAATAAATGTTTATATTACTCAACAGTAACTCAATTACAAAATAAAGGCCGTTTCTCTTCCAAGATCAAAGAGGAAACTGTGCAATGCTATTTGCTAACTTGCAAATGACATGGTCACTATTTTTCCGTCTTTCACTCATTTTTTTTTCCAATGAATATACTCCCCCTGTCACCAGTTAGCTTCATTTCATAGGCCCAGGACCTCTGGGCTTCTGGAACTCAAAAGGCTGACTTTAAGCCTTGAAGTCACTTCAGGGTTGATGCTCAGTCACCCCAAGTTCTAGCTCTCCTACTGGAGACCCCTTACCTCTAGCTGCCCTATAAAAACAGTCACCATTATATCATGATGGGTAAGGGCTAGTCCACACTCACCCTTCACTGGAAGTCTCAGAGTTTTATATTTGGTCTCTTGTAGGGTTGAAGGAAGAGAGAGCAAGCCAGAAGTAACCTTTCCTCTTAGCTAATGCAGCAATTCTTCCCCTTCCCCTTGCTCTCTCTACTGCTCTCACCACTGCCATGGGGAAGAAGAGGACCAAGGGGCCTCTTGGTTTTCTATGTCTTACCATAGTAACAAGTCTTTTCAGCACTGGCTAGAAGCAGCTGGGAAACCTGCCATCCCTCAAGAGCTCAGGTGCTAAATCATTTTGACCTTGGAAATTTTCAGAGGTTCTTTGGGCACATGTTCTCTTGGAACTACTTTTCCCATAGTCCAATTCAACTTCTCTTACGTTGATGACACCTGAAAGGGAGTCCCAAGACTTCCCACATTGAGATCTGGAGTCTGAGTTTAATTGACAATGGAACAATACACATGCTGAGGAAGTGGTTTCCTGGACATGCTAAACATCTAATCCTCTAAAAAGAATCAAAGAATGCTACAGGTAACCTCTTTTTTTTTTTAAAATTAATATACTTTTTAAATATCACTAAAATATTTCCCAGTATTCCTCTCTCTTCCCCTTCCAATGAATTACTCCATATTATAAACAACATTTTTTAAAAAAGGCAGAGAAAAATCAGCAAAAGTAATTAGTACATCACAAAAATCTGAAAATATGTTCAATGTACAATACTTGTGAACCTCCAACTTCTACCAAGGGGTGGGTAGGGGTGTCTTCTCATATCTCTTCTTTTGTTTTTGAAAAAGGAGGCCTCTTCCAGAGAAGGATCTCACGCCACTGTTGCAGTCATGTCTCTTGTAATCCCTGAGAAGTTCCAGCACATTTTGAGAGTGCTCATCACCAACATTGATGGATGGCGGGAAATAGCTTTTGCCATCACAGCCATCGAGCTTGTGGGTAGAAGGTGTGCTCATGTAGTACTGAGGAAAGCAGACACTGACCTCACCAAGACGGCTGGTGAGCTCACTGAAGATGAGGTAGAGCATGTGACCACCATCATGCGGATCCCCAGCAATACAAGATTCCAGTCTGGTTCCTTAACAGGCAGAAGGATGTAAAGGATGGAAAATATAGCCAGGTTCTGGCCAACGATCTGGACAATAAACTGCGTGAAGATTTGGAGCGACTGACGAAGAACATCATGGGCTCCGGCACTTCTGGGGTCTCCGGGTTCGAGGCCAGCTCATCAAGACTACAGGCCACAGAAGTCGCGCTGTGGGTATGTCCAAGAAGAAGTAAACGACTTCACTGGCCTTGTCTATTAATAAATAGTTTATAACAAAAAAAATAAAGAAAAATGAGGCCTTTATCTGAGAAACCTGCTTCAATTTTTTTCACAGTTATTATCACTAACTGTATTTCCCTTCATCCTATCCCCCATTTATTCTATTTTTTCTCTTTTCACCCTCTCCCCCTCATCTGCCCTCCCTTCTATTACTCCTCCTTTTCCCTTACCTCTTTCCCTTCTTACTTTCCTGATAACATACGTTTCCATACCTGGTTGAATGTGTATGTTATTCCCTCTTTGAGCCAATTCTGTTGAGAGTAAGGTTCACTCACTCTCCTTCACCTCCCCCATCTTCCCCTCCACTCTAAAAGCCTTTTTTTGCCTCTTTTTTATGAGATAATTTCCCTCATTCTACCTCTCCCTTTCTCTTTCTCCCTGTACATTCCTGTCTCACCCCTTAATTTTATTTTTAGATATCATCCCTTCATATTCAATTCACACCTGTGTCCTCTGTCTATATATAGTCCTTCTAAATACTCTAGTAATAAGAAGTCTTATGCATATTTCTTCCTTTGAGCCATGCTTGTTCTTTGTAATTTTACAACACTTACTTTTGATATTTTTCTGTGTGAATGTTCTTTCCATTTACATTAATATAATATATATGTATATATGTATACACACATTTATTATATGTATATACTTTTTATTTTTTTTGTTTCTTCTGACTTTACTCTGTCAGTTCATACAATTTCCAAGCTTCACTGTATTCACATTTATAATTCCTTACAACACAGTAATGTTCCATTACATTCAATGTATCCCAATTTGTTTAGCTATTCCCCAATTGTTTGTGTTTCCCAGTTCTTTGCTGTCACAAAAAGTGCTGCTTTAAATATTTTAGTAGGTACAGTGACTTTCTTATTAATAGCTTCCTTAGAGCATAAGCCTAGTAGTTGAACCTCAAAGGGCATGGTCACTTTATTGTAAGTAAAGTTTTTTTTACAAGGTATTTAAACTCCAGAATCAGGCTCAGCTAAGGTGCTTAGGATCAGTTTGGTTATTTGCAAACTCAGCTGTCTGACAGTTCTCCCAAAATGGGAAGCTCCCCAATTAGAATTCTCTGCCATTATTAACCTGCCCTCACCAGTAAATTACTGAAGAGGCTTGGCTCAGACAAAGGTTGCATTCAACTTTTAAGAAAACATATTTGAAGACAAAGGCTCTACCATATGCCTATAAGAAAGACCAAAACAGGACTGCTGGTAGAGGGACAGCTGACACAATCTCTTGAATTGTTCAGTTGGACCAGCATCCATGTAAGGAGGGGACGTT
Organism: Bettongia penicillata ogilbyi; assembly: GCA_023548195.1. Taxonomy (NCBI): domain Eukaryota; kingdom Metazoa; phylum Chordata; class Mammalia; order Diprotodontia; family Potoroidae; genus Bettongia; species Bettongia penicillata. Next base: position 24,007,576 of record JAJHZJ010000314.1, on the reverse strand, counting down.
TCACTTGTCTCAGGTTTATGACTCTGCCTGTAAAAAAGCAGCCAAAAACCAGAGCCCAACTAAACTGGTGCCCAGATGGCAGGATCTGTGCCTTACTCAGCTTTGTATTACTCTCAGCTGTGTGGCCCAGGGCCTTCCATATAGTAGGTGTTTGATAAAAATATGTTGAATTAAAATGAATTGAATTAAGCTTCCTAAGTGAGGAATGTCAGTGAACATTACGCTGGACAGTCCCTGTATCCAGAATTGTCATTTAATTACTTTTCAGTTGTATCTGACTCATGGTGACCCCATTTGGGTTTCTGTGGCAGAGATACTAGAATGGCTTGCCATTTCTTTCTCCAGCTCATTTAACAGATGAGGAAACCAAGACAAACAGGATTAAGTGATTTGCTCAGGATCACATAGCTGGTAAGTGTCTGAGGCTAGATTTGAACTCAGGTCTTCCTGACTCCAGGTCTGGCATGCTATCTACTGTACTACCTAGCTGCCCCTTCCATATAGTAGGTGTTCAATAAAAATGTACTGAATTAAAACTAATTGCAGTAAGCTTCTTAAGTCAGGAATTTCAGTGTAAGGAGCAGGGCATGTCCTAGTCAGTCTGTCAACATTAGCCAAATACTCACTGTATCCAGAATAACAAGGAGGTATAAAATAGAAAAAGAAAGAGAAAACAGTCTGAGAAAGGTAAATGAAAGAGCAGGTATAGAGGCTGCCCTCTTAGGGGTTTACCATTTAAAAATCACTTACAAAAGTGCAAAGAATATATTTTTTAAATTAAATTATTTTATTTTTCAGTGTTTGACAATCACTTCCGTGTATCTTAGATTTTTTGCCCTCTCTCCCTACTCCCTCCTTGAGATGGCTACAATCTTATATAGGTTCTACATGTACATTCGTATTAAATACATGTTGCACAGAAGAATTATAATGAATGGGAGAAACCATAAAACAAAACAAAATACAAAAGAAAATGGTCTGCTTCTCTCTGCGATCCAATTCCATAGTTCTTTCACTGGATGTGGAGGGCATTTTGCCTCAAGAGCACATAGGTAATTTTTTAAGTCCATGCATTGCAATGAAGTACTGAGTCTACCAGAAAAATTCTTTGCACACTGTGGTTGTTTCTGTGTACAAAATTGCCCTGGTTCTGCTCTTTTCACTCAGCATTAGTTCATATAAGTCTTTCCTGGCTTCTCTGAAGTCTTTCTCTTCATCGTTTCTCATAGTACAATAGTATTCCATTACATTCATATACTACAACTTGTTCGGCTATTCCCCAATTGATGGGCATCCCCTTGATTTCCAGTTTTTGGCCACCACAAAGAAAGCTGCTATAAATATTTTTATACATGTGGGACCCTTTTCCATTTCTATTATCTCTTTGGGATAGTCCCAGAAGCAATATTGCTGAGTCAAAGGGTATGCACATTATGAAGTACAAAATGGATAATTTTGATTACATTAAATTTAAACGTTTTTGCACAAACCCAATGCAATCAAGATTAGGAGGGAAGCAGAAAACTGGGAAAGAATTTTTGCAACTGGTGTCTGTGATAAAGGCCTCATTTCTAAAATATATAGAGAACTGGGTCAAATGTACAAGAATACAAGTCATTCCCCAATTGATAAATGGTCAAAGGATATGAACAGGGAGTTTTCAGAGGAAGAAATTAAAGCTATCTATAATTATATGAAAAAATGCTCTAAAGCACTGTGGAATAGAGAGATGCAAATCAAAACAACTCTGAGGTACCACATCACACCTATCAGATTGGCTAACATGACAAAACAGGAAGATGATAACTGTTGGAGAAGATATGGGACAGTTAGAACACTAATTCATTGTTGGTGGAGCTGTGAGCTGATCCAACCATTCTGGGGAGCAATTTGGAACTATGTGCAAAGAATATTTTTAAGGACAAATAATTATAATGAAAATTACCCACACAAGTAGTGTGATAGGTGATGCAGAATAATGTGGAAAGGTACACCAGCTTAAATAAAGAAGTTCAATCAAGTTGAACTTTGATGAGCCCTGGGGAGGACAGCTTAGATTTAGAATTCACTGAGCGGGGGTGTACAAGCAAGTACCCCAATATACACAGGAGGGTCTGCTACCATTGATCTCTTTTTCTAAGAGGAAAGGCAACTTTTGTGGGGAGGCATCAACAATTACTTTAATCAAACACATGTATCATTCACTTAGTTCAGGGGAAAAAGTCAGTACCCTGAACTTCAGAGAAAATACAGAGGAAATATAGATCAAGAGAGAAGGCTTCCAGCTGCCTGACATAAGCAATACATAACAGATCAACAGACAGATACAATTGTCTGGCCTATACATACATACATACATACATACATGCATACATACATACACACATACATACATAGTTTCCAGAGAGAGAAGCAACAACACCTGGGTTTTCAAATCCATGGGGCCTCTTAGCAGCTTCCCAGAATCTTGTCTGGTCAAACAAACACTTCCAAAGAGTAAACCCCAAAATAAAACCTCACCTCAGAGTATTCATATATTTTTTAGAGCCAGAGGGCATCACAACACTTGAGAACCAGTGCCTCATTAACAGAAGGTGTGGCCCTTCCTCTAAATCTTTCCTAATCAAACTCCCCTTTAAGGGGCAGACCCATTAATGGATGGAGAAGATCTTTAATCTCATTAAGAGGCAAAATTATATTAACAATAAGCAAAAATGCATTATCAATACAGGGGGAGGTTGGGGTAAAATAGAAGTGATGTGGAAACAACTGGGAGAAATAGGATGTGCCAAGGAGGAGTCATCATGAAGCATCTGAATGAGGGAATTGATTGAAAGGGGAGAAAAGTAAAAATAAAAGGCGGTGATATTGGATGTCTGTAGATGCATGAGCTGGGGTAGCTGGATAAAGAGGCCCCCTCCAGGAGGCAGGGGCAACAGCCACAAGGTTGACAACGTCCTGAAGTTTCACTGCCCACTACTCTGTGGGTTCCTGGTTTATTCTTCCCAGAGCTCTATTGGCCCCAGTCTGGTTCTACTTTGCCTGCCATCTTTCTAGCACTCAGACTTGGCCCAGCAATCCTCACATCATTTGACCTTTCCTGTGCTCAGGCTAGGTTTGTAGTTGGAGACTTAATCATATAACCTTCTTGATAGAATAAGTTGAATTTGTTTCTCCATTATGAACAGTGGCAAATGAATATTGGTCATTTGAATAAAATTTTCTTACGATAACCATAGACTCAAAATTGTAGGCTGTCCAAAGGGCAATGGAAAGCCATGCGGAAGGAGTAAGGGGGGTGTAGAATATTGCCAATTCATGCCCATTACATTTTTGCCCCAAATATGGTGTAAAACAAATAATCAAAGAGAGGAATGATGGGGAAAGGATCCAGGATGGTCATGTAATTAGAGCTAATAATAACAGATGGATAAAGGCAGAATGAAATAGGGTCTAGGGTGCTAGATTTGGAGGGAAATCCTACATCAGGCACTTAGTAGCTGGATGTCCATAGGTCCTTGCTCTCTCACAGCCTTAATTTCTTAATTTGAAACAGGTTATATCCTCTACTTACTCCAATATTCTATAGCCAGTCACATGCAAACAAGAAACCACTATCTTAGGTGAAGCAATGGACAGAGTACTCAGAGTGAGGAAGATCTGATTTCATTCACAGCCTCAGATATTAGCTGTCTGACGCTGGGTAAGCCACTTGACCGTGTTTGCCTCAGTTTTCTCATCCCTAAAATGAGTTGGAGAAGGAAATGGCAAACCACCTCATTATCTCCATCAAGAAAACCTCAGACAGAGTCACAAAGAGTCGGACACAACCAGAAAAATGACTAAACAACAGCAACATCTTATATTAAGTCAGACTTAATTCAGTTACCACTTCTCTCAGAAACTTAAGGCACACCTATGGCAGATTCAATTTAGCAACTGTTATTCCCAGAAAAAGACATGCTCCAGACAAAGTGAATGGTGAAGGGCCATCCCCTCATTTTGTAAAGTAAGGATAACAATAATTGCACTGATTATATCAAGGGGTTTTGGTTACCCCTCACTCCTCAAGGGTAGTCACTCCATCTTCTTAAAAGCAAACAAGTTCACAAGGCTTGGAATATGACACAGTTTTATATCCAAATAAATGGTTACAGAAAGGATTTTTATCTAATCCCTGGGAATTCCAAATTTCTCCTTTCTTATAGGGCAACTTTTCTGTGATGAAATCTGTCTTCCACTCTCTGAGTTATAGTACAACTCCCAATGAGAATCCTGCGAGGGAGAAGTCAAGAGTTAGCTCTTCATCACTTTTGCCTCCCAAAAGGTGATGATCACTTGTTGAAGGCCTAGCTCGCTATTAGATATGGTTCTTCTTTCTATAACCTAGTTTCTAGCAATCTTTTGCTGCTTTGTCTCCTGAAGTTTAGCTACTTTCTTGGCTTCCACTGATGGTATTTGCTGTCTTTCACAGGGGACTTAGTTCTGGCTTTTATGGAGATAACCTTTAGCCTGAAAAGTACCTGTTGGAAACCATGCAAGAAAAAAGAGTGCTACCATTAAACCAAATAAACAAAGAAAAAACCCTTTTTGTGCACCTGAGTCCCATAGCCCCTTCCCTTCCACTTCAAAAATCTCTCAGGGTACTATCACAATATTTCCTTCTTTGACCATTCAATCATGTGTCTGGTTCTATTACCAACGGACTCACAGGTGAGTCAGTGCTATTTGCCTCAATGCATAGATAGTTTATTTCCTGCTCATATTGGTTCCTTCCACTGAATCTTGGGGTTTGGAGAGCCATGTCTACTATTTCGCTATTTGTCTTTTTAGGGTTACCTTCCTCTGGGATAGATTATTCGTATTAGTCCCTGGATGCTTCATGAATTATCTCCAAAAAGGAAGTACAGACACATGCTCCAAAGAAAAGGGACACTGTAATTTTCATACTCTACACTGCATATTTTTTTCTTTCTTCCTACCCATGTCCCTTATCTTTCTGAAGGAACATTTCTTATAACACTTAGTTCTAAGAGGAAAAAAAGAGATGATAACAATAATATCTTTTATTGGGTGAGTCTGTCCTGGTTGAGATCCCAAATGATGGGCATTTATACCCCCTGTCTATACCATCAGTGACTATCATTGACCATCTGCAGTACTAACAATTACTAATATTTCTGAGATCAATACATTAGGACATTAGGTGAGCAAATATTTAATTTCTTTAGGAGCTAGTAGTTTTAAACAATCCAAGGTAACTCCCAAATATGCTCATAGATATTCCATGGAAATGGAGGGAGATTCTTTCTAAAAAGAGCATATCCTTAAAACCATAGTTCTTTTCTTTTTTCTTATTTTAACCCTCCTCCATTATATATTCAGCATATCACATGCTCAATCAAATGTTTAAAGTGCAAAATTACTTTATAACTTGAAGAGTTGGGGGTATAAATTATATACAAGCAGTCCCTAATTTGCAAACATCTGACTTACAAAATGATCCATGATTATAAATAGCCCCTCTTTATTTCCTCCCACCTGCTGTTAGGATGCCCAACATCACTGCTCTAGGAGTCACTCTGAAAAAAAAAAACAAAACCCAATCCAAAACCAACCTTAATTTTCTAAACTGAGAAAGGAAAAAAGAAATAGGTTAGGGAGAAGGTACCTACCCCATTTGGTAACTGTAAAACTCAAAGGAGGTAATGTATGTAAAATGTATTGTAAACCTTAAATTGTTATATAAATCTCAATTATCATTATCTTCTTTTTAAAATGAAAATAACCCTGGGAAAGTTAGGGGGTATCTGTCATACATACTTTAGTGATTGGGATTGGTGAGGAAGTAAGGCATTGTGGAGTAAGGAGCAACTTGGGGAGTAGGTAATGTATTAAAAGGCATTCCATCCACAGGTCAGTACCTAGTAAATCTTAGAACTTTATGTGGTAAATATTCAATCAAGGTACTATTGCCTCACTCCCTTTGCTGCAAAGTCCTTGGTATTTGTAGGGTTTTCAGCAGGAAGAAAATAGCCAGCAGTGTTTTACTGTTTTACTCGAGGACTGTGCTGTTGGCACATCACCTGAACCTTCATTGGATCTGAGCTCCCAAGGAAATGAACAATAGCTTATCTTCCCCAAAAGACTGAGGACAATGTGGAGGAGAGGCAGCATTGTGGAATGACTGCTGGATTTTAACAAAAAGAGTGCTAGATTTGGGATCAGAGAACCTGGGTTTGGAATTCAGTTCTGAAACTAGACTTGCTGCCTCGGTAAGAGGGACCTTGAGTAAGTCTGAGCCTTAGTTTCCTCATCTGTAAAATGAAGGAGTTAATTAAATGACCTCTAAGATGCCTTCCAGCTTTTGCTGGTTCCTCTTCCTTCTTCTCACTCCCCTTCCTCAAGATTTTCTGCACTCTCTCTTGGTAATAACCATACTAAGGTTTCAACTATCAACTTTACGTTCCTGACTTCCAGGTCTGTAGCTCTAACCCTCATCTTTCCTTACGCAAACTACTAGAGCCACACTGGGACTTAGGCTATTTCTGCTGAATATATCATCAATTCTTTAAACACAGCAAATCTAAAATCCAACTCTTCATCTCCTACCCCAAACAAAACAAACCTATTAATTTTTTTGGTGGTCTTACCTTTCACCCAGCCTACAGGGTTTGGAATGTGGAGTTGTCTTTGACTCTCCCTCTCCCTCATTCAGACCTAATCAGTCTCTAAGTCCTTTTACTTCTTTTTTTTTAAAATTAATTTATTTTCAGTTTTCAACATTCACTTCCATAAGATTTTTATTTCCAAATTTTTTCCTCCTCCTTCCCCTCCCCAAGAGAATGTGCAATCTGATATAGACTCTAATATACATTCATACTAAACACATTTTCACATTAGTCATGTTGTAAAGAAGAATTAAAACCAATGGGAGCTGCCACTTCTTTTTTCCTTTCCTTCCTTCCCTCCCTCCATTCTTCCCTTCCTCCTTCCTTCCCTCCTTCTCTTCCTTCCTTCCTTCCTTCCTTCCTTCCTTCCTTCCTTCCTTCCTTCCTTCCTTCCTTCCTTCCTTCCTTCCTTCCTTCCTTCCTTCCTTCCTCTCTTCCTTCCTTCTTTCCTCTCTTCCTTCCTCCCTTCCTTCCTTCCTTCCTTCCTTCCTTCCTTCCTTCCTTCCTTCCTTCCTTCCTTCCTTCCTTCCTTCCTTCCTTCCTTCCTTCCTTCCTTCCTTCCTTCCCAGTATTATCTTTAGAACCATGTAATGTTAAAACCAGAAGGCACTTAAGAAACCATCTAGTCCAACATCCTTAGTAAACAGATGAGATGACAAAGGTCCCAAGATCTTAGATGATGTGCTTAAGCACACATAGTGGCAGAGCTGGAAACAGGACCCAAGTCTTCCCTCTCCCACTTCTTTTAATTCCTATGGCCACAACCCAATTTGATGCCTTAATTAACAGATGCCTGAAACAGTCCAGTGGAAAGAATGATGTATTCAGAGGACCTGGGTTCAAATCACAGCTTCTGCCACCTTATAACATTGTGGTCTTGGATAAATCATACCTTTCTGAGCCTCAGTTTCCTCATTTGTAACATGATAGAGTTGACCTATATGGCCTTGAAGTTTCCTTCCAGTTCTAAATCTATGATTTTCCTATGAAAAAATCACAGAAATTTTGCTACTAGTCAAAAGAGAGGGAAAAAAATGGGGAGAATCTTTAGGAGTGATTAAGAAAACTTACTGCTACTCTTAGTCAATAGTCAAAAATTTCATTAAAAAATTAAGTCCACCCAACCAGTGGTCAATGATCTGCTAATACAGAACTAGATTACCATAAGCCATTTCAAAGTAGTTATGAAATTCAAATGAATGTCCCCAAAGTCGCAGCCCTGGGGCTCTTAAAAGCATCGTAGTACCTAGTACCGAGAAGAAACCAGGATACCTCAACAGGGCAATTAGATATAATTGGCTTCTGAGGGAAAGGCAGTTTGCATACATGGAATCCACAGTGCAGATGAATGAATTAACGTAAGTAATATGACCATACATACTGATGAAGTTCAGCTATAATGCTCCTACATAGGCTGGAAGTACTGTCACCCAGTCTGAATATATAGTGAATCCTTGGGGTGCTTAGAGTTGTGTGTATTTGGGTGTATATGTCTGTGTGTGTACTGGCTATATTTCCATTTAGCCCTCAATTCTGGCTATTGCATAAGCTTATAAGTAGGAAGGGTTTGATAGGATAGGTATGTCTAGACCAGATCCTCAAAGGATTAGGTTTCCACGGTCCAGGATGCCATTTATCAAGCATCCTTTGGGATCTTTATATTGTGGGTGATTTAGTAATGGTTTTAAATCCTGATATTTCTGTTCTGGCAATTTAGGTGCCCTATTAATTTATAGAGTTATATTTACCATTTTTTTTTTTTAGTTTGGGCTCAAGCATTTTTCATTTCAGCTCTACCTGTCTCTTTTCCCAAGTTCTTTGCCTACAACTTTTAAACCAGGGGTTCTTAACAAGAGTCTGTGGATAGATTTCAAGGGGTCTTTGAACTTGGATGGAGTACAACAAAATAAAACAAACCCTTACTTTGTTATTTCCACTCATTTTTGGTTTTCTTTAAGTATTTTATTTTATGCATTTATTATTCTGAGGAGAGATTCATAGGCTTCACACCCTCAAAGGGGTCTATGATACAGAAAAAGGTTAAGAACTTCTACTTTAGACTAGCTTAAGAACAGATAGGATATAATTAGCATGACTTTAAAGCACCTGTGGAATAAATCGTCCATATATATACATATAGATACACAAATGTACATACACATACCTTTACGTATATGTACATATGTGTGTGTGTGTGGTTTTCTAATTGGTTTTCTACTTAAAAATCAAAACAAATCAATTTGGGGGTGGGATGGAGTGTTGAGTTAGTTTAAGGAGAATGGTAAATATACTAATCTGAGTATGCAGTGGAAGAGGGAGGAAAAGAAATCTACGTAGGTATATGATGGGGAAAAGCATACACACATTTGTATATGTATACAATATACAATATGTATATTGTATACATATGTACATGATGTGCTGATGGAAATTTAGCTTCCCAATTTATGAAGCTCGTTGGCAGGTTCTGACATCCCCACTCTGAGTTTTCCATCTGCATTGCGTTCACTCCTTCATCCTTTTGTCCTTTGGTAACTATGTTTGGCGTCTTCCGGCCAGCACACTCCATAAAGCTTCAGTGTCTGAAGGCCAGAACAGCTTGGACGTTTCCTGCTGAGCCTGAAGAACTTGAGTGAAAATAATCCTCTTCGCCTTTGTTCCCCTCAGTTCGCTTTTTTGTTTGCCCGACAGATGTTCAGCCCGGTGCGTGTGCATGGAACGGCTCCTCCGCGGGATCCCCAGGCCCCAGCATCCTGCAGCGTATTGATTTCTGCGCATCCGTGTTGTCGATCATTGTTCCCGACGGCACACAAGGGCTCTGCCCTCCAAAGCTCCCCGATCCCCCTCCCCTTCCTTTTGCCTCCCTACCTCTCTCTGCCTTTCCTGGACACCCCTAAAAACACACAGAGCTGCCGCCTGCTGCTGTGGCCTGCGAAGGGCTGGAAATGTCCTTCCCTCTGTCTCTTTGTTTTTAACTCCGGCTTGCGGGTACTTCATCTCTTCCAGGGGGAAAAGCTGAGACTAGAACCCCGGATTTTTCCGTGTCCTGTTGAAACTGCTCGACCAAACTCGAAGGAATTTGTCATCTAAGTAAAGGAGACTGAAGTGCCCCCCAGTATATGGTTTTGTTGGCAAATCTTGGTTTTCAGTATGCAGGTGAAAGCCGGGGTCAGCGAAGGTAGCGAGAATGCTATAGAGGTCACTAAATAAGAAAGTTAGTCCGGAGAAAGAAAGGGGTGAATGAGTGGGGTGGGGTGGGGTGGGGGGGCGACATGAAAATGCAAGTGGTGCGAATTACAGAGGACGTTATCATCAGGCTAAAACCCGATAAAGATTGCCAAAAGGCTCTAAGGTGTAAAGCTAAATCTCTGCAAGTTGGGAAAGGGGAAGTCGAATTTAAAATAAAAAAAAAACACTGAACAAAAAATGCAAGGACAAATCAGTACGTTGCCTAATTATACTTAGACTTCTAAAATTGAGAATAGAAGTGACCTGCATAAAACCTGCCACCTTCTCCTGAAACTGGGAAAAAAGGGAAGGGGGTATCAGTGTTTATGTCTGTATCTATGGGTAGATGTAAGCATACATCCACAGGTATTGACTGAGGGCATACTGTGTTCAAGCAATGCTAGATTACCCAAAAGAAGACATAGTAATCTAGGGGCCCCCAAGGGTAGCAAAAGTGAAGCTAATTGGCTTTCCTCATCTCCTGGTTCTCCATAGCTTTATCATGGAAAGTAGTGTAGTATGGTTCCCTACAAGTACTCACTCCATTCCACCCCACTACTCACATTCTTACTAAGGACACTGAAGAAAAAACAAATGATCCTGAAAGATACACTTAGGATTAGGACCTGGACCCTCCAGAACATAAGGGCCAAGTCTATGAGGTAAATGTCAGAGAAGAGTACACAGAAATGTCCTATTCCCTTGTCTCCCATGGAACATTTTGTTAACCTTTTAGAAATCTGGGTAAATCTATCCTTCTGTAATCTCAGAGACATTTTTTTTTTTTTTTTCAGAATAGGATTGGATTCAAGGTCCAGTTCCACCATTTAGCAGACATGCAGCCAAGTAAGCAAGTTAATCTGAGTTGGATTCCTCATTTGTAAAGCAGGGATAATAGCACTTTCAATACCTTATAGGGAAGAAGTGCTTTGGAAACCATAAAACTAAAAAATCCCTTTATATAAAGGCAAAAAAGGCGAATTCTTCTGACGGCTAAAACTCAAGATAGCAGACTGAGCTAAGAAGTGATACAGCAGTATCCCAAACATGGACTATGCAAGTGGAAAGACTGAGGTTGACAGCAAAGTCATTTGCTAGATGCAACCACCCAGGTGACTTCAAAGTTGGAGCTTAGAGCCTCTTGCAATGATTTTCTCGAAAATCTTCTCAAATGAAATGCTTCATCTTTTTGGTTAAGAAGGCACTTTTAATTTAGATACAGAAGGCAGTGCTAGTGATGAATTGGAGCAGCATGGGTAACTTCATTCCCAAGGGAGAAACCCTCTTTCCTCAATGTAGACCCCTTCATAGTGACTCCTCTATATTGGACAGGAACTAAGGGAGACAATCTTGTGTTCCCATGATGGCTTAACTACTTCAAGGCTCCATTCTGCTAAGGGCAACCAGCTGGTATGGTGGTTTTAATAATGTGGACACCTACCCTCTGGGAGACTCAGCTGAAACCACAAATCCATTTCACACTGAAAAATGTTTTTCCCCCTTTCCTTGAACTCCACACTCAGATCAGTATACCCACCCTTCTCCCTAAACTATCTCTGTATTCCACCCTACCTCCAAATTGGTTTGCTTTGGTTTTGAACTAGAAAACCAATCAGTGCCCAGCTGCAGATACCAGAATGTATTTTGTGGTTTTGTTTTTTGGCAGGGTTGCCCTGTTTTCCATGACCCTAAGGGGTGTGGGGTGTGTGTGTCGGGGTGGGGGTATGATACATGCACCAAGGTACTATAGTACCACTCATCAATTCATACCATAATACTCCAGCAATTTCTTCAAATTTTTACTTCTATCCAGTTCAACTCAACGAGGATTGTGTCAGCTCTAAATGATCTCAGAATTGTCTATGAGCATACTTAGAAAATTGGTATCTCCATTTCTAACCTGTCACTCTGTGTAAAGGCTGAAGAAACAACTTCAGCATTTGCAGAATTTCAATGGAGCCAGACACCTTTTCACATTGGGTGAAGGGTCAGTTTTTCCATCATCTTCTCTTCGCTTCCATTCCCAAACATTAAAAATAAGAAAAAAAGGCAAAATAAATGTTAGATCTTATAATACCACATAGCTTAAATTCTATGTCTAAAAGGGTCTCATTTCTCCCTCCTCACTGCCGCTAGGAGCAGAATAGAAAGCATATGGTCAGGAGTAGGGGTGACCTCAAAATAGTCGACCTCTGTGACCTTTACCTTCATGCTACTTGGGCTACCCATGAGCATGATCACACCCTAGACCTCATCATCTTTGGAAGTTGCTCTATCTCTAAAATCTTAAACTCTGAAATTCTCCTCTCTCATCCCAACTTTTGACACTTCCAGGTGATTCCTGCTCTCTTATTCTTCATGTTTGTTATGGTTCTTGTCTCTCAATTGCACTCTCTCTGCCCAATCTCCCAACATAGTTCTGGCTTCAGTTTTCTTCTTACTCATTCTTCACCCTGTGATCAGCTACTTCAATAATGCTTTCTCCACTTTTAAATCCTTTGCCCTCTTGATCTCCTGCTATTTCCACGCTGCTAACTCTCAACCCTGAGTAACTCTTCACCATCTGCTTCTTTTACCATACTTTGAAGCTGCTGCATGCTGCTCTAGGAAAGCTTGAAATATTGCTGTTTGAATCCACTACAAATTTATGCTACCTAAGGTCACCTGGGCTCTCCTTGCTGCACAGACATCCTTTTAGCATCTTTCATTTGCTCTTTCTTCAAACCCCTGGTTCTACTCCCATCTTAGTTGTTCTCAGTGATTACATTGTCTCCTACTTTACTAAGGAGATTGAGACCATGTTATGTGAGCTCCCTCAAATCTCCATATCTCAAAAATTTTTCAGTGTTTTCACCTATGTTCTTCCTCATTTCTGTCTGAGAGACGTTTCTCTTTGTTCAAGCTAACGCCTTCACCTCTGTATTTCATTCTCATTTCCTGCATCTCTTCATATTGATAGAAACTTGCTATCTCTCTCTCTCTCTCTCTCTCTCTCTCTCACACACACACACACACACACACACAGACACAGACACATACACACACATTCATCTTCAACTTTGCTCCTTCCCCTCAGCCTATAAACAAGTTTGAGTGTTCCTTATAAATGAGACAGCTAGGTGGTACAGTGGATAGGAGTTAGACATGAAGTCAGGAAAATCTGGGTTTACATCTGGCCTCATATACTTACTGTTTGACTTTAGAGTCAAGGCACACATAACTTCTGTCTGGTTCAGTTCCCTTGTTTGTAAGATGGGGGTAATAACTGTATTCCCTCCCCCAATTATTGTGTGGATAAGATGAGAAAAATTTGTAAAGTGCCTTGCAAACCTTAGGGCAATATTTACATATGTATATATGTGTGCTACAAAATACTTTATAGAAATGCTACTTTGATGAATTAATATTGGACACAGTATGGCTAGAGAACTAATCTCACAGTCAGTAATGCCTGGATTTAAGTCCTGCATTAGACATATACTGGTTGACCCTGGGTAAGTTATTTAACCTCTTAGTACACTAGATAGCTCTTAATGACTGTAAGTTGTAGAATAGTTACTGATTTTCACTAGCAGAGAGATTTTTCTTACCAAGAATCCCCTACCATGATGAAGTTACAGTTCAGGATCACACAAACAAAAAATTTCCCTTGATACCTCCCCTCCCTCATATACACATAGGGTATAATTCTGCCTTGTATCCTTCATTGTCAAATTTCTAGAAAGAGGAGCCTCTATCTGCTGCCTGTGTCTTCTCATCAGCCCCTTGTAATCTATCTTCTGTTGCCAGTTTTATGCTGAAATAGCTCAAGGTCACCAATGACTTGGCAGCCTTTTGGCACATCCCCTAGGAATCATTTGGCGCTATCTACTCCTTCCTTTTTGACACTATCTCTTCACTTGCTTTCCATGACATTTGACTTTCATGATTCACTTCCTCTTGACCTAACCTCTCCTTTACTGTCATCTTTTTTGCTGTTCCTAATTTCGTACCTGCTTCTTAAATGTGAATATGCCACGATAATCTGTCTTTGGCCCTTTTACCTTCTCTTCCCAGTCTGTCTCTTGGTGATTTCATCTACTCCCATGGTTTCAATAATCATCTCTCATGACTCCCATGTCTCTGTCTACACCTCAACCTACACCTATAACTCTTATTCTATATTACCAGCTACCTGATGGTTATCCAAATGTAGACATTTCTCTGATGCCTTAACTTCCTCTTCATTTCCAAACCTATCTCTTCTAACATTTTTATTTCTGTTGATGGACACACCAGCATGCCTCCAGGCATCCAAATTCATAACCTTACAATCATTTTTTACTTTTCCCTCCCCATCACATCACACTTCATGAACCTCATTCTTTCACATGGTAGTCACTACCTCACCACCTAACTGCCTCAAAATAAAGATCCCGCTGAAATGTGAATGCAGATGGCTGGATTCAAAGTCAGAGGTCATGACAGTGTGGAATCTCTTTTCAATTCCCAGAGATGACTCCTTTAGACTGATTCCTTAGAGAATGTCTTGCTTTTTAAAGGAGAAAAGAAGCGTATTTCTTTACCCTTTTTAAAGACCCAAACACCTCACCATCTCTATTTCTTGCCCCTTAAATTCTTTAATTATATCAAATGATCTAGGAATAATTCAACTGATCAGAGATCTCCTAATGAAGCTCTCCTCCCCATTACATATATTTTCTTGTTCTAGCAAATAGAGCAGTGATTATAATGGTAACTTCACTATAGATCATGTATGCAGGGTGCTGGATTTTAGGTTAACATGGATGACCAACAGTTCATTCAGATGACGTCTGAGGTCTCCTCTTGCAGATTAAGGCATCTTCCTACATCACTCCCCCAAAAGGCTGGGAGTCAGTGATGTAGATGTGAGTTGTTCCTTGGACACATTCTGTATCCCACTCTTGTAATAAGGACATGCCTGATGTCTTGCTGGGCTTCTCCTTTAATCAGTCCTTCCATTCTTCAGTCTCCTGTGACGCGCCAGAGTCAAACTTCTCAAGATACATGTCTAACATAGAAGAGGCCTCTTATGAGACTCACTACCGCCACCTGCTGCTGTTCTCTGGTAAACTTCTACATAGAAGTGAGGATGGCCAAGGTGTCTTGGTTCTAGCTGGTTGCTTGCAGTATCCTGATAATACCCAGAATAGGCTGGAGTTGGTTTCAATTACTGCCTGACACTGACAGTCAGATATATTGGGTCTGATTATAACAGAGCTAGTGTCCTACTTCCTGTGGACACCAGCAACTTCCTAAGGAAACAACACTTTTGCTGACGTATACCATCCCAGATACGGGTACTTCTTGTTATTCACTCCTTTCATAGACACTAAAGGCATTTTTCTCAAATGTCTCTCAGAGAATACCTCACGACTCTACCTCTGATCCTAAAGCATTTTAATGCATTAAACATCACTAATAGTTACAAACACAGTGTATTTGTAATCCTAGAACAAGTGGGCCACTAGGGGCAATTTCCAAAAGGAAGAATGAAATAAGAAAAAGTTTAAAAATGAAATAATTTCATGAAGAAATAAGTGCATAAGGAAAGGAAAGGTAAAAATTCCAGAAAACAGCAAAACAAATCCAATCTGAAATATCATTAAGCTTAAAACTCAAAATTGTTTTAAAAATGTCCCCAGTGAGTATCCTTAGTTATGACTCCTGGTCTCTGAAGCAGGACTTCTCAAAAGGAAAACAAATGGCTGACAAAAGAAAAAAGAAAAAAAACTCAAAATATTTCAGATGAGATATCCCACACATGTGGAGCAATGTGAATGGTCCATAGATATCTTTCTTGCCAAAGTTCTCCCCAATCATATCTTGGTTTATTCTCCTGTTTTATGCAATCTCCAGGGAATCATGGGCTGTGATACATTAAATTAATTGATGTTAGAAGTCGTATATATTTTGGCCACCAGGTGGTGCTACTTTCAGGCAACCAGCCCAGTAGCTACACCATTGCATGAGTTCAGATTTTCCCAAGTTTCACTATTCTTTACTGCTCACCAGATGGTGCTCCAACTATATAGATGAGTGATCTACTTCCAACCTCAGGTTCCATGTTAATTTAGAGTTAAGGCTCAGAATTTGCCCAGAAATTTTAAAAAAAGTAAAATCTTTAAATTCTGTTGTTAAGTTTGTGTGTGTGTGTGTGTGTGTGTGTGTGTGTGAATGTCCCCTTTTTTCATGACCAATTGCATACATAGATTTAGACAATTTATGCAATGGCTATGTGACTTTTTGAAACAATTTTTTTTAAAAGGCACCATAACAAGAAAAATGTAAAGAATTTTTGAATATCAAACTTAAATTAAACTGTTACTCACGATTGACTCTCTTTCCCTTATACTCCTCCCAGAAGTAGATGGAAGTGAAGTTTAAGGGACACAAATTATAGATTTTGAAACTCATCAAAGTTGCTTTGCCAAACACTCTGGAGAAAGAAGTGGCAGAGAAAGCACTGGAGCATGGCTAGCATGCATCATCATTGGTCATAACTTGGAAACAAACTTGTGGTTTGTCACTGCGGTGATCAGTTACTGTTTTTCAAAGTTGTTTGTCTCTGCAGTGTTGTCGTTATTGTATACATTAGTCTTCCCACTTGTCTTCCAGGTTTCTCTGAAACTGTTTCATCTTATTGCACTATAGCATTCTTTTAAATTCATATACCATAATCTGTTCAGTCATTCCTCAATTGATAAGCACTCTTTTGGGTTCTGGTTCTTTGGTACCACAAAAGGCGCTGCTATAAATATTTTTTGACATATAGAGCCTTTTCCACTTGCTTTAACTCTTTGAGATATAGACCTAGTAGTGATATTTATGAGTTAAAAGGTATGCAGAAATTAGTAGCTTTTGGGGCGCAGTTCCAAATTACTTTCCAAAATGGTTAGCTCAATCCACATCTCTACTAATAGTGCATTAAAATGCTTGTTTTCTCACAGCTCCTCCAATGTTTGTAATTTTCCTTTTTGTCAACTTTGCCAGTCTGATAGAAGGTAGAACCTCAGAATTGCATTAATTTGTGTTTTTCTAATAATTAATGATTTGGAGCATTTTTATATGGCTATTGATAGCTTGGATTTCTTCCTTAGAAAACTGCTTGTTTGTATCCTTTGATTATTTATCAAGTGGGGAATGGCTCTTATTCTTATAAATTTGA
Organism: Bettongia penicillata ogilbyi; assembly: GCA_023548195.1. Classification (NCBI taxonomy): domain Eukaryota; kingdom Metazoa; phylum Chordata; class Mammalia; order Diprotodontia; family Potoroidae; genus Bettongia; species Bettongia penicillata. Next base: position 23,990,488 of record JAJHZJ010000314.1, on the reverse strand, counting down.
ATCACTTCCTTATATATCTTAGCAATGAAGCTTTTATTTGAAAAATTTACTGCAAAGGGTTTCTTCCTAGTAACCTGGTTTCCCTCTAATTTTAAGCTGCATTATTTTTTGTGTGTAAATACTTTTAAATTTTATGGAATTAAGATTGTCCATTTTATCTTCCGTAAGCCCCCACTTCTGATTTCCCTATACCACTGTTCTCTATCCTTCCATTTCATCCATTGAAATACTTGTTCTGTTGTTAATAAACTGCCCTTCTTATTTAATCTGTGCCCTCCTAGCAATGCCTCATATATGGTTTGCATTTACTTATATAAGTACATCTTACTTTCCTCAACAATATGTAAACTCCTCAAGCAGGGATTGTTTCATTTTATCTTTGTATCCCTAGGATCTAGCACAGCATCTGACATATATTACAAAGTTAGTAAATACTTGTTGAATTGGTTTACATGTCTACCCTAAAACCTTGCCTCTCCTCTATCACAAAAAAGCGGCAAATACAGCAGTGGTTGGGGTGGCACTCAAAGAAGCAAACATCCAGAAGCAGCAATTGTTAAAAGCAATGTGTAGATCATGTTAAGGAGTAAAAATGGAACATCTCCTGGTGAACGTAGGGGTCCTTTCCATCTTTCCTCCAAGCTTCTATTTGAGTGGGGTGGAGTACTGGGAGGGACATTTTATCTCCTCTTTACCTTCCAATATGGGTATGGTCAGGCCAAGGCTATAAACACACTAGTGCATTCAGAGCATTGCCTCATTGGCAGCCTCCTGCTTCTCGCAGTTACTAATATTTTTATGTGACCCATAACTAAGCCTCCTAAGCATAGAACTCTGCGTTGGGTTCCCCCAGGAAAATCTGTAAAATATGTATGCAGAATTAAAGTCTGGAAGAAGCATAATTAGAATTTCCCAAAAGAAGGTAGAAGAAGAGAAAAAGGAATAGGAGGGAGAGGAATGAAAGGAGGAAGAAGAGGTAAGGAGAATAACAGCAGAAAGGAAAGGAGAAGAGGAAGGAGAAAAGGATAAAGAAGAGGAAAAAAGTTTATTTTTATGAGTTAGTGGAAATCTTTAAATTGGAGAGGAAAAAAAATAAATTCTGTGTATACTTTGTGGATGAAGACAACTCAGGAGAAGGGGAAACAGAACAAGTAATCCCAGACTGTGAGAAACAGTGGGCAGATCAGTGTAAATCAATTAGAAAACGGCAGACTTGCAAATTTGAATTGGGCCACAAAAGCAAATATAATCACTTCCCTTGGAGATGGAAAAGGGGCTTTTGAGAGAAGGCAGTTTGAGAGTAGAAAAAAAGAGCAACGAGAAGAAGATGGGGAGGGGAGGCAGTGTTTATTAAATCATCTCAATGGGGCCAACGTTGGGGATGAGGGCTTGGTAAACTGGAACCCAGTGAAGTGGAAGATATTCTCTTTAAGTGTGTTTCATGGTAGCATGGTGCTGGGAAGCAGTGGGGGTGAGGGAACTATGGACAGCTGGGAGGTGGCAGCCCTGTGCCAGAGATAGCTAGATGAAAGGCTAGAGGGAGAGATAAAGTTGGGGGCTGGAGTTGAGGCAAGGTACGGAGTGGATAGGGTAAAAGGAGGGAGGCAAAGACAAGAGAAAACTCTGGAGTAGAGAAATGGAGACTTGCTAAGCACTTCAAAGCAATAGTTGGAGGCCTGCTTCCCATGGATTTCTGCAGCTGACACTGTCATTATCTCCCAGCCAGGGGTGGGGGAGAAGCACAAAAATGGCCAGCTGAGCTGGGAATGCTCCAGTGGTGCACTCTCACCCTCGTCTCTCCATTAAATACCGATGGAACACCGTAAATCGAGTTAAGGGCTGACACATGGAGAATGGGATATCTTACAGCTTCCTTGCAGGTCCTTGGCATCTCTCCTCCACATTTTTATTTGGTTGGTGATCCTGCAGTGTTGCCTGGCGCCATTTTATCCAGCCAGTCCCTTGGTAGGCTTGTGAGAATTGGTGGCAGTCCTGGCACAGTGGGGAGAAGAAAGCTTCCCTTTGGAGTTAGGTTGCAAAACCTGGGCTATGCTTTTCTCAATGTTGGTATAAGGGAGAGGAGCAATTGGAAGATTGGTACAAGTCACTAGTATGTATAAATCAAAGGTTGTTAATAAGCCCAATAATAATACTGTATAGTGTACTTTAATAATAAGCAATAACAAAGCATGTTATAAGCAGTGTGAAAAATGTTCTCTGTGGATTTTCCTTATCCTAGGAAAGCACTAGCTCTCCTTTCAGGGGGCAGATGACTACAGTTTCTCATTTATAGGTTAGGTTTCATTTTATCTAAGAGGTTAGTTATAAAGATGATAAATTTTTATTAATAATTTATTTCAGAGAGCTATACATGGGCTCAGAACATCATATCTCTAAACAAAATGCTAAGCATCCATTTTCAGCTTGGGTTGGTAACCTCTGTCTGCTCTTTGGGGCTAGTTTGTGAACGGATAATGAGGATCTTTCTTCTCTCATTTCTGAGAGACTAGTGCAAACTACAGGAAGTCAGCAATAATAATTGCTCATATTTATATAGTGCAACATAGTTACAAATTGCTTTAAACACTTGTCTAGAGAGCTGCATGGTCTAGTGAAAAGAATGCTACATTTCTGACGGAGAGAAGCCAGCTGCAAATTTCATCTCTGCCATTCACTACCTATGTGACCTTGGAGAAATCAGTGAGTCTTGTGGGACCTCAGTTTCCTTACCTATAAAATGAAGGGTGGGACTAGATGATCTCTAAGGTTCCTTGCAGTTCTAAGCTTTGACCTTATGCTCTCATTTGACCATCACAACTTGGTTGAAAGTATAGGCATCCAGCCAGAGATGGGGAATGAGACAGGAATCTGGCTTCGCATTTAGTCGCAGAGGTAACCATTTAAACTTTATTGATCACTTACACTTGAGCATGAATGAGTTACGGATTATTTCCTGAAAACAGATTCTTATAAAAGGGAATGAGGGCAGACCAAGAGGGTACAGGAGTACCTATGTAGGAGGAAAAGGATGCCACTCAGCATTGGTAAATGGCTCAGAACAACATCTCATAGTGGAACATTTTGTCTAGGATTAGCCCTGCTTGCCAGACCCCTCTGGGCTGAGCTGTATCTTCTTTCAGAAAACAAAGACAGTTATATCTGGGGACTAGCTGAGTTGCATGGGTAAAAAGGTCTAAACAAGCCCCTCTGCTCATAGTGCTGGCATGCCAGGGCTAGGAATGAGGCAGTTCTTTATAAATTTAAAGCAAAGAGGGAGCCTTCGGGGCAGAGTCCAAAATGACAGACTCTACAAATACCAGCTGTAGCCACAACCCAAAGAGCACTCTTTATGGTTACATAGTGGTCTTTTCAGCCATGTCCATGTAGGAAGACAGCAATCATGGATGATGAGGAAGGACAGCAATATATACATGTGGTTGAATATAGTATCTACATGCACACGTAGCCATAATTGTAGAAATACTAATCCCCTGGATTTCTGGATGATATGATAGATAGAGAATGAATTCCTGGAGCACATAAGATTCTGGATTCTGGAACTATATTGAATAGAAAGGGCAGTAGAAATAAGGAACTAGAGAAGGTGTTTGATACTATAAGAGGAGATCCCCATAAGGAATCAGGAGTGTATGAGTTTAGGGGCCATGTAATGCCAGACAGAGTTGGGTGCCATCATCAGGGCCAAAAAGATTCATTCATGTACAATCTTCCCTCCTTACACATATTCTGCGCATAAGCTTATTTCTTTATTTTCTCTCCAGCTAGCCTAATGTATGATTTATAATATATAATAATAATATATCATTATAATAAATTATAATTTATAATATTTCCAGAAGATACCATCTCTGTAATCAGCTTGCTGTCTCCAGCCTGGACCAGGACCCAGGAAATCCTTTCTCTTATGGGATGACTTCACCACAATCTTGAGTCAATAAATTCAATGTCCTCTTAAGTCTAAACACAGGCAATGCTAAGCCTGGGCTTAGACAAAAGTCACTGTTAATGGCCATTTACTTTTTTAGCTATATCAAAAGCATAGGGACATGGGGGCAACTAGGCAGTGTAGTGAATAGAGCACTGAACCTGGAGTCAGGAGGATGAGAGTTCAAATCCAGCCTCAAACACCATGACCCTGGGCAAGTCACTTAACCCAGATTGCCTCAAAAAAAAAAAAAACAAAGATAAAACATAGGGATAGCAGACAATAAAACAAGCTATAGCAGGTTTAGCTGCCAGTTGCAGGTGGAGTCAATAACGCCTTAGAGAGAAGAATTAAACTGGGTGCAAGTCTCTCTCCTGTGCTAAAAGAGTAGGAGGCTCACTGCATACATGTGGTTGGGATGGCAGCTATGTGGTGCAGTAGATACTAGCCCTAGAGTCTGGAGACTCATCTTCCTGAGTTCAAATCTGACCTCAGACACTTAGTAACTGTGTGACTATGGGCAACTCACTTAACTCTGTTTGCCTCAGTTTCCTCATCTGGAATATGAGCTGGAGAAGGAAATGGCAGAGTATCCAGTGTCTTTACCAAATGGTGTTACAAAGAGTCAGACATGATTAAACACACACACAGTGGTGGGATGGAGGGGATGAAAACAATTTCAGCCAAGCAGATGTAAACGACTATATTCATCCTCTTCTAGGTGAGGTCTGGGAAGTTTTTTTTTCTATGAAAAAAAATGGAAGAATAATGATGTCTCTACTTGGGGTTTGTCATCAGAGACTAGGAATAGGGAACACCTGAGGATAGCTGAGCTTGGAGCGGCTTCAGAAATGGGGAGTGGCAGAGGAAATGACGAGTAGTAGGTTCTGATACTGACAGGACAAGTTTTAAGCTGTGATGTGATGCCAAGGTTGAACACAGTGAAATCCTCTCCTCTCCTCTCCTCTGGGCCAGACTAGCTAAAGAGGAACCCTGATCTATCCAAGTTATGAGCTTTTCAGAGAAGTCTATTTCCCAGAGTGCTCTGGGAGAAAAGAAAGGACACTGTGGATTTTCCCCCATTGCTTTATTATTTCTTTCTTTCTCAATTAAATGTTTTATTACTTCAATGATTGTTGGAGACTGGAGACTGAATTGTCGGTTACTATCTTCCCCTCTTCTTAGTTGTTAAGGGCACAATGGACCGGGGCCCTTCCTGGGGGGAAGAGAGTACTAGGAAGTCCTGACCTGCCACGTGGCTCTGCCAGCCCAGCGCTAGAAAGACTTCCTGGTCTGAGACTAAGCAGCCACCAACCAACCAGAAGGGGATACGACCCGGGATAGGGAATCGTGCCCTTTTTTGGTTTGGTTTGGAGGGGCTCACACCAATGAGATGAAAAACTCCACCCCCAGGATATGACCTTGTAGTAATTGTTTATATAAACCCCCGCTGGACTTAATAAAGAGAGACATTCCTACACCAGCAACGAGTCATGTCTCCTTCCTCTCCGTGATCCTGTCCCCGGACCTCGTGGCCTTCCAAGGTCCCCCGGGTCCCCCTCGAGCCCAGCTCCCCCGGCACTCTCCAGCGTCCCTGACCCACGATTGTTGACCTGCGGGACGGGTCAATTGGCGCCCAAACGTGGGGCAGTACGAACACTGGACAGTGACCCGATAGACGCCCCAACTCGTCCGGACCCCTGAGAATTCATTAAGGTAAGTGTTCGCGTCTATCGACACCATGGGATCTCAATTGTCCAAAGAACAGACTTTTGTTAAGGACTTAAAACATAATTTCAAAAAGAGAGGAATAAGAGTAAAGAAAAAGGACCTTTTGAGATTTTTCATCTTTATAGATAAAGTATGTCCCTGGTTCATTATTAATGGTCCAGAAATTCACCCAGGCAAATGGCAGAAAGTCGGGAGAGATCTTAATGACAAATTAAAACAAGAAGGTCCCGAATCGGTTCCTATCAATGTTTTCTCCTTTTGGACCTTAATTAATGAAATTATCGAGGAAGCAACAGGAGATAAGAATACCCGCCAATTACTTGTACAAGCGGAATCCTGTCTCGCGCCACTTTCTCGCGCGGCTTCCGTATCCTCTTTTCACACAGAGGGAATCGGGGATAAAGAAGAAGCAAAACCTCCCCCATCTACCGAGAATAAAGGGGAAGTCAAGTCTCCTCCTCCTATAAGGTCTATTTACCCACCACTCCCTACCAATACCCTTACCTTCCCCGTGTTTCCCACGGAGCACAAAAATCCCCTAAAAGCTGATTCCCCTAATAAGGATGGTGTGCTCCCTGATGATGAAGCCGCTGATTTAGAGGCAGAAGCCGCGGCATACAATCCCCAAGAAGCCTTCATAACACAGCCCTGCACGCCACCTCCCTATGTGTTCCCTCCCGCGATGGATCTTTCCCTTATTCAGAAGGACTTGACCGGTCGTATGATAGAGCTAAGAAAGACCTTAGATATTCAAAACCAGTACCAGCAGATGATCAGGGAGTTCTCCACGCTTCAAGCGTCTTTACAAAAATCCCTTCTGCCCACTCCCATGACAACCAGCTCCATGACCACTCCTCCTCCTAATACTTCCCGCCCACTCAAAAAGTCTAAAGCCCTCCTCTTCCCGATCCTCCGAAACAAATCTAAAACTTTGCCTAAGGACCCCGGGGATTCAGATGAAAATCGACAGGGCTCAAAAGGTGATGGTGGGGGGAATGAAGGTTCTGAGGAAGATAGTCAGGAGGAAGAGGGTGATAATGGGGAACGAGACTCGGACTCTGGGGAACAAGACTTGGACTCCGAGGAAGATACGAAATTTTCCGCTTCTCCTAGATATAAAGCCCCAAAATTTAAAAATATAAAAGATCTTCATGTAGCAGTGAATAAATATGGCCCCAATGCACCCTTTACATTGTCCGCTCTTGAAGCGCTGGGGCAAGGAGGTTACTTGTTGCCAGGAGAGTGGATTAGAATAGCCCAAGCAGCCCTAACTCGGGGCCAATTTCTGACATGGAAGGCGGAATTTGAATATAATTGTCAAATTATTGAAAAAAGGAATTTGAAATCTAAAAGTAATAAAGATTGGACCTTCGAAAAATTGGCAGGAAGGGGGAAATTTGCCCTCGAACAGAAACAAAAGAAGTTACCGGCAGGACTGTTAGAGCAAACTAACCAGGCAGCTAACCGCGCCTGGAGAGCCCTGCCCATGACTGGTTCCCCTTTCACTCCCCTGAACAAGATTACCCAGAAAAAGGATGAGGAATATTCTGAATTTGTAAGCCGCTTGTTAGAAACGGCCGAAAGGACCCTAGGTAATGCGGCCTCTGATGATCTGATTATTAAAAGGCTGGCTTTTGAGAACGCCAGTGGCCCATGTAGAAACATACTTAATGGACAATGGCAAGACAAAACCCTAAATGAAATGATAAAGTTGTGTCGTGATGTTCAGGACCCCACTACCTCTAAAATCGAAAAAATGTCCCAAGCTGTGCTAGCACTGCAAAACCCTGTAAAAACTATGTCTGAGGCATTCTTGACTATTGGGGCAGCCACAACCAGCGGCCCTAGACCTTGTTTTAGGTGTGGAACTGAGGGCCACTTTGCCAAGCAGTGCCCCATGGGGCAAAATAACCCCTTTGCCCCGCGGAAACGTGCCACACCCGCCACTCCTTTTCCCCGCTGTAGAAAAGGTTTTCACTGGGGCAATGCTTGCAGAGCCACTCATGATTTGGAGGGCAAACCTTTTCCCCCCTTGCCGGGAAACGGCTGGCGGGGTCCACCCCGGACCCCTCAAGGCCCGGCCCAGCTGGCCACGGGGACATGCCCTGCCACCAACTCTCCAGGGCAGCAGCAAGTAGCGCAGGAGTGGACCTGTGTGCCACCACCTATACAGTATTGAGGCCAGAGGAGGGCCCGCAATCCATCCCAACAGGCGTTTGTGGTCCACCACCCCCTGGTTTCTTTTTTCTTATCATTGGCCGTGCCTCCACAACCCTCAGGGGTATTACTATACACCCTGCTCTCGTTGATAATGATTACACAGGGGAAATTAAAATAATTGCTTCTGCTTCCGGGGACGTTGTTCGGGTTCAACCCAATCAACGCATTGCACGGGCTTTACCCCTCCCTATGGACACTTCCTTCCCAGCTCTTCATCGTAACAGAGGCAGATCAACACTCGGCTCCTCGGGCATTTACTGGGCACAAGCTCTCTCCCAAGAGAGGCCTACTCTATCCCTTAAAATACAGGGAAAAACCTTTCTCGGCCTCCTTGACTCTGGGGCTGATTCCACTGTTATCTCAGAAGCCCATTGGCCGTCTTCTTGGCCGCTGCAACCTTCATTAACCCACCTACAAGGCATTGGGCAGAGTTCCAACACTATGCAGTCCTCTCAACTCTTACAATGGGAAGATCAGGAAGGTAATAAGGGAACTGTTAGGCCTTTTGTTGTCCCTAATTTACCCGTTAACTTATGGGGAAGAGACATTCTAGTTCAAATGGGGATCATTATGTGCAGTCCCAGCTCAATTGTTATGTTGAACCAAGGCTTCCTACCTCGTCAGGGACTGGGAAAAAATAAACAAGGTCTCACCCAACCGCCGCAGCTACAGCCACACCCCGGTCGTTCGAGCCTTGGCCTTTCAAACAATAGTTATAAGCATTTTTTCTAAGGGCCACTGGTCCTCCCAGCCTACAGGCGGACAAAATCACCTGGAAATCTGATACACCCGTCTGGACCGACCAGTGGCCCCTCCCTAGAGAAAAATTAGAGGCTGCCTTAATGTTAGTACAGCAACAGTTGGATGCTGGCCATATAGAGCCTTCAAACTCACCTTGGAACACCCCTATTTTTGTAATAAAGAAAAAATCCGGAGCTTGGAGACTACTCCACGACCTCCGAGCAGTCAATAGAACAATGGTTCCAATGGGCTCCCTGCAGCCCGGCCTTCCTGCACCTGTTGCTATTCCTGCGAAGTTTCAAAAGGTGGTGATTGACCTTAAAGATTGCTTTTTCTCCATTCCCCTTCATCCTGATGATGCTAAAAGGTTTGCCTTTTCCATTCCCATAACTAATTGTGTAGGACCCTCCCCACGTTTCCATTGGAAAGTCCTCCCTCAGGGTATGGCCAATAGTCCTACACTTTGCCAAAAATACGTTGCTCAAACAATTGACCCTTTTCGCGTGCAATACCCACATCTTTATATCATTCATTACATGGATGATGTTTTGCTTGCTGGCCCCTCAGAACCAGAGCTCTTACAGGTGACTTCTCTTCTTGTCGATGCATTACAAGAGAGAGGATTACATGTTTCCCCTGATAAAGTCCAGCTAGCCTCCCCCTTCTTTTTTCTCGGTTTTGAACTTCATTCTTCCCAGATCATTACTCAAAAGGCACAGATTAGGACAAGTCACTTGCAAACCCTCAATGATTTTCAGAAGCTCCTGGGAGATATTAATTGGCTCAGACCCTACTTAAAAATCACCACTGGTGATCTGAAGCCTCTCTTTGACACCCTTAGAGGTGATTCTAATCCAGCTTCTCCGCGTGCCTTATCAAAAGAGGGGGAGTTAGCACTACAAAAGATAAATCATGCCATTTCTGTTCAAAAAATAGGATACTACAACCCCCAAAAGAAACTCTGGTTTCTAATTTTCTCAACAACATTTTCCCCCATGGGTCTGCTTTGGCAAGAATTGCCCTTATATTGGATTCATGGCCCTGCAACACCCACTAAGGTACTATCCACCTATATCTCTCTAACCGCATCTCTTCTTCAGGAAGGCAGATCACTCTCTATTAAACTATTTGGAAAGGAACCTGATCATATTGTTTGCCCTTATACCTCCACACAAATATCATGGCTACAACAGAATGATGACACCTGGGCTGTTTCTTCTATATCTTTTCAGGGAACTTTGGATAACCATTACCCAAATGATAAACTAATCCAGTTTCTCAAGGATAATCCGGTAACCTTCCCCAGAATCACAAAAATAGAGCCCATACAAGAAGCTCGGCTAGTTTTCACTGATGGCTCATCCTCAGGCACTGCCGCTATATCTGTAGACTCTGTAGTAACGTCCTTTCACACTCCTTATAAATCTGCACAATTGGTAGAGCTTGCGGCCATACTTTGGGTTTTTGAACATATCTCTGACCCAATGAACATATACACTGACAGCGCTTACATAGCCAATTCGGTTCCTGAACTTGAGACTGTCCCCTATATTAAGCCCTCTACTAATGCCTTCTCAATGTTCTTTGAAATCCAAAAACTGATACGAAATAGAAGCCATCCTTTCTTCATTTGCCACATTAGGGCGCATTCTGACCTTCCTGGCCCTCTAGCTGAAGGAAATAGTACTGTAGATGCAGCCACTAAATATGCCTTGTTTTCCACAATGCTGCGATCCACTCCTTTTGAGGCTGCCACTAAAGCCCATGAATTACATCACCTTAATGCACACAGCCTAGCCCAACTTTATAAAATCACCAGAGAACAAGCTAGACAAATTGTGAAACAGTGTCCTGGATGTCTCGTTCACCTTCCTGAACCACACCTTGGAGTTAATCCCCGAGGCCTGATCCCTGGAGAATTATGGCAAATGGATGTCACACATTTCACACCCTTTGGTAAACTAAAATACATCCATGTTTCTATTGATACCTTCAGTGGCTTTCTCATTGCCACCTTACAAACAGGGGAGGCCACCAAACATGTCATTAATCACATTATGGCCTCCTTGACAATTGGCCCTAGACCAAAAGTTCTAAAAACTGACAATGGACCAGGTTATACCAGCCTATCCTTCAAGCAGTTCTGTGCTTACCTACACATTAAGCACATTACTGGTATCCCATATAACCCTCAGGGGCAAGGGATAGTTGAACGTGCCCATCAAACTCTGAAGAGAATGTTGTCAAAACTACAATCAGGATCTGAGAAACTTTATTTACGGGCCAATAACCACAGAACCCTTTTAAATCATGCTCTGTTTGTACTAAATTTTTTAACATTAGATAAGAGCGGTAAGTCACCAGCAGATCGCCTCTGGCATTCTTCTACGGCCGATGATTATGCCCAAGTAAAATGGAAGGACCCACTTACAAATCAGTGGCACGGTCCCGATCCTGTCCTAATCTGGGGCAAAGGGCATGCATGCATCTATGACCTTAGTGCACAAAATGCCAGATGGTTGCCTGAACGCCTGGTTAAAATTATCAACCAGCCCAGGGGAAAACCCTGAGAAGGAATCCCTCTGCTCTTTTTCAGGTGCTCGCAAACAGATACCGCAAAGAGGAACGCGTGGTAACATATTCCCCCCTCCACGGGAGACACCCACCATGAGGTTTGTCCACTTTATCCTCCCCCTGTTGATCTCCCCTGCATTCTCCTCCCAATATCAACTTTTTAACTATACCTGGATAGTTCAGAATTCGTGGGGAGATGTGGTTTGGAGAAAGTCAGAAATCACTCATGACGTTCCTTGGTCTACTTTAAACCCGGATCTTTGCAGACTGGCGCAAGGTCAGGAAGGGTGGGATGTTGCTGAATATTTTAGTTCTACTGCCCCCCTCACTCCCCCATACCTGGGTCAGGGGGTTCCCGAGTCTCCACGTTCCGAAGGAGGTTGTTTGTCAAAGTATCGCAGAGGCGTTTTAAGACAATATTCACTATACGCCTGCCCCGGCTCAAAACACCGACCCCAAAGATTATCTGGTTCCTGTGGTTCCTCCACTGATTTTTTCTGTAAATCATGGGGGTGTGAAACAACAGGGGATACTTACTGGTCTCCCAGTTCTTCCTGGGACCTGATAACTGTTAAAGCAAATTATACGCGCACGAACCCTCATGTGTTTGGCTTCCGCCCCCCGGCTGAATGTAACACTTGGTGCAACCCACTCAAAATTGACTTTACTGAACCTGGCAAAAAATATTCTGATTGGGCGAAAGGTGTCTCTTGGGGACTGAGGTTGTACAAAACTGGCTCTGACTGGGGCCTCACCTTCTCCCTCAAACTTCTAAAGACTCCTCCTGTTTCTCCTCCCGTAGCCGTAGGCCCGAATAGAGAAATGAGACCCAACTATTCACTTTACAACTCAGCGTTGAAAAATAAACCTCATCCCTCCACTGCGATCCCCTTTCTCTCCAACACCACTCTTTTCCGCCCTACTATACTCCGCGGACCATCACCGCCTGCCTCCATGATTCTAAGTCTGGTTAATGCCTCCATACAAACCCTACACACTCTAAACGTATCATTCATTGAAGGATGCTGGGTCTGCTACTCCTCCGCTCCCCCCTTTTATGAAGGCATGGCTCAGTTCGGTGCACCCAACTATACATCAGAGATTTCACAACTTAGGTGGGGTAACGACAAAAAACAAGGCCTGACACTTAGCGTAATTACTGGCATTGGCACCTGCATTTTGGGCCCCAACATGCTCCCCCCTTTTCAGCTTGAGGCTATATGCAATCAGACTGTAATCGTCTCTGAGCATCATACTTATGCTTCTGCGCCTACTGGCCACTATTTTGCCTGTTCCTCCGGCCTTACCACCTTTCTAGTTATCTCCAAGTTCATCAGCTCCCGTGATTACTGTGTATTGGTAGTTTTATTCCCTCATGTCACTTTTTACCCAAATGATGACTTCCTAAATATCTGGCAACAAGGGAGAGAAAGCTCCCAAAGGGTAAAAAGAGAACCACTAACTGCATTAACGTTAACCGTCCTTTTGGGTCTAGGAGCTGTAGGGACGGGTACCGGTATTGCCTCCCTCGTTCAAAATGATAGACAGATAGCACAGCTTAGTGCAGCTATAGATAAAGATCTAGAGGAACTGCAGACAGGATTACAGCACCTCAAAAACTCAGTAGCATCTCTGGCGGAAGTTGTGTTACAAAACAGAAGAGGTTTGGACCTCCTCTTCTTACAACAAGGAGGTCTGTGTGCAGCCCTGAAAGAAGAGTGCTGCTTTTACTCAGATAGGCTAGGACTTGTGGAAAACAGCTTGAGTAAGGTCAGAGAGAGCTTAGAAAGAAGGAAAAAGGAGAGGGAACAACAAGAATCCCGGTATAAGAATTGGTTCTCCGCCTCCCCGTGGCTTTCTACACTCCTTCCTAGCCTTCTTGGACCACTCTTGGGCCTTCTCCTACTCATTTCTTTCGGCCCTTGGGCCTTTAACAAACTAACCACCCTTGTTAAATCTCAGATAGATTCAGCTATTGACCGGAAGAGACATATATTTTACAGCAGGCTACAGGAACATGACGTCCCTGAGCCCCCAGATAACCGGCTTCAGTTTACCGAAGATCTCCTTAAAGAACCTTGGTACCGGCGGTGGAAGAAGAGACTCTGCTCCCCTTGCTGAACAGCCCACCAACCCCTCCCCTGCTCTCCCCATCCTTGAGCATCTTAGCTCCCATTATTCCTTGTGTGTGATATTGATACCTTACCCTTACTCTGATTTCTATGAATCTCCTCCACTATGTTCCCGACAGGGAAGCTGTGGACTGCGCCAATGACGGGAATATTGTGGCCCCATGACCTGGATAATCATACCATTGGCTGCAGAGGTACCCAATGACGGGATTATTGTGGGTCTACCTACCAGAAATGCTGGAGGTGGGGGCCATCCACATAGCCTAAGACAGGGGCCCTGCCCACTTTCGGTACCAGGCATGGAGTCAGGCCACATAGCCTAAGACAGGCCAGCCACCTACCCTTTTTTAAATAAAAACGGGGGACATGTTGGAGACTGGAGACTGAATTGTCGGTTACTATCTTCCCCTCTTCTTAGTTGTTAAGGGCACAATGGACCGGGGCCCTTCCTGGGGGGAAGAGAGTACTAGGAAGTCCTGACCTGCCACGTGGCTCTGCCAGCCCAGCGCTAGAAAGACTTCCTGGTCTGAGACTAAGCAGCCACCAACCAACCAGAAGGGGATACGACCCGGGATAGGGAATCGTGCCCTTTTTTGGTTTGGTTTGGAGGGGCTCACACCAATGAGATGAAAAACTCCACCCCCAGGATATGACCTTGTAGTAATTGTTTATATAAACCCCCGCTGGACTTAATAAAGAGAGACATTCCTACACCAGCAACGAGTCATGTCTCCTTCCTCTCCGTGATCCTGTCCCCGGACCTCGTGGCCTTCCAAGGTCCCCCGGGTCCCCCTCGAGCCCAGCTCCCCCGGCACTCTCCAGCGTCCCTGACCCACGATTGTTGACCTGCGGGACGGGTCAAATGATGCTCCTCTGCCTGGATATGTTTGTTATATAATGAGCACTTGAATATCTATGTCTTAATTTTCTTCAAACTTTTCTTCAAAAATTTTCATTTTCATTTTCAAACCAAGTAGGAGCAAGTGAACCAAAATGAATAAATTAAAAATCCGTTTTTGCTTGTCTTTATACATGAGGATCCAGAGATGATGGCACCAATGGTTACGTAGTCTAAGACTGAGACATAATGCTTTGGGGTCCAAGCCATCTGTATCAGCATTACAGGGATCCACTGAAGTTTTTTTGGTGGATCTAGGTCATGTTATATTTGGGGGGCTAAGGTACATTGCTGTTTTTAGGGTTAAGGATGCAATTTATTTAACACACACCCTACTCTCAAACTAAGCAAATGATTATAGGAACCATTATAAAATTATGTGTTAGAGAAATTTTGCTCAGTGGGTAGGGATTAGACCCTTTCCAAGGACTCTTGGCTTATTGAGGAGGTACTTAGTATGATGAGGAAAATACTTTATATGTCTGTGAATACTTCGGGGGTGGGGTGGGATATAAATTTTTGGGAAATGTATACAAGAAGGAAGTTGTGCCAGCTCCCTGAACCTGTGTGGCTTTCCCAGATCTCCAAGGAGATATCTGGAAAGTAGGGGAAAATGGGGGGAAATGGGGGCACTTGGGGATTAGTTATTAAACCCTCCTCTGAGTTTCTGAGTGAGTTAAAATTCTTCTGGATGAAATCAGCTTGAACCTGAATTTTATTTTATTTTTATTTTTTTCCATTTTCTTATTAAAAATTTTTTTATTTTTAGTTTTCAACATTCATTTCCACAAGATTTTGAGTTCCAAATTTTCTCCCCATCTCTCCCCTCCCTCCACCCCAAAACACCATGCATTCTGATTGTCCCTTCCCCCAATCTGCCTCTCTTCTATCACACCCCTCCCTTCCCTTATCCCAATCTTCTCTCTTTTCTTGTAGAGCAAGATAGATTTCTATACCCCATTACCTGTATTTATTTCCCAGTTGCATGCAAAAACAATTCTCAACATTCGTTCCTAAAACTTTGAGTTGCAACTTCTCTCCCTTCCTCCCTCCCCACCCATATCCACTGAGAAGGCAAGCAATTCAATATATGCTATATAAGTATAGCTTTGCAAAAGACTTCCATAATAGTCATGTTGGGTAAGATTCACCATACTTCCCTCCATCCAATCCTGTCCCCGCCGCGCTGTGCGACCAAGGCTGGGCTACGCTCCACTCTGAGCCGGTGTGATAGACCTTTCCTATTGGCCTTCCAGGCTATCTTGGGGTAGAAATCTTGTTCACTCTCATTTTGTGGCTTCCACTGCTCTAGAATTTGTTTAGAGTCATTTTTTACAGGTATTTTATGGGCTGTAGGGGCAGAGCTTCTACAGGGCCGTCCTTCTACTCCACCATCTTGGCTCCGCCCCGCTGGACTTGTATTTTAGAAAGCTATCTGGGTGTGGTGGGGAAACATTTTCTTCAGCACCTAGTACCAAAAATATGTTTGTCTAAAAGACTATTTTATGGAGAACTCACACAAGGCAAGCACTCACATGGAGGTCAGAAGTGATACAAGGAGACTCTCAAGCTCTCTCTGAAGAACTTTGGAATCGACTATATGAGATGGGAGACACTGGCAAAGGACAGCCCAGCATGGCACACCCAAGTCAAGGAAGGTACTGTGTTCTAAGAGCAAAACAGAATTGCAGCAGCCCAAAAGAAATGTGAAATGTGCAAATTTAGTGCCATCTCCACTCCAATGTTCAAATGGACTATATGTGCCTGATCGGTGGTAGAGCCTTCTGAGCTTGTACTAGTCTGATCAGCCACATTGAGTGAGACACATTGTGCCTTGATCCCAACATAGTGATGTCATTTGGGTCCTCTTAGAAAAAGAAGGACAACCAACTAACCAAGCCAAAAACTGCACAGTGGCCCTCCAGTCAGGATATAAATCAACTACTGGGGTAGCTAGGTGGTGCAGTGGATAGAACACCAGTGCAGGAGTCAGAAGGACCTGAGTTCAAATGTCACCTCAGACACTTGACACTCACTAGCTGTGTGACCTTGGGCAAGTCACTTAACCCCAACTGCCTCATCCTGGGTCATCTCCATCATCCTGAGGAATATCTGGTCACTGGATTCAGATGGCTCTGGAGGAGAAGTGAGGCTGGTGACCTGCACAGCCCTTCCTCACTCAAAACAAAGTCAAGTGCAAGTCATGTCATTATTTCTCTGATGGCATGGTCTTCTTCAGCAATGAAGGACAAACACACAAGCCAACTATTACAATTAGAGTGGGGTCAGTAAGGAATGTGATAGTCATTTTTTTGGAGGTTGTATCTGTGTGCATGGAATTGAGTTTTGAGTCCAGGTTAGGATATACTGGGGCGAGGGCTGATGTAAACAAATGTAAGAAACTAATAGAATCTTAGGGAATCTCTTTTTGACATCCTGTGTACTCTGAAGAGGGAGTGTCCTAAGACTTCAATACCCATTTCTTTGGGTATTGGCTGTATAATTAATATCTAAAATTAATGTCTAAAAACTATACAGGGTATCCCGAAAGTTTTAATGTATACAGGGTATTTCTTGGACATGGACAAAGTGGAAATTTGTTTTGCTTGATTATGCATATTTGTTATGAAGGCTTTGTTTTTCCTCTTTTTTTTTTTTAGCAATGGAGAGAAAAGAAAGAAGAGAAAATAGATTTTTGTAGACTGAAACTGCAGATCTCCAGCGTGTAAAGCTTGCTTTTCTGTCCAAATATTCGACACATTCAATGACTAACTTTCAAAGTTGTACTGCTAGCCTCTATTTCCTTCTATCTTTCCTTCCAATGTCTCCTGGGCACTAAAAATATACTTAAATGGTGTTCCTTTCTTTTTCTTTTTCTTTTGGCAACTCTATTGCTAGGGCCCCTCCCCCCATTTCTCTCCTCACTCCTGTTGTTTTTCACTACACAAATGGAATATTGTACGTGCCCAAAGAGTGTTGCACACTTAGGCTGAGCAAATAGTAATAATATTTAGCATTTATGTAGTATTTTAAGGTTTACAAAGCACTTGATAGGTGTCTCATTTGATCTTCCCAACAACTCTGTGAGGTAGCTACTACTTATAATCCTATCCTTGCAGATTAGAAAACTGAAGCAGTGAGAAGTTAAGTGACTTTTCCAGGGTCACACAACTAGTAAGCATATGAAGACTGGATTTGAATTGAAGTCTTCCTGACTCCAGGTCCAGTTATTCTATCCTCTAGTTGCCTCTGGTCCAGGCAAAGAACAGGTTCTATTGATCCCTTAGGGTGTTAGTGGATTTCTACAAGAAGTGTGAGAACTGCCCTGGACATGTTCATTCATTCATTCATTCATTCATTCATTCATTCATTCATTCATTCATTCATTCATTCATTCATTCTTTTGAAATCAGGAAAGCTTTTATTAATCTTTACATCCATTCCCCCTGAATGGACAGGTAGTCTCCCCAGTAAGGTTACAGGATGACTACAACACATTCAAAAAGATGGGTCCTCTTATACAGTTTTTCCTATTTTGTATTTTCAGCAATACCATCCCCTGGCCCTGTGACTTTATGTTCTCCTCTCTGACAGACTTTTCCTCACACAGCTCCTTGAGATTGCGCATTAGTTTCTGACCTCTAACCTGTCCCCCTGGGCATGTTTAAAGGAAAGTGTTGTCAGTTTGAGTCTTTGTTCTGAAAGTCTTCAGGGCTTGTGTGCATCTAATTCTTGTTTTTGGAAAGGGGTAGGAAGAACATAAGAACTGACCTAGTGATTATGAACCACTTCCCCCAGTACAGATGTCTACACGGCTGGGTGGCAGAAGCTTCCACAGAATCCAAAGTGTTATAGAGTATGATGGCTTCACCATCAGAAACCATTCTGATTAGGGCTGAGGTTCTGAGAGCAAACTACTGAACAAAATACTTGACTTTGCAGGAATCAAAGTTTGGGACTATATGCACTCCACACAAGGAAACCTATAGCCAAAGCATTTTAAATTTCTCACTGCTGACTGTACCAGTGATCCTAGAACTTAAACAGATGTCTCAGTAGAGTCACCGTATGACTTTAGTGCATTCATAGAATGCCAGCAGGAGCAACAGCACAAGCTTTGTACCTTGTTGACATTTGGGTAAGAGTCAGGTTGACTATTGATTACATTGCAGTCTTGGAAAATGGGGAAGATAGGCAAAATCACATGCCAGGAAGGGACCTCAGAGGTCATCAAGAGAGTACTCTCTTTATCTTATAGATGAAAAATTAGGGAAGGAGGAGGTAAGTGGAAGGAGATTAAGTGACTTAGCCAAGATCATGTAAGCAAGATGTAGCAAAAACAAAATTTGAACCTAGGGTTTCTGATTCCAGTGCTCTTTCCACAGTAATCCACAAAATGTGTAAAGACTCTCAACCAATTCATTATTCAGACAAGAAACTGAAAGAGGCCTATTACCTGGCTATGGCCTCAGTTTAGTAGAGCATAGAGAAGTATAAGTAATTGCTTGTATATAGTAACTACCATGCATAATAGAGCATATACTTATATGTAGCTTATGTGTATCTAAGATAATTTGCCTGTAACTATGCTCTATATAGTTTAACAGATGTGGTATAATGTTTATTGATATCCTGTCCAAACATATCTAGTGTAATTTGCAGGAACCATGATTTTTTGTAACTGGATAAAGAAAAGTAGCCAGCAACTCTTTAGATCTTGAAGCTTCTTTCTGTGCATCTTTCTCTTCCTTTCCATTTTTAGAGAAAATGGAAAACTCACTACCCACTTGTTTGGAGTCAATGAAAAAACTTCCATCAAGTGACATGGGAGGGACGCTTTTATACTCCTCTTGGTGAAATGGATGTTTACATGGAAAAATTGTTTTTGCTTGTTTGTTTTTCCTGTTGAGAAGATGAAGGACTAATAGATATTTTTTCTAAAGTTTATGTCTAAAGAGTGGAAGATGTCTATTGGATAGACAGTAGATAAGCCAAGCTGAATGCTACAGCTGAGTCTGAGGTAAGCAACAGCAAGAATCAGAGTTATCTATATTGAGGTTGCTTTTCTCTACCTCCTTTGTTTATAGAGCATCCCTATCTCATCTGAGCCATGAGTCCTTGGGAGAAGCCCATGTCCTAAACAGCCCTGGGAGGTAATGGAAGGACTCAGTACTAATTCAGAAATAAATCCTGATATTGTTTCCATTTTCTTAATATTTACCTCTGTTCCAAGTAAATATTTTACTATTTCAAAGCTGTTTTGTGTTTAGATCTGTCAGCAACTGAATATGTGGGCCTAACCTTGAAAAGTTTCTAGTTTTTGAACGGGGTTGTGGCTGGTGAACCAAGACAAGTCAATTACCATTTAAAGTTCTTATTATTTGAAACTGAGTCTTTGAACAACCAAAGATAATAGCACCCACAGGGTTTTTTCCCTCCCTCCTTCCTTCCTTCCTTTCTTCCTTCCTTCCTTCCTTCCTTTCTTCCTTCCTTCCTTCCTTCCTTCCTTCCTTCCTTCCTTCCTTCCTTCCTTCCTTCCACACTATTCTTTTTTAATTTAAAATAATTTCAAGGGGATAAGGTATGTTTAATTTAAAAGGGAAAAGTTAAAGTGTCAAACAAATACAGAGGATATAGGAATGGAGAAAAAAGGGAGCAGTTAGGGCAGGTCAAAAGAATGAGAAATGGATTGAAGAGAAAATGAGAAGCTTTTCACAATTACATAAATTCTCAGAATATGAATTAGCACCAAACCTGCTCTTTGGAATTTCTTTTATGAAAACAATAGAACAATGATACAGATGAATGCCTGGAGCTCCAGAGATGAGCAGTCTTGGATGTATAGACATTACTTGAGCTTTGCATTGGCATTAGAATTGCCAAATGAAGCATTCTTCTCTTAAGGAGAAACGAATCTGTGGGGGGGGGGGGGTTTGGGTAAGGGTGAGAAAGGAGGTGGTAAAAATAATCCTTTTTTTCCTCCTTTGAATTGGTAGTACACAAACTTAGGAAGCCACAGGACAAAGAACCAGGAAGGATAACTGCACCATACTTTACACAATTACCTTGTTATGGCTACTGAGTGGAAAGTTACTCAAAGTCTTAAAAAAAAGTACTAAAGAAAATTAAAAAATCTGTGAATTACTCAATCTAGTGTTCCATGTGGATCTAGAAATTACTTCCTTGAAGCTTGAATGTGTGAAAAAACCACAAGTAATTGTTCTCCAATGTTGTTTCTTAAGCCATTGTTTGGGTAATAGCTGAGGGTGAAACCTACACTTTAGTACAGATGCCTGGGCCACAATTCTGTGCTTCACAAGATGTAGTGACTTTGAAGTGAGCTGTTACTGAGAAGTTCAAAGATTATGCAGATGGAGTTAAATTTAATGTACGACTGAATAACAGTCCATTGATTTATAGTTTAATCAGCACCAAATTTGGATGCTGCTTGCCAGGAGTGGTTAGGTAGTGCTAGCTAACTATGAGTTCTCCAATAAGTTATTTTATTTCCCAGGGAAGATTAATGTAGATGCGTATGTTCTATCCTATAGATCATGTGACACCAAAGGTATGGTGATACACTTCGTTATTGGTGTCATCAAAAAGGTGAGAGGGAATGAAGGTTATCTATCATATTCAAGGGACTGAGTTAAGTTCAAATGGAAGAGAAGTGGAGGCTTTGGAACTGACATCAACTGTGCTCTTTGTATATGGACATCATCTAAGGTACTGAATTGCTAAAAAGGACAGAAAAAGAGACTGTATGTGTCTAGAACAATGATAGAATCTGTTTGAGAAGGAATACATGCAAAAGTTCTTGAGCAACGATGCAGACAATTCTATGGATCTGAGAGGAAACTTTCCCTCAGATAAATGTATTAAGTGGACTTGCTTGAGAAGAGAAGACTGACCAGGATAAAAATGGTTACCGTTCTTTGTGACCCATTGACATATAACTGTTTTCAGTCTTAAAAGATGGAAATGTGAAACTGTAAATTAAATCACTGGGGACTATGGGAAGATTATATAAAGATTATTAGGGTCATCCCTAATGGAAAATGCATTTATCGAATTTCCTATCCCAAGGTAGATGTGAATCATTCCTCGTGCCTTCTATTGAGTATATAGTCTTGATATTTCCTTCTATTGAATCCACTTTATGGTTATCCTTACTTTTTGTTTTCTTATCAGTAAATGTTATAGTTTTTCTTGCCTTATCTTATTGTTAAGCACAGTCAATGATGTGTTATGTTGACTGATTTGGTGCAAATGGGAAGCCCGCTGTTGGGGACTGAAGGGCTACAGTGGCGAGTAGGAGGGATGCATTTCCCCACACCAGGGTTACTTCTAGGATCCCAAGAGCTGAGTAGTAGCAGGTAGTGATTTTGGCTGGCTCCTCTTCCCTCTCCTCTCTATTCTGGGAAAACTACCAGTGTGAGGGCAGGAAGGAGAGAGACAGAGACAGAGAGAGACAGAGACAGAGAGGGAGAGAGAGAGAGAGACAGAGAGAGAGAAATGTCATGTTGGTAGCATATGAATGCTATGGTTGCATTGAATTGAGTCCCCTGGTTTGAGTGAACCTTGGATCACTGGTAGTAAAAGCAGATAGAACTTTTACAAGTCAAAATTGAAGGAGTAATTCTTGTGACTCAAATTTCATTCCCTAGAGGCATCTTACTTCTGAGTTTTTACATAGCATTTACCATGTACCAGGATCTTTATGAATATTATCTCATTTGATCCCTACAATAACCCTGGAAGGTAGGAGCTATTATTATCCCCATTTTACAGTTGAAGAAACTGAGGCAAACTGACATTAATTTACTTGCTCAAGATCAGCCAACTAGTGTCTGAGGTTGGATTTGAGTTCAGGTCCTCCTGAATCTATGTCCAGACCTAGCTGCCTCTAAATTAGTTTTTAGTGCTAATTAACTCTGATTACCTTTTCCTAAGTCCCTACCCCATTCCTTCAAAGGTATTAAAACCATCTTTGAGAATTAATTTGTCCAAGCTTGAACCACTGAATGGGCTTTTGGTGGCCCAGTATAAAAGCTAGTGGACAAAGAATCAGAAATTTCCGCCTCAGGCTTGACGCTAATTGTATGTTGGTAGCAAATTACGAGCCAGGGAAGCTGCATTCACTTGAAGTAATGCTAACTCTTACTGAATATCCTTTTCAGCTATGGTTAAGCAAACTTCCCTGAGATATCTGTTAGGGGTTAGGTTATCTGTTCCAGTCTCAAACATGAACCATGAGATTAGGTGGAGTCATGCCTGGCCTTCAACATTTTGGCATTAGTTGGTAGGACTGGATTTGAATGGCAGTGTTGAAGTGGAGAAAGGGCAACATGGAAGGAAATGAGCCCTGAGGATACAGAAGCCCTGTGGCCTCTTGATTCTGGTAGTGCTTTTCTTTGTATCGATGGCCTACAGGGAGGTGTCCCCCATTGCCCTGGGAGAGTTAGAGAGTAAATGGTCCCTTGGCAACTAGAGACAGATGTGAATGTGCTCTGTCTTTAAGAACTGTGCCCTGAAGATAATAAATGTTATAAATTGGCATTTGTTGAATTTACATAACTTTTGCATTTGGGGGTAAGAGTAATCTCCAGGCCAGTTAGCTGTAGTAGGCGTGGGCCTACCCTATAGGCTGTAATTTTGGGATTGTCTAAGAACTCTGCTGAATAAAGTGGGACTTTTTATATGGCATTTGGGAGCCATTGGGAATGGTGCCACTTTGCTGGGACTCTGGCAAAAGACACTGGGGAAGGCACTTGAAAAGAAGATGCTTAATTGTCCTCAGAAACCCAGAGACTTTTCTGGAATTAGGGATATTGGGCAAATCTGCCAAATGTAGTCTAGTTGATTCCATCAGAATGGGTTGGGGGAGGGAGGAGTGGTGCTGTATTAGTCTGAAAGGAAAGACAGCTTCTATTCTTGCTCCCAGGGGCTGCAGTTCTCTTTTTCATGGGGACTTCTATTTAGGGAGGGCTGAGGAAGGTCCCCTGAGTAGTGGGCCTAGCAGATACCCCAGGCACACTCTCCCAATCTGGCAGAAATGTTGACTGCTCACATATGGCAAGTAGAGTACGTGTCCTGGTCTAGAGGAGTCCTTGGCCAATTCTTTTGCTTTATGTCTTTTTCCTTGAACATACGTAGGCTAACACTCTTAAGCTGGACACTCCCTAGCTTTGGTGGAAATCTTATGAATTCAAGATGTCGAGACCTTTTGGGTCTCAGTCAGAGCTGATTGACAGCAGGAGGAATTTTTTTGCATCAGAAAGAATGATAATTGATAGGAAGAGGAGGCCAAGCAGCTCAATGGTCTGGCATAAAGGAGCAGCTGCCCCCATAGGCCATGGCATAGGGAAGTAATCACAGAGCTCATGGCATCGCCAGGCTGTGGTATAGAAAGGGATATGAATACAATACCCTCTAGAAGTTTTTATTTGAATTAGGGAAAGAGTGGTGGCCAGGAACAGGTGTTTTGGAGAGGAAAGTTAGAGTGAACGATGATTGCAGTCATGGGACAATTGATTGACTGACATATCTTTAGGAGCAATGGTAATGCTGATTTGGTTACTGTTCTCAGAACTTGAATTGGAAAGGGAAGAAAGGGAAACGTGGCATGGCAATGGCTAGACAATATCATGGTGGTCCTGAGACCCAGCAAGATAAGGCGAATCTTCTCCAGGAGGAGCCAGGGGTCATAGGTGTGGGTCCTTAAATTCAAGGTAGAGGTAGAGTTGGTCAGGGTGGGATAGAAATGGCTGAGAAATGACTACCTTAATTTAGATGACTCTGGAGAACAATGACTGAGGCGGGATTATTGTCATCTGTGCTGTGGCCCTGATTTTCCTAGTGTTGCTCCTTGCTTTATATCAGGAGATCCACTATGAACTGTATGGTATTTCCCGCTATATGAACTAGATATTTCAGATTCAGGACTTGGTCCTTCCAAATATAGGAGGGAAGCAAAGTCTGTGATTTCTGACCTTTATTGTCTTCCATATTCTGTCATTCCTTTTTTTTTTTTTGCTAAATTTTCAAAAAAAGAATGAGAATGAGCTTTAGTTCATTTTAATTTTTCAAATGAAGATGAGCCATTGGACATTTTCAGTAGGAGGAAGGTTGGGATATGGAATCATGTAACATTGTTCAATATCTGTCATACAACTCCAAACATTTTAGAATCCAGTACTTAGCACAGCTCCTGGCACATAGTAGGCACTTAGAAAACCTTAATTGAATTGAATGACCAAATTGAATAGAAACCCTGATGATACCAAGGTACCCTAGAGGTCAATTGGTTAAAGATCAAAGAGCAGAGGAAGTGAGCCAGATTTCCTAAGGATGCTACCTCCACCTGGGTTGACTGTAGGGGAACATCTGAACTCCTCACCCTGCCTGTCTCTGCTGAATCTGTCTGTTTAGGGTTAAGTACTAAAGAAAATAAATCCCCCTGCTTGGATTCTTCCGGCTGGCAGAGAAATAAAGCAAGAGAAAAGGAAGAAGGAAGAAGTCACATGCTCAAGGTTTCTATTCATCATAAGTTTCTCCTCAAATGGAGTAAAAGAGGAATTAGATAGCTCTGGGAACTGGTAATGAGATCCAGAGGTTTCACCTGTATAGACCACCTGTTTGAATCTGGTGGACCTCAATGTGGAGACCAAAAGCTGCCGCTGCCTGACAGCTGGTTGGTGGGGGATACAAAACGAGGTAGTGGTCTTGTTTTAGTTCCTAGAGAGACAGGTGTGTGTCCATGCTATGACTTCCCCTCACAGTTGGCCTGTTGGTTGTCAGTCTCTGTTGAGTTATCCAGGCCTGGGATATTAGAACGACTACCTCAGTCTTCCCTCCAAGAAGGAGGGCCAGATTCTCCAGGAGCTGAGGTGGAACAGATATAGGATCAGTCCAAGAGAGCATGCAGGCTGTATTCTGCATGGGGGCCTCCCAAAAGAACAAGTCAGAGATCTAGAAGAGGACCCTAGAGGCCAGTTAGCCCAATTCCCACATTTTACAGATGATCCTAGAAGGCGAAATGGTTTACCCACCTAAAGGTCATGTAGTTAGGATTTAAACTTAGGTCTTATGATTCTGAGCTCATCTTTTCCCCACTGTACCACATTCCCTCTCTAAGTGAGGTCTGCCATGATGATTAGTTTAATAATAGATTGGCAGATGCTTTGCAAATAAAAAATATTATCACATTACTGGGATCCATATGGGAGAAAAAGTTTTGAAAATTGAATATAATGCAGTAGTTGTAGAGTATTTGGGGTTTTTAGACCAGTTTGGCTTTCAAAGTCCTTCACAACTGGCCTCCAATGGTTTTTTCTATCCTTATTTACTGTTCTGTGGTAAGCACATCTATCAACTCCCTCTCCTCATTTAGTCTCTTGTCTCTGCATATGGCTCATGGCATCCCCTCCTTGATCCCTCTCCATCAATTTGTCAGCATTTGACCCAAAGCAGCGCCTAAATAGGTGAGATATTTAAGATGATTGCATCTAGAAGGGACAGTGCAGTGCCATGGAATCTAGGCCTGAATTTGGAGTCAGAAACCTTGGGTTTGAATTACAGTTCTGTAAATTACATATGTGATATTTGGGCAAGTCACAACCTCTCTGGGTCTCAGTTTTTCCTTGATAAAATCAAGGGGTTCTGAATAGATAGTCTAAGGTCCCTTACAGCTCTAAATCTGTGATTTGTACTGGCAAATGGCTTGCTTATCATTTACCTATTTCAGGTGTTGGCTACCTTTAGAAAAATGTCAAATAACAATTTTTTTTATGACTAGCAACACTTAATAAAAGCATTGCCTCCAGAATGTACTATTCTCTTCTTTTTCTCCCCCTTGATGGGTAAGGCTAGAAATGGAGCTGCTGATAATGAGAAGAGCCATGAGGTAGACCAAGGTTCACCCGGAAGCTTTGCTAGGCCTCTCTCTAATGGTCCTTGAGTCCTACAGTTTGGAGGAAAGGTGAAAGGTTAAGTAAAAAGATCCGTGAAAAAGAATCCCACTTGAATGCAAATACAAGCAAACTGCTTCTGTTGGGAGGAAGCCTCTGAGTCTTTTGACTTCTCACCTCCCAGTGGAAGCTTATGGGGCTGCCTGCCATTTGAAAGTTCAAACACACCAACCTCGACAGGTAATGCCTCTCTGGGTAGTCAGATTATCAACACCTTGGGTTTCTCCTCAAGCTGGGGGAAGCCCGGCACCATAGCTCCATGCAGGTGTGAATTTCCATCAACAGAAGAGTTCGGGAAATTGCGAAGAGGAGCCTAGGCATATTGCCAAGGGGTCTCTTTGATCTCTGACACCTCTTTCAGGGTCATTTGGGAGGTGAGGGAGGGGAAGAAGGGGAAGATTCCTAGTTCCCCAGCCAAGTGTTGATGATTTGGACTCATTAAACCCTTCAGTTCACAAAGGGAGTTTAACAAAGCCGAAACTTTCTGGGGAAGTAGGAAAAAGCACACACAGTGCAACTTGGTGGCTCAAAGTGTTAATGAGCTCTTAGAAATTATAATGCGCATGTGCAAAGAGAGGTTTCATGAAATCTCCTAGAGAGTCTAAGATGGGGAGGGCTAATGTTCTTCATATGTTTATTATGTTGATGTTTGCTTTTGTTTTATTTAGAATAACTGTTCCTATTTCCTGGTGATAGAAGTAAAGAAGTTTGCAGGCTCCTAGAAATGGGGTTACTTTATATCTGATTGCTTACTGTCTTAGGGAGGAGGGAATACTAAAATTTGGAACTCAAAACGTAAAAAAATGTTAAAAAATTGTTTTAACATGTAATTGGGGAAAAAATAAAATATATTAAATTTGAAAATAAAAATGGGGTTGTCATCCCATCCAGTCTGCTGCCTGTAGGCAGCACCATCTCTAAGCTATGTAAAATTAATTAATTAATCCTATTAAAGTTTTCTGAGGCTGGCTAAAAGTAAGTGGTTATTTTTCTTATAGAATATGAGGTTAAACATCCAGATAACAGACCATACCATCTAGGATAAAGCGCCTTCTCCTAAGCAGCACCCCATATGCTTCCTAGATGTGTAACCCTGGACATGTTGCTTTGCCTTGTCTGCCTCAGTTTCTTCAACTGTAAAACAGGTATAACAATATCACCTGTCAGGGTTGATGCGAAGATTGAGATAATTTTTATAAAGCATTTAGCACACAGTGCTTGGCACATAACAGGCATTTATTAAATTAATTTCTTTCCTTCCTAGCAGCCTTTAACTTTATGCAAATGAGGTCGGTTGACTTTAGAGCTAATTTGTTGTATTGTTTCAGTCATGTCCAACTCTTCATATCCCTATTTGGGGTTTTTTTTGACAAGGATACTGGAGTGGTTAGCCATGTCCTTCTTCAGCTCATTTTACAGATGAGGAAACAGAGGCAAACAGGAATAAATGACTTGCTCAGGGTCACACAGCTAGTAAGTGTCTGAGACCAGGTTTGAACTCAGGAAGATGAATCTTTGTGACTTAAGGTCCTGCGCTCTATCCACTGTGCCAGAGGCCAGCGGAATTCAACCTTTAAAAAAGCCATGTAAGGCTTTAGAGTCACAGGATTTAGAGTTGGAATGGATTTTAAAGACCAGCTAGTTCCTCATTTTACACATGAGAAACCCAGAGGAGTTATGTGACTTCTCCAAAATTACAAGGTAGTTAGTAACAGCCAGGATGTCCAAATCCCATTCATTCGGAATGCCCATTAACCTGAGGGATTTGTTACGTTCTGGTTAAAATAAAAAACCCAAACCAAGCCTGCCTGCTTTCCTTCTGATGAGGCTCACATCTGCAAGATGGCTAGTTTGAGTGGAAGGTTTAGTTTGTGGATGTGGAACAGATTCTGTTGGGTTCAAGATTCAGTTACACCATTTAATACTTGGGCAAGTTATCTTGCTGTCCTGAGCCTCAGTTTTCTTATCTGTCATGCTACCAACAAAACAACACCAGAAGCTAGCATTTATACAGTTTTCTTATCTGTCACAATACCAATAACAACATAAATAAATAATACAGAAATAAAGCAACATAACTAAATCTCTAGCATTTCTATACAACTTTAAGGTTTGCAGAATGCTTTACAAATATTATCTTGTTTTAGCCTCACAACAACCTTGGGAGCTAGGGTGGTATTATTATTTCCATTTTACAGATGAGTAAACTGGGGCACAAAAATTGCCTGACTTGCCTGACTCTACTTTGCCACCTAGATGTTAAGTGAGGGTACTGGATTAGATTATCCCTATGATCCTTTTCAGCTCTAAAATCATATGAAACTAAGAGAATGGGCTTGTATATAGAGTGAACTCTGGAGGCACATTGAGTAAAAGCTCTAACCAACGGAGCTAATGAGCTCATCAACAGAAAGCAAGACTGCATGGGGAGGTGGTATCAATTTAAATTTGGGGCTCCTAAGAGTTGAAAAAAAAAAAACCCACTCAACCCAGATGAGACTACCTTACTTCTTGTTTACAGTGAAAATTAAACAGCTCTCTAGAGAAGAGGGTCACTCTTCTCATTCCCTCCTCCCCTTCCCTAGTCCCGGTTACTTAAGTGGTATTTACACAGAAACTCCACCCCCCACCCCCCAGTTAACTGACATGAGGTCTAGGCTGAGCGATGACTCAGAATTGGCTCCATTGCCTGGTTTTAAAAATATCCAAGCCTCTTATACTTATCCCATAAACATCCACGACTATTACAGAATATGAGTTGTCTCTTCCCACTTATCCAAACTTCTCCCTCATCCAGCTTCCCTTTCCCCCTTTAAAATCTCTTTTCCCATTCAAGGCTGCACTTGAGGTTCACTGTAACTATGGCATGATGCCAATAACAACCATGGTGCTTTGGGTACCTCCTGCCCTTCTCCCCTACCCCACCCCAGCTCTGCTCCCTCTCTGTTTTTCTTGGACTCTTGCATCACTTTCCTTTTTCATTTTGTACTTCTTTCTTCCCATGCCAGCAGATACCAGTACAGCTCTGGTATATTGGAAAGTGCATCTTGCTAGGGAATCAAATGACCTCTGGCAGAGAAAGGCAGAGTGAGTGTCAATGGCTAGAAGCTGCAAAGAAGTGAATTTAGGCTTGAAGGAAGGAAAAAAATTCCAGACAATCAGTTCTATTCAAAGTGAAATGGGTTGCCTCAGGAGGTAATAGTGTCTCCTGTTTGGAGGTCTTTGATAAAAGGCTGAATGACCACTCATTAGGTACTGAGAGTATTGAGATGATATTTTTTTTCAGCTACACACTGTGTGCCAGGCACTGTGCTAAGCCTTTGGGATACAAGGAAAAGCAAAAGACTTTGTTCTCAGAGAACCCACCATGTGATAGAGGAGATGACATACAAAAAAGTGTATACAGACATACTATATGAAAGATAAACAGGAGGTAATCAACAGAGAGAAAGCACTAGCATTAAGAGGACTCTTGTAGCAGCTAGGATTTTAGGTAGGCCTTGTTCATCCTTTGTTTTTGAAGAGGACACAACGACATCAGATGTGGTGTATTGACTTACATGTGATTGGATTTAAGTGAAGTAGAGTTGCACAAAGTTGTCAGCCTACCTTTCTCTTCCAGTGGCAAGACAAAAGTCTGGAGACGGCCTGGGATGCAGTGGACGACCTTGGTGTCTGATGCTGACCACAAATTGTTCTTATCAGCTCATTACACCGGGGAAAGTTTTCACAAGCCTCCACTTAGGTCTTAAGAGAAGCATAAGTAAATATGAGGAAGGAGAGAATTATAGGGCTATAGACCTCCAGTGAAAATGTAAGGAAACAGGAGATGGAGTGTCTTGTGCAAAGAGTCCAGTATCACTGGATTGAAGATTATGTAGGTGGATTTAAAGTGTAATATTTTAAAGTGCAGAAGGGCAGGTGATGGAGGACTTTGAATGCCAAACAGCGCATATTATATTTGATCCTGGAGGTGACAGGGAGCCCTTGAAGTTTATTAAGTAGGGAGAGACATGGTCAGATCTGTGCTTTAGGAAGATCAATCTGACAGCTGATTGGAGGACAGACTAGAATGAGGAGAGATTTGAGGCAGCACAACTGACAAGCAGGCTGTTGTAATAGTCCAGGTGTGGGGTGATGAGGGTTGTACTAAAAGGATGGCAGTGTCAGATGAGGGAAGGGGTTGCTATGAGAGAGATGCTACAGAGATAAAATTGACAGGACTTGGTGACAGATTAGATATGGGGGGGGTGAGAAAGAGTGAGCAATAGAGTATGACACTTAAGTTGTGAGCTTGGGTAACTGGCAGGTTGATGGAGACCTTGGCAGTAATAGGGAAATTTGGGGAGAATGATAATGAGTTCAGGTTGGGCACGTTGAGTTTAAGACATCCAGTCCAATGAAGAGCTGCAGATTTGAGACTAGAGGTTAGCAGAGGGGTTAGGACTGGATGAGCAAAATTAAGAATCATTAGTGTAGAGATGATAATTGAATCCACGGGAGCTGATGGGATCACCCAGTGAAACTGTATAGAGGGAGAAAGGAAAAGAGATTAGGACAGCATCCTCAGCAACATCCATCATTAGTATTTTTGACTTGGACAGAATATCCTGTAAAGGAGACTGAGGAGGAGTGGTCATATAGGTAGGAGGAGAACAAGGACAGAATGGTATCAGGGAAACCTTGAAGGGAGAGAGTATCAAAGAGAAGAGGGAGATGACAATGTCTAAGTCAGTAGAGAGGTCCCGAAGGCTGAGAATTAAGAAGAGGTCATAAGATATGACAATTAAGAGATCATTGGTAACTTTGGAGGGAGAAGTTTCAGGGAATGATGAAGTCAGAAGCTAGACTGTAGAGAGATAAGAAAAAGTAAAGGGAAAGGAAATAGAAGCACCAGTTGCTAAAGACAGGTAGTTGGCATGGTGTATAGGACACTGGCCTGGGAGTCAGGAAGTCTTGAGTTCATAAGTGACCCTAGACACTGTGGGACCCTGGGTAAGTCACTTAATCTCTTTATACTTCAGTTTTCTTGTCTGTAAAATGGGGATAATATTATCACTTATCTCCCAAGGTTGTCATGAGAGGTATTTGTAAAGTATTTTGCAAATCTTCAAGTACTATATAAATATAGACATTATAGCACTATTATTATTTTTATTGTAGATGGCCTTCCTAATGAATTTAGTTACAAAAGGAAAAGATGTGGGACATTATTTGGCAGGGTTAGTTGGATCAAATTTTTTGAGGATAGAGGGGACCTAGTCTGTGTGGGGTGGTGTTATCAGAAGTCATGCCACTGGAACTTGAAAGAAAGGATGGATTTCTGCAGATGCATATAGGATTGTGAATCAGAGGAAACCATTCTAGGCATGGAGGATGTTGTGAGCAAAACCTCCCAGGGGATAGAAAGTAGCTAGAAGTTTTGAGTACATAAAAGAAGTACTACCAGAGAAGCCAGGAAAGATTAAGCTGTTGTCAGATTTCAGACGGTCTTGAAATGCTGGGATGGGTAGTTGATACTTTGTGCACAAAGGCAATGGGGAGCCATTGAATATTTGTGAGTAGAAGAATAATGCAATCATTGTGGTGCATTTGGAAAATTATTTGGTTGTAGAGTGCTATAAAGGATGTGTTAGAAAAGAGATGGAGGCAGGAAGACCAGGACACTGTAATAATAACCCAGGCCAGAAGAAGTGATTGATGACAGAGATAATCCAAAGAGTCAATATTTGGGAAAGTAGATGATCTCTAAGGTTTATCCCAACTTCAAATTTCTTTGATTTTACTGATATACCTTACAATTTTGCAGAGAGATCAGGCAGCATGCAGTAGGGGAAACAAAGGTGACTTGGAGTCACTGAGTTTGAATCCTGCCCCTGATACTTACTGTTTAAAGTGATTATTAATTTTTATCACTATCACCTATTAGTCACTTGACATATGCCAATTTGTAATGTTATTTTTCTTTTTATATATAAATCCTATCTCTATAATTAGCAGGGGAACCCTAGAAAGAAATGGGGTACATTAGTATCTTCTTATTATTAATTTACTGTCCCGTTCCTAGTAGGTAAACAATAAATATTTTACTAATGATAATTTAAAAATTATTTAAAGATTTAAAAATTTTTATCCATACATTTTGTCTTTATAACACCTTTATTTCCAAATATATCCTTTTCTTTTCTCCTAACCATTGAGTCTGTTCTTATAAAAGAATGCAAAAAGAAAAAGAAACAAAGCGTTGGAAAAACTTAACCAGCACATTAGCAGTCTGATCATGTATGCAGCATTTTTCAGCCATAGTTCTCCAACTCTGGAAAAAAGGAAAAGAAATGCATTTTCTTAGGTGATAATTTTTTTTTAAAGATCCTATTATATGGGCTGAAATACAGCCAATAATTTTTTGGATCATTGGTTTGTTTTCAGCCAATTCTCTCTGGTGATTTTAATGTTACTAACCAATCAGACTGTGTTGCATTGATTCTACCCACCAGAAAGAAGCAGACAGAAGACAGAAAGAAGTAGACAGAGGTACAAGTAACTATATATAATCTCAGAAGTGGGATTTGTAAATCTACCTGAGCATTTGTCTTACATCCTCTTGTGGAAATTGTTTGTGTCTTTCTCCAATTTATCAGTTTATAAAATCAAAATTTGCACTTTCCTGTGGTTTTCAGTTGCGAGGATTGGTCAAGGTTTTATGATCCTATGTAGCTTCTTCTTCGACTTCTAATGCTTCAATCCAGGGTCTCTTCATAAGCAGTGAACAATTCTTAACTTGTGATGTGAAACACAATGATTCTACTTTTCTGTTAGATAAGCCTCCCCAAATCCTCATATAATATTTGATTTATAGTTTCTTTTATAACCTTTAAAATTCTAAAAATAGTTACATGCAAATGACTTTATGGACCATGGTGCCTTGTGATTGCTATCCGAGTCATAGTGCTGTCTTCAAACAGATCCTTTCAATAAATTCATCTGAAGCAAAGCCCCTCATATGGTCCTTGGGACAGTTTATGTCTCTCCTCAACATTTTATCTGAAAGGTGGTGTTTCTTCTCAAGTTAATTTTTATCAGTTCCCTACACAAATGTCTTTTTAAAAAGACACAAAATGTTTTTAACAATCAAAGTGTGTGTATATAAAAGGGACCATCCCTTACAAAAAATAAATACATAAAAGGAGTGCCCTTGTTATGAACTACAGTCTCTTCTGTAGGTAGCAGTGCCTATTTTGTAGATTTTCTTAAAACCCTATTGAGACTTCCAGAAAGTTTACTACCTGTCTTAGAAATGATCTCTTCAATCTCTCCCTCACTGGATTATGGTGTTTGAAATATTCCTTCATTTCCCATGTTCTCCTTGGAGAATTTCTGACAGGGAGATACATGCCTTTCCTTGTTTCTTTATTTCTTGAGAGTGAAAATGTTTAGACAGAATAATTTGCTAAACCTGCTTTTCCCTGTGGCATAGCTCCTTTAGGCAGCTGTGTTATGGGAAGGAGACTCCAATATCATAAATCAAAGAAACTTAGAATCTTGTCATCTTGTTACTGGCTACCTACTAAGGACAGATAATAGACAAGATGAATCAGTGACCTAGTTTAGAGTTGGAAGTCTTGAGATTTTTTTTTGTGACTGCCTGTCAGAAATAATAATAATTATAGCAACTCACATTTATTTATATAGTGCTGAAAGATTTGCAAAACTCCTCACAACAGTTCTGAAAGGCAGACAGTGTAAATATGACTATTTCTATTTTAAAGACGATACAACTAAGACTCTCAGAGATAAAAAAAGATTTCCCCATGATCACATAAATAGAGAGTATTTGAGTCAAATTTGAACCCAGGCCTCATGACACCCTATCCACCACTCTTATTATGCCATGCTACTTTCCAAACACAAGTGTACATCGGCAGAGTAGACACCACTCGTAATTTGCATGCTGGGCCTAAGTGTATATTATAGGAGAAAACAAAAGGTCAATCTGGGTGACTTTGGCAAGCCCTAGACAACTGCGATGTCTTTGGGGAAGGATGATCAAAAAGTTCGTTTTCTCTGCTTTTTCTCACGTACCTTGGGCAAGTCACTTGACTCTCCTGGACATTCATTTCCTTACTCATAAATTAAAGGAATTGGATTAAATAATCTCTAAAATTTCTTCTATCTCTAGAGCAAATAATCCTTCTCTGATTTCATCTTTTGATATCAAAACCCTTTCCCTCTTCGGCATCTTCATGCTTCCTCCATTTATCCATATCCTTTCCTTTAGTGAACTGATGGAGGCCTCTGGCCTGCAACTATTATCTCTTTGATGATGATTCAAATTTCTCTTTAATCCTAGTGTGAAAAAGGAACATCCTTCCCTTAAGTCTAGTTGCTTACTAGACAGTTCCTGTTAGATGCCCCAACGTCAGCTCAAACTCAGATTAACCTGTGTAAAATTCAATTTATTTCAACAAGTATTTGTTAAGTTACCTAAGTACTGAGCATACAAAGACAAAAAAAGCCAAACAGTATCTGCACTCAGGTAAATTGCTTTTTATCGGGGTGAGGGAACAATATGTATATAAAAATTAAATTAAAATATATACAAAGTAATTTCTGGAGATGGAGCAAAGCGGAGAGTTATTATGAAGGACAATTTGCTAATAATAGAATAGAAGTCCAGAGAACACAAATGAAGGGTAATGACTTAAAGGGTAGTGACTTAAAGCTCATTTGTGTAAGAATCTTCTCATTTGGGGGTGGAGCCAAGATGGCGGAGTAGAAGGACGCACGTTTACGAGCTCTGAAACCAAAGCCCATAGAATTAATGTAAAAAGAGACCCCCATAACTTCTGGGTCAATACAAGGTGTGCAGAAACGGAGTGGAAGAGATTTCTGTTCCAGGGAGCCCTGGAGACCCATCCCCAGGGTCCGTCGCACCCCAGAAAGAGGACCCCCACCCCCAGTGCTGCCCTGGTCCCGGCCCCAGAGAAGCTGATCCGAGCAGGCTTCAGAGATGGAAGCTCCGGCAGTCGGGAAAGTCCCTCCACCCACAGAAGCTACAGGTCAGTGAGAGAGAAGGCTGGGCTGGAGGAGGGGAGCGGAGCGTCTCCGTGACTCGGGCCCTCTTGGGAGGAAGCGGCGGAGGCAGAGGTGTGGGTGGCGGCTGAGGCGGCAGAGGCCTGGGACTCAGGAATCCCCCAGCAGCAGGCAGGATCTTCATTACAGAAGGTTCCTGCATAAAACCTGAGGGAGCTGAGCTTGGGAGACGGCCCTGCCCCCACCCCGCTCTATTACTGAAGGCCTCTGCTTAAAGCCCCTGAAGGAACTGAGCCTGGGAGGCGGGCCCCCCACCCCGCCCCCACCCGCTCCATTCCTGAAAGTCTCTACATAAAGCCCCTGAGGGAACTGAGCCTGGGAGGCGGCCCTGCCCCCACCCCAGCACCTGAACTAAAGCTCACTGATTGACAGCCGGCAGGAGGAAAGCCCATTTAAATCTCAGAGGCCAAGCACTAGCTGGGCAGATCCAGGCGGGGGTGGAAAGGAATCTCAGAAGTCAAGTAACTGGCTGGGAAAATGCCTAGAAAAGGGAAGAAAAATAAGACTATGGAGAGTTTTTTCCAACAAATGCAAATGATCCCGACCTTCGGATCTGATGACGAGGACGTATCCTTGCCATCAGGGAAAGACGTGGAGGGCGGGGCCTCAGTACCCCAGACACCCCAGGGGGGTGGCGGGTGGGCTCAGGCCCTGGAAGAGCTCAAAAAGGATTTTGAAAAGCAAGTTAGACAGGTGGAGGAAAAACCGGGAAGAGAAATGTCAGAGATGCAAGAAAAGTATGAAAAACGGGTCAATACCTTGGTAAAGGAGACCCAAAAAAATGCTGAGGAAATTAACACCTTGAAAAATAGGCTCACTCAATTGGCAAAGGAGGTTCAAAAAGCCAATGAGGAGAAGAATGCTTTCAAAAGCAGAATGAGCCAAATGGAAACAGAGGCTCAAAAGCTCGCTGAATTTAATAGTTCTCTCAAAATTAGAATGGAACAGATGGAGTCTAATGACTTTCTGAGAAACCAAGAAATCACCAAACAAAACCAAAAGAACGAAAAAATGGAAGAGAATGTGAAATATCTCATGGGAAAAACAACTGACCTGGAAAATAGATCCAGGAGAGACAATTTAAAAATTATGGGACTACCTGAAAGTCATGATCAAAAAAAGAGCCTAGACATCATCTTCCATGAAATTATCAAGGAAAACTGCCCTGACATTCTAGAACCAGAGGGCAAAATAAGTATTGAAAGAATGCATCGATCACCACCTGAAAGAGATCCAAAAAGAGAAACTCCTAGGAACATTGTGGCCAAATTCCAGAACTCCCAGCTCAAGGAAAAAATCTTGCAAGCAGCTAGAAAGAAACAATTCCAGTACTGTGGAAATACAATCAGGATAACCCAAGATCTAGCAGCTTCTACATTAAGGGATTGAAGGGCGTGGAATAGGATATTCCAGAAGTCAAAGGAACTAGGACTCAAACCAAGAATCACCTACCCAGCTAAACTGAGTATAATACTTCAAGGGAAAATATGGTCTTTCAATGAAACAGAGGACTTTCAATCATTCTTAATGAAAAGACCAGAGCTGAAAAGAAAATTTGACTTTCAAACACAAGAATGAGAAGAAGCATGAAAAAGGAAACAGCAAAGAGAAGTCTTAAGGGACTTACCAGAAGTGAACTGTTTACATTCATACAGGGAAAGACAATATTTGTAACTCTTAAAACTTTTCAGTATCTGGGTAGTTGGTGGGACCACACATACACATGTACATGCATGCACACACATACACACATGCACACACATACAGAGATAGAGAGCACAGATTGAACTGAATAGGATGGGACCATACCTTAAAAGAAATTAAGGTAAATGGTGAGAGAGAAATGTAGGGGGAGGAAAGAGAGGGAAAGGGAAGGGGGTAAATATATGTCATTTAAGAGGCAGGTAGGAGTTTTTCTTAGTGGAGGGAAAAAGAGGAGAGCTGAGAAAAAAAAACAAAACAAGAAGTTTACCCTCATCACATTTGACTAAACGAAGGAGTGAAATGCACACTCATTTTGGTATGAAAACCTATCTTACAGTATAAGAAAGTGGGGGAGAAGGAGATATTGCAAGGGGGGGGGATGATGGAAGGGAGGACAAAGGGAGGAGGGAGCAATTTGAAGTCAACACTTGGGGAGGGACAGGATCAAAAGACAGAAGAGAAACAATGAGGGGCAGGTTAGGAGGGATGGTAATCCAGTTAGTCTTACACAACACGACTATCAGGGAGGTCATTTGCAAAACTACACAGATATGGCCTATATTGAATTGCCTGCCGTCCCAAAGGGAATGGGTGGGGAGGGAGGGATGGGGAGAATTTGGAACTCAAAGTTTTAGGAACAACTGTTTAGTATTGTTGTTGCAACTAGGAAAGAAGACATACAGTTAAGGAGGAATAGAAAGTCATCTGGCCCTACAGGAGAAAAGAGAAGATGGAGACAAGAGAAGGGAGGGATGAGAGAAG
This sequence comes from Bettongia penicillata ogilbyi, assembly GCA_023548195.1. Lineage (NCBI taxonomy): Eukaryota > Metazoa > Chordata > Mammalia > Diprotodontia > Potoroidae > Bettongia > Bettongia penicillata. The sequence goes on along the minus strand of JAJHZJ010000314.1, from coordinate 23,952,718 downwards.
AGAGGGCAGATTGGAGATAGGGAAAATCAGATTGCTTGGGGTATTGGGGTGGGGGGAGGGGATAAAATGGGAGAAAATTTGGAACCCAAAAATTTGTGAAAATGAATGTAAAAAAATTAAATAAATAAATTTAAAAAAAAAAAAAAGAATCTTCTCATTCTCAATGCATGTGAGAGCTGAAGATAACAGAGATCCTGGTCCTCTGGTTTCCAACTCTGAGACAGAAGACACACGGTTCCATGTTCTCTTCAAGTCCCTGAAGGGATAGACTCTGGGAAGAAGCTGAGAAGTAGAGGAGCCAGCCACCTCAATCATGTCCCTGTTCCCAGTTTACTGCATTAGACGCGTCAGAGAATTTCAACTTGGGTGAGATCAGAGACTCTCTGTCTTGGCTGAGCTGAGTTTTCTTGCTTCTAAGGAGAGACCTGTGTATTATCTGGTGTACATTCTCCTAGGTATATCATCTCTGATTATGTTTTGCTATTGACTTGGATAAATGGGTTTATCCACTATTCATCCTTTGTGTTCATTGTGGAACTGGAATTTGGTGAGAAGCGGGTCAAGACTTGGAAATATAGCGGGGACATTTTTTCCACTGAGGAATAACAATCAGGAGCATAGCTGAAATCTAAAAATTATTTCTTCTAGACTAACAATATTTAGGGGAGCAGATAGAATTCTAGTCTAGTACCCCCTCTCTCTGAGGAGAGCAGAGTGGCCATTCTTTGACCTTAATTTCCTTCTCTTCCTGGCAGGAATCAACATTTCCCTTGGGAAAAAAATTTTTTTTTGAGGGGGAGAGAAATTCTAGAGATATTTCTTCTTGCTTCCCTGTAAGTGACATCTTGACACACATAACCTACATGGACAGTGTACATACCCCCATGCTACAGTATAAGAGAACAGGCTAAGGATATAGGAGGAATGGGATGGATGCATGGATGGGTATGAGGGAATCAGAGAGTGATAGCCAAGGAAGGGAACTTTAGCCTAAGCTACATACAATTCGGTATCACAGGGATTTAGAGTGGTAGAATAGGGCAGTAGGTTGTCACAACCTTCAAAGTATCAATTATAATGTTGATTTGATTATCAGTCTCTGAGCAATAGATGGAAAGTGTGTGGGGCGGGGGTGGGGTGGGGGGGTGGGGTGGGGGGGCGGGGAAGTGGGGAGAGGGGATGTGGGGGAGGTACATGTGGCAATAGAGCTGATAAAGAGTCCCTTGTACTGTTTGATGTTCAAGGCCGTGGGTTGGTGGAATCCTTGGTCTGGGCTCCTCATAGAAGGATGAAGGGTGATTATAGAAGGGTGTGTTGAGGCATTCATCTCCCCAGTCTTCATTGAGGTCATTTTACCCCAGGGCTCACTTTAAAGGGAACTCGTCCTCATCTTTGCCTCTCCCAAAGCTGCCCCTCCCAACTTTCCTATTTTCCCAATTACCCAGGCTAGAAACCTGAACCATCTATGAGTCATTTCTTTCCTTTGTCTCCTACATCCAGGAATCAAGTTTTGTTACATTTTTCCTTTTTAAAAAAAGTTCATTTTTCCCTTTCTCTGCATTCTCAGGAACACTTATCAGTACAGCAACTTGCCCCAGAGCAGTCCCATCTCAGCTTCCTGTGAAGTAATAGATGACACAAGAATGTACAGGGCATCACACATATAGAGGCAGAGGTAGGGCTAACAGGGGCCAAGATAGGCAACCTCCTATAATTTACCATGGGTAGAATTTTAATCCTATAAAAATTGACTCTAGATCACACATAAGATTTTTTATTTTTTCATCATTTAAGTTGCATATGCTACAAGGAAAAATCAAAATCCCTAATAGATGTAACACATAAAATCTCCAATAGATGTAACACACAAAATCTCCAATAGATGTGACACAAAAGATTCAGAACTTGTCTGGGGTGCCTGAATCCTTCATCCCAGTTCTGTGAAGGGGGTAGTCATTGTACTCAGAGTTTATTAAAGGAGATTTAGTAGCAATAAGTTCTTGATAAAAGACCAGCCAGCAGCAATTCTTTTACATTGTATGATATATTCCACTTCCATTAATTAGTGCACATGTGAGATGTGCTCTCAGGGAGTGTGCTTTAAATGATACTAGGAAGCCTGAGATTCTAATGTTTGAGCTATTGTAGATCCTGGGGATCCAGACTGTAGTGAGACACCTTTCTACCTTTGTGCTCCCCAGGGAGGATAGTTTTGGAAGCTCTTTAATTTGTGTTTATCTAAGACTGTGAAAACAGCAGAATAGAGCAAAGGAAGTATTTTCATTGGGGATACCAATGAAGAAGAAAACTACCCTTTAAGTCCAGCTGCTCATTACTTTCCTGAAATTCTTTACTGAGACATTCTTCTTTCTTTAGGGACAGTCAATGGTATAGAGAAGTTCCTTCTCTAGTAGTCACTGTCTTAGCCCAGGCATTGTTCACCTGAAACATGGACCATTGTAAGGGTCTCTTAATTGGTTTTCCCTGCATATAATCTTTTTTCCCTTCCAAATTATTCTACATCCTGAGGAGAGGGCATAAAGTGAGGCTGGTGACTTTGCACAGCCCAGTCTCACTTAAATCCAATTGGCATCATCTTCCTGATGTCATGGTCCTCTTTGAGAACAAAGAACAAGCAACAACAAGAATTCTACATTCTACAGAAAGATAGCTCTTTCTAAATCACAGCTTTCAACCTATCTCTCCCTTACTCATAACCGTCCATGGCATCCCCTGCCCCCCAGAATAAAATACAAGCTCTAATCTGGCATTCAAGATGCTCCGCAATCCATTTTAATTCTGGTTTTTCTCTCTTGCCCTAACTGGCCCCAGACTGTGAGTGGGTAGGAGAAGAAGACAGGGAAAACCAAATGCCTTTCCTGGTAGCAATTAAGCTCAAAGGACTTAAGGTAGCTAATTTCATTTAAAACATAAAGCTACTGAGCCTTCTGAAGGATAATGCAAAGTGTCATAAATTAGATTGGCAAACCACTTTGAAGGGCTGTGGCAGAAACTTGTCCATGACTGTGTCCAAAATAGAACCCATTATTCTCTTTATCTCATCTTTTCTTCTATTTCTGTTGAGGGTAGGCACCCTTCCAATTACCAGACCCATAATCTGAGTGATCCTAGATTCTTCTTTCTCCTTTATCTCCTATTGGAAACAGGAAAATAATCAATTACCAAGTCCAGTTGATCATCCACAAAAGTGTGCAACCTGTCCCCTTCTTTGTCCTCATATATCTACGACTCTATTTTAGGCTCTCATTACTGTTTACAGATTCTTATTTAATAATCTCGTAATTGATATTTGTGATTCCAATCTTTCCTCTCATTCTGGATCAGGTAAGTGAGTCAGTCATCTAGCATTTATTAAATGCCTATTATGTGCCAAGACAGCTAGGTGGTATGGTGGATAGAATACTGGGCTTGGAGACAGGAAGACTCATCTTTCTGAGTTCAAATCCAGCCTCAGACACTTACTAACTGTGTCAGCCTACGCAAGTCACTTACCCTTGTTTGCCTCAGTTCCTCATCTACAAAATGAGCTGTAGAAAGAAATGGCAAACCACTCTAGTACCTTTGCCAGGAAAACCCTAAATGGGATTCAGAAACAACCAAAAACAACTGGCAATATACTAAGCTGTAAGGATACAAAGAAAATAGCTAGTATTTATGTAGCATTTTAAGATTTGCAAAGCACTTTCTAAATCCTTACAACAACCCTGGGAGGTAGGAGCTATTATTATCCCAATTTTACAGGTGAGGAAACTGAGGGAGACAGAAGTTAAGTGATTTGCTCAGGATCACACAACTAGCAAGTATCTGAGACTAAACTCAGCTCTTTTCCGATTCCAGGTCTAGCATTCTATCTATTGAATCACCTCAATGCTTGCTCAAGTCAGTAGAATGATTCATCTTAGAATTGGAATGCAATAAAGTAGTCATAAACTACAAAATTAAATAAAAATTACAGAGATTTAAAAGGATGCCATTACTAATAAATACATGAAAAAAGCATTTATTAAATGTTTACTGTGTGCCAAGTACTGTGTTAGGTTCTAAGGGTAAAAATATAAAATCAGAGATAGTTCCTGCCTTCAAAGAACTTATGTTCCTATAGAAGGAGAAAATATAAAGACAGGGAGAGATATTTTGGTTTAGAATTTTGGGTGAGTGGAACCATAAGAGAGTAGATTAACACATCCTTTACCAGGCAACGGAGGCAGCCATCAATCAAAACAGTGGGGTCCCAGGATGGGAGGTCCAGGCATGAAAGTATTAAGTCCTCAGGGGCTTATTTTCTGGACCAGGATGCATGGTGGCTAGTGAGAAGTCCAGAAGTGAGGCACGGAGTTGATTGCTCTCAACTTCTGTTACTAGGAATCATTTATAAATGAGGCTGGTGTCCCTAAAAAGGTAAGAAGCTTGGTTCTGTCTGAATGGAGAACTGTTGTCCCTGTTTCCTTTGTCTGTTAGGATTACATATGCTTCTCCTCAATTCTGGGATTTTTACAATAACTACACAACAGGGCTAAGTATTTTTTTTCAAGGTCTAGTTCCTAGAGGGGATTTCTACATGGGATGACTTGGAAGGTAGCTTTTAATTCTAAGATTCTATTATTATTTGGTAATGGAGAACGAATGGATGGGTGAAGTAATTGCATGACTATTAATGTCTGCAATTTTTAGGTACCAGCTGGAAGAGGCGTCCAACCTATGATCTGCCCTTCCTCCTCTGACACTCCTGAACTTAGGGTCTCTGTCCAGTGTACAGTAAAGAAGTTGTTGATGGTGGATAAGATCAGAGAAGATGATAGAGTTGTTTATCCTTTGTTTTCGGAGAGGAACAATGAGAAGAGTCATGAAGGCAAAGTCATAGAGTCCATTTGGGCTGATCTCTCTGGGCAGATGATTTTGGTTAAGCACAAAGTTATGGGGAGAGAAAACATTTCCAAACTGACAAATGTTCAAGGTCATGCTTTGCTTTTTCCAGGAGAATTTTCTAGGATCTTCCCTGACCTCAATTCCTGAACTCAGAGACCTGCATTTGCCTTTTCCTTTCTTTTATTTTATACCTTGGCAATTAGTTGGAGTTTGCAGAAAATCTAATCTCTAGTTGCCTCTCCAGTAAAGCTCCAATCATCTCTTGTCATGCTGAAAGCAAGCAGATCTGTGGCAGTCCCTTCTGTCTGATGAAATTATGCGAATTGCATAGATTAAATTGTTGAACAAATGCCTCATCAACTTTGCCTCATTGTCACTTAGTACAAGGGATTTATTTGTATTTAGCAGTTTTATATGTAATAGCTATTTGTCTAAGAAGCTTAGCATAATAAAATTCCTCCAACTATTTTTGTCTCTGTGGTTTGTATTTAAGTAGAGAGTTCATTCCTTCTCCAGATTGGACCTCAGAGGTACATAATGAAGAGTCCCAAAACACGATTTGGTCCATATGTCTGAGGAAAGGAGAAAAGATGGCAGGGAAGGTGGGAGACTCAGTGATCATACTGTTTACCAAAGCCTTCTTGTAGACCTACCCATTTAAAAGACATTTTAAAATATTAGCTAAAAAGTTCATAAATAAAGATGACTACTTCCACAAAGAAAGCCAGAAAAAATAGGATTTTGAATGAATCCATTATATAAAACTTATTTTTAAAATTTTATATTAAATTTCACATGGTAGTGTCAAAATTATTCTACTTGAGTTGCCTTGTGCTCCCTTTTATGTATTCCTAAATGTTTCAGTGGTGTTTTTATTTTTGGGCACCACTTACTGTACCTCTACTTTTAATAAATCACTCAATAAGCATTTATTAAGTACCTACTATGTGCCAAGCCACTATCTTAGGCACTGGTAATACAGTTGCAAGGAAGGAAACAATCCCTACTTGTAAGGAGTTTACATTCTAAATGGGAAGACCATAGGTATACATATAAGGATATATAGCATAAATGTAAAGTGAATATATATGAAATTATCTGAAATACAAGGTAGTTTGGGAGAGAGTAGGGATTAAGAGAGGTTTAATGAAGAAGACACTTTAATTGGTCTTAAAGGAAGAGAAGGACTCTATGAGGTGGAGATAAGGAGGGAGTATATTTCAGATGTGTAAGATAGTCAGTATAAAGGTATGGAGATGGATGATGGAGTGTCATCACAAAAAACAGAGAGGACAGTTTGACTCCATTGACCAATCAGACATTTATTAAGCACCTACTATATACCACATACTCTGCTAAGTGCTGGGGACACAAAAAGAGACAAAGACAGACCCTGCCCTCAAAGAGCTTACAATTGAATGGGGAAGACAACATACAAAGAAATGTACACAAAGCAAGCTACATACAAGATAAATAAGAAATAATTAACAGAGAGAAGCCACTAGAATTAAGAAAAGTTGGGAAAGACTTCCTTAAAGGATAGAATTTTAGTTGAGACTTAAAAGGAAGGCAAGGAAGTCAGTAGGTGGAGCTGAGGAGTGAGAACATTTCAGGCATGGGACACAACCAGAGAAAATGTTCTAGATTGTAGAGTACAGGAGGAAGTGTAACTGTCCAATGAGGTTGGAAAGAAAGCCTGGAGTCAGGGTGTCAAAGCTAAATGGAAGAATTTGTATTTTCTCCTAAAGGTAATAGAAGCTACTCTAATACATTGTGTTTGGCCATCACATGGTTAGATCTACTCTTAAGGAAAATTACTCTGACAGTAATTTGTAGGATGAATTGGAATAGTGAGAGACTTAAGGCAGGAAGACCATTTAGATGGCTATCTCAGTGATCTAGGTCGTTGATGATGGTGGCATGAACTAAGGTGGTAGCTGTGTGAGAGGACAGAGGAGTCAGATGTGAGAAAAGTTGTGGAATTATAGAGGGCAAGATTCGACAATTGATTGGACATGTGGGAATGAAAATGAGTTAGTAATTAAGGTAATGCTGAACTTATAAACTCAGGAAATTGAAAGAATTGTGGTGCCTTTGACTGAACTAGTGAAGTGAATTCAGTTTTGTACTTGTTGAAGTTGAGGTATCAGGAAATCCCTTTCCCCTCAGTACAGTCAACTGAAGTACAGTCAACTTAAACAGATTTGCATTGTGTTACTATGCCTGAAAATATATGTTTGATCCTGTACCCACAGTCCATCACTTCCCCACCAAGAGATGAGAGACATGACTTATCATCAGTCTTCTGGAACTGTGATTGGACCACACTGAACAGCATTCTTAAGTCTTTTCAATTTGTTTTTTCTTACAATGTTAGGATCACTAAATAAAGAATACTTATAGTTCTACTCACTTCACTCCTTGTTATTTCATGCAAATTTACCCAGATTCTTGGAAATCCATCCCTTAAATAATTTCTTTAAGAAACAATGATATTCCATTACATTTGTCTACTGTAATTTGTTTAACCATTCCCCAACTGGTGGTCACCCACTTTGGTTTCAGTACCTCACCTCAATGAAAAATACTTCTATAAATATTTTTTGTATGTATGGGTACTTTCCTTTTATCTTTGGTCCTTTTTTTGAGTATACTCACCACCTCATAGTGGTGTCACTGAGTCAGCATAGCTATAAGCATCTGGAATTTTTTGGCATTCACAGTTTAGTGACTTTGGGAATATAGCTTCAAATTACTTTCCAGAGTGGTTGTACCAGTTCTTAGTTCCTCCACAAGGACATTTGTGTCCTTGTCCCATCATAGTCACTTCAACAATCGCCATTTTCTGTTTTTATCATCTTTGCCAATCTAATGGGTATGTGCTGGAAACAGATTTATTTTAACTTGTATTTCTCTTATTATTAGGGATTTGGAGCAATTATTTCATATGGTTAGATTTCTTTCTATGAGAACTTTCATTTATTGAAGGGAATGGATCTTGTTCTTATGTATGCATCAATTCCATATGTAATTTAGATATCAAATCTTTATTAGAGAGAGCTGCTGCAAGGATTTTCCTCAGTTAAATCTATTGTCTTTGTCTGGGAAAAATCCCTTTCATTTTTATGTAATCAAAAGTAGTTATTTTACCTCTTGTGATCATCTCTATCTCTTGTTTGAGATTCTTTTTATCTCCCTTTACTTTCCTTTCTTAAAACCAAGGAAACCAAATTAGCAAGCATTATAGTTATCTTATCTCCCTCTATGATCCTCGAAGACGTTAGAATTATGAAGATACATATCCCTTCTCTTCCATCAGATTATAAGTATATTACTAAGCTTTTCTAATGATTCAATTGTATTTATCTTTCTAGGTTTCTCTTGTTTTTTTATTTCAGTGCTCCAGTTCATCTTTGGGCTTTACATCAGAAATGTTAGGAATTCCTCAATACCAAACATGTCAAATGCTTGGTCAGCTTGGTGGCCCCTTTTTCTATTTGAGCTTGAACCACTGCTTTATACTTTTAATTCTATTTTTCTCTTTGTCCTCTATCATTATACTTAAAATTTCAGGGTAAATTATTTATAATTATTTACTATTTTACCATTATTAATTTGGGATGTTTGGAATGTCATATTCTAAGATTTTTCTCTCATTTATAGTAGACACTGCTAAGTCTTATGTGATCCTGATTCCTTCATCTATGAACTTTTTCTGGCTATCTGAAAAAAAACTATTTCACTTAGAAGCTCTGGATTTTGGCTAAAATGCCCCTGGAGGTTTTCAGTTAGGAGTTTCCTTCAAAAGGAGATTCTTTCTATTTTTACTTTGCTTTCTGGCTCTCAGAGATATGGACAATTTAAATGTATGATTTCTTGAAGTATGGTAAATAGGTTTTTAATTTTTTTGTTTGGTCCTGGTTTTCAGGGATTTTGATTATTCTTAAAATTTTCTCTCATTAGTCTCATTTCCAGGTCAGCTATTTTTTTTTTAACAGTAGTTACCTACATTTTCTTTTTTTTTTTCATCTTTTGACCTTGTTCTATTATTTCTTATTGTTTCATAGTCACTGAGTTCTGTTTGTACCATTCTATTTTTCAATGAGTCCCATTACTTTGTTAAGATTTTCCATCTTCATTCTAAGCTATTTGTTCTACTTTCAATTTTTTTCCCTCTCAAACTCTCATTTTTTTTTTTTGCCCCTTGCTTCATTTTTCCCCCAGCAATTCTTACAGCCAAATCATTTTTTCTCACTCTGAGCATCAATTTGTAGTTGTTCTGGGCTTATTCTCTTTTAGGATTATCTCTTACTTCATAATTTTTCTTCATTGTATTTAGTGTTTTTTCTGTTTATTCACATTTTCAGCCTCAGTTCTTAGCTTGTAATTTTATGTTCTATCCAGACCCTTCTGACATTCTAAAATGGATTGAGTAAGCGTGTTTTCTCCTGTCTCTTCCGTAGCCTTGATGCTGTTGCCATTGCTGATCTGGATGGGGTGGCTGCTATTAAGCCCCACCCTTTGCCTCAATATCTGGTTTATTTCTCAGTTTCCTTAAAAGATCACTGCAAGTTCTGCTCTCATCTTACCTCTTTCTTCTTCTACTTGCATGACCCTTGATTAAGAGCTGATTCCAGGAGTGAGCTGAAGCCAACTTGAACTGACAGGAAGAGCTGATTTTTAAATTTTCAGTGTAAGCTTTTATACCTTGGAAATGATACAAATGGACTTGATTTTATTGTTTTATTGATTGGCTAGAGTTTAAAAAGGGACAGAGAAAATATTAGTAATGCAGTTGAAACTTTAAAAATGTGTCATATGTGTGTATACATACATACATAGATACACAGATACATATATATATATATATATATAATTTTTTTTTTTTGGAGAGAGTTGTTAAACATTTACAGGCACATCCCTGGTTGAATCTGTCTCCCATTATACCTCTGACAAGAGCTACAGGAATACTGTAGTTCCCACTGCCCTTGGGACGCTTGCTTGGACTAATGCCAGGCACTGAATTGACCTTATCTCCTGCTATGGCCTCTAGTACTCTGACGAGTACATGGTCAGACCTTGCCTTCTTGAGCAGAGATAAAAACAAAGGGCCTAGATATGACAGGCTTGAGCCCAGTACCCAACTCTCAAAGCCTGATTATTGGATCTAGGATTGACTTGAATCTCTCCTGTTCAGAGCACTGATTGGCTTCAGGATCCTTTGTGGGGGTTTTGCCTTGACCTCCCCTCCCTTCCCCATTTCTCTTGACTGCACAGTTTACTGGATCTTGCAGGATTTTCCGGCAGAATCCACCTGCCTCCCTGCCCCCCACTGCTTCTGAGGGAGATGATGCTCATTTACCTGAGATGCTGCTGTCTTCCTTGGTTTGACCCTCTGATCTCCTCTGCCTCTTTTTTTGTCCAATTCTTCACTGAATGGAGGATCTGGGCTTCTCTATGGCATTTCACGTCGCCATCTTAACCAGAAGTCCAGAACTATCCATTTCTACAGAAATGGAATTTACTTTTTTTTTTTTTTTAAACCAGGTGGTTGTATGGTTTGATTTCTGCTGTCCTGAAAAACATTAATAAGAAGCAATATCATTAACTCCCCCTGAAAAAAAACCAAACAAAATCTTCCTTTCTTAAGCCCAGAAAAAAAAGAGGATAAAGCTGATTTTCATGGTGCTTCCTTGTTCTACCCATCATTTTTCTTTCTTCATGTGATACAAGTCTGGATCAAGTCAATACTTTCCTCTCTATTCACTGCAGAGTTACATTTTTTCCCACCTGGTAAATCTTTTTTTGGTTAGTGTTGTTCCATAAGTGAAAAGCTGGAAAGGACCTCATTTCGTCACAGAATAATGAATTTAGAGCTCTAAAGGAGCTAGTAGACCCTCTAGTCCACCTTCCTATTTTACAGAAGAGGCAACTGAGGTTCAGAGAGATCAAATGTCTGGTCTAGATTTACGAGGTTGGTCTATATCAGAGGCAGGACCCTAGTGCAGGTGTTGCCGGCTCTGTCCAGCCCTGTATCTAGCAGTTTGCTTCTCAGACTCAGTTGTATATGTCAATTCCCTCATTTTATAGATAAGGAAACAATTCTAGGCATATTAAAAGACTTTGTTCAACATCATATGAATAATGAGTAGGAGAGTTAGAATTTGAATCCAAGACTTCTGACTCAAGATTCAATGCTTTTTTCTACTGTTCCAAGCTGTTTCTATGTTCTAAATCCCTGATCCACTTCTAACTTTCCTCATCCTTTTTTTAATTTGTAGGGTACTCAACAGGCAAGGTCAATTCCCATTTGGCCAAGTTATCAGATGGAACTATTGGGAGATGAACCTTCCTTATTTTGGTGATGTGTTGTGGTAAGGAGCAAGGATTAAGTGAAAATCAGCATCCAGGCTGCTTGACATTTGCTTCAGTCTTTTAAAACACACAGCAAAATAGAAGTATGCCATTTTGGGTTTTTATCTAAATGAGTTCATTTATGTCTTGGCATTCCCATCACCTGGCACAGTTTTTGGCACATAGTGGGTATTTAATAGATATTTGTTGACTGAATGAAGAAAAAAATGTGTTAATTCCATAACTATTTACTATATAATAGACCCTGACCTTTACTAAATGCTTACTATGTGCCAGGCACTAGGCTAAATCATGGTGATACAAACTTTAAGAGGGCAGCTAGGTGGCTTAGTGGATAGAGTTCTAGGCTTGGATTCATGAAGAATCATCTTCCTAAGTTCAAATCTGACCTCAGACACTTACTAGTTGTGTGACCTTGGGCAAGTCACTTAATCCTCTTTGCCTTAGTTTCCTTATCTGCAAAAGGAGCTGGAGAAGAAAATGGTGAACTCCTCCAATACCTTTGCCATGAAACCTTCAAATGGGGTCATGAAGAGTTGGACACAAATGAAACAATTGAATATAAGACATACAAACATTTAAGAAGGAAGACAGTAACTGACTTCAAGGAGTTTACATTCTAGGTATGAAATATTTAGGAGAATAGAAACCTGAGAAGAGGTCAGAGGGAAATCAAAAACAGGAAGGAGATGAGGAAGGTAGGTGTAGAGGGTGCTGATCCAAATGGGGAGGTGGTCATCAGTGGTGGCAGGCAGATGGTGAGATGCCCTGGATAGACAACTGGATGGAGTATAATGCTGAAACATGATTGACTGATTAGCTATCACATGCAGATAGCCAGTCTCCTGCACATGGACAGTAGCTAATTAAAATTCTTTATAGGGCGTAGCAAACCATGAATCATAGAATACTAGATTAGAGTCCACTGTTGCCACTTATCAGCTGCCTTATTTTCTTCCTACTCTATAGACAGGGGAATCTGAGACACAGAGATGGAGAGACTTGGATTAATTGTTCAGCAATATGTTAGTGACAAAGACTAGACTGAACTTGTAACCATTGCTACCTGATGTAAATTAAAATTTGGGGCTCATGAGCAAAAATTTCAAATGTGGACCCTTTACTTTTTTATTTCCTTGAAGTGCACAGATCTTCTGCAAAGAGAGAGGGTTGCCATTTGTATACTGCCCATTTCCCTCCAATTCAGGAGCTGCTTGGGTAGAACTGGTACTTATGGAGTCACCCTTCTATTATTAAAAAAAAAGTGAGAGGGCAAGGGACATTTTCCCACAATTTTGACATAATGTGCATTGTTTGACATTGTACTCTGAGTAGGGTTTCCCATGCAAACTTTTTTTTGAGTGCATTCAAAATGACGGCTGTGTCGTGTTTTCCTGTTTGAACGTGGGGAACACTATGTTTATATACATGCATCTGTTGAAGCAATCATGCTGTTTGACTGTCAGAAAAAAATCATGTGCATATAATTAGATGATTGCACATTTGGATACACACACTTGCATCTGTCTGGCTTGCATTGGGAACACTCAGATGATGGGATGATGGAAGAGGGAACAGGTGAGGGCAAAGGTTAAAATCATGCCAGAAGAGGTTACTGTGATCCTTCCAGTTGCTCAGGAGCCAAGTCTCTCATCCAGCATCCACAGGGGCAAAGAAAAGTGGCCATCTGAAAAATTAGTCTGTAACATATTCCTATATGTTCAGTCTTATCTATCTTCTAAAAAAGTGCATTTCTTTGTACTTCTGTGTGTGTTTGTGTATACACACACGTACATATATACACACGCACACAAATGGGGGTGATGGAGGGCACTGAGTGCTCTGTATAAATGTGTCTGATATGTTTTTATTGACCTGAAATCAGTTCAATTATGATTTGACCATGATGTGTGGAACAAAGTGATAAGAACTGAGTTCTGTAAAATTAAGATAATCTTGAAATGGGGACAAGAAGCTGTATGGGCATGGCATTAAATTTGTTTTATGAGGCAGTAAGGTATAGTAGATATAATGCTGAACTTGGGGTCAAGAGACCTGGTTTAAAATCTTGTCCCTGAAACTAATAGCTGTGTGACCTTAGGCAAGATGTTCAACCTCTCTGAACCTTCTTCTTCATCTGTAAAATGGAGGAGAATAATGCTTATAAAATCTACAAAACAGGGTTGTTGTGTGGCTCAAACATTTAAAAAAATACTTTTTCCTTAATTTAAGTGAGAATGTAAAGCAGTTTGAAAACCTTAAACTACTATATAAATGTCAGTTACTATTACTTTTGTAATTCAGATTATTTCACTGACTTTCCTGACTAGAGCTAGTTAACTTTGTATTTCTATGTGGATCTCTTCTTTTTTCTGAATATCCAGAGAGAAATCCTATTAACTCTACTATACTTTCCCCAACCTTCCCAGCTTCCTGCCCCTGCTCAGGTGAACCTCAATATATATAAGGATGAATTATGCTTCTAAATTCCAGCTTAACTTCACCTACTAGCACTTGCTAGGATATCACCAACATCCAGAAGGAGAGGTCAGGTCAGATCAACAATTCTACAAATAATTAACAACTGTATGAAAGATTACTCCCAATCACTAATGATGAGAGAAACATAAAAGTAGCTTGGAGTTCCATTTCACACCCAGCAAATAGGCAAAGATGACAAAAGATGGGGAATAGTCAGTACCAGAGAACATATGGAAAAATAAGCTCATTAACATATTGTCAGAATTGTAAATTGTAAATTATCCAACTATTCTGGTAATTTGGAATTAGGCTGAAAAATTGATTAAAATTCCCATCCTCTTCAACATAAATATATGAGTGAATAGAAAATATAAATAAAATATGTAAAAATATTTGATATGAAATTCCCATATTCTTTGATAAATAAGTTGTGGCACATGAATGCAGTACAATATTATTATACTGTAAGAAAGGATACAGAGAAGCATAAGAAGACATAGGAAATGATGCAAAGCAAGGTAAGCAGAAGCAGGAAAACAGTATATGTAATGACTGCAGTGATATAAATGGGAAAAACAAAAGAGAACCAGAAATGAATGTTGTGTATTAAAATGATCAAACTTGGCCTGTAAGAGGAGGTAAACAAAAGCAGTTCAATGAAACTTAACATCATACCAACAGAGCCTGATACTATACACAGTGTTCCATACCCAGAGTCCCCCCACCTCTGCAAAGAAGAAGAAATCACTTACTGGCTCTGGCTTGGGGAAGAGGGGAAAAGAATATATTTGGAAAGAAAGGTGCTGTGAAAACAAAAGATAGACATGAAAATTAACCAAAAAAGACATCCTTGAAGCTAAAAGAGAAGATACTTCCATAAATAAGGGAGGGAGTAGCCAACAATGACCAATGCCAAAGTGGGAGCTCCTAAAAATACAAGAAATCAATCTATTAACCAATCAGTACGATTCCAGACAATCTTATTGTCTTCATAAACTTGCCCTCGTAGGTTTGTACTGAATGTAGTATTGTATTATTGTCTATTACAGAAAAATAAACACCTCCTTTATTTCAAGGCATTTAATTGTAAACACTACGTGAAAATCCAAGTCTGCATTTAAAATTTTTTCTTCTTGCTTGTTCCTCTTTTCTTAAGCCCTCTTTCCCTTCCCTTTACTACCCCCTCCCTGACTTACTTTCAGCAGTTGGCCTCAATTTCTTCCTACTTTACACACACCAATATCTTCTGGGCTCTTGGTTCATTTGGCATGTATGGCATAGAGACAGCTGGGCTGGGTTGTTAAATGTCTTTATTGCCTGAAAGTGATTGCTCTGTCTAGGTCTTTGCCTTCTAGCAGAAGTCTGATTATGTACCCTTAGGGTAGGTCTGGTGCATCCCCTACAATCTCTGCTGGTCAGAGTTCTTATATTCCTTTGATAGTTCAGAACAGACCTCCTCCCTGCCCCCATCCCACTCTCACTCTTACCCCACCCCACCCCACCCCCGGGCCATCTGAAAGAACTCCTTGATAATCAGCTCCAATACTCTTGATAGTTCAGAAGAGCTACTAAGATCAAATGAAATGCTTCTGATGTCCCCCCAAAAGCCCTAGACATCCTTAAGTTTATAAGATGCTAAACTGGGAGGACTGAGGACTAGAGAGATATTTTAAGGTGCCTGAGGTAGAAAAACAGTGTATAGCAACAGAATCCTTACTTTCCCTTTTCCGGAGTCTTGTTCAGTTGTGAATAATCTGTGTGACTCTTAGGAAGTGGGAACCAGTGAGGGGCACAGGCAGTAAGTCAGACAGTCAACATCTAGTGGGAAGGGTACTGGACCACCATCCTTCCAGTCAGCCAGGCTTAGAAACTTGGTCTCCTCCTGCCTTCCACACTCATACTTTTCTCAAGTGTCCAATCCCTTGCCAAGACTTGTCATTTCTCCCCTTCTTCACAGGATCTCTTCCAACCTTTCGAGTCTTCTGCTCCTCATCCTCCATTCTCCAATGACATTGGTTTCCTTGCTGTTCCTCACATGTGATACCATGTCTTTCCACATGCCATCCCTCATACCTGGCTCATCTCTACTTTCTAGGTTTCCTGGCTTTCTTCAAGACTCAGGAAGCTTCCCCCTCCTTGTAGCACCTGCCCTCTGAGGCTCTCTGTATTCCACACTGTGTAATGTATCTTCTGTGTTGTGTATGGCTATTTACAGATTCTCTCTCCAGTGAGTGTGTCACTTCTTGGAGGGCAGGGATTGTGTTGTTTCCTTTTATTGATTTCATTATCCTGAGTGCTTAGCACCATCTCTGGCACATAACTGGCACTTCATAAATGTTTGGTGTCTAATTTGGAATTGGGAGACATCTGAGTTCAAACTTACCCATGGACACAACACTTGTGTGGCCATGGGCAAAAGGTTCCTGAACCTTTGTTTCTTCATCTGTAAATCTGGGATAATGATACTTTTAGCTCTCCTCTCACAGTATTGTAATGGGGCTCGAAATGAGATCACTTTTGTAAAATGCTTAGCAAACTTGAAGGTAATAAATCAGTGTCAAATATGATTATCTTTCCTATTGTAATACATTCATCCATATATCTGCCCTTTCATTTTCCTATTCAATTTTAGGAGTGTTTCATTTCTTCATGGAAGCCCTCCTATCTCTATTTTCCCACTGCATTCCATCTTCCACATGGCTGCCAAAGTGATTTTCCTTAAGTGTGGGTCTGATCTGGATACTTCCCTTACTCAGTAAATTCCAGTGATCTCCTCTCCTTTCCATCTCTTCTCTTAGACCTTTTAATCCTTTCATGACCTGGCCCCAACCTACCATTTTAGTTTCATTATGCATTACCCAATTTCCTGCCCTCTATGGTCTAGACAAGATGACCTTGTTGCTTTTCCTTACATGGCACTCCATTTCCTTCACACACTAGCTGGAATTGCATTGTCTTCTCACCTGAGTCTCATAGAATTCCTTGTTTTCCTCCAGACTCAGCTCAGACACTTACCTTCTACATAAAGCCTTTCCTGTCTAGCATCCAGCCTCCACCCCCAACTGCTACTGCCCCATCTTCTCCAAGTACCTTGTGTTTATTTTGTATTTATTCTGAAAGTGTTTACATACACAATATGTACATGTTATCTCACCAGATAGAATGCAAGCATTCCGAGAGTAGAGACTATTTCATTTGGGTCTCTGTTTCCCCTCAGTCTAGCACAGTACCTGGTATATGCTTAATACCTGCTTGCTGACTGACAGATTGATTGATGGAGTGATGATAGGAATTCCAGGTAAGAAGAACAAAATGAATGTATAAAGGACATATAAATATATAATGTGTTCTATATAATAATATCATATGTATTTTATATATTATAATGTAATAAGTATATAAATAGATACTATAACATAAAGTATTAATATAGGTTATATGTAATATATAATATAAATATATAAATGTAAAAGAAGGACTAAGCATAATGTGTTTATGGGATAGTGAGGAGACCAGGTTGATTGAAGGAAAACTATGCATTGAGGAAAATGTGTGTTGAGGAATGTAGTGGGAAATGAGTGAAGACTTCTTATGGCATGGTGAAAAGAAGGCTAGACCTGGAGTCAGGAATCCCTGAGTTTGAATCTTGTCCCAGATGTTTAGTAAGTGTATGGCTCTAGACAAATCACTTAACCTCTCACTTGTTTTCCTCATCTATAAAATGGAACCTAATGTGTTGTGTGGATTAAATGGGGTAATATTTGTAAAGCGTTTTGCATTTCCTGGAGTATTATATACATCAGCTATCATGATTAAAACCCTGAAGAACTGATGCTGGGAC
Organism: Bettongia penicillata ogilbyi; assembly: GCA_023548195.1. NCBI lineage: Eukaryota > Metazoa > Chordata > Mammalia > Diprotodontia > Potoroidae > Bettongia > Bettongia penicillata. The sequence continues at coordinate 23,935,134 of JAJHZJ010000314.1, read as the reverse complement.
CACAGGGGCTGGGGTACTGTGCTCTTTTCATGTTCTGTACCCAGGCATTTGGTTTGGATCAAGATCAGTCCTGTGAAGCCCTAGAGCTCTCTGATGAGAGGCAGGGGGAATGTGCGTATGGGGAGCTTCCTGTTCTCACATAGGGCTGATTTTACTTAGGTTATAGCTTCTGATTGGGATCTCTCCCCAAAATAGTATATATGGTGAGAGTAAAAAGGTGTTCGATGTGTAATGTGAATCAGATATGGCAAAGATAACTTATTCCTATAGACAAAATGGAATGTCAAATATAGAACACTCTTAGGAAAGTATTTGATTAAAAAAAAAAACTTAAAATAGAACACAGCTTATAACAATAGTTAGGAACTAGCTCACCCTCTCTGCCTTTGATTCTTGAGGCCTGGGAATGGGCTGGCTTTTCTCAAGACCAGTCTCCATCTGCCCATAAACACATGGTGTGTAAAGCACCTTGCCTAGGTAAGGCAGACCCTATGTTTAGACTGTCTCTTGTCTTTAATTTTTTATTCTCTTAGGTAAATGCATAACTTTTCTGAGATGGATGTTTCCAGGATTGGAGGTGACTCTGGGAGTTCAAGATGTCTAGAAGGGCTGAGTCAGAGCTCAATGGAGGCAAAGGAAGAGACTTCCACAGCAATTCCAGAGCTCTTGGAGAGGACAGACACCAACAAGAGGATTGACTCAGCCTGATTTTACACAACACACAGTTAAGACTAACAGTAGCTTATAATGTTATAATCAACTGGGATACTGATATTTAGACCTCATTAAAATGTAAAGCAATTTTTGGGACTACTAATTAGATATTTGACACTTCCCATTTTGACACCATCCAAACTACTTCCAGTATATCTGCTGGTAAAACAGCTAGGTGAGACACCTCTTTTTGGTGTCTGTCCTCTCAAAAGCTCTGGAGTAATTGCCAAGGACACTTCCCTGCCTCCACGGACTAGCTCCAGAACATCTAGGCTTCTCAGACCCACAAGGTCACTTACAATCCTGGACACATTCATCTCAGGATAGTTACCCAATTCATCTAAAATCAGGATAGAACAAAAGCAAAAGAGATAGCCCAATTCTAAGCTCGGTCTCGCTTAGGTAAGACATGTGCTTTAGATGCCATGTGTTCATGGCCTCATAGAGGCAGTGGTTAGGAAAAGTTAGCCCTTACCTATTCCCTTGCTGAAGTCCTGGAGTTACAAGATGCTACCACCTTGGAGAGTCGAAGATAGAAGGGCTGAGCTGGAAACTGCAATTTCTTTTAACTGCCATAGAATTTTCCAGTCTTGCTGCTGTCCCACACTGGGGGGAAGGACCGAAAGACTTGCCATGTCATACCAAAACACCAAGTACTCCTGTCACTGGGAGACTATATATAACAGGGTACAGCATCCAGGTAGTCCCCTAGAACAGAGAAGGGCACCTCCAAGCATGCTCCATGGGATGGCCCCTGATACATTAAATATCTTTTCTTTGTTCCACAGCACCTGGAACAGGGCTGGGTGAACAGAAAATCCTCACCATGAAGCCACAGAACATTAGCACTATAGGGGACCTTTTAGATGATTCAGTCCAAACCTCTCATTTTATAGATAAGAAAACAGAATTTTTGAAGATCTGATAGCAATTCATCTGAAAAAGAGCTAGAGGTTTTTAGTAGTTTGTAAGTAAATAGTCAACAGTCTGATATGATAGCCAAACAACAAAGATTTATGGAGTTTCTACTGTGTTCCAGGTGTTGTGCTATTAGTGGGAATACAGAGACAAAAATGAGACAGACCTTCTAGGGCTCTCCACATTCTAAGGTTATCTTCTATCTGTTTTGTATGTATCATGTATGTACCTATTTACGTGTTATTTTCTTTATTAGACTATAAGCTCCTTGTGGGGACTGTTTTTTGCCTTTCTTTATGTCTCTAGATCTCAGTACAAGATCTGGCACATAGCAAGCACTTATTAAATACTTGCTGATTAGTTGGATTCATATTTAAATAAACACAATATACGTGTAAAGTAAGCACAAAGTAATTTCAAGGAGCAGAAGTAACCAAGGGGAATGGTATCCTGAAAGGCCTCAGATAGGAGATGGCTCTGGAACTGAATTTGAAGGAAGCTAAGGATTCTAAGCACCAGAGATGATGAAGGAGTGAGTTCCAGGAATGAGGAGCACTCTTCACAGAGAAAGAAGTGGGAAGTAAAATGTCACATATTGGGAGCAAGCAGGACAGTTGGGCTAGAATAGGGAATAAAAGGGGGAGAATGGATAATAAATTTGGGAAGGCAGAACCAGATGGTGAAAGGATTGAAACACTAACCCTAGAGGCAATAGGAAATCCATAGGAGTTTTGGTGTTTTTTTTTTTTTTGAAGGGAGGGATAAGGTCAGATTGTTGCTTTAGGAATATCACTTTGGCAGCTGTTTGGTGGTGCATTTGATTGATTTGAGGCAGAGAGCTCAGTTAAGAGGCCATTATAATAATCCAGGTGAGAAATGGATAGGGCCTGAAAGAGGATGTTGACCATGTAATTGAGGAGGGGCCAGATGCAAGAGACATTTTCTAGGTAGAATGGACAATACTCAACCACTGATTAGATAAGGAGGGGCTTCAAAAGAGTCAAAGATGATGGTGAACCTGGGTGACTGGGAGGATGGTGCTAAACTCAACAGAAAGAGGGCTGTTTAGAGGCAAAGTAGATTTCAAGGGGAAGATGATGAATTCTCGAATTCAGACATGTTGAGTTTGAGATGTCTTTGATATCCAGAAAACATCTGGCAGGCAGTTGTTAATGTGGGACAGAGTTTAGGTGAGAATTAGGGCTGTATATATATATATATATATATATATATATATATATATATATATATATATTTGAGGGACATTTTGAACCTAGGGGAACAGATGACATCACTAAGAGAGAGTTTAAAGAAAAAAGAAAACAAGATCCAAGCCAGAATCATAGGAAACTTTTACAGGATGCTGGGCTTGTGAGTAATGGGTGATATGGCAAAGGAACTGAGAAGAAGTAATGACAGGTTGTAGGAAAATAAGGAGAGGACAGTAATGGAAGCCAACAAGGGAGAGGGCATCAAGGAACAAGGCATGATCCTTGAAATCAAAAGATGCAGAGAGGTTCTGGAAGATGAGCACTGTGAAAAAGGCCCTCAGATTTAGCAGTTAAGAGATCCTTGACATCCTAGAGGGATCAACTTCAGCTGAAATGAGCACCTGGTACCCATCCTATTCTGCCAGTGAAAGGAAGCTATATCATAAAGGACTTTTTTTTTTACCTTACCTCAGACAAGGACAAATTTATGATCTTTGAATGACAGTGCCACTGAGCTATTGTGTTTTGGGCTAGAGAATAACTCATTCTCTTCAACAGAGCTTTGTCTCTCTCATGTTCCTGAACATTGCTTCTTTTCTCAGCACAGGGGTAGGGAACCTGAAGCCTCGAGGTCACCCTTACCTTAGGAGATACAGCAAGCCAGGAAGAATCCTCTGTGGAAAACATCCTCCAGAAATCTTGATTCAGGAACATGACTGCAAACTCTCTGCATGCCTCAGAAAACAGGGCCAACACTTGCTTTTTAGATATTTGACTTGAATTTTAGTTCCTGCAACTTTTGAATCCATGGGGGCGCTGAATGACAGGCACAAAATCACCAGCATTATGGTTTCTAAAAGTCATTTGTGTTTCACAGTGTCCAGACGGAGATCAGCTGAGAGAGAAGGCACTAGAATGACTATTTCTCCCGCCATTATAGTCTCTCACTTCATTGGTGGCCAATGTTTCTAATTTCTGACATATTTAAGAAATCTTAACATTTATCTAAGTAAGTATAAGTAAGGGGCCTTGTTAGATGAAATTCCTAAGGAAAAGAATGATTGCTTGAGGGCCACTCCACAGAAAAATAAGTAGGTGAATCAATTGACCAGGGAGGTCTCTGGTGACAACAGTGACTTAGCTGTTTGAGCATAAGATCAGAAATTTAAAGCCAGAATCTAAATCTTAGGAGTAATTGAGTTCAAGCCTTTCATTTCAAATAGACCACTATTCCTGCTAAACTCTACATTTTATGCATTAGCTGAAAGATTTCAGATCAATTTTTAATTTCACCTTCTAACTCTACTTAGAAGCCAAAATGGCCTCTCATTCCTCAGATATGGTAATCCATCTCTTGCCTCTGTACTTTTGCACACATTGTCCCTGATTGACATATACCCCACCCTTCCCTCTTATTATCCCTTCATTCCTTCAAGACTCAGATCATTTGTCATCTTCTATAGGGACCCTTAGTTCCTAGGGTTTGCTCACTTCTGAAATTGTTATTTGAGTAGAATATAAGTTTCTTGATGACTTTTATCTCTGTATCTATAGCACATTGTCTTTCACATAGGAGATGTTTAATAGATACTTGTTGGATTGGATTAGATTGGAGTATTATGGCTAGAAGCCAGAATATAGGGGGCTAAGAAGTGAGTGGGTGGTAAGGTAATGAAAATATCAAAGAGAGATGATTCTGTCTAGGCAACTGGAAGAAAGGGAAGGGTTAATTCTATAAGATGGAATTTTGAAGGGATGGCAGGGTCAAGTGGAGTTCTTTTTTTCAGGGTGGGAAGTAGGAAAGCTACACAATCCTATGAGAGAGGGAAGGAGTGATGACATTTTAAAGGATGTAAGAGGAGAGGTGTAGGAGCTCACAGCAGATGGCCTCAGTCTCTATAAAGCAGGAGATGAGTTGGCTGACATGATATCAGTGGGGAGAGGAAAGAAGATGAGAACTGTAGATGTGAGGTGAGAGAACGTTCCTCTGTAGGAAACACGGGAGAGCAGCTGTGATAAAAGGATTGTCTTGCAGTCATGAAAGCCTACTTGAAGTAACAGCATGAATCTGTAGTGGATTCAGTCAGCAAGGTTTCTTGCTTTCCTTGATCATTACCAAGTTGCCTTGGTCATTAGGCAGCTCTGGGGTGGGAGATGTTGTTATTTAATTGTTTCAGTGGTGTCTGACTCATTGTGACCCCATGTGGGGTTTTCTTGGCAAAGATACTGAAGTGGATTGCCATTTCCTTCTCTAACTTATTTTACACATGAGGAAACTGAGGCAAACAGGGCAAAGTGACTAAACAAGTAAGCATCTGAGGCTGGATTTGAAGAGGAGTCTTTCTGACTCTTGGCCTGGTGCCCCATCCACTGAGTCAGTAGAAAAAGTAAATGGTGCGAGTGTGACTCAGGATTGGCATTTTTGTATCATAATTATTTTTGCTTATGTCTTATCCCTCTAATAGATTGTATGATCCTTGAGGGCACACTGATCTTTTTTTCTTTATCTCTCAATTTAGCATAATGTTTTACATGTAGTGTTTAATAATTGTTTATTGAATTAAACTGCTCTGACTTTTGGTTGTGGGAGACAGGAAATGGAGGTGAAAAAGGGGAATCTAGGAGGGGATGAAGACAAAACAGAAAAGTTGCAGAGGGGAGAGAGTGGATGGCAGGAAGATGCTGAAGGGAAGGATTTCAGGTAGAGGAGTTAAATGAAGGTAGATTTTCAGAGGGAATACTTGCTTGGGAGGAGAGAAGACAGGAAAGATGAGAGAGAGCTGTGAAGCAAGCCTTGTAAACGGGGCTGTAAAGCACTGAACTATAAGTTTTGTTTCTAGTAAATTAGAACGTTGAAAGTAAGATTATATATGAAGCTTTAGAACATGAACTTTCTCAGCACATTCCTGGGGCCATGGCCTGGGGGGCCATGGTGATGGTGGGGAATTGGGACCAGGAGACACTTCAGCTTCCTGCCTTCTCTTTTTCTGTTCTCCCTTCAAAGCTGCCCAAGAAGTTAATTAAAGGGTCCAAGTTGAACTGTGATTTTTCCCCAGAATGTTTTCCAGATCATAACAATCCTTGCCGTGGGAACCTGGTGGCCTTGTTTTATCCCATTCTTCGTGCTGCAATGAGTGATTTCTTGTAAGCGATCATTTTTATATACCTAAATTAAAATGCTTATTTATGGCTCATTGTTAAGAGTTAATTGTTAATGATGAGCAAATTTTTCTTGGACTGCAGCAATTAACAACGTCAATTGATACCAGTTCCTCTATTGTTTGTGTGTACAATGCCAAACAGAAGAGTGAGAAATGGAAGGATTACCTTAGACAAAAGTGGGCTGGCCTTATAGAGGAGCTGGGTCTTCTAGATTGGCTAATAGAATCCATAAATAACAAATGCCTTTCTGGAGGCCGGCGGAGGAGTCAGAGAAAAAGAGTCAGATGAATAGAAACTCAAGCATTAGGAGAAACTTGTGGTTTGGGAAGCCAGAAGAACTCAGCCTAGACGGGGAGGAGCAAACAGTGTAGTAGAAATCCCCTGTCCCACGACTTATTTTTTGCAAAAGTATAGAACTTCAAATTTATTCCTCTTAAATGTCATCTTACAGGGTCAATTTGGAGATGTGGATAAAATGCATAATTCAGTCAGGAAGACTTGGTTTCTGATCCACCCTTGGACTCTTACTAGCCATGTGACCCTGGACAAGTCACTTTTATGTGCTGTGGGCAACTCCCTAAAACTTAATAAGTCTTTGGTGGCCTCTGAGGTTCCTTCCAATGATCTTTGCGTCCTGTTGTTCAACCAATTCCAGTTTTACTATGCTATTGCCTATGTCATATTTCCCATATTGTCCACCATGACATCAAAAGAGACTTTTTGTCACATTACTGAAATTAGATCGATTATATTAACACCATTTCCCTTATCTTCCAACCTAGTAACTCTTCACAAAAATGAAAAGAAGAGCCAGGAATGGTGGCACATGCTTGTAATGCTAGCTTCTGGGAAGGCTGAGGCTGGTGGAACTTTTGAGCTTGGGAGTTCTGAGCTATGCTGCTTGGGTGTCTGTACTAAATACAGCATCAATATAGTGAGCCCCTGGGAGTGGAGGGGCCACCAAGTTGTTGAAGGAGGGGTGAACTGGATCAGAAATGGAACAGGTCAAAGCTTCAGTGATCGTCAGTGAGAGGATCAGACCTTGTGCTTCTTAAAAAAAAGTCAGGTTGGTATGTCCTGTTTGAGGCTATCACTTATTTTCTAAGGGATTACAAGTTATACCTTTAAAAATATGGAATTTTGCCAGGAATTGAAATCAAGTTTACCAGTCTATGGTTTGAAGTATCCTCCCTGCCTTTTCTTTTAATTTGGTACCTTATTTATCTATCTGCAGTCTTTTGGTATCTTGTCTGTACTCCAATTTTTTTTTTAAAGATCTCATACAAGGCTCTTTAATCACATCCACAAATTCCTTTAGGATGTAGTTTGCCCAGGCCTGATGATTGGAGTTCACTGAGGGCAATTAGGTGCTTTCTCATCATCTTTTTACTTATCTTGGTGAGAGAAATTATTATGTCTCTCTTCTATTGATATTGAATTATTAATTGAGATTAAGATTTTCCTTTTCAGAAACCAGCCCCTTGTAGGTTATTCAGCCAGCATCTATAGGAGAGGATTGATAATGAGATTGGCTTTAACCTTCTCCTCAATCACCCAACTGGGGAAAGCTCAGTTTTGATTAAAGAGTAAAAAGAATCTAATCTATGCAGATTCCAGCCCATTTCACTCTATCCAAGCAAGTGTGTGTGTGCGTGTGTGTGTTTGTGTATATGTGTGTGCATGTTTGTATATATGTGTGTGTATGTATGTTTGTGTATATGTGTACGTGCATGTGTGTGTGTTTGTGTATATGTGTGTGCATGTTTGTATATATGTGTGTGTATGTATGTGTATATGTGTGCGTGCATGTGTGTGTGTTTGTGTATATGTGTGTGCATGTTTGTATATATGTGTGTATGTATGTTTGTGTATATGTGTGCTTGCATGTGTGTGTGTGTGTGTGTGTGTGTGTGTTAGTGTATATGTGTTGGGGGGGGTTAGATCCCTTTATCTCAATTGTTAGATGCTGGGGGTGGCCTGGGTAAAGAGGAGTAAGAATAACATGATCAAAGTAGCCTCCCCCCACTTCTAATTAGAATAGGCCCACCTCTCATTATAATATTCATTCTCTCATTAATTATTAAGCAATCAGAGCTGATTGCCACCAGTTGGGAAGACCCATTCTTCCAAGGACATATAAGAGACTCCATGATTCTTGTTTGGTTTACAAGAAAAAGCCAAATGACCGTCCTTTTATTGATTATTCTCTAGCCATAATTAAAATGATTAATTATTCAGGAATTATGTCTTTTGAACTTTTCATTCATCACTTTGGGTTTCAACTGTGTTAACATTTTTAGTCCTATTTCTTCCCAGTATGAACATCATTCTCCTTGGCATAAATAAAACCAATACAATAAGAGTTTAATAGAATCAGAGGATTTAGGGCTTGAAGAAGGACCTTATATATCAATCCTCACATTATACAGAAAATGAAACTGAGGCTCATGTAAAGTGGCTTGCCCAAGGTCACATAGCTAGCAAGTAGTACAGCCAGGATTCTAAGCTAGGTCCTTTGGCTCTGAACTGAACATTATTTTCACCATACCAGGCTGTCCGAAACTCTCACTTCATTCCATTATTCCTTGAAAGGTCTATTTGTTGTCTTTACCTTTCATTGTTTTGCACTTCATTGTACTGCTTTCTTCTATATACTTGTATGCCCAGCATCTAGCACCATGCCTGGCATACAGCAGACAATTAAGAAATACTTCGGCGTTGATTGGTTGGTTGATTGAACTCATTTTGAGCCGAATTCAGCTCATTGAACTGAAGGTTTATGGCAGCCTTACTTTGCTTCCAGTCTCTGCATGCATCTTTTTTGAGTGTTGAGTTGATTGATGAGTTCCCTACACATTCACTTTAGAGAACTTTTCTTCCTCATTTGAATATTTGCATTTGTGTCATCAGAATTTCATTTCTTGAAAGCATTTGGTAAGTTTTAGTCCAAATTCCCCTGTGAATCTCCCCCTCCTCTGAACTCTCTGAAATCTGCTTTCCATTAATATAAGGTGTGTATCCCTGACTAGCTTTCCACTTCCATCCAACTTTGAGATGACACTGTTCTTTCCTTCTATGATTCTTTTTGATTCTTCTTGGCAACCAGTTCTTCCTAGTTGGTCAGAATTAGGTCTGGAACAGTAGGATTTTTTTTTAAGTCTTTGAGTTTCTTTCTTTTAATTTTTGGAAGGCAATCAGGGTTAAGTGACTTGCCCAGGGTCACAGAGTTAGTAAGTATCTGAGGTCACATTTGAACTCAGGTCCTCCTGACTTGAGGGCTGGTGCTCTATCTATTGCCTTGAAACAGTAGTTTTTACTGGTTCCTCCAACTTTGAAGAATGAGTTTCATGTCAAGAATTTTTCAGCTGTTCTGCTTTTTGCAGAGAGGGAGAACGCCACTGTATTTCCATACTGTTGAAGTTCTACATTAGTTCTTTGTGTTGGACTCCCGTGAGTAAACCAGAATATAAAAAAGTGTCTGTTGTCTTCTCATCTCCCAGATACCTGCTAGTCTCTAACTGGCATCTCCCTTGCATCCTGGCTACCTTCTTTGGGTCTCTTTCCACTTTCCTCTGTTGAAAGTGTCACTCTGCTCCCACAGCTGGGATTCTGAGTGAATCCCTAGTGGCAGGGACTATTCCCTCTGACCCCCGCAGTCATTCAGTTTAGTTGGCTTAATGGTCTGCTGTCTCACAAAATTCAAGGGCCCCTCTGTGAGGTCTTAAGGATATTTTGACGAACTTAAAAAAATGAGGATCCATAATTTCATTGCTGTAAGGAACTCTCTCCACTATTTCAGAGCAGCCACTACTCTAGAATTTACCGTTACGATTGGATTTAAAAAATGATAATGCATTCTTAGCTTTCAGGATGTACAAATGTAGGTCATACTTTTCTGACCCTGAGCTCTGAGAGATTAAGGGACTTGCCCAGAGTCTCATAGCCAGGATAGGTCAGAGGAAGAATTTAAGTAGAGGCTTTCCTGATTGAGGCTGGCTCACTGCTGCTAACACTAGGCTGCTTCTTCTTAGGATGCTTATATCCTTATGAAAAGGTGGGATCTGGGATAATGGTCAGTGCTCCTGACACCAAAGGCTCATTACTCGATGGTACATATTCAGTCAGTCCTGTTCTTCACATAACTCTTCTCTTTTTTTCCTAATAATTTTTGAGGTAGCCTGGAATCCCATTACTGTACTTGCAAAACTCTCACTCTCTCTGTCTCTGTCTGTCAGTCTCTGTATCTGTCACTCTGTGTGTCTTTATCTCTCTGTCACAGTCTCTCTCAGTGTCTCTGTCTCTCTGTGTGTTTGTCTCTCTCTGTCTCTATCTCTCCGTCACAGTCTCTCTCTCTCTCTGTCTGTCTCTGTCTCTCTCTGTCTCTATCTCTCTGTCACAGTTTCTCTCTCTCTGTCTCTGTCTCTCTCTGTCTCTGTCACAGTCTCTCTCTCTGTCTCTCTCTCTCTCTCTCTCTCTCTGTCTCTGTCTCTTTCTCTGTCTCTCTCCTATCTCAGTGCATGGATTCCATAAGGGTTAGTAACCTCCAATGCATGCCTAGAGATCACTGTGGATAGGCTAACTGATGGGAGCCTGAGAACACCCTCAAGACTTTAAAAAAGTAGGGGAAATTAATTTGTAGACGCTGACTTTAAAAAGCATCATTATTATTGTTGCTAGTATTATTATTTTGTACAGACCTAATGTCTAACATCATCTTTTAGCATCAACGGAAGAAACAAAACTATTTTAACAGATAGTTGGTGCATGGCGAATTGGCACATGAACCAAATGGAGTAGGGTTCTCAATTATTATTGGGTTTGGACTTCAAAGAAGCCCAGTGCACAGTCTTGTAAGTAGACAGGGGTAGATTAGGGAACAAGAAGTGTTTCTGATTAAACCTCTGAGCCTTGATAGTGAGTGTTTTATGAACAACTTCATTGTGATTCTCAACGCCTTCCCCCTGCAGGACAGCAGCTCGGTGAGTTTAATACCTTTCCCTGGCTAGTGATTAGAGCCTTGAGGCACCGTTGGACCCATGACTTCTTTCTATGTGGATCAAAGTTATCGAGTGCTGTACCTAATGGTGGAAGGTATTATTAAATATCCCTCATCTCACTCTCTTTATTTTCCCTTATTGTTGTATTGACACCCACATTTTCAACACAATTGAAAAAAACCTCATGTATGATATTGTCAGAGTAAAGGCTGAAATTTCTCATCAAGCTCAGTCCTGGAGAGAAGAGAGAGAATCAGCTTTTCTCTTGCCTTCTCCATCTGTCCCTGGCACTCTCTTCAATTTAGCTAAAGCCGCAACTGTGGCTCTCAATTTGCCTCCATCAAGCTATCTATCCCATTGTCATAATCTTCCTTGCTTTCTTCTTCTTTTTTTTTGGAAGGCCCTTTAGAAACTTTTCACATCCTTGTTAAATGCTCTGGCCACAAAGCCAGCTGAGAGCTCCCTTGATCATTTCACTGCTATGGTGTAAAATTGAATTACTTTTACAATGCATGCAGTGCCCAGGCAAAGTCGAGCTTTTTCCCACAGTTAACAGAGGAGGAAGGCCTGAGAAATAAATGAATTGTGTGGGGAAAATAAAATAAAGAATTTCAATGGAATAAAACAAAAGGGGCAGAGCTAGGGGTGGGGAGGGTTGGAGAAGGGGAATTTAAATGTATTAATTTGTTTAAAGATGTAGAAGAAGGCAGCTGCAAGGTCTAGCCACTTGGGGATGGTGGATGACAGCTAGTTTAGCTTAATCCTTGAAATGACTTCAGTTAGGTACTTTCCAGAATCACTCTAACAACTAGAGGCTTGGAGTTTACACCCGAGAATCCTGTGCCTGAGGTTCTTCTGGAGAAATTGTTGTGGAGCAGGATGACTCTAACCAGATCAACCCAGGAGATATGTGTTATTGGTACAATTGCCACCAGGACAGAGTGGTCTGGAGACAACTAGCTCCCAATGGAGGATAGTTTAGCTTGTGAAGATGATGAAGGCTGGTAGAAATTCAGCACTGCTTGGCCATTGTAAAGATTACTGTCTCTCTCTCTTCACCCTAGCCCTAACCTCCAGCTGGCCAGGAATCCACATTAACTTTTTACAGAAAAGTACAAAGCATTTTTCTTGCTGATTTTTAAAACTCCTCATTTAGGGTTCTTTTTTCTCTGAGTAACATACCCTAAGGATTCTTCCTTAGTACTCCAAGTAATTCCTGTGACTAAATTTTCCAAAGGTGGAAGTTGACCGTTGAGTGTCTTCCAAAAGTAGTTCATTGCTGAGAAATTCAGCAGAGGGAAGAATTCCTAGGCCAGGGAAAGGAGAGAGCCATGCCTTGTCAGCTGGGGTTTGAAATGAGATAGCATTGATGAGGCCGGAGACTTGAGAGAGGGTGGCCATTTACCAGACCATATGTGGCCCATATTGGGAGCCAGCTCAGGGTGAAATGGGCCACTCCCAGGTTCTGGGAAAGACACACCTGTCATGAGCTACTGGGTTTCTCTGTGTGAAAATTTCTGGAGGGTGAGATGGGAGCTCTGTGTGTGAGACACATGAGAATCCCACATTCATTCTTTGATAAGGGAGGGTATTCCAAACTGACCACCACTGTTAGCCATTCTAGGGCTGCACAGACTCTAATGAGCTTATGTTTTTGGTCGTTTTCTCCTACCTGTTTTCCCTTAAGTCTCTCTCCAACAAACTGGGATTCCTCAGTTGTAGCTGGCAATTCTATTTCTGCCTCTCCCTCTAACCACATGAGCAGTTACAGCCCTAAGAATGATCTCCCTCCTCCTCCAACCCCCTTTCTCCTTTTTCCTTCCTTCTCACAGTGTTCCATCAGCAACTGGTGGAGTGTGTGTGTGTGTGTGTGTGTGTGTGTGTAAATATGTGAAGATTCTTCTCATGAAACCAAATGCTTCATGAAAGCAGTGCAAACTCATCACTTCTATGATTCCATACGACTTGAGGTGCCTAGCACAGAGCTGCCCAGAGAATAGCACAGAGCCTTGTCGTAGGTGCTTAGTGAATGTTTCCAAATTTGTTGTACGTGAACCTCAGGAATCACAACTGGAAAAAAGAGATTTTACTCAAGTGGCAGCTTTTCCTTCCTAACCAATAGTCCCTCTTCATCGGGCATCTATTCAAAACAGCTTCCTTGGGAAATAAGACTGTTTAGGATGCCACAATTCACACTCAGGTAGTTAAGCGGACTCCCTGGTGGCGATTCACCTGGAGGGGTTCTGTTTGAATTTTGAGCAAGACATTAGTCACTTTAGTCACAAGACATTAGTCCTTGACTAACTAATCTTTATAATGAGCTGGTGGTCTCTAACTAGTTCTGGTATCCAACTCACACCTATTTCCTGTCTCTTAATGTGGCTTCAACAAGTAAACTTAGCTCCTTTCTCCCTCTACCTGCTTTATAGCACAGGAGGAAAATCGCCCTCCATGCCCACCCCTGGCTTGTGGTGCCCTCAAGAGTCACCCCTGTTCCACTGTAAGTCATCCCTGGTGTAAAATCCTAAAATTTACTAATGGTGGGAAACATTGAGAAGGAAACTCTGACAAGGGATCCTATCCTGTACTGTTCTTTGTGTATGGCCTTGTTAGATGTAAAATGATTCAATCTTAGCTAGAAGGGGCCTCAGAAGTCATTTAGGCCAATTTTATTTCACACTTGAAATTGAGTGACTTGCCCAAGGTCACATGGTTAAGTGTGTCACTCAGCTTAGTTAAGAACCAGGTCTGGCACACTGAGTAAAATACTCTTTCTTCTATATTCTGTTAACAGATTTTTTTCCCCCTTATATAGGGGGTGTTCTGTGAGCCTTTTGCATTAGAGAGTGAGGTCCTTGAGAGCACTATCTTTTGTTTTTCTTTGTATCCCTAGTACTTAGCACAAAGCCTAGTACACAGTAGTCCCTTAATAAATGTTTACTGATTGACTGTGTGAGCTTGATTCTCCTTGATATGAGCACACAGGGAAAGCGAGTATACAGTTTGGAGTCAGTGGGTGAGGCAGAGATAGAGTATATTGGTAAATGTTTAATAACCAGCTCTCTGGGGAAAAAAATGTAAGCAGGACATATTTCTAAGTTGAATCTGAATCAACAAAATAATAAATCAAGTCCTAATTTGAAGCATTTGTTGATTTCTGAGGTATAAATGCTCACACTGACGGAGGGGCAGCTAGGTGGTGCAGTGGATAGAATACCTGTACAGGAGTCAGGAGGGCCTGAGTTCAAATCTCACCTCAGACACTTGACACTCACTAGTTGTGTGATCTTGGGCAAGTCACTTAACCCCAATTGCTTCATCCTAGGTCATCTCCATTCATCCTGATGAATATCTGGTCACTGGATTCAGATGGCTCTGGAGGAGAAGTGAGGGTGGACTTGCACAGCCCTCCCTCACTTAAAACAAAGTCAAGTGCAAGCTACGTCATCATTTCTTTGACGGCATGGTCTTCTTCGGCAACGAAAGATGAACACACACACCTTGACAGAGACCCCTTTTGCAGCAGTACCTCTGGTTAATCTAGGGACATATTACAGAGTGAGGAAGGGAAAAAGCAGGTAACACAGGTGTGATTATCCCATTCTGCTCTTGCCCCTTCCCCTCCTCCCTGCCTCCTTCCCCCTTTTCTTATTACCTGTAGGATCAAATATAAACATTTCATTCAAGGCTCTTTACAACCTTCCTACTTTTCTAGTTTTCTCACACTTTAGTCTCCTCCCTACCTTCTATAATCCACACCCTGCCTTTCTTCAAGTTTCTCACACATGACTATCTCTAGGTTACATGCTTTTGGAATGGCTGTCCCCCAAGGTTGGAACATATTTCCTCCTTTTTGGAATGCATGGTTCCCTTCAAAATGTGGTCAAGCATCATCTTCTACCTAAAGCCCTTCCTGATTACCCCAGCCATTTAGTCATTACTCAAAATGACATGAATTTTATTTTATTCTTTTTTTATTTTATTTATTTTATTTTTTTTGTATACCTGTCTTTCCTATTAGAATATAAGCTCCTTGAGTACTGTTTCTCTTTTATCGTTGCATTCTCATGCCTAGCATTTTATAAATGCTCATTAATTGAATGATATAAAGGTTCTCCACAATGTTCTGAGTCTTCTACCTGGTCTCTATGTCATAGGTAGCATGATGGGAATACTTGGGCAAGAGTGAAGAAATTAGAGGGCATTGTTCTCTTGGCCTTTAGAGGGTGAGAAGCTAAGTCAGACATCCCCTGCCCAAGGGGAAAAAGTAAAGACTTCTAAAAACTGACTTTCCATCTCAGAGACTCAGTAAACACAGCAGCCCTAAGGGGGGAGTCAGACTATTTCTATGACGTTCGTTGCATTAATTTAAGGTAATTAATGGGAACCTTCTTTCCCACTTTAGTCCTTTCTGTGTGTTGGGAATGCGTGAAATATCTTTACACTAGTTTAGCTTAAATGCCTCTTTGAGCACAAAAGAGTAATTTAAAAAATCTTTTCGTTGATATCTTTTGTTTTTAACAAAGGACTTATTTTCAAAGAGGCATCCACAAGAATGTTCAGCCTTCATTAAATAAATGAGATGCAAATTAAAGGCACAGTGTGAAGATGTATCCTATTTTGTTTTCAAGACTTCTTTGGAGACCATTCCCAGATGTGTTGAGAGTGATTCATAGATTCATGAGGATGAAGAGAGAAACCATTCCTTGGACTTGGCTACAGGTGGGAGCATACCTTTTCCCTTCTCCTAAAGCTGCCTATGGAGAGGGAAGTGACAAGAATCTTTCCCTTAAAGGTTTTTGAGATGAGAGCAGAGGGTTTTGGCCACTTCGCACTCCTCCCACCTCCCCACCTCTGCAAAAAACTGAGAAAGATCACTTAACAGGGAGTACTTTTCTTTCAGAACCCTTTGGAAATGAGTTTAAAAAGTGATAGAGTAAGTATCTCAATGTTTCACAGCCTTCTAAGACCTCTGGTGATGGAGCATCTTCAGCCCAAGTTCTCAGTTCCTTTAGAAACAACTTTGATAAAACTGGTGGCATTGGTAAAGATGTCACTGTTGTTTCCATGGGTACCCCTGAGCTCCCACACTCATTTGAACTGCTCAGTTAGCTAACTTCTCCCTGTCATTCTCCTGGAATTCAAAGCCCTTTGTAGCTTGATGTCACATGCTCCCACACCCCCATCTTCTGACACCTTACTCCCCAATATATGCTCTTTAATCCAGTGATACTGCCCTCCTGACTTTTCCACAAACAAGACACTGGGTTCCAGGCATTTTCTCTGGCAGTTCCCCATTGGCTGCAACAATCTCCCTCCTCCTCTCTGATTACTGGCTTCCCTGGATTCCTTTAGGTTGAAACTAAAATCCTACCTTCTACAGGAAGCCTTTCCCAACCCCACTTAATTTCAGTGCCTTGTCTCTGTTAATTATCTCCTTTTGATCCTGTACATAGCTTATTTTGTATACATTTGTTTGCATCTTGTCTCCCGCATTAGATTGTTAGTTCTTGGAGGGTAGGGAACTATCTTTTGCCTCTTTTTGTATCCCCAGTACTTAGCACATTGATCGCCGTTGATCTTTGCATCGCTTTAAAAATGAGTTAACAGTAGTTCTTGGTACTAGAATAACTCTCAACTTTGGTTCTAGAAAGGCTTTTCCAACGTTAGGAGATAGAATTTTGAGGCTACTGTTTCAGAAGTGAGACCATGAGAGAGTTTGACTCAAGAGTCCAGAATTTCAGATTTCCTGTGCCTGTTTCTATCTGAATGCTTTGATATTCAGGCAAGCATGAGTGAAATGTGCATGCTGAGGGAATACACACACACACACACACACACACACACTCTCTCTCTCTCTCTCTCTCTCTCTCTCTCTCTCTCTCTCTCTCTCTCTCTCTCTCTCTCCCCTTCTCTCTTACTCTCTCTCCCTCCTTCCTTTCTCGGCTAGAAGACTATATCAGAACTGAGACATTGCTGAACATCTTGTGAATTCTAGGGAAACCTGGGAGAGATTCCAGCTAAGAATAGGACTGGCGTGTTCTCAGCTCAGCTTCTAGCATGGTGCCTACAAGAGTTCCAAGATGAGAATTCCAATAATATTTCTCTATTCAGGGCACACTAGGTCAGTATCCTTAGTCCTACCTGACCCCTCTTTTAGTTTTTTTCTCTGCCACAATCTTCTTTAATCTCTCCTCTTCTCTCATTTTTCCTCCCTTCTTCTTTCCATGCTTACCATTCATTCAGCAAAATATGAATTAAACAAACATTTATTAAAGATGTGCTAGGGATTATATTAGGGCTTGGTGGAAATGCGAAGATAAGTAAGATGCATTCTCTACTCAAGAAGCATACGATCTTGTATTTATCAATCAATCTTCAAGCACTTATAAAACATCTACTACATGCCACCACTGTCCTAGCTGCTGATTAAGACAAAAATGAAGCAATTCCTGCCCTCAAAGAGTCTGTATTCTATCCCCTGCCTCTCCATGTCCCACTTCGGAAAGTTAGGGTTCTCTATTGAAGAGAGGTCTAGCTGAATGCCATGTTTGGGGCAGTGACTGTGGGATTACAAATCTGAGGTGGATCTAAGAAGTGGGGGCATTATATAATACAGCAGGTCCCTCACATGACATCTGAGGGACACATGATGATATAGAGGAAAGAGTGCTGAATTCCATGGATGGAATGGAATCCATGGATCCTGACTCCATTACTTACTATCTGTATGAGATTCAGTTTCCTCATCTGTAAAATAAAAAGGCTGGACTAGATGACTTCTAAGACCATTTCTGGCTGTATGATCATTTGATGCTATGCTGTTGAAGAGGTCCTGAATTTAGCTGTCTGCATGAAATGATTCAGTGTAACCCCATATGAACCTCTCCCCTCCTTCACAATCCTACTACTGAGTCCTATACTGTCTATCCGACTTTGCGCAAGTCCCATGGGATCTGTGGCCCATTTCCTCATCTGTAAATGGCTTTCCTTGCAAGGTTGTTGTGAAGATTAAAAGGAATGCTGTTTATGTGGCAGTGTTTTATATATCCTAGTGGTCTTACACATGTGAGGGTACTACCTATGTTACTGTTATTTTGATAGCTGTCACCCCTACCAGCACCCTCAGGTCTCTATTACTCTCCCTTCTGCATGTTTGTGGAATGAATCTGCATCTAACAAAATTCATTTCGCAAAGAAGGAAGGGAGCAAACGTTTATTAAGTGCCTGCTATGTGCTAAGCATGTTACAAATTGCTCATTTGATCTTTATAACAACCCTGTGAGGCAGGTGCCACTATTATCCCCATTTTCAGATGGGGAATCTGAGGCAAATCAAGTCACTTGCCCAGGGTAAAACATCTAATGAGTGCCTGAGGTCAGATTTGAACTCAAGAGTTCCTTACTCCAAACCCAACCAGCCAACTACCAGTAAAGAGAGATGAAAGCTGGAGGAAACATTTGTGTAGGTCAAGAGTCTCCAAGTTTTTTTTTAAATTTAATTTAAATTTTTTTTTTTTGGTGAGGATTTATCTTCTCCTTTGGTGTGTGATACATGTGGAAGTCTGGTAGTCATTGTCTGAGGTGGGGGGCGGGTATCTCCAGACTCACTTTCCCTCCAAGCCAACCAAAGAGTAGAGTGAGGAGGGTAGCATACATAGAAGATGACTGTCCTACTTCACAGGCATTTTAACTGGCCCAAGGGGTCTACTAGTACAGGGGGTGAGGAAAAGGAGGAAGAAATTTAGAATAATATGGTTATTGAAAGGCCACTAGGGTTTAGTAGAAAAGAAATCCTTGTTTTCCTTCTCATGTGTTGTTTTTTTACACGAGGGTCGCTAGTGTTGCCGCTTACCTCTTAAATCCTCTACACCATGGATTTAACTGGTCCTACATTCACATTAACAGCATGAGTCCTGTGAAGGCAAGCCAAACTCATGGGGGGTCTGGGAAAGAAAAGGTGTAAGCCCAAATTTGGTCCAAAAGGGAGTTGTTTTGAATGGTAGTTTGCAAATCTGCAGAGGTGTTAAATTAACACCCGCCTTACAGGCTTTAAATAATGCAGATTGCCCCCTGGAAGGAATCTGATGCGTTTACCTGATCTCATCCATCTCTTTCCCTCACCCTCTTTCTCCCCTTCTCTCACACAGTTGGCATCTTAAACAGCTGGAACAGAAGCTCTGAGCTAAGTGTGGAATGACATGCTGAACCAAAATAGATCAAGAATACACCTGGTCTGGGTTCCCACATTTCATTCTTGGGTTTATATCTAGTAAAACCTCCTAAGACTTTATCTCTGAGGTCTTGAAATTTTTTTTTTCTTTTCTTAACTCATTCTCTCTATGGAGAGAAGAGAAGAGAGGGTCTGGCTTATCTTATTTTATTTTAATGTTTCTGAAGGGAAATCCTAAATCCCTTCTCAACTCCTCTGGTAACTCAACTTCACTAGACTCATATAGAATCACAGATTTGGAGAGTTGAATGTGTGTGTGTGTGTGTGTGTGTGTGTGTGTGTGTGTGTGTGTGTGTGTGTGTGTGTGTAATATGGGAAAGAAGAGATAAGTAGATAAACTAAACAGAAATTTAGTTCAACATCATCATTTTACCAATGAGGAAATGCAGTCCCCAAAATCTAACTGGTTTATTTAAGATCATACACAGATAGAGCTGGAAATAGAACCCAGATCTCATGACTATCCATGGCTCCTTCTACTAGACCACATTTCCTTTCCTCTGCTGCTCTGCCTTATCTCTCTCTGCTACCTACCTCTGGCAGCTTTAATGCCAGTAATGATGCCATCTCACATCTGTACAGAGGTACTGCAAAATTTACAAAGTACTTTACATATCTTCTTTAATTGTCTCTCACAGCTCTATAGGAGGTACTTAAGAGCAGTGTTAATTGAGCAAGATTAAACGGACTTTTCACAGTAGACAGAGTACAACTCACAATCCCTCTTTTATAGATGATATGAGAACACAGGGTAAAGAGAGGTTTTGCAACTTGCTCCAAATCCAGAATCTAGTATATAATAGAGACAGCACCAGAAGTCCACCTCCTGTTCTCTAATCCTGTGCCTTTAAATGGAACTATACTGTGAATCCAATGGAATTCAACAGATATTTATTAGGCATTTGCAAAGCTCAAGACAATAGTGTAGTAGTTAAATAGTAAGTAGTTAAAGCAGGTTTAGCTCTGTCAGGAAGAGCTGGATTCAAATCTGGATTCTGATACACATGAGCTATGTGTCCCTGTGCCAGTCATTGAACTTTTCAGTTCTCCAGGCAGCTCTCCAATAGTCTAGGTTGCAGACAAGCAGCATATTTGTATGGATAGAGTGTATTTCCTTTCTGTGATTTCCCTACACCAAATGAAATCATAAATCCAGACCCTCCTTCCTGTGCTATAACCTTCCTCCCACTCTCAGTGTTCATTGTTATTCAGTTGTTTTAGTCATGTCAGTCTCTTCCTGACTCCATTTGGAATTTTCTTGGCAGAGAAACTAGAGTGGTTTTCCATTTCCTTCTACAGCTCATTTTACAGATGAGGAAAATGAGGCAAACAGGGTTAAGTGACTTGCCCAGGGTCACACAGCTACTAAATGGTTGAGACCAGTTCTGAACTCTTAAAGATGACTTTTGATACCAAACCCAGTGTTCTATCTAACTACTGTGCTACAAAACATATGCTAGGGAACTTGGCCATGTAACATTAAAATCACTACACAATACCTGCTCTCAAGGAGTTTACAGTCTAAGCAATAACACACTAGATTGATGCCTTGTAGAGTAATCTGAAATTCAATAAATTTACGCTAAAGAACTATCTGAAACTCAATAGCAGGGCTTATGTTTGTGAACTGATTATTTAGATCAAATGTAAAGAACTTTCAGACAGGGTTCACATCTGTAAAATGCAGGAGTTGAGATTGAGGTTCCTTTCCAGCTATGACATCCCAGGACTCTGGATTGTGAGGCCTGAGGGACTTTATTAATGGAGGGAACTAGGAGCAAATTCTCATCTCCCATGGTGAAGGTGCCATCTTGCCTGGAGAGAGAAGAATAATATACCCAGAGGAATGGTTCTCAAACATTTTTAGTCCTGAAGACAATCTTGAAATTCAAGAGATACTGATGAAGCATATCAAAGTAAATGATTAATTCGTATCATAAGCAAAAATTTTGTTGTTTCCAAATTATACCACAGCTCTCCCGAGGACTCTAAGCATTCTGAAGGCATTTTGTGAACCACTGGACTCAAAATCTTTCATTGTCCTTTTCAAGTTCTCTGATTCTTGGACTTGGTCTTCTGGTGCCATGCGTGGTTCTTAAAATATTGACCTGTTAGAATGGGATGAAGATTACTCTTTCTTGTCTTTTAAACAAAGAACCAGCAAAGTTTAGGGATATGAGCTGCCCTTGGCTGCAAACTCATTCATTCTCTTCTTTCTTTTATTATACGTTTAAGTGTGTGATTCATAAAATAACACACACTTTTTTATATTACTTGGCCTCTTTTTTCTTTTTTATGCAAGGAGACCTCTATACAGTCAGTGAATAATTATCTCAAAGGTGTGATTTCCTATTCTGCTCTCCATACTCACCCCTCACCCTCAAACAACTCTCAGCTTCTTTTTTGCCTGCTCTAGTGATCTTATTTCCATGTGGAGGGGCTGAGGTGAGAGTGTGTGCACTTCAAAGCCCTCTAAGCAGGACCTCCAGAGGAGGAGGAGGGGGGAGAGGGAGAGCTAGTGCTGGGGTAGACCTGGCATCAACATCAGAATGTTATCCTAACACCTCTCCAATAATGGGAGCTCGAAGCATAAATGTTTATTCAGGGACAGAGGGTTGGTCCTCCCGATCCCTGTATTATTTTCACTTTTAAAAGCGGGAAAGGACAAAGTGTGAAGCAATTTACAATCCCTAACATTCCTCTCCTTCCTTGAACCAATAAGCTAAATCTGGTGCCAAGGAAAAATGAAACACGTTTCTCAATGTGTGGTTGAAGTTAGCAGCTCACAATATGTGATTTTTAAAGATTTTATTTAGACCAGGAAACTAAAGCAGAGTTTCTCTTTTTTCTTGCTTCCTTCTCTCTCCATAGCATGCATTTCCCCCTTCTCTATCCTCCTTACTATGCTCTGTCCATAATAAGTGCTCAATAAATATCTAAATTAATAAATCAATGTCAAAACCAATCAAAATCTACATAATCTAGAAGGGTGAGACATTGCTTATTATTTTGTCTTATGGTATTGGTGATGTTATAAATCTTTGTAGAATGAGTCAGCACTCCCATTCAAATTGATGAAATAATCACAGTATTGAGGGAACCTCAAAATTGGGAGTCAGGGGATCTCATTGCTGCCCCTGACTATATGACCTCAGGTAGTAACTTTACCCTTAGAGGTCATCAATTCCTCATCTGTAAAATGATGGGGTTACATTAGATTCTCCAGGGCTAAGATTTTGTGAATCTGATGCTTGGCCAGACTACTGGGCTCAGAATCTACAGTATAGACCACAAAAAGAGTAAGTATACACTTCTACCGCACTTGAAGATTTATATCTGGACCATCTCCAGTTGTCTTGACTTTTGTTGTGCCAAGCTCTGACGTCTCTGGAGGAAAGAGTAAGGCTGATGACTTGGCAAGGTTCTATCCCACTTAAATCTAATTCACTCAAAAGTTAAGACATCACCCTCATGATGTCATTGGTTCTTTAGGTCTTTGCCTTATGAGAAGTATATGGTAGCCCTGCTATGTTCTCTGAGTAACCTTGGATACATTACTTAGCTTTTCTCTCATTTACATAATGAAGGGTTTAGGCTAGATGACCTCTAAAGTCTCTTCCAAGTCTAAATCTATGAATCTGTGAGCCTATGGAAGCCAAGACCATGGATTATGGAAGGCATCTGCCTTCTGGGAGAAAGGTGACAGCCAGGCCTGGCAATGAGCAGAAAGTCTGTAGTGGGGTGCCCTGAAATAAAATGCTAGCAAATTGGGCAGTTTTTCTTTAAAAAAATTTTTTGTTATCTATTTAGTGAAAGCTACAAGCATTCTTTACTTGTTATCAGACTCCTGAGGATATTAATGAGGCAAATGATAATAAAAAGCTGAGTCTGAAAGTCTGCTGATCCTCAGGTTTGTCAGGAAAGGAATAGAGGGTTGGTGTTAAGGTTGAAAGTTAATAGTTAATTATTAATAGTTAAAGTTGATGATAATGCTGAAATGAAATATTCTTTTTTCAACCTGCAGGGACTCCTTTAAACTAAAGACTAAGAAGTATGTAAAGATTTTCAGAGGAAAGAAATGGAAAGAATATTGATCATGAAAGAAATGAGATAATATTTGTAAAGGGCTTAACACAGTGTTTGGCGTATAGTAGGTCCTATATGTGTGCTCATTCTGTTCCCTTTGGAATCAGAGAAACTGAGTTCAAATTCTGTCTCTGATGCTTACTACTTATGAGAGTTTGGCCAAGTCACTTAACCTCCTTGGGCCTCGGTTCCCATATCTGCACAAAGAGGGGTTTGGAGCCTTAAGTCTATGATTCCATGACTCTCCCCTCCCTACTCTAGCATTTAGTGAAACAGGCATTTGATTGAGAAATGGGCCACAGATATGCTGGTAACTGTTCAGTAACAGGATCCCTGAAAGAAAAAAAACAATTTACCCATGACACACTTTCAAATTGAACTCCCTAATTAACATTTTCTCCATCGCTTTCTTAAACCTATACAATCAACGGAACAACAAATCAAGCCTTGATTTGTAGTATTTGCTGGTTTTCAAGGTAAAAATGTTTAAATTGAAAATTTAGCTATTGGCTTTCCTGAGCTAGTAGGAAATAGCTCCAACACACCCCTGACTTGGCCAAGTCTTGTGAAGTTATGGGTTTCTGTACCTTGTCTGCTTTAAGCTAGCGCAACCTGAAGACTGGGAGTAGAGGGGAAAAGGAGGGTAATGTGTTGGTTATCCTAGATGACTACCAATTCTGAGAACCTTGGAGAGGTAGAACTGGTTCTGAAACCTGGTTCTTTCCTACCATGCCTAGGGATTGGAATTGATGGTTATCAGTGGGTTCAGGTTTCAGCATTTGGGATTTCAGAACTAAACATGTTTCCCTGGCACTTGGGGATTTCAGAACTGAACATGTTATCCTCACTCCTCAGGATGAGATGAGGATGATGTAAAACTATGCTAGCCAAAACTGACAAGAGTTTGATGTTCGGTGGGAGCCCTGAGCCAAGCTTGTCATGATCTATACCCAAGATGTACTCTCCAAATATAACTGGTTTAAGGAATAGAGGAGTGTCACAGGACTCTTCCTTGGGTACTTTCCATAGGTGCCAGCCCATTGTCTTTATTAACAGACAATAGTTTATATGTCCTGGAGGATCTTTTTTTCTCAGCTCTATGAAAGTTTTTAAGATGTAATTGAATAGGGATAGCGGATTTGGATGAATTTATGAGCAAATCCTAGCAGAACATTAAAGCAATCCAGATGCTTTGTACATACTCTGGAATCTCTTAACATTTATCGCTATTCTTATGTATAATATAAGAGAAAGAGAGTTCAGTATTTGGAAGGATCTTGGACTTGATTCTAGCTTAAGTTACTAAAATACCAGAAAGACCTTGAGTGACCAAGTTTACTGACCTAAAATTCAGTCTCCCTCCCCATCCAATGACCGTAAGAGGCCAAAGACTAATTATAGTAAGACAAACTAAGACTTTTTTTCAAAAATTATGAGGCTTCTCATAGGATCATAGAGTTAGAGGTGGAAGGGACCTTAGAGGTCATCTAATCCAACTTCTTCCTTTTTTTATTTTTATTTTTTTGAAGGCAGCTGGGGTTAAGAGATTTACCCAGGGTCACATAGCTAATAAGGCCAGATTTGAACTCAGATCCACTGAACCACCTGGTTGCTCCCTAATCCAACCCTTTTAAATGTACAAATAAGGAAACTGAAACCTGAAAATGTTAAGTGGCTTGCCCAAGTCCACTTAGGATATTTTTGAGGAGGGATTCAATCCCAGGTGATGCCAACTCCATGTCAGTCCAGCACTTTGGAATTTTCCTTCTTTTTGACTGCTGAATACAAGTGACTTAATTCTCATCCTTAATCTATCGTTAGAGCGGTGATCTCTGGAAATCCCTGCCACTGGGGGTTCTCATGAAATCAATAGAAAAAGATTAGCAGGGCTAACTTTTCCCACATAGAGAGCTGAATCCTAAGTCCTGTCAACTGAAGATGAATAAAAACCACCACCTACCACAAAATTTCTTACCACCCCTCTCTCTCAACCTTTAAATCTCCACTATTGCAGTCATTATTGACTTGGCCTATGGAAGCAGATCAATTCAATTCAATTTAATAAACATTTATTAAATACCTACTATGTGCCAGGTGCTGTACTAAGTACTGGATCAAGGTCAAGAAGGCTGTCTTGTTAGGTTAAGTATTTTTTTAAATACAAATTTTCATTTTAAAATAAATAAACAAATGAATAAATGAAAAAAATATATTTCATGAAATAAAAACTACTTTTAAGAGTTCCTGCTATGTGTAGAGATCTATGTAAGGCTGTGAATGAAATGAAAAGTTTGTATAAGGTTCAGTCCCTAAATTTATGGAAGTTGGCTATAAAATATACACACAAAACTATGGTGCAAAACAATATAAAAAAGGGGTACAAAACAAGAACCAAGGCAGTTAAGATGATTACTGACTGGAAGACAGGTGAGGATGGCATTTAAAGGTTTCTTGGAGGAGGTGGTTTTTACTTGAGTTTTTAAAATTATGGAAGAATTCAGACAAGCTGGGATTGAGAATTTCAGGCAAAGGGAAAGAGTATGTATGAACACACACCCATTGCTATTTAAGATATTGATGAAGATATCTTCATCATACCTTTGACCATGTAATTTGTCCATCAAATAGCTGACAGTAGGCTTGGAGGAACATTGTCTGAATGATAGATCCGGACCCCCAAAGATCTAATTAGAATGTTGGATCACATTTAATAAGATAAAATTAAATGAAGATAGATTTACGAGGTTACATTTAGGTTAAAAAAATTAACTTCCCAAGTGTCAGACAGGGGAAGTAGGGCTAGAAAGGAGTTCAGGTAAAATTATGGGGATTAAGTTGACCTGCTAACTTCATATGAGCCAATGCTTCTTGATGGCACCCAAAACAGCCAATGACTGATCATTCAGAGAAGCATTCTGGGAGGTCCAAACAGAGGGACCTCAGCGATAATCTCATTGTCCTCTTACTTTGTCAGACTACTTCTGGTGTTCAGTTTTAGGGACCACACTTTAGGAAGATCTTGAATAAACTGGAGAGTGCCCAAGGTCAGGGGACTGGGATGTCACAGGGCCTCGATCTCATGCCATAGATGCATGGTAGGAAGCACTGGGAATGTTTAGGCTGGAGAAGAGAAGACTAGGACATGACTTCAAATATTCAAAAGTTTGTTATATGGAAGAGAGACTACATTTGTTCTGTTTGCCTCTGGATGGTAGAACTAGGAATGATGGGTAGAAGTGAGGAAGATTTCAGTTCAATGAAAGGAAAAATTCCCTTAACAATTAAGAAGGTAAAAAAAATATTAAAAAATAACAGGAAAGTCAAGACAATTAGAGTTTTGGGTGATGGAGACCTTTTAGTGGAGGGAATAAAGCATTTATACAGGACCTACTATGTGTAAGGCATGGTGCTAAGAAGTTTTTTTTTTTTTACAAATATCTCATTTGTAAATATCATATCCTCACAGGTGCTATTATTAACCTGGTTTGCAGGTGGGGAAACTGAGGCAACCAGAGTGACTTGCCCAGTGTTCCACAGCTAGTAAGCATCTAAGGTCAGATTCAAGCCTAGATCTTCCTAACTCTAGGCCAAGTACTCTGTCCCCTGAACCATTCAGTTCCTTATGGTCACCTAGCTCAATTCCTTGATGATATAGATTTGGAAATTTTCTGTGTGGAGGTGATAGTAGAAGCTATGGGAGTAAGAATGCGAAAAATTTAGGTAGAAGAGACATACAGCTTAAAATGTACCTCTCTCTTTTATACACAGGTATGGCCAGCTTTATATCTATGTGTTATGAACTGAAGGACACTGAAAGATTAACTGCCCCAAGAATAATTCCAACCTCATCTCCTTCCAAAACTGAAATTTTTGTGTCAAAGCATGAGAAAAAAAACTTGTGAAAATGCACACATGCTACATGAGAGAATTATCATGACAACAATGTTTTAACTCTTTAGCTGGAAGCAGCCCCAGGACACCAAGAGAGGCATGGCTTAGTGGTGATTGGGAGTGGTGGTGATTGAAGACGTTTCCAAGCTTGGGGATTAATTGGGGAATACTGGTCTGGGGTAGGGGCCTATGCAAGGGGATGTTGGTACTGAAGGATGAGTGGTGGAAGTGGGGAACTGTTGGGTTGAGGTAGCTGGAAACTGAAGATAAATCTTCCCTTCACAGTTTTGTCTCTGACTTGTCCTGTTCAAAAATAGGGATAAGAAATGGACCTATGATTTTACTGATAAGGGAATATTTGGATAATGAAACTTCTTCCACCAGTGTAGACCTTTTCTGCAACTTACAAGCACAGAGAAGTTACCTAGGTCACTGTAAAGTTAGGTGACTTGCCCAGGGTATATTGTCAGTATGTTCAGAGTTAGAACTTGAACCCGGACTTCCAGGAGTTAAGGACTTGCTCTCTATCCATTACCTTTCCATATTTTAATTGACGTAGTTTTTAGGCAAAACCCTAGAGTGGACAAAGCCAGGTGTGTGAAGCTGGGCATGTCACTCAAGCTTTCTCAGCCTGTAACGGCGGAGGGATAATAATTGCATCTACCTCACAAGGTTGCTGTAATGATACTATAGATATTTGTGTGTGTGCATTTGTGTATATGTATAGCTATATATATATATATACATATGTAACTGCAGTTAGCATTTACATGTCGCCTTAAGATCTGCAAAGTTTTATATATATATAAAACATATAAAATACATATGTATATACAAGTTATATATGTAGCATATATCCGCATATAGATATAACGTTGCAAACTTTAAAGTGCTGTGAAAATGGTAGCTGTTATATATAATGTATATGTCATATACAGTATATCATTTAATCACCATGACAACCTTATGAGGTAGGTGCAACTATTTTATAATTATATAACTTTATAAACCTTAAAATGGTATAGAAATGCTAGGTGTTACAATTATTATTATAGCTGAGGAAATTTACATTAAATATAATTATGCTACATATACATTTATATATGTGTTTGCAACATTTGCACACACATATACATTTATATTTCTTTGCAAAACTCAAAGTGTTATATAAACAATAGCTGTTAGAATTATTATTATAGATGAGGAAACTTAAGTCCAGAGAGATGAATTAGACTGTGAGTTTCTTAGTGAAGGTACAGATTGTCTTGCTTTTGTCTTTTTCTATGTGCCCAGTACTTCACAGAGGGTGTCTGGCACAAAGCAGGCACTTATCAAATGCCTATTGACTGACTGACTTGATTTTTTATTTGCCAAAAGCAGGGGTGGGTGGGTGCTCTTGCTCCTGATTTTACCCAGGGCTTGGTGTTTCTCTTCATGGACACAGGGATCAAAGTGATGACTTAGTTTCCCAGAATCACAGAGTAGGGAGGTCACCTCATTTGACTGAGGAAACTGAGGTTCAAGGAATGGATAATCATTTAGTAGCAGGAAGCAGCTAGATAGTGAAGTGAATAGAATGTGGGGCCTGGTTCAAAACTGGCTTTACTAGCTGTGTGACCCTGCGCGAATCACTTGACTGGTTTGCTTCAGTTTTCTCTTCTGTAAAATGGGGATAATAACAGCACCTGCCTCCCAGGGTTGTTGTGAGGAACAAATGAGATAATTTTAAAGGATGAGCATAGTGCCAAGCAATTCCCTCACTTCTGTGTTGTACAATTGTGAAAGCAATATTTTATTTTGTTGTATGCTTTGTAAATTTAGCCATCACTGTATACAATTTGTGACTAACCAGTTGCACCTTAGAATGTCTTTTCATAAATTTGGCTTGGATTCCTTTAAAAAATGATGATAATTGAATAACTCTTAGTCCTTCTAAACGAGTTGTAAGCACAAGCACATGCACACGTAAAGAACCTGATTTAGGAGTTCACCTAAAACTGAGAAGAATGAGACTTTCCTTGCTTAATGTTTCTATGAGGAATGTGGACATGAAAGAAGCCGCAAGAAACATTGAACGATAGATTCCAGACCACCAAGTAAAACTTTTCCAAAGGGACCTCCTAAGCCTCCTGAGACTACTTTACCGGATCCCTCGAGGAACCACACGTTTACAAAACACTACATTGGGAAGAGAGCCTACAGGTCATATGGTCCACGTCCCTTCCGTATTTGAACACACTGCTATCCAATAGGCATACTACTTACTTGTCCTATTCTCACCTTGAAGTGTGAGCTTCTTGAAGGTAGGAATTTTTACTCTTATTATTTTTGTATTCGAATTTCAAGTCCTTAGCACAGTGCTTGGTACTTCATAGGTACTTGATTAAGTGCTTCTTGATTGATTGATTATATACATTTTTTTGGTATTTGTTCCTGGGTTCTTGTAAGTTCTTTTCATCCTCTACATTTTCTGTGTGATGAAATAAAAGCTGTCTCTACTCAGAAATTTCCTTTGCATTGTCCTGGTTTCTTTTAGGGCTGCCTCTCATTGTGTAAAAAATTGCTGTCTCAGCAGTCAGTTCAGAAGTTCAGAGACCCAGTGAGGGGGTAAAAAAGAGGTCATCATGAACCTAGAGCAAGATGGCACAGAGAGGAAAGTCTGCCCCCTCCAAGGAGACAGAATGATTTTATATGGAGCCACCACCTATGTATAATCCCTGACACAAAGCCCTAAGGGAAATAAATAATTTCTTAGGGTGACTTGTAAGGTGCTATTAAGTGTCAAGTTTGGCAACCACTTAACGATCTTATTGACGTTTTTTCCTCTGACCTACAGTGTAGAGAAGCAAAGATAGGGCACTCTCCTCCAAGGAGAATAATAACTCATATTTATGTAGCACCTTAGTTTGTAGAGTACTCTACATACATTATCCCCAAGTGTTTATTATCTAACATATATTTTGTATATAGAAAACTAACAGAAATATATGACTCAAAGTCATTCCCTGATAGTTAAGTGGTGAAGGA